>CM057081.1:1216346-2432692 GCA_029379335.1 Thymus mandschuricus | reverse complement strand
GAGAGATTCTTGTTTCCATCGAAGGAGCATAAATATAATCATCAAATGTAAGAAACATATGTACCCTTCTTCATCATAACATTAAGCATAGAGAGAGTTTTAAAAAAAAACACTAATCCCAGGCACTGGGTTGTCCTCCTCCATAACCACCACCACCATAACCACCGCCATAACCACCACCACCGCCATAACCGCCACCATAACCGCCACCACCGCCACCATAACCGCCGCCTCCTCCACCTCCATGATCTCTTCTAAAATCACGGCTTCCAAAGCGGTTCCCACCTCCACGCCTGCCTTTATTCCCATACGAAGTTCGACCTGCGAACCGAGTCAACCAATCAGGTACCTCCTGATTAGCCTCTTTCATCAACTCAGCTAGCGACTTTGCCATCGACGAGTTGTTCTCGTTGAAGAATGCTGTGGCCAATCCTGACTTGCCAGCTCGACCTGTACGTCCTATTCGGTGAACATAGTCATCAATGTCATTAGGAAGGTCGAAATTTATAACATGAGCCACATGCGGAATGTCAAGACCACGAGCTGCCACATCAGTCGCCACTAATATTGGTGTATTTCCGCTCTTGAATGATCTTAGCGCCATCTCCCGTTCCTGGAACCACAAAATAATATAATAAATATTATGGTGTGCAAGAACTCAGCCTGGGATTACGAAGAGGCTAAAATGTAAAAGATATGGTGCCATCAAAGAGCTAAAATGTGTGGGATTTGCAGGAGGGGAGGCCACTAATGAACAAGTAATAGCGAACCTCAGACAAGCAGGCATAATGTTCCGTTCGATGAAATATTTCGAAATTCTAATAATTTATTCCACGGGTCTAGATTAATAAAGCAGGAAGGCACAAAGTTATAGTTCATCTGCTGTCAAGTATTTATACAGATCTCTTTCAAAACAAGATCGGTATTCTCATAAACTAAGAAGTAAAAACTATCAAACATGGTAGAAAGCAATAACGAGTATCTCAACTGAATTATTATCTCACCTGCTGCGTTCTATCTCCATGAATTGTAGTAGCGGGAAAGTCATTCATACACAACCAGTGTTCCAAAGAATCAGCTCCTTTCTTTGTCTCCACAAATACTAAAGTAAGGGCGTGCTGTCAAACATCATGAATACAAACATTATCAACAGATATAATTAAGGAAAACGATATTAAGATAAAGCTTATATACTGTGACAAATACTATCCACAAAAATGAAGATCCTGAACAACCAAAGAAAGGCAAGTAACAGATATTGGAATCTAGAATGCAGCTATTCATGGGGTAGATTGCGAGCTCACAAAGACAGTGTTACCATGTACTTTTAAGTAATTTCTCATTAATATGAATCCTATGTTCCATCTGTGACGTGTTGGTGGTGGATTTTGTGTATTACAAATAATGAGATATCAACAATTGGATCGGCCAAACACACACAATTATTCGAATCTCGATTAATCTGAACTTTAACCATATTTAACAAGTATGGTCCTTATACTAGTAGTCAATATCACTCTTCTTTTTTATGGGAGGAAATGTGCTTGTGATCTTAGATCCCATTTCTACAAAAGCCCAAACAACCCAATTTTAATGCAAATGAAGTTCAGGTCTCAAATTTTTATGAGAGAAGGTATAGGACGGTTAGGACCTACTTTAAAAAATAGAATGTAGAACCAATTCGTAGAGGAAGCTCTTTATGTAAGAAATCTACGTTAACAACACTAGAATTTGGTCACATGTGAAATAAGTCAAGCCAAAAGATCCGAAAGGAGCTAGGACAAGAACATACCTTCCCTTGAACTCCATTTGCCCTTTGTGCATGAAGAAGATCCATCAAATGGCTTCTCTTGTCACCTTCATGAACATATTCAACTCGCTGAACAATTAAGTCCGTACTGGAACCAACCCTTCCAACTGCCAAAAATATGTAACTTGAAAGGAAATCCGATGCCATTCTCTGCACTCCCAACAATAATAAGAAAATTAATAAGTTTTAAGGGTAATATGAAAGAAAACTCGATCTCATCTCTCCATTCACAATGGTCACTTCGTTTTTAAGCCCAACATTGATGCTCACTTTCCTTCCAAGAAGTCCCTATCTAACAGTTATTTTTGACCTAGCCATAACCAGAATTTTACACAGGTCACTAAGCTCAAAAATCAATAGTAAAATCAAGTTGTGTCGAACGAAAATTCAAAGGCATGCTAAAATGCTTCAGATTCACAAATTCATAGGCAATTCAGCTAGTATCAAGTAAAGACTATGGAGTTTAAAATTGATTTACAACTATGACCTGGATCTCTTTTGGAAAGGTTGCACTAAATAGCATTGTCTGTCTTTCACCAGGCGGCGGCATATCCATCTGTTGCACTATCTTTCTGATCTGAGGCTCAAAACCCATATCCAGCATTCTATCTGCCTCATCAAGAGCCAAGTATCTTATCATTTGTAATGAAACTTTGCCTCTCTCAAGTAAATCAACCAATCTTCCAGGGGTTGCCACCAAAATATCTACTCCCCTCTCAAGTTCACGTAGCTGCAAACAAATGAGACTTTTTAGTCACCTTCATGCTGTGACAATTGCAACAAAGACGGCAAAGCTGCCGCCAATAACAGAACATCTATCACAAGAGGAAACTTCACCTTTAACAAAACTATAAGGGACAAATCTTTGTGTCATCTAAGGCACATTTGAACAAAATAATTAGGCAAAAAAAAATCCCGTCTAGATCTTCAATAAGGAATGTATAAAAAAGGTAGATACTAGTGTCCTTTGGGAGAATAAATGAACTAAATTCACCATTTTACTCATCCGGGGAATTCATGCACTTACATGAGTTGATAAACACGTTACTTAGTTATCTATAAATCACCCAAATTGGAAATCCGTATTTTTTAATTTACATTACGACCACAATACATAAATACTTTCCACTCAAGATATGTGTTGGTTTGGAACCAAAATCCTACTTCAAGGAAACAGGGGAAATTTTTTTGGGCCTATGAGCAGGCACATCTCCAATACACCTAAATACCAAATAACATCTGCACTTTTTGATTTGGCAACATGCTACAAAACATAAGTGGTTGACAAGAAAATTCTTAGAGCAAAGGTCCCAAATCTGCTGGCTCTCTAAGTGGGATTTGTTTGGAGGAGAATCGGTTGCGTAGGGATAATCTTGAGTAAATTAATGAACTACCAGCCTAATAGGACAAAATAAGCATCCAACAGAGAATATCGGGATGCATTATGCTCCATATGCACTCAGAGAGCAAAAATTAAATGAAAACTCATGGGTGCAAAGTGAGTCAGAGTGTGTGTGTGTGAGAGAGAGAGAGAGAGGGAGAGAGAGAGGGAGAGTCTCATCAAAGTAAACGCCATGTTATTGGCTGGCGTGTGGTGTCTTGATCTTAATGCATTCAGTATTCTTACTTCCAAATTCGCTAATATGTGGTATAATTGCACTAGTAAGTATTGTGGTATAAAGGCACAAAATCACTTGAGCATCTATATGCTGTAGAAAGACACATTAAGTAATCATATAAACCATGTTATCTAGCTCTGATCCTAGCATATAACATGAAATATTTAACACTCATTCATACATCACAACATAAGACTTGTCTTCTCCCAGACGATATAGAAAACAATTTTAGTAAAAATAAGAAATTACTCAAAACATAGACTTACAAACCTGCTGAGCCATTGGTGCTCCTCCGTAAGCAACAACCGCTCTAACACCAGTTTGATATGCAAACTTTTTAGCTTCCTCGTGTATCTGCATGTTAGAAGCAACACAACCATCACAAATTCCTTCTAGGAAATAAATACATAACGATTGACAAAAAGAAAAAAGAACTGATTTTGAACAAAGATGCCCACCTGCACCGAGAGTTCTCTTGTAGGTGATAGGATAAGCGCAAGCGGATATACAGTACGAACTCCACGTGGTCTCTGGGGAAAGTTACCCGTCATAATACCACTAATAATTGGGAAGCAGAAGGCAGCTGTCTTACCAGACCCTGTCTGAGCACAAGCCATTAAATCTCTTCCAGCTAGCGATATCGGTATCGCATGTCGCTGAACTGGAGTTGGTTTCACATATTTACACCTGCGAATATTCAAATTGAGCGCATCCCCCAAATCAATCTCCGCAAATGTATTTACAGGTGGAGGCACATTATCCCCACTCGTCTCAACAGGGATATCCTCATAAGCGTCAAAGTTGATGCCAGAGTTCTCCTGCTCTTCGAAAGCAGGCTCTGATTCAGCATCCACGTCATTAGCAAAGGGATTGACCTCTCGCTCCCTGCCACCACCCCAGCCACCTCTCCCACCCCCCCAACCCCCACCTCGACTTCCACGACCACCACCATACCCCTGACGGCCAAAATCAGACCTAGAGCCACCACCCCATCGGGACCCACTAGTGGGTCCACCATAACCAGAGCCATCATTGAAAGCCTGTGGTCCCCCAACTGATGGAGCAGGTGGCTCGGAGGCTTGAGGTCTGTTTCTAAGGTGTGGGGGAACATAAGAAGACCTAGGTGGCCGCTCGTTCCCACCACTTGTCCCAGCATTATTTGAAGATCCAGCACCTGAACTCTCGACAGCATCTGCCCATGAAGACCTCATCTTCTCCAGCAATTCTTCCAAAAAACACTCCCAGCTAATGCAATAATAAAAACAAATAATCTGCGATCCAAAGAGGTCGTAAGTTAATCAAAAAACCCAACTTTGCCAATACCACATTCAAAAAGCTCTTTCCTTTTTCTTTTCTCCTTTTACGAAAAAAGCACAAAAGCAAGAAACTAGAGATCACGCATCGCTCGAAACAAATCAATCCAACCCATCGAAGAGAATAGACCAAACAGTAAAAACAAACAAACATACTGAATTCTCTCCGAGAAAAAACCCAGATATCTCTCAAATCAACATGAAAACTGCTCACCACATCGTAAATGCAAACAGAAAAAACAATCGCCCCCCCCCCCCCCCCCCTCTCTATCTTTCTCTATCTCTCTCTCTCTCCAGTCTCCAGCTCAAGTCACAAGCACGCGCAGGGGAGGAAGAAGAGGAAGGCGAAGAATTGGCAGAAACATGAAATAGATGGGGTGCATATGCAGAATGTGGAGACATAAACATAACACAAGTACCTGAGGTAGATCAGCTGAAGATTTGGGTTAGTCGAAGAATCCGTTCGGAGCAAAAACACCAGAATTATTGGAAAACCCTAGCTTACTCAAGAAAAGGTAATGGAGGAGAGAAATATAGGAAGAGCTTCAAAGTGGGACAACACAACAGCAGCAAAAAAAGAAAACGGATTTCAACTTTATTTTGATATTTTTTAGAGTTTTTACCCGTTTTTCCTCTTCTTTTCAACTTTCACTGCTTACGGTAAACGCCGGTCAACGTACAGAGATATTTTTTTGATTCAAAGTCCCGTTTCAATTATTCAGATTTTTTTGGAAACTGTGTATTTTCGGTGCCGTGATAAAAGTGAAAAGTAAGTATTCATATTAAAAAAAAAATACTCTATTAATTGCTTCTTTTTTTTTTTTCCTGTATATCTCATTAATTAGTTTTGTTTTCTAGGAAGAAAACAAATTAACACACAAGAATACAATTTAAAATTACTCTACTTAAAAAATTAAATGTTTTTGAAATTAATTAATTTGTGCTTTGATTCCACTTGACATGAGTAAAGGGATCAACAAACAAATTTACTCAAGAGAACGTGATTTGGAGCGATGCCAGCAACAGGCAACAGACGAGGAAATTATCGCCATTATTGGAGTCGAGTCGAAAAGGAAAATTCAATTAAATAAATTAACAACAAAAAACAAATCAAGATTTTTCATCATCCAACTCCACCGCGTATAGAGAATCTCCAATGTTGACAATTCCTGGCCTCCTTTGAATTTTCCTCAGGATTCTCCGATTCCCTGTTCAATTCTCCGCCACTTCCTCCTCTCAAACCCTGCACCCACCGCGCACAGAGTTAGAGAGAGAGAGAGGGAGATGGAGAGCGCAGCAGTAGTATGGCAAGTGGTTTCTTTATGCGTGATTGCACTTTGGATTGTGATTTCTTCGAAGCTGAACGTGACCCGGAAGCTCAGATCTCTTGCGCAGCCATTGGTCTGCCGCCACGTCGTTTCTGGAACCCCCATTATCATCAAGATTCAGGTTTGTTGTGTGGGATGCGTTTTTCTTGAAGAAAATACGTCGTTTTTTTACGCACTGAATTTTGATGGATTTTTGTCGGTCTGCAGAAATACCAGAACAGCCATTTGGATGCATTCTTTTCTGGGCTGTCCTGTGTCGTCTCTGTGCCTTTCTACACTGCCTTTCTTCCCCTGCTTTTCTGGGTAAGCTCTCTCAGAACTTGTGTTTGTGTTTATCTGATTTGTGTGTTTTCCTTTTCAATGGTTTGGTAGAATTAGAAAATTTGGCTGTTGGATGAGTACGGAATGTTGCTTTCTTTTCGTTCTTGCTAATGTTTTTGTGGTATGTTCTAGACTGGGCATGGCAAATTAGCTAGGCAAATGACACTCTTGATAGCCTTCTGTGATTATACTGGAAATTGCATAAAGGTAACTTCCTCCATCGTCCAGCAAAATGATACTATGTGATTCTATTAGATAGTGTCACTTTTTCTGATTCAGTTTATGGGTATGGGCTTATAGGATGTGGTTTCGGCGCCAAGACCCAGTTCGCCACCTGTCAGAAGATTAACGGCCACCAAGGACGAGGAAGATAATGCTATGGAATACGGATTGCCTTCGTCACATACTCTTAATACTGTCTGCCTATCAGGGTATTGAACTTTTCTTGCATTTGTTTCACAAGTTTGCACTTTCTTGTTTATATATATTATTCTGATTTTAACTTAAAATTAAGATGAAGAGAAGAAAAAGATGTGTTCTGACTCTCAAATGTCTGGGCAGACTATTTGCTATGGCCTAAAAGACGATTATATATGTTCTTCAACTGGCATGCATGCCTCATAGGTGGGCTATATTATGCTGGCTAAATCATGTTGACTGTTTATCCAGGTACCTTTTACACTACATTATTGACTACACTGAAAACGATGATCTCACGATTAAAGTGGCTGGAGTCCTCCTGGCTTGCCTGGTTGTTGGTCTCATTGGAGTTGGTAATTCTCTTTTATTTCTGTAATAGTTTCTTATAGTTGATAACATGATATGGAGATCTAGAGCTAACGTCCATTAAAAGAAGACGACGTAATTATTGAGAGATGCCTTCTTAATCCTTATTTATATCGCTACTTTACCTATACAGTAGATAGGTGCTTATTTATCATATCAAATAATGAGAAATCAAGTTTAGATTTTTGCGTTCTTCTCTCGTCTTCAGTTCTTCCATGAAGCTCAAACCTGATAGTTATGCTTGACCTGATGCCCATGTTATGTCAAGCTTCATGCGTTGAAAATTGTTATTTTCTCAGGAAGGATATACCTTGGAATGCACAGCTTGATCGATATCATCGGTGGTCTGGTTTTGGGACTGGGAATCCTGGCAATGTGGCTCTCTGTGTCAGAATACATAGATAACTTTGTAGTTTCTGGTAACAATGGTAAGAGAGTAATTCCCTTCTCCAGAACATGTCTACACGTGTGTGTGTGTGTGTGTGTGTGTGTGTGTGTGTGCAAGTTACTACATAAGTTTCTTGCTACTTGTTGGCTGTACCAGCAAGAATGTCTGGCCTTCCAAAAATGGATTATAGGCTAAAATCACATCATTGCTAAATGCACATGCATATATCAACAAATTACCTGAAGTTGGCCATTAATGGAGATATTACCAAATATATGGACTACTAAAATGGCAAAGTTACTGCTTTGATGATGCACCAGCACCAATATTGTACTTGTTGATTCAGTTTTTTGAGAATTCGCTCTTTGTGCAGTTGTATCTTTCTGTTCTGCGCTATGCCTATTGTTACTATTTGCATACCCGACTCCTGAACTGCCAACACCAAGCTTTGAGTATCACACGGCCTTCAATGGTGTTGTCCTTGGCATTGTAAGTGCTATTTCCTAATTTTAGTATGGGTGTTAAGCAATGCATGTTATATCTGCTCGAATATCTTTGAATTGGCTTTTGTATCACTTGATTAATGCCAGCTTGAAAGGATTTTTAAATCTAGATCCTTCTAAGTTTGTGTTGCAGTGTTGGCAAAGATTGCTTCTTACACTTCCATAATCAGCAAATATTTCGATTTCACCTGATGATCGCCATTGTACACTTTCAGCTTTATTTTCCTGTCTTGATTTTCGTCACAGATATCATTAACTAGAAATTATGTTGTCCAGGTGATAGGAGTCCACCAGACATTCCATCAGTTCCACCATGAGAATGTCGCTCGTGTATTTTCCCCTCAGCTCACGTTTCCTGCCTTTGTGGGTAGACTACTACTAGGAATCCCGACAATCCTTCTCGTGAAGTTCTGTAGCAAGGCTCTTGCAAAATGGACTCTTCCAATTTTCGCAAATACTTTGGGAATCCCAATAAAATCAACAAGTTATGTACCTACCTTAAATGGAACCTCCAGTGATAAGAAGTCTGATGAAATAAAGCAGTCAGGTTATCTCCAGAAAATATTCTCGAAGAAGACGTCGTTTGATGTGGATACTGGCATCAGGCTCCTTCAGTATGCTGGTCTTGCATGGTCTGTCGTTGACCTCGTACCTTCGATGTTCTCCCATGTTGGATTGTGAAGCCAGAGTACTGATGTAACCTAGAAGCAATTTTCATCCTTTTCTTTTTTCTTTGGGTATCAGGTAGGGATGGTGGTGGATGATTAACTAGGCTGTGTGAGTGAGTGTAACCCAAAATATTGGTACTTATATATTCTTATTGTATAGAGACATATCCAAATTTTGTTGCAATTAATCCACTATAGTGGAAGTTAATATTATGTTTAGCGTTTAAGTTTTGGAAACAAGATGTTTGTTTGCTTCATGGATTCTCTTCTCAGTTGCGGATTTCATACGGCGCTCAGTTGTATGCTCGTGAGAGAAGCCAACTGTGCTGAATTCTCCAATTATATGAGCCCAAGGTGCATTTCTTTTTCCTTCTTAGTTGTATTTGAACTGATATTTCGACCTCTCTGCTACTAGAAATCTAAAATACCTAATATTTGATTGTTTATCTTTTCTAAAGTAGGGCTGCTCTATTCTTGTTGAACTGCAACCTGAGAACAATACACTTGCAGGAACCACTCTTTACCTGGTAATCTAGTCGAAGCCTTTCCTCAAATTTTAGGTGTGCTATAATCTTCGCATTGTAATTTAGTCGGAATGGATGATAAATTCTTTGTAATAATAGTAGTTTGAAGAGTGAAACCGAAAAACTCATGTGTTTCGAGAATAATGTTAAGATTATGTACTTGGTAAGAACAGCAGCGCTAGCTTGATTATTCCATTGTGTAGTCAGTAGTGCAGAAACTGAAGCATGTAGTAGTACAATTTATCCTAGACGCACGTGTATCTGTTCTATATATATCTTATGAAGTGGCAAATTTCTGGCCTCTTCTTAGTGGATAATACATAAGTTGTGCTAAACATGAATTGAAATAGAGAAAAAGGAAACACCCTTTTACAGTCTGCTACAGAAATTACTTATAAATCTTTTGTTGGTGTCGCATTAACTGTTGCCTCTTCCCTTCATGACATGCCTCCTTAGCCCCGGAATGTGAACATTGGTGATGTATTCTTTCCAGTTTATGTTCTCAACTTCAAATCCGAACTGTTGTCTCTCTTCCTTTGACATGCACCCCATCAACCGTTCAGTATTTCTGTTGTCGAACCTGCCATTTTCACATGTCTTTCAACTATTAGAAAGCAATCAGAATAATACGGGATAATGTTAATATATAATTTTTTTTATATATTACCTTCCACCATAGAATGTGTACGATTCATAGATACTTGCTAGGTACTTTGCTTGCTCCACTGATTTTCTGCAGATAACTTCGAGCCTCTGGGATAGCTTCCCCTCAAGGTTGGTCAAAGCTCCTAATCCGGATCTATTGATTGCGTCCTTCCAGAGATGATCAGAGAAATCTTCCATTGAGCTGAATAGCTTCATTTTTGGAACACTAACTGGAGTCCCAGTCGAATCCATGATAGGCGAGGAAGTGAAGTGCTCGTGGAGCAACTTGGCTAAGTCCCTGAAAACTAACGGGTTGACAACAGATGATGCTACTTGATAGATGCTGCACTCTGGTTTTCCAACTGCTCCATGCTTTGCCATGGCTGCCAAAGTCGCGTTAACTACCATATCTGCTGGAACCTACAGCATGTCTTTTAGTCAGTACCAGCTCTAAACTTCCGAACAGGTCATAACTGTAACAGCCTTTCAACTTCTTACAGAATGTTAAAGGAAATTGATATATATATATATATATATATATATATATATATATATATATATATATATATATTAATCAACTTTAGCATGGCTACTTACTACATCAAGAACTCCATTAGGGTCGACTAGAAATCCTGTGAGCTGACCCTTTCCATATTGCAATATTATTGGATCCATCATTCTGGTTACCACGTGTTTTGTGTTAATATCCTGAAATAGTAAAATCTTGATTTCTACCAGAAAATATCCCAAAGCTGTACCTGTTTCCTTCCATCCAGCCGGGGAACGGTTCTTTGTGTGTGCTCTCGATGACACTGGGTCTTATCACGACTACAGGTACGTCTCCCCTTAAATTGTCTATCATCATTTCTCCCATAGCCTTCGTGAATACATAAGTGTCTTGCCATCCAAATTTCTTAGCCCTGTATAGATCACATCTGATTAGGAATATGATATACAAGAGATCTCGATATCCTTTCCCTTTTTATGATTAAGAAAAAGACTACCTCTCCATTCCTAATTCTTTCATTTTCTGAAGAGGCGGATCATCTCCAAGAGTTTTTTTGGCCTCCATAACAATCTTTATTTCATCTTCGACACTCAATTTGGGTGCATAAATGGTCTCACCTGCTATAGTTTCACCTATGCAGAAAGGTTTTTCCATGATTCTGCCTTGTCTTTGTCCATTCACATAAGCTGTTATGGATAGAAGGAAAACATGTCGAAAGTTTCATTATAAATTACCCAAACTAAATTGTACAAAACTTGTTAGGTTTACCTATAACATGCAAATTTAGACACAGTAGAATGAATTAGGAAGTTTGTTAGAAGTTGGGCACTGTTAGGATGGACATCTCATGACAGTGTTTCACTTACTCCCTTAGATTAAGCTACTCTTTACTTGCCTGTCGATACTTGTAGGAAAAGTTTCAGTTTCTGGCATTGTTTGGCGAAGCTCATGAGTCGAGTGGGCCCTCCTGTATTAATGTCGAGCGCTGTATCATACCTGGAATCATCAAATCATTTACTTGAAAATCATCAGTAACCTTAGAATTGGATAAAAAGTAGAAGTAGTATGAATTCATAACCTTTCGTCAAAAGTGGTATTTGCTGCAGAATTTATGATCACATCAACCTCTCTAGTCATTAGCTCAGCTGCATCTTCGTCTAATCCAAGACTATTTTCACAGACATTTCCAACCACAGGAATTAACTTACTCAACATGAAAGCTTGATAAGAATTCCCATGAATTTGCTTCAGATTCTTGAAGAGTTCAGCTTCGATGATCTATAATATAACAGGTATCAGAATCTTATGCACACAAAAAGTGTAGAGATGTAGAGAGAGAGTTACATACTTCATTTCTCAATCTCTCTGCTCCAGCTTCTTTATTCTTGGCCTTGATCAGAACAAATATCTTATTGACATCAGGAGCCGTCCGCAGCATTTTCTCAATGAGGACTGAAAGACATACAAGAGGGAACAGGAAGGAGTTAAACAACTAGAACCACCTCTCTGAGGAATCGAAAAGGGTAAGAAAAGACAATACCTTTCCCCAGAAATCCAGTTGCACCAGTGATGAGGAAGGTCTTCCCTCTTAAAAACTTGACAATGCCAATACCTTCCTCCTTACCATTAGGAGCCAAGACTAAACTCCCATTCTCCATGACCGCCGGCCCATGATCCCCCACCAGCGACGACGTCTCTGTCAAAACAGAAGAAATCCCAGTAGACTTGATGGCATGGCTACCAGTCTGGCAGCAGACCATGCTCCTCTTAGCACATGCAGAAAGCCTCACACGGTCGAAGGTGGTGGGAGCTTTAACTGCAACGGAGATGGAGGGGATCAGAGAGAAAGCCTCCATTGCTGCACAGAGGGAAATAAGTTGAAAAAAAGGATGAAAGGTGAGATGAAGAAGCTCTTTTGATGAGGAAGGAAGGTAGGTTTGCAAAAGTTAGCTACTCTTCTTTCTTTTCTTAATTTTTGTTTTTTTTTTCTTTTCTTTTTTTCTTCTTGTATTGTTTTAAGATATGAGTTTGGTTAGATTAAAAGGGGGGTTGATAAAGAGTGAGGAGTGTGGATGGAATTGATGAATTGTTAATGATTTTAAGGGAGTGTGGAGATGAGAATTAGGAGGATAACAAGAAGGCTCTCTTTTTGCCTCCACACACACTTACTTGGGAATGACTCATTTGGTGGAGACTTGAATCTTTTTTATGCTAATCTTTTTACTATTTCTTAATTGTTTCTCTTCCCACAAATTAATGAAAGATTGAGAACTGAATAAAGGGTGTGAGGTGCTGACTGAATTTTTGCCACAATGTAGGAAATAGTATTAATGTTGAGGTTTTTGTCAACATTATTTGTTCTATAATCACTAGTTTACACAGATAATAATCATATTATTACTTCCATTTTGCCTCAAATCATTCCAACATTTTGAAATTTAATCAAAATAATGAAAGGTTTATCTCCAACTAATTTGGTGCTTTTTATGTATGAAAAAAGGATTAATCCTCTAAATATATACTCTCTCTGTCCAGACATTTTCGATGTCTCACTTATATAGAAAATTCTAACTTAAAAAAAATCCATACACATTACTTTGATCCACTTACCTATCACTTTACTTTTACACACACTATCATCACTTCCGTCTTAATTTATGTGCCGTAGAAATAGGTTCCCTTATTAGTGGGACGGTGAGAGTATTTGAATACTCCCTCCGTCTTTAAATAAGTGTCCCGAGCCGCTAAAAATTTTGTCACTAAATAAGTGTCCTATCACATTTTTCCAAACAAAAATTAAACAAAAGTACCAAAACTACCCTTCTTGAAAATCTAAAAGTGGAAGAAAGACAAAAATAAATAAATAAATAATCAAGGATTTTAAGGGCATAAGTGTCATTTTAGCATTCTCCTTGGTTTTTTCAAATTGGCGGCTCGGGACACTTATTTAAAGACGGAGGGAGTATATATCATCTAGTTGAGAGAGGTGCATAGCAACATTTAGTACCTAAACTTAGTAACAAAAAATTAAAATACTGCTCTATTATTTTCCCCCAAACTGTCAACAAGACAGCTAGCTACAAAGCTGAGGAACTTAGGTCCGAATATGGCGAATTCGCCTACGGTTGTGGAACTTCACTCCTTGCTGACACATCTAGGGCAGTCGCAATGGAAACCGTATCCTTCGTACAGAAGTTTCTGTCGAGCCTCATAACCCATGCTTGCATCGAGGTAGCATATCCGTACCTCTTCATCTGCAAACTCATAACACGCGCTTTACACGTTAGTGCGAAATATTTGTATTTTCAGAAATAAATTCACCTGATTTTTAAAGGGCAGTTTGTTCCTAAATTCAAGGGAAGAGTTGGAAACAAGATAATGAACAATCTTAAATGCTCTGAATTAATCTTAGTTTCTCAGAGAAAACATGCAGCCTCACTAAGCTTTTAAAATTTTTGCGAGTTTTATATTCTTTGAAACGTAATGCAACAAATTAGAGAAACAACTCTCCCGACAAAGAATGACATGGAGCCCGTCCTAGAAAGAAATTAAAATCATGAACCGAGATTTCAAGCTAGCATGCAGGACCTCCTCAGAAAATCCAGCGTTCTAGCAAAAGAATTATAGAGAATTGATGCTAAATCGAGCATAACCACTAATTCAAATGAACAGACCAACCTTGTTCAATGTCACGGAGAGCTACCATCTTGCAATCAGCATTGTCAGTCCACACGATATTTGCATTAGGCTCTGCAGTAACAGGAAAATGTCATGCTCATTGACCTGCAAAGTTAGGAAAGCTATTGCTGCTCTTTTGCTGATTTTTTCAAAAGGCATTATTAGCCAAAGCTTGCATTTAAAATATTTGAAATGAACTTCTTAGTTATGTATCTTAGGTGTCAGATAGTGGAAGTTCAGGGGACTGTTGAGTTGAGATTGAACATTGGCAGAAAACGACAAAATGTACACACATAACGTTGCCATGAAACTATCTTACCACAAGAGTGATTGTAAAAGGATGGAAGCATATACATGGCATTTCCAACACCAGCTTCACCTTCTACACTTGCTGCTGCTGCAGATTGGAGATCTTCATATGATTGTACTGGCAATTCAACACGAAAGGCATTGATCCGTATCCGTCCCAAAGTGTCAGTATACCATTCTTCAGTCAGGACTATCATATTAGGTCAAAGAAACAGCATAAAACTTCAAATGCAAGCAAAGTAATCAAAAAGCTCAAGGCTCACAAGGATTCTTCAAATTTAATGCACAAGGATACATGACAGCGGCTCCTCAGGCTCTTTAGCCTCTTCAGTAATTGGGACCTTCTTTTCATCCTCCTCTTTCTTCTTCTTCTTCTCCACCTTTATATCGGCATCTTCCAGAATGCTTCTCAGCAGGGTAAATTCCTCTTTTATCTGAGAACCATCATTACATTGATAAATGAGGACAAAATAAGTTCACAGCCATAGCTAATATTAATCAAGTAAATTTCAACTTGATGAACACTAGTCATTCCCGTTTTCCCGTAGATCCAAATAAACTTGCTTCAGAGGCTGTACCTAGTTTAATGTTAGTCCCCAGCTGAAATATGAGGTAGAAGAATTATGGAAGGCGAAAAAAGGAAATGAGTGGAACTGGGGAAGAATCCATCAACGTTATACATCGACAGGGAAAAAATGCAACCAACATTAACCATCTCACTAAGTGGGGATCCAAAATTTTGTAAACAGCAAACAAGATTCCATAGATTTCTTTTAATGCTGATATTGCAATGGCCCTTGATTTAGCGAATAGACTTGAGTTTTAGAATTATGCAACACACAAGTGGAATGTGAGTTTGTGTGGTTGAAGAAGAATAGATTAAAATGGACAAGTAAACACCATGGTCATATGCAAGATTATTTCATATTTGAAAATTATCTTAAGGCAAAACACTTGCTCGTCGAGTTTTAGAAGGTAACCAAGGAAATTAAAGAATATTACCAAAGAAGCTCTATTTGACAAATCCTCTCCTTGAAGTAATGTAAACATGGCAGTAGGGATGTTTCTGGCAATAATTTGACAGGCAAACCGCTTGATAAGAAGAGGATATTTTAGACCCTGCTGTCTGCAGTAGAAGAATAAGCAATGAATATCCATCACCACCCTGTAATTCAATCACGCTAGATAAAAATATCCATACCGGCAGTAATCATGAAATCTTGACCAGTCCACCTGCTTCTCGACATCGTAAAACTTCTGATGTCAAGAAAACAAGGTTGTAACTCTGTAAGTGACTGACGACGATATACAGAACAAACTACAAACTAAAAGCTGATCAAAAGATTAAAAAAAAAAAAAATGCTGAAGATTTATAGTAAAAACTGTAAACCATAAAAAGATATGCCATTTACAGTATGATTATTAAGAGATGAAGATACACAGAAATTGCAATACACATTCAACGCTAGTGGAACCTCTACACAATGGTTTGAATGTTTTGCAGCGACATCCAACGGGAACGACGGACTAATCGACATAGTAATCAAACAAAACCATACTACCAACTTGATACCTACCGGCAAACCCTCGAACTCAAAGAACACCGTCCCCATTACTGCGGAAAAAAGCAAATATGCTGGACGTATCACGTATGTATGGGAAATGTCGATTACCTTAGCCTCCTGTTCGCACTTCTCGCTGCAAAACGTCGCCGCGGGAGGAGCCTCCGCGCCGGCGTCGCGTTTCGGTAGCCGCCTGAGACAGTTGTAGCAGACGCAATTCATCATGGAAAGGTATGGATGCGCAACAATAGGTCGGGCGGAATGAAGGACTTGGCCGGAGGTAATCGGGTCGGTGGCGAACGCGGCCCGACCTGCATTCCTGGTGACCGCGATACCGATGAGCGGCGGAACGTAAGGAGACGGTTCCGGTTCGGAGGCGGCGGTCGATTCGGTGGCGGAAGTGGAGAAGAAGGAGATAAACTGCGGCAGCGTTCCGGCGCGACGGCGGTGGAGGGTTTTGACATCGAAAGCCTGGCGGCTGAAACGGTACAAGCGCGACATTTTCGTTCTTCAGCTTAGTGTGGACTGTGGAGAGAGCTCGATTTATTCTAGCTTATGGGTCATAACTTTAACATAAAGTCGATGATACACCCGATTATAATGAGTATTGGATTAAATATATTGAAAATTAATTTTAAATTAATTATAAATAATTAAATACCAAAATTCTGTTGAAACACCTTAAAAAGTCGGGCCATAAATGTCATAGCCGATAGCCCTAGGCCCCTAGTATATGGGTAGCCTATATGCTACCCCTGAGGCACTGCCTCACACATGCCACGTCACTATTTTTACTTTAATTTAACTTCCCCTTTTGACTATTTTCAATTTCTTTTTAGTTATTTATTTATTTTTTCCCTCTCCGTCAGTTTCTTTTTATTATTTTTTTGTCCGTCAAATAGTAGTAGATATATTCATTTATAGTTTATTTTTGTTATTTATTTTATTCATTCATAAGGGTTAAGTCCTATTAAATATATAGACTCTATTACTATTTTAATTCATTTTTAATGATTAATCATATGAAAATATTATTTATATAATAAAATATATATTACAATAACGACATACAAGATAAATTTTAATAATATGCTTATAATAATTGAAAATATACGCCTTTTGAATTAAAATATATAATGAGCTTGTATATAATTTTTTTAAAAGAGAGAGAATATAAATATTCAATTGGGAAGATATTTTTGAATTAATTTTAAATATGTAGTCGGAAGAAACTTCCATCCAACACTGTATAGTCGTAGCTCCGACGCCGAGAGAGGTCTTGTGTCCCGATTGAAGACGTCACTTTTTATTTTAACAAAAGGGGTAAAAACAATTTTCTGAAAATTGATTAAAGATTGTTTGGAAATAGCAAAAGGTGCGGTTGAAATAAAACATAGCCAGCCACGTGGCATGATTTCATTGGTGAGAGGCAATGCCCCATGGGGCAGCATATAGACTACCTAGTATATGTGGATGTGCTAGTGTTTTTTACGCTCCATCTACTATCTACTTTATCTTATTTTTAAGGCAAAACATATCTGTAGGTCCCTATACTTTCGTTTTTTGTTTTAATTGATCTCTTTACAATTTTCTCGTTTTAATGAGTCCTCATACTTCTATTTTTTATTTCATAGGATCCTTATTTAACGGAACCGTTACGGGGGTTAAGTTTTCCGTTAACTAATTTCCACCTCCTCAATTATTATTGTAATAATTATCCATGTCAACAAATAATTATCCATTTCAGCAATTATGGTTCTTAGTGACATTTCATCAAACAGTTGGCAAGGGAAATTCTCAAGGAAGGGGAATCTAAGACTTCAAACGAAATTGATCGTATCGAGTTTGGAATAACAAAATGTGGCCTCCATCGACAAATTCTGCAGAGAAGATGACTCCACCCGGTTGGTCGCGGTGGCAATAGACAAAGGATAGAGGCAGCCAAATTGCCCTCAAATGGGCTTCAGACAATCTTCTTGTTAGAGGCCGGACCTTCATGTGGGTCTGTATCTGCGCTGTCTTCCCCATGTAATCTCTCTCTCTCTCTGCCTGTATGCTTGCACCTCATTGTGTGTGCATGGAGTTTTGGTATTATAACCCTGAAAGAACATTAATTAGTTTTTAAGTTCTTCTCTTTTTCTGAGAACCATGAAGGCCTTGATTAGGCAAATGTTTCATTAATACCATTGTGTAGCTTCAGAGATTTTCTGAAAATCTTAGTTCGTATTTCTGGAGTTCCGATGGAAATATTATGAAAAATCGACTCAATCCAATTAGTTGTGCATGCTTTTTAACTCTCTCTTTAAAATTTCTCCTTTAAGGTGTTGCGTAGTTCATGCGCTTTAATAACAACACAAGAAGCTTCTTTACATTGAAGAATTTGTATATTGCCTGAGTTACTAGTTTTCTTCAACCATAATAAACATATTATTTCTATTCAATGCAGGGCCTCCTAATGCATCTGGCGATGACCCACAGATGAACCGAGATATTCTCCGGATTTTTGCTTTGTAAAGGCTAGACGCAAAATTGATAATCAGATGGGTAGTGTATATGCTACCTCCTGAGGCATTGCCTCCAACCGCCACGTCAGCATCTTCTTTTCTATTTTAACACTTTTTTTTGCTATTTCCAGTTTTTTTAAATGTTCTTTTCATTTATTTTTCTGCTCCTTCATTTAAAATGTGAATTTATTTTTTATATTTATTTATAAGTGTTAAGTCTTAAATTTAACGTATATCAATGAGACGAAAGGAATATTCCATTTCATTTATTTTTGGAATTTTACCACTTGGTAATATTAAATTTTTCTAAAATTGAATTTCATATTTATAAAATTAAATGTAATAAAATATTAAAAAAATAAATGTTTTTTAAATTGAATTTCATAAATTTCTACATTTATCTCCTTATCACAAAAATAAAATAAAATAAAATAAAATATAAGCTACCAATTTTCAGAAATTTAATTACATATTTTTTGAAATCTGGAAATAGTGTAAAGTAGTGTTAAAATAAAAGAGACTGTGCTACGTGGCGTTATTTTAGTGGTGGGAGGCAATGCCTCAAAGGGTAGCATATACACTACCAATTAGATGATGTGGATAATTACTTCAATAATAATTGATGAGGTGGAAATTAGTTAACGGAAAACTTAACCCCCGTAACAGTTCCGTTAAATAAGGATCCTATGAAATAAAAAATAGAAGTACAGGGACTCATTAAAACGAGAAAATTGTACAGGGATCAATTAAAACAAAAAACGAAAGTATAGGGACCTACAGATGTGTTTTGCCTATTTTTAACCCTTGGATATTTTCTTTTGTTATTTTTTTCTTTTGGTATCTATACTATACGGAGTACTTTATAACTTAAACTTTGAGTATTTTTGGATTTATGACTTAAACTTTGATTTATATTAAAAAAATCTGGAACTTACAAAATTTATGGCCTAAAAATATGACTCGTCTATTTGACATGAAATTTTATATCCAATGTTACACGATTGACTTAAAAATAAGAAAAAAAAATAAAAATTGAATGAATAATAGTATTCCGGCTCTTTTTTAATCGATAAGTTGGATTAATATTGATTCAAGCACGCTAACTCGAATGATATAGTAGGGAATTAGAGGGTGTTATGTTTTAGTGTTTCATCGTGAAGCTTCTTGGGTTGAAAGTAAAATCCCGGCAACTTCATGGAGACACTCTAATAGAATTTTATCTTATCTAAAAGTCTGAACTTGTAGATAAGTGAAAAATCTATTCATTTATATTATATATTTCAGCACATACAAGATATGTATTGATGGAGAATGTTGCTTGTTGACTAATTATGTCGTTGGGCAATTAGTTTCGATGAGTTACCAAGCCAAATTATGCCTATGGAAGTATGGATGGCTATACGTGCATGATATGTAATTCGATTCGATTTGAAAAATATCCCTTCATTTTGTAACGGTGTGTTAGAGTGATAAATTTTAGAAGAAAATATTCAATCGTCAAAAGATTCGATTCAAATGGCACATCCCATTATGCATAGTCTGACTTGATATATCATTTAAACTAACCGAAACAACATTCATCGATACACGGTTTAGAAAACAATACTACATCACTAATTCAACAAGTGCCTATTTTTTTTGATGGTTCAGTACGACATATCAAAAACATTTATCCATGGGTATATCACACCGAATCGGCACCGAATCCGCTTGGCCGAGTTGGTGGCATAGTTGATGAAAACTCTGGCGCCGAAGGTAGCTAGATGGTGGGTGAGAGCGGCAGCAGAGGCGCTCGACGTAGCCATGAAATTCCGAGTCGGCTATCAATGACTCTGATTTTGGAAATTCTTTGATTCCAAACCTGCAACTAAACCGATTGAACCAAGTACCAGTCATGAATTCAGTTCGCCAAGTACCGGTCATGAATTCAGTTCGCCGTCATTGGTCAAACCATCTTCTGTTTGATTTTTTAAAACATTGGGTGAGAGAGATTGAGGTCGAAGAATTTGCTAGAAAATTAAGGTGCTACGAAGGAGACGATAAATGCCACAATCACATCGAAATTAGCTAATAAACACCAGTAACTGGGAGTAGAGAAGCATCCATATTTAATCAACTACTACAATCGATCCCGTCTTCAGAGCAGTTTACATAGCTAGAGGAATCAAACCCCATATAATTACAACGACGCTGCTATTATAGTATTAGTAGTCCTCCGGGGTCCAGCTCCTACTCCTCGGACTAGGGCTCCTGCTAGGAGACCTCGAGTAGGACCTTTCTCTGTACCTTCGGCCACGAGGTGAAACTGACCTGCATTCAGACGGATAGAGAGGTTAGATTACTACAACAATTGTGTATAGTTGCTAAATGTTCTAGTGAATTGCATGTGGACCTGGAGTAACGTCTGCTTCTCGGACTAAAGCTCCTGGAGTATGAACGTGATCTAGAGTAACGACTGGATGACCTGTTTATGCAATGAACGGATAAATCAGGGAGGATTTAAATCATGTGTGGACGGGAGGAAGATGAGAAACTGGCAAGTATAATAAACCTGATGCGCTCTCGGGATCTCATCTCTGAGGGCCTTTTCCTGTTTTCCTCAGCAAACACAACAGTCAGCTCTCGCCCGAGAAGGACCCGGCCGTCCATCTCGTACTTGGCTTCAGCTGCATCATCAGGATCAACGTACTGCACGAAACCAAACCCACGTGGCTCCCTGCAACAAGCAGTCTCATTTTTAAGTGCGGCTTCCTCAAACTCATTTAGGAATTGGGCATCGAGCGAGCTCTCACCATCAGAGTACAACAAAACGAGGCAATTACTAGTAGCTAACCTTGTGATACCAAGGTAAAGACTTCGACTTCTGTCATAACCGTACACATACCCAACCTTGCTTCAATCTTCAAGTTCACTAAAGATCATCTTGACCTCTAACTACTTCATTCTTCTCTTCCATCATCACTACTTTCAAGTAGCAAGATAAAACAAGTTTCCCATAAATTTATTGGTAATGTCTATCAGACTGCCTTATCAGGGTTCACGTAAGAAAACGAACACTAGCACACAAAAGATTTTTGTTTTTCTAGAGTAGGAACAAGTACTTCCCCATTCAAGAACAGATTACATGAAAGAAATGCTCACCCTGTGTAGTAGTCACGCGGCAAGTAAATGTCCTTGAGTGGACCGAATTCCCCAAAGGGACCACGGAGATCATCCGGCCTGAAACATAGGTCAGCAGCAAAGTTAACAAGAATCGAACACATATGCTCCATACACCAAATCCCATACAATATTAAATGCAGCTACCAAATCCAAGTAAAACTAATTGTAATTCAATCAAAAATTTCTAAAAAATCAACATTCTGGAAACAGATTTGACAACTGAGGGAACTACTGTATACCTGCAATCACGACGAAGATTCCGAACAAGCAGACTAGTCGGGAGATCTCTCCCGCGGCTCCGGTAGTGACCCCTCGGGCTCGGGCTTCGGTATCTCCTGCCGTAACCCCTTGGAGATGGACTTCTGCTGTATCTTCTACCCATTTTCCCCTTCAACCTATAAACAAAAGAGAACGAAAGGTAAATTTCCCACAAATAAACCTTCCTCCAAACTCATAAACAACGCAGAATCAAAACAAAAACCACAGCTCCACCATTAATACACCATAGATAAAATCACAAAATGGTTGAATGGAACTAACGAAACCTAACTAACTACAGAAGCTCCATCTACCATTCAAATTCATGAATATAAACCCATAAAAAAAAAAAAAAAAAAACCACAAACAAACACAGTCAATTCATCTCATTTTCAGTAAGAACAATAACTTCCTAATTCATCATTTTCAGTAAGAACAATAACTTCCTAATTCAACCACAGGAGAGAGAGGAAAAACACAGGCAAAAACAATAAATCAACCAAAAATACAATACACATCGAAATTCGAATCAATCAACACTCGAAACGGATAAATCATGATGATAATTTGAAGAAAAAGCAGGTAATCAGTGCAGATCATACCAGAGAGACGATCGAATTGCAGATTGGATGATTCTCTCTCATCTCTCTTCGAACGACTGTGTTTATATAGCAGGTTTGTTTTAGATGCTTCTAGAAAAGCTTCTCACCTCTCTCTAAGGCCCATGGGCTTTCAATATTAGGCCTTTTTATAGATAGCGAAGCCCAAACCCAATACCTTCCTCATTATCAATTTCTCTATTAAAATCAAATTAAATTAAATTAACCATAAAATCTGGTATTTCTTAATTCTTAAATAAAATCGAAAATAAATTAAAGAGGTCTCTTAAAACCCTGCAAAAACCTCTTCACCGCCGCTGCTCTCTCTCTCTCCCACCGGTCATACTGCAACCGCCGATTCCCTTTGCGGCAAGGGACAGTATTATCTTCCTCTACTTGACTGATTGCTCAGAAAATGGCGCCGCCAGCCAAGATATCTAACTCGAAGCCGAGCTCGGAAAGGCCTCGAGGCCGCCCCAACGGCGCCGTCTCGTCGGTGCAATCGCCTCTTCAGCTGGAAGACGATGCTCCCGACTTCCCGAGAGGTTCTCTCTCTCTCTCTCTCTCTCTCCCCTTTTGTGCATGCTCATTGAGGACTCTTTCACTGCTCAGTGCATTGTATCAGCTGCCTTTACTTCTTTTAAAACCCAACTGCGGCGTAGTCTGAATTTTCTGTATAAATTTCGTGTTTGAAGGTTTGAGTAAGAAGCTACATGTGATAAAATTGCCGCCTAACTTCCTTAGGGAAATTTTTGATACATATACATGTTTATAAGTCTGCTTATTGAGAATTGTTGTGTAAGGTTCCTTCTTGCATTAAACAACTGATATGAAATGAGAGAGAAGTCCAAAAGCATAGCATCTACTAGTGTTAATGCTCTGCTTACAAGGGAGCATAAATTTTATGATAGAATGATAGAATTGTGTGCTATGAGGTAGGAATTGAAAGAAATGGGCCGTGAAACATAAATAATGAAAAGTCTAGAATAGGTAATAAAGGATGTAACTTTGTTGGAAGCAGAGCTAGAGCTTGACCGGTTATTCACCATATATGAAAATATTGTCCTTTTCCATAAACCAATGGAAATTGTGTTTCTTACTCACGTTTATGTAGTCATGACTATAGGCTAATTATGTGCTGTCAGAACTTAGATGCATATACCATTCCCTCCAGTTTGAATTTGGTCTAGGAGTGTTAAAAAAAGAAAAGGGTTTTTCTCTTCTTACATATACCTTCTGGTTTTAGTCACTAACATCCTAAATTTTGGTTTAGGGCGGGATAATTCATTGAGTAGGGAAGGGAAAAATGATGCTAAGGAAGGATTGAACAAGGACTTTGAGACAGACAATAGAGCCCTAAAGAAAAGGAAAAAGGAAAAGCGGGTGCAGAATCAGAATAATTCGACAGAGGATGATCTAGGGTTGCTATTTGGAGATGGAATTACAGGGAAATTACCGAGGTTTGCTAATAAAATCACTTTAAAGGTATGTTCTTGTTCGTTTTTTCTTGTATATTTAACTTATATATTGAATTGTCCTTTGATATCATTGTTGCACATGAATGACATCAATTTATGAGAAAAGATTTCACTTCCATCTTGTTAACTTACATACTGTGAATGCCCCTTAAAATTG
Organism: Thymus mandschuricus; assembly: GCA_029379335.1. Lineage (NCBI taxonomy): Eukaryota > Viridiplantae > Streptophyta > Magnoliopsida > Lamiales > Lamiaceae > Thymus > Thymus mandschuricus. The sequence goes on along the minus strand of CM057081.1, from coordinate 2,408,572 downwards.
AGCATGCTCATTGTTGATCGTCTATAGATACCAATTAAGTAGAACGTGAATAAGATTGTGGGCAAATTTGATTTCAGAAGCTATTATGACATGTTCAGATCATCTGTCCACGCATTCGTATTATAGTCCAATCCATTTATAATATCCATTTAGGATTGGGTGTCCTCAACCTGTTATGGTTGGTTATATTTTCTCCAGTTCATGGACTGTATACTTTTGGTCTTTTTTCCTTCTATTTGCATCTCCATATGATATACTAGGTTCGAGAACTTACATTCAAATACGCTATTCTTGTCTGTCCAATGTAAATATGTATTTTGTATTTCATTGTTTCTCTATTTTAGTTTCATTAATCTTTGTAGAGCAATCGTATGATCTAATAAGGCGACTTTGATTGTCTAGAATTATTATGCACACTTTTCTTACATAGTTTGGTCGAACAATGTGTTATACACCCTGCTAGGTTTTCAACTAAATACCTATAAATTTGTCAAAATCCCACTCAGAATATTTAATGCATAACATAATTTTTCTAATTTATTTTACTTCATCCTTTGTACTCATTTCAGAATGTTTCTTCGGGTATGAAACTATGGGGTGTGATTGCTGAAGTTAATGAGAAAGATATCGTGGTTAGTCTCCCTGGGGGCTTGAGGGGTCTAGTTCGTGCTGGTGATGCATTTGATCCCATTCCGGGTGATGAAGTCAAAGGGGTAATTTTCCTTCTCATTTGATATCTTTGTGACTCCTTTTCAATTACTTCAACTCAATTAAATTGAAGCAGATGCGCCCTTTATATTTATTCTGTATGCTGTAGAGATTATCAGCATCGGGACTATGGACGTTCTTGATGGAATCCCCTTTTAATTTATTTATTCTCCTTTTCCACATGGCAGGATGCTGAGAATAGCTTCCTCTCTCGAATTTACCAAAAAGGGCAGCTTGTATCATGTGTTGTTTTGCAAGTAGACGATGATAGAAAAGAACTAGCAAAGAGAAAGATCTGGCTCTCTCTGCGTCTATCTGTATTGCACAAAAGCTTAACCCTGGACGTTATTCAAGAAGGAATGGTAACCCACAGAAATATTACTCTTCTTTGAAGAAGTTTCGTTTGGTTAATTTTTGTTGTCCATTGTTTATGTTTTTGGTTGAAAGAATGAATTTTATATTTGGTAGCTAAGTACTCCCTCTGTACCTCATTTCCGAGTGAAAAAATCTGTTTGAGATGTCTCCCAAATAAATGTCATTTCCTAATATGGAAATTATTATCTCACCCACCCTTATATTTTAGACATTGAAATAACACTTCATTTACGAAAAAATCATTTAGGCGAAATGGGGGATTGGGGGAGTATTTCTCTATTTTTAACTTTTTCATAGATTTGAAGTTTTTGCTATTGCTTCTCTCTTTGAAGATACCTGTATGCTTTATATCAATTATGTCTGCAGCTTTAATTTGACAAACATTTATATGACTTTATATGCAGGTGCTAAGTGCATACGTGAAGACCATTGAGGATCATGGTTTTATGCTTCACTTTGGATTACCTTCTTTTGCTGGATTTATGCCAAAAGAAAATCATTCTGGTAATCTGATGGTCTATCATGCTTTTTGCCTTTCTCTGATATAGTGCAGCTAGATAGGTGTTCTTATCATTGTCATGCTTGCCAAGATGGTTTCAAACAGATATGTGATTCATTTCAGCATGCTAAGTGGTGTTGATGTTTGCTTTACTAGATGCTTCATTGCCCATATTGTTAATGTTGCAGAGAGCATAGGCCAGCTTTTACAAGGAATTGTTAAAAGTGTTGACAGATCTCGGAAGATAGTCCATATGAGTTCTGATCTGGACTTGATATCAAAATCTGTGGTATTATTCCTTTCTATTGCTAAACTGTTCATTCATTTTCTCGATTTTCATCCTTTTACTAATCCTCTGGCATACAGACCAAAGAGCTCAAGGGTATTTCAATCGATCTTCTTGTTCCTGGCATGATGGTTAATGCTCGTGTTCAATCAACCCTTGAAAATGGTGTATTGCTTTCCTTTCTAACGTACTTCACTGGAACTGTAAGTCTGCATCTTTGCTGTTTTTTTGTTGAAATATTACAAGCATGAATGTCTCTCATACGGTTTGCTTTTGTTAATTTACAGGTTGATTTATTTAATCTTAACAAGACTTTTCCTTCTTCAAAATGGAAGAACGAGTATGCTAAAAATATTAAGGTAATATTGTCTGTTTCTTTCATCTACAACTTCTTTTGGTATAATTGCTTATCAAGTTCCATTGACCTTTTGCCTTTTAAAATAAACTACCATCTGGATTTTTGAAATTATTCAAATTGCCTCTGCGGTCTTGGCTTCTGATCAACCACATCATAATTGCAACAAGTTTTTTGAATTTTTTGTAGTTCAATGCTCGCATCTTGTTTATCGACCCTTCAACAAGAGCTGTGGGTTTGACATTAAGTCCTCACCTCGTCAGTAATAAGGCTCCAGCATTTGTAAGTGTTTTATGCTTCTTTTCACTTTCTGTCTGCTTTTTTATGCTTTTGACATTTTTAGTGTCCAAGTCTGTCGATGTATGTGTTTCTTTCCCTCGTCTTAACATTCTATATGTGATGAGGGAATGTTCAGAAAAATGATTAACTATTCTTATGTATTGCGAATATATATGATGTCAGCTTGTTAAGATTGGCGATATTTTTGAGCAATGTAAAGTAGTCAGGATTGATAAAGGGTCAGGCCTTCTTCTTGAAGTTCCGACTATACCAGTTCCAACCCCTACTTATGTCAATGTAAGTTCAGTAATTTAACTTCTTTTCTGCATTGTCATTTTGTATGTGAACTCAAGCCGTTATCACTAATCTGTAAGAATTTCAGGTAATTGATGTAGCTGATAAGGAAGTTAAATTGGATAAGAGCTTTAAGGAAGGAAGCTCTGTCCGTGTCAGGATTCAAGGATATAGGCACTTGGAGGGGCTTGCAACCGGTACTCTAAAGGTCAATTGACTCTAACTTTCAAAAATTATCCTTCGTGTATTTTAGACTTTAGATTTCTATTGTAGGTATGCAGGTAACATTTCATCAATCAATCAACCTTGCTAATTTACTCTAAAGAATCAACTGTATCTTGTTTTAAAAAATTAGAGATAGCTGGCAGGTACTAAGTTGACGAGTACTGTTACATAAGTTCTTGTCTACTTATCGTCTAGCATTTTTTCTTTTGGTGACTGATGGCAAACTTTTTCATTTAGATTTTTTCGTTCTTATTTCATTCAAACAATTGGCTAAAGTAGATCTCTGCTGAAGAGTTGACCTGTGTATCTTTCTTGTTTCTTCTGAACAGACTAGCGCAATTGAAGGTCAATTTTTCACTCACTCTGATGTGAAACCGGGAATGGTTGTAAAAGCTAAAGTTATTGCAGTCGATAGTTTTGGTGCTATTGTGCAACTTGCTAGTGGTGTGAAAGCCCTATGTCCACTCCGCCACATGTCAGAGTTTGAGATTGCAAAGCCTAAAAAAAAGTTTAAGGTTGTTAGATGTTTCATAAGTGCGATATCAGTTGTTGCATTTGTTCGGGTTCTGAATTTTTTTAATTCTCTTCTATGTAATAACATTTTGCAGGTGGGGATTGAGTTAGTATTTCGTGTTCTCGGTTGCAAGTCCAAGAGAATCACTGTGACTCACAAGAAATCTCTGGTACGCATTTTCTAGCTTCTATCTTGTCTATTTCTATGTATGTTTTTTAATCTATTGTGTAATCTGAAATATGCCACATTTTTATGATTTCAACCTTTAACTTTGTGAAATACTACCTGGTGTCAATGATAGTTTCAACTAATGGTTTGGGTTTAATGTTGCTGCATGTTAAAATTTTAGCATCAAGGTTCAGTTAAAATGTTCTGCTTAGGGAAATTATAATTGAATCATAATCTCATCCCTTTATAAAGAGCTATATTTAAATTATTGGTAAGAAGTGTTCATGTTTTATGCATTTGTAGTAAATTATTAATGAACAATGTTATTCTGTGGGCATAGGGTTAATGTAATATTTTATATGGGCAGTTCCTGTTACGGACATGGATGATTATCAGTTCAAGTGTAATTTATGCATAGTTTCTTATCTCTTGCTGTTTCACTCCCCCAATTCCTTATTACTGGAATTATTTAGGTGAAATCAAAGCTTGAGATCCTTAGCTCATATACTGATGCAACGGATGGGTTAGTCACTCATGGGTGGATTACAAAGATTGAGAAGCATGGATGCTTTGTTAGGTTCTACAATGGAGTTCAAGGATTTACGCCTAGGTGAGTCCCATAGCCTTTGGGGAATTCTTTTCTTCATGGAATTACTGGGTGATACAATTTTTTTCTTGAGCTTATGGTGTTACTGAGATCCATATTCTTATGCTGATGCCATTTGTTAGGTTCTTTTCTTCCTAATTACGATTTTGCATATCGTAACGGTGTCTTCCTAATTACAGTGTTCCTTCCTAATGTTTGATCATTTCACTTTAGCTAAAATTTGATCTGCTTTTTATTACAGGTCTGAACTAGGTCTGGGTCCAGGCAGTGACATCAATTCCATGTACCATGTTGAACAAGTTGTCAAGTGTCGAATTGTCAAATGTATTCATGCTTCACACCGAATAATTCTGAGTTTTAACATCACACCCACAAGGTTTGTTGATAAACACGTACATATCAAGTATTTTATGGAATATGAAAAATATTATTCTATCTTCATTAATTTGCTATCCTAAATAGTGTCTTGTTTGATTGCTAGCTTCCTTTGTTTCTTACATGCTTGTAGTGGATGCATATATCTGAAGAATCTTAAAAAATTTGGCAGGGGATCAGAGGATGAATTGATCAAACCAGGCAGTCTAGTCTCTGGAATTGTTGAGAGTAAAGCAACTCAAACAATAGTAGTGACTGTCCATGGCTCGAGTCACATGAAAGGAACCATCTCTCTAGAACATTTGGCAGACCACCATGGTAGTATACAGTTCTCGATTACTTTTCAAGTCTGTGCTCTGTCTGCTTTGCCCCATAGTTAGGCATAGCTGAGCATAAGCATATTGTTTTAAAATTCACTCTTGATTATGTGATTTTTTTTCAATGGAACAGGCATTGCCACCTCATTGATGTCTGTTATGAAGCCAGGATACCACTTTGATAAATTATTGGTTCTCGGTAATCTCATAATTTTATTTTTTATTTTTTATTTTTTATTTTTTTTATTTTTTTATTATTTTTTTTTTTTCTAATTTACCAGCCTTAATTTTTTTTTTTTTGGTTATGCTGGGTGCAATATACCTCCATATTGGTTATATTGGGAGGGAGGTAGTTGGACTAGCAACAAGATGTAGTACAAGGCATGTGTGCTATTTGAGAATGAATATCAGTAGTACATCTTATGAGAATAGAGTAAAGAGCTGCCAGTGGTATTAAAGCATATTGGGTAGCCTGAGAACTGAAGTTTTTTATGGTTATGCTCTTATTTCTAGTTTTGTAATGCAGATGTTGAAGGAAACAATCTAATACTCACTGCAAAGTATTCACTAATTAACTCGATCCAACAGCTACCAGTCGATATTAGCCAAATCAGCTGTCACTCTGTTGTTCATGTAAGATTCTTTGTTACTTTATTTTGTGCTACTTTCTGGCAATATTCAAAATGAATTGCCTTCCATTCCAAGATGTAGAGGCTTGGCTTGATAAGCCTTTCATTCCTCATTAGTTTGTCTATATCTATATTTTTCTGCCAGGGTTACATATGCAACATAATTGACACTGGCTGCTTTGTTCGCTTTATCGGACGGTTAACTGGATTTGCTCCCAAAAGCAAGGTATAAATTCAAAGAAGTACCATTATCTTTGTATGTGTATGTGTGCAACAGCTCAGTTGATGTTTTATGTTAAGATTTTTTTTTTAATTATTTTTTTTTGGATATTTTTCAGGCTACTGATGACAGGAGATCAGATCTTTCTGAAGTCTTCTATGTTGGGCAGTCTGTACGAAGCAACATAGTTGATGTAGGCTAAACATCAGACTTAGTTTGTACATGGAGACCTTCAGGATTCTCTCTTCTAATCTTCTTTTCTAATCTCTTTTCAGGTTTCCAGTGATACAGGTAGAATAACACTATCATTGAAGCAGTCATTATGCAGTTCTACAGATGCGTCTTTTATTCAAGAATACTTTAGTTTGGAAGAGAAGGTAAATCCTGAAGTTTTGTCATTACTGATACACTTTGAACTGTGAAGTACTGTATTGATCTGTGATTATTTACCTTGCATATTTATTGCTATTATAATGCTTTCACATTAATAGTTTTTAGCTTGTCTATATTTCGGGTCATTCAGAATAATTTGATAAGAGTATTTATTCTGATAATAGGAAGTGCCTTCTAGATATTATTATTGTGCATATGTTTGTAATCTACTCTGGAGGAAATTTTCATAGGGTTTAACTTTTCCTTTTCTTTTCCCTTCTAGATATTATTATTGTGCATATGTTTGTAATCTGGTTTCAACGTTTGCAAACTGTCGTTCTCTTTTAGCTCTATCGCTACATGTCTTGATGTTACATTGTTGTTTGGTCAGATTTCGGAGCTACAGGTGTTGGACTCTGAGGGCTCTCAGTTGAGATGGAACAATGGATTTGAAATCCGTAGTGTCATTGAAGGAAAAGTTCACGAAATTAAGAATTTTGGTGTTGTTATCAGCTTTAAGGAATACAGTGATGTCTATGGCTTTATCTCTCATTATCACTGTAAGTCGGTGGTGCCCTAAAGTTATAATTTGTTTAATCTTGGTTGAAAAATGATATTCAAGATGTATGTTATTGCAGTGGCTGAAACCACCTTGGAAAAGAACTCTGTTGTTCGAGCAGCAGTTCTTGATATTTCCAAGATTGACCGCCTTGTAGATCTATCATTAAAGCCCGAATTCGTAAATGGAACAAAAGAAGAGAGGTCGTCTTCAAAAACTCCTAAAAAGGTCTGCCATTAAGAAATATTTTATTCCAGAAGGTTTCTGTAGTTGTTGCCAAGCATTTTCTTCATAGTCCCTATTTAATAACATTATAGCTGTTTTATTGGGTTATAAAACCAGCTTGTTCCCTCACATTCCATGTGCTTATTAGTATACTATTGTTTGCAGAAGCGCAAGAGAGAAGCCTATAAGGACTTGGAGGAAAATCAAGTGGTAAATGCAGTTGTTGAGATTGTGAAGGAAAATTACTTGGTAAGCTGTATGATCCTTTATATCTTTCATTTTGTTTTGATACTTAATGATGTATTAAACGAATGCTAAACAATTTCAACTCTTTCCCTTAATAGGTTCTTTCACTTCCAGCATACAATTACACAATAGGCTATGCTTCATTGACAGATTACAACACCCAGAGATTTCCACTTAAACAATTTTCCCACGGACAGAGGTAAAAGCAAAATGCTCTTTTAATGCAATGCTGCCTGCATTTTGTTGATTTGGATGATTTACTTCCTGACAAAGGAATCTTCCAAATTGATTTTAGCCATGTCATATGGTTCTTTTTGTTTGGTAACGAATAATATTTAGTGTAATCAGGGTAAGAATGTGCCTTTCACATCTTTGTTTTATCAGTTGTTTTTCTTAATTTTGCTGAGATTAGGATGCCTTAATAATTGATACTAATGTAACTGTTGGTAAGGGTTCCCAACAATAACCCAATGCTGGATTTTCAGTTTTGAGGTAGGATGGAGTTTGCGAAATAATTCTACCTCTGGCATCTTGTTGTTTCAACACTTTCAACAGATAATTAAAGCTAATTACAAAAATTTCCTTTGTATATGTCGGTTCAAGTGAGTGAGAATAATGATAAAGCTTTTGATTATAGATGCAGTCTGATCAATTAAATTCTGTGAGGCCCTCATTTTATAGACTTTTGATAGTTGAGCTTTGGAAGGACAACATTCATGTTCCTCCAGATCTAATTTGTTCAACTAAATTATCTAACATACTTTGACCTGCCGTTTGCTTGATAATTTTGGGTGCAGTGTCTCTGCCACTGTAATGACTCTTCCAGGTCCGACAACTTGTGGGAGATTGCTACTGCTTCTCAAGTCCGTAAGTGATGGCACTGAGACATCCAATTCTAAGCGCTCAAAGAAGTATAGCCATGATATTGGATCTCTTGTTCAGGCAGAGGTTGGTGTCGTTTCATTATTCTGAGTTGTAAACCAAAGGCACATCTACTTCGCAAGTATCATTTGGTTTAGTTATTCAACTAACTTGTGTGGTGTCTCTGATTTTCAGATTACTGAAATAAAGCCTCTTGAACTTCGAGTGAAATTTGGTTCTGGATTCAATGGCAGAATACATATAACAGAGGTTGAAAATCCTTGCTCTTTACTGCCAAATAGAAAAGGAATGTCCTGTTCACACGCTTTTTCTATCGGAAAGTCTAGAATCAGTGATGTTTTAATGGATTTTTGCAGGTAACTGATGATAATTCTGCTGAGAGTCCCTTAAGTAACTACAAAATTGGACAGACACTGACTGCACGGATTGTTTCAAAGGGTATTAAGACAGAGAGTAGTAGGGGATTTCAGGGATGGGAATTGTCAATCAAGCCATCCTTGCTTAAAGGTAAGAACTACTAAGTTTATTACTCCCTCTGTCCCATTCATAAAGGGATAAGTTCTATTTTCGTCCGTCCCACTCATATAGGGATATTACCTTAAATAGCAAAGTTTAAACCCACTAAAACACATTCACCCTACTTTATCCACTACTATCACTCTCGTCTTAATTCACTAGTAGGGAAAAAGTTATCCCTTTATGAGTGGGACAGAGGTAGTAGTTCACAATTGACATGACTTATTTTTCTCACTATGAACGCAGATAAGCAACGATTCCTAACATGACAAACTACTAGTAGCTGTCATAAGCTGTTACTATGTATATTTTATATTTCTGGCAGCGTAAATGTTAGGCCCCTGTATTAACTTATTCAAGTTGCATCTTTATACAGGATATACTGAAATGAGTAAATCAGTTTCTTCTGATGACGTCAACTATTCTTATGGACAATGTGTTTCTGGCTTTGTGTATAAGATCGATCCCGAGTGGGCCTGGCTGGCTGTTTCTCGAGATTATATGGCTCAATTGTATATTCTTGACTCGTCATGTGAGCCTTCTGAACTTCTGAATTTCCAGAAGAAATTTCACGTGGGCAAAGCTATTTCAGGCTTTGTAATCAACGTGAATAAGGAGAAGAAGTTACTTCGTGTTGTCTTGCATGCACCACATGACTGTTTTGTGGAACTCAAAGGAAGTGATTCTGATCATCTTTCGTTATGTCATCTAGTCGAAGGAAGTATTGTAGGTGGCAGGATTTCTAAAATTCTTCCCAGTGTTGGCGGATTGGTAGTCCAAGTTGATCAGCACCATTATGGCAAGGTTCATTTTACTGAATTGACAGACACGTGGGTCACAAATCCACTTTCTGAATATCAAGAAGGACAATTTGTGAAATGTAGAGTCTTGGATATCAACCGTGCTTTGAAGGGAGGTGTTCATGTCGACTTATCCCTTCGATCTACAGGAGATGCATCCACTGAGAATAATGGCGGCATGTAATACCTCTTTCTTGCCTAATAAGCAAGCAGCATAAGTATTATGAAATGCTATGTTAATTTGTGCTTTCAATTGGACGTCGTAGAAATCTTTATTCCTCGAGCATTCAATTTCTTTACATTTTGCTTTGAATAAAATAGGACGCGTTTGTGTTATTATAGATCATATTCTTGTATCACAAATCCCACATTGTCATTTGCAGGCATACTTCCGCTCGCCGTGTAGAGAAAATAACAGACCTTCATCCTGATATGGTTGTACAGGTACTGAATTACTTGTTTAGCTATTGGTTTCCATGTAATCATGAGCTACTTGTCAAAAATAAAATAAAAAATCATGACCCCCACATACTTGCTACTGCAGGGTTATGTTAAAAATGTCTCTTCAAAAGGATGCTTTATTATGCTTTCACGGAACATAGATGCCAGAATTCTCATTTCTAATCTGTCAGACGACTTTGTTGAAAATCCAGAGAAGGATTTCCCTGTTGGAAAACTTGTGATTGGCAAGTAAGTATGCGTAAAGAAACATTTCCCTTCGAAGTTACCCTTTTGCAGTATGTCAGTGGAGCCATTATCTTTTGCAGGGTACTGTCAGTGGAGCCATTATCTAAGCGTGTTGAAGTTACCCTTCGAACTTCAAGTGCTGCCAGTGCGCCAAAATCCAACTCTAACAACTTGAACCAAATTATGGTTGGAGATATTATCCATGGAAAAGTCAAGCGTGTTGAGTCGTACGGGTTATTTATATCGATTGATCAAACAAATGTTGTAAGTGAACTGGTTTCCTTTGATCTTCTTAGTTCCGGTTTTCATCTTTTGAGCCTGTATATGTTTCGTTATAATGTTTGAAGATGTAGATCTGATAGCTTATTGATAATAGCTATAAGTTATAACGACTAAAATGTGCTGAATCTGTATTCAATCTTGCAATCTGATACTAATTCCAAATGAGCTTACCTCTTTAAATACAACACAAACACACTCATGCACCCCAGACGATTTGATCCCCCGACCTTCAAAGCATCTTACCACTATGCTGTACTTTGCTATCAATATTTGCTTCCCTTTTCCGATTCTTCGTTCTGAGTGGTTAACATTTGTAACCTCAACGTTGTACTGGTGACAGCAATCCTTCAAACTGAACTCATATTCTAATGGTATTCTTGCATAGGTTGGTTTGTGCCACATTTCAGAACTCTCTGATGATCATATAGATGATCTACTAGCAAAGTTCAAAGCAGGAGAGAGAGTGACTGCAAAAGTTTTGAAGGTTAGTCCTCGAATTATATGTAAATACTGTTCTGCTCATGTCAAGAAACTGAAAGTTAATGGTTTGCTCATGGTCAATGCATTTAATGGTTTTGAATTGGATGGTTTGGTTGAAGTGAAGGTTAACCCTATATACTGCAGATCGTCCTCTTATCAGATTGTGCCACCTTTTGAACTATTTAGGATACCCAAGTGAAAGTCTTTTCGATAATTTTCTTCTTACTCCTTATATCTACTCTTACAACTTAATATTGATTATTGTACGTTGTTGGTGTGAAGAAACTAGCTGTCAAGTTCACTCTTCATCAATATCTAGCCTTCAATTTTCTAATTTTTCTCGTAGGTTGACAAAGAGAGAAATCGAGTTTCCTTGGGGATGAAGAACTCATATATCGGAGATGAGGATGATTTTCCCACACCTTCAAGTCAAAACACTGATTTTGCTGTAGAAAAGAATGGCTCGGTTGTAATGTCGGAGCCAACATTATCACAGAGCAGCTCAGAGAACATGGATAATGGATCTGATGCCGACCATATTCCTCTACTAGCTGATGCAGAATCTAGAGCTCTTGTGCCACCACTTGAGGTTCAACTGGATGATATAGAATGTTTAGATATTCAAGGCGATGTTAGCGAAAGTGTAGTAGATGTTAAAGAGGCCGTTGAAGAGAAAGACAGTAAGAAAGCAAAAAAGAGAGCAAGGGAGGAAAGGTATCAAAATTCTGCACGAATCTTGTTCTAAATTTCTGAGTGAATTTTGAGTAATGCTTCTTCGTCTCCTATGTTTTGTATAGTTGCCTTATAGCATTAGATTTTAACTATTTGATGCTTCTTTTGTAAAGGGAACGGGAAATAAGAGCTGGTGAGGAGAGGCTGCTAGAAAAAGATATTCCAAGGAGCGCTGATGAATTTGAGAAACTTGTTGTGAGTTCACCAAATAGCAGCTTTATATGGATACAATACATGGCATTTATGCTATCTTTGGCAGATGTTGAAAAGGCACGATCTATTGCAGAAAGGTATCTACTAGAGATGGTATTTTCAATTTGCAGCGCATGAGCAAACTTCTCTTAGCATGAACATACCCTATGGATCATATCTCTATCTTGATGTTTCATCTTTATATTGCCTCATTTGTAAGCAACAAAGCATGGTTGCACTAACCACTTATTCAGCAAATACATTTATTCTTCGCAACGAGGATATTTGTTTTCTTTCATAGTAGGTAATCTCTCCCTCTCTCCGAAGAAACTCATGATATGAAATTGTTGCTTCAGGGCTTTGAAAAAAATAAACATCCGAGAAGAGTCCGAGAAGCTAAATATCTATCATGCTTATTTCAACTTAGAGAATCAGTATGGCAATCCTCCTGAGGTAAATAACCGTTCGAATGCTTGGAGGTTCAATACTCTCATTTGAGAGAATATTCGCATTCAGTTTGCTAATGTATAAATTCCAATTTTCCCTTTGCCAGGAGGCTGTCGCAAAAGTATTCCAGGATGCATTGCAGAGCTGTGACCAAAAGAAGGTGCATTTCAAGCTTCTGGACGTGTACGAGAGGACCGAACAGCATGAATTGACTGATGATCTTCTCAACCGCATGACGAGAAAGTTCAAGCATTCATGCAAGGTTTGTAACTTTGTAAGCTAACCGTTTGTTGTAAGATGTTTCTCCTACAACATTGGTCATGACTCCTCCGCGTTTGGTATTATTGAATTCAGGTGTGGTTGAGTAAGATTAAGTCTCTTGTGAGAAGAAAAAGTGACGGGGTTCAGTCTGTGGTGGAACGTGGTCTGAAGGTCCTTCCTCGCCATAAGCATATAAAATTCATTACCAAGACAGCCATCGAAGAGTTCAAGAGTGGCGTTCCCGACAGAGGGAGATCCCTGTTTGAGAACATGCTGAGGGAGTATCCCAAGAGAACAGATCTGTGGAGTGTCTATCTCGATCAAGTAAGCATTACAAAGAACCGATAATTACTACTTGTACATACAAAGCTTGCTCTCACTAACCCGGGTGGGTGTTGTTGAAATGAACAGGAGATCCGGCTCGGTGATGTCGACTTGATCCGTGCACTATTTGAGAGAGCCATAAGTTTGAGCCTTACCCCGAAGAAGATAAAGGTATGCGACATGTTCTTCTTTACTAAAATCCCCGTACACAATGTGCGTGCGTTATAATTAATGAGTGTTGGCAATGGCGCTGCAGCCCTTATTCAAGAAGTATCTCCGGTTCGAGAGGTCGATGGGAGACGAAGAGAGGGCGGAATCCGTGAAGAGGAAGGCTATGGAGTATGCGGAAAACCCTTGATTCATGGTGTTGGTTTTTGGACTTGCAAATCAAAAGCAACAGTTTTGTAGAGGCGTGTAAATCATGTGGGTTTTTTGGTAGAGATCAGCTTGAGTTAATTTGCAATAGAAACATGAATTATATATAGATTATTTATGTGTACCAATTAGTATGTATTGTAACGGATGCTAATAGCTACCAACTATCCAACAATGAATTTTTGGAAAGAGAGAGAAACCTAACAATACATACAAGCTCACAACAAAATGGAAAGTTCCTTTACTTTTTTATCCAACTAAGCTTGTTTCCCTTTATTATCCTCTCGTCTCAGTTTACTAGTCTTGTCATTTTATTTTATTTTTGGTGGCATGAGATTTTATATGCAAGTGAAAAAATAAGAGTTAATTCATTTCATTTTAAGAAGTAAGACCAGTAAAGTGAGATGATCCAAAATAGCAAACATAATTAATGAATTGAAGGTCGAAAGTGAGACAAGTTTAACGGGACAAATAGAGTAATTGCTAATTTTAGTGCCGATACTTTCTTTGTCCGTTTTATATGAAGTTTTTTATGCTCATTTTATGATGAGCTATTTTATTACTTCTATCGTCCTATTTTATATCAATACATCATTCAAAGTACAAAATTTTAGCCCAGTGAAAAAATGAGTATAATTCATACTATACATCAATTCAACTACAACTCATTATCATGTACTAGCACTTGTGATGTCAAAAATTTTCTTCGTATAAGTGGGACGGAGAGTGTATAATTCTGTCCATTTTATAATGTCTAGATTTATCCATTTCATGATAACTTATTTTGTACTCTGTCCGTCCCACTTTAATATTGTTGCTCCTTTTTCGTATGAGATTTCAGGTGCAATGTTATTGTGAAAAATAAGGTGTCTACATTGAAATTGAAGGGTTAATTATTCATTTTCAAAAAACAAGAATATTAGAGTGATATTCCAATATAATATACTCCCTCCGTCTCATCCATAAAGGGATAGGTTCTATTTTTGTCCGTCCCACTTATATAGAGATATTACCTTAAATAGCAAAATTTTAAGCCACTAAAACCTCTTCACACTACTTAATCCACTACTAATACTCTCATCTTAATTCTCATGCCTGAAAAATACTATTATCCTTATATAAGTGGAACGAAAGAAATACATAACTACTGAAGTTGGACGACAGCTGGTCATTATCATCAATTTTTCAAAATTATTATTTAAAAAAAAAGAAAAAAAAAAAGAGAATTTGATAGAAGAGGCCGGCCCATTGATAAACGGGCTGATGGGTTAAATTCTTGAAGCCCAAACTCAGAAATCCTATTAAAGCCGTGACTAGGGTTTTGCTCTCTACCATCACTCCGAATCGCCCTCTCGTCGCCCCTCCTTCATTAACTCTTCTGCAGCCGTACTCCGACGCGGTTCGCTCTCTCTCTCCTCACCCCTGTCGCTCGCTCCCCGTATTTTTGCTCTAATATAATTGGTTCTGATTGGCGCAGGTGAATCGGGAAGTCATGGCGGAAGTAGCGGTGGCACCTGTTGTGAACGAGGAAGAGAAGCTTCACTCGTCAACCACCGGCGTTATGCTCTTCAACCGCTGGTCCTATGACGAAGTTCAGGTTGTTAATCGTTCCTCCTCATCAATCGCCCATTTTTATTTTACTTCCGATTGCTACTGTAATCTGCTCAATTCGTTTCTGTTCAGCACAATATTGATTTGTTTGGTTGAATTTATTTCGTGATATGATTGATTGAAATGTATATGTTATCATTTTAATCCAGTACTACAAAACGTGCGTCCTTTTGAATTGGAATGTATATTCATGGCTTATCTTAGGAATTGGTGTTGGGTCGAGTTGATTTGCGCTGCGATAAATACTACAAAATCTTCGTCTTTTTGGAGAATTATGTTAATATTTAGCCTTTGAATTAATGCTGTTTTCAGAATAACAAGACTGACTTTCTGCTATGTGATTAGCTCCAATGCTGTTGGAAAGTTGCAGATTATGTTATTTTAGTATATGTTCAGTAGTCGATAGCGTAACCCTTGCATATAGAGTCTGGCTTCTGTTTAGGTCTCTGTATAATTATTGAAGAAACATTGTATCGTACGATTCCTTTGCTATTTCGAATTTCTGTTGGCTCATGCCATTGGTGTTAACTCTGTATCTCCTACAGATCAGTGATATCTCGGTCGAAGATTACATCACTGCCACTGCAGCCAAGCATCCAATCTATATGCCCCACACTGCTGGAAGGTACCAAGCTAAGCGCTTCAGGAAGGCTCAGTGCCCCATTGTTGAGAGGCTTACCAACTCCCTCATGATGCACGGCCGCAACAATGGCAAGAAGCTCATGGCTGTTAGGATTATCAAGCATGCCATGGAGATCATCCATTTGTTGACCGACCTCAACCCGATTCAAGTCATTGTCGATGCAGTTATCAACAGGTCTGCTATCTCATCCTTCTTCGCGTAAATTTTACGGAAATCAGAGCATGTGGTATTTCTAGTGTTTACTATCACTTCGTCTCAACCGTATTCTCAAATTATGTATGCAGTGGACCAAGGGAAGATGCCACCCGTATTGGCTCAGCTGGTGTGGTGAGACGACAGGCTGTTGATATCTCTCCTCTGCGCCGTGTGAATCAGGCCATTTACCTGCTAACAACCGGTGCTCGTGAAAGTTCTTTCCGAAACATCAAGACCATTGCAGAGTGCCTTGCTGATGAGCTTATCAACGCAGCTAAAGGATCTTCAAACAGGTTAGGAGCCTTCATTCCAATCCACCTTTTCTTTACTCAATACTCCAAACTAATGCGTCTTAACATTCTTCTTATCCACAGCTATGCTATTAAGAAGAAGGACGAGATTGAGAGAGTTGCTAAAGCTAACCGTTGAGACCTGGATTTGAAGTCTTCAGGAAGATGGTGGTTTCTGGGTTTATTATCTGTTCTCTCTTTCTCCAGCATTAGTCACATAGTAAGGAGATGGTTCTTTTTTGTCCAGCAGCAGCTATTGAATATGGAAACAAATGCTTCGAATACATGCAGAACCTAAATTTATTCGTCTCTTAAAGTTTGCGTTGAGAAAATAGAACAAGTTGGTTTCTGTTTTAGACGATTTATCATATTTTTCCCGAATATAGTCAGGGTTCGACATTAAGCAGCTAGGCTGAGGCTCCAAAACCTGTGATTTTGAGATTGTTTTTTTTTTAAATTTAATTTTAGCATCACATTCTGCTCAAGGTGATGAATGATCTGAACAGCAAACCCTACATTCAGTAGTGAGAATAGAACGAAGATCGGCGTAGAATTTCCCGACTACTGCAACTTGAAAGAGATTATGCAGTAATTGTAGCAAAGAAAGCACACAGTAAAACTAATGGTGAGAGTAGGTGGCAACCTTTTTCCTCAAATCTGTACTCCAAACCTCAAAATAAAGAATCACTGGATTTTAAACAGAGTTGGCATACAACGCAAGTGCAACTGAGGAAAGATTTGAGTGGTGAGTTGACGGAACATCCGGCTTTCAATAATCTTCTCCTTCGTCTTCCACGTCCACGTCTTCCGAAGCCACTTCCTCGTAGTCCCTTTCGAGGGCAGCCAGATCCTCACGTGCTTCAGAGAATTCACCTTCCTCCATACCTTCACCGACGTACCAGTGGACAAAAGCTCGCTTAGCATACATGAGATCGAATTTGTGGTTGATGCGAGAGAACACTTCAGCAACAGCTGTGTTGTTGCTTATCATGCACACTGCACGCTTCACCTGTGCAAGATCACCCCCTGGCACCACTGTCGGTGGCTGGTAGTTGATCCCGCATTTGAAACCGGTTGGGCACCTGCCATGTCATGTAACAAACAGCATCACCACCGTATAAAATTTACGAAACTAACTGATGCTTCAAATTGTTTATTTGCTAATCGTCTCCATATAACTTAGGCCAGGGAACTATCAAACGCTATAAACGTAAAAGGAAATTCCAGATAATGTGCAGAGCACATAGACAAAAGGAAGGATAATTGAAGGCAAAAGAAAAAGTCATTGAACATAGGAATATTTAGCTGTATTTCTGCCACTCTTATAAAACTCTTGACAGATACCAAACCTATCATTTGATGCCTTCAAAGGGTTAATAAATTATGCTGAAGACAACTTAAAATTATATTTTTAGGCTTAGAGAAACATCAAATTCGTATTTGGCAAATTCAGGATAGGAAATTACCAGTCCACAAACTGAATAGTCCTCTTAGTTTTGATAGTACCAACAGCAGCATTGACATCTTTTGGAACAACATCACCACGGTACATCAAGCAGCATGCCATGTATTTGCCATGTCGTGGATCACACTTTGCCATCATACTTGAAGGTTCAAATACTGCATTTGTGATCTCAGGGACAGATATCTGCTCATGGTAGGCTTTAGCTGCTGAAATTACCGGTGCATAAGAGGAAAGCATGAAATGAATACGAGGATAAGGCACAAGGTTTGTCTGGAATTCGGTGATGTCCACATTGATGGCACCATCAAATCTCAAAGAAGTGGTCAGGGATGAAATTATTTGTGAAATCAAGCGATTCAAGTTTGTATAGGATGGCCTTTCAATGTCCAAGGATCTCCTGCAAATATCATATATAGCTTCGTTGTCCAAAAGCACCACAACATCTGTATGTTCTAGGAGGGAGTGAGTGGACAGAACACTGTTATAAGGCTCCACCACAGCAGTTGAAACCTGGAAGCACAGGGCAGAGTATTGTCAAAAAATCGCCGTACATTGAACCATTTGAGTCAGGATATGGCAGCAGAGACAATTAAGGAATAATGATATAGTACCACAGGGTACTAGCAAAATAGAATCATAAATTGCATGACATGTGATCAATGATGCAGACTTTCCAAATCACTGAGATTTTGGTTAAAATATGTCAACGTGAATAACCAACCTGGGGTGATGGAAATATGCTAAAGCCAAGCTTCGACTTTTTCCCGTAATCTACAGACAAACGCTCCAGAAGCAGGGACCCCAGTCCAGAGCCAGTGCCACCACCAACAGCATTGAACACCAAAAACCCCTGCAATCCAGTGCAGTTGTCTGCTAGCTTCCGGACTCGATCAAGGCATAGGTCAATGATATCTTTACCCACTGCAGGCAGTGATAGTATTTTACAAACATCATTTAACATCAACTACTGCAGAGATGGTCTCAAAAAGCCCAAATAGTAACAAATTGTCAAACAAAAGATTACCAGTGTAATGTCCTCTAGCAAAGTTATTCGCCGCATCCTCTTTTCCAGAAATGAGCTGCTCAGGATGAAAGAGCTGCCTATATGTGCCGGTCCTTACTTCGTCGATGACAGTAGGTTCCAGATCAACAAAAATCGCACGAGGCACGTGCTTACCATTCTGCGTTTCACTGAAGAAAGTGTTGAAAGAATCGTTTGCAATTCCAACAGATGTGTCACTGCACATTAAGAGAATCAATTTCATCAGTCAACAGAAGGTCGAAAAACAAGAGATACAATTGCGCATTTCACACGAAGAATTACGAAATCGAATAAACGACAAACATCAATCACGCATTTAACACACAACACACTCTCACACAGGGTAAACTTGCCATATTCACATCCATGGCAGCATTTAAGCCTATATTGAGCTATGCAACAGTTAAAAACGGCGATCACCACAGCGTAAATACAAGTTCATGAAGAGAAACAGTGCGTCAAACCACATTAGCAAGCACTTCGTCGGTGATTAAAGCAGATAAGCGAAGCAAGCAGCAGTAAAGAAACAAAAAATCCGATTATCTACAACGATAACGAAATCTGAGAAATTGAGGATCTGAGAATCGTCGCGCAGCATCATCAATTCAATTCATCAAACAGGAGAAAAAAACCGATCAACAACAGGGGAGAGAGATCAATTCTACTAGTCGAAAACAAGGAGAGTGCGTGGAAATGCAGTGAAAAGGAGTACCTAGGCATCATTCCATCAGGCTGGATGCCATGTTCGAGGCAGTAAAGCTCCCAGCAGGAGTTGCCGACCTGAATTCCGGCCTGACCGATGTGTATGCTTATGATCTCCCTCATCGTCACTACTGAATTCCTCGCTCTCTTCTCCTATATACCCTAACCTTTCCGATTATGCGCGGTGATAGAGAGAGAGGAGAGAGAGAGAGACTTCCGTTGCTGTTGTGGAAGAGAAAATGCGCAGTCTAGTTTGGTTTGGAGAGAGAAGAAGAGAGGTGAGGGGGATATTTGTGGAATGTGTCTTGAAGGGGGCGGGGGGTGGGGGCCACACCTTTTAGTGGGCCCACACAGCCTGGCCGGCCTGTGCATGGTAGCCCACATTTTGGCATTTTGGAAATTTATTACGATAATCATATGCAATTATGCAGGCACCTTCCAATTAACATTATAGTGATTATATTTATACTACTACTAATAATAAGAGTAGATACAGCATGAATTCGTTGTAACCATTATTTATAGAGGTAAAGAATTTCATATTTAATAATGATAATGTTAAATTAATTCTTTTGATTTTACTAATTAGAGTAGATTAAGTGTTTTAAAGGATATAAATAAATATAACCTTTTTTATTCTTTTGGTCCCACTCTTATTCTATGATCTACTTGAAAAGGAAAAGACCTAAAAAATAATAAAAGAAAACAAAATTGTGCAATCCCATTTCGTAGTTGTAATATAGGAAGCCCAAAAGGAGCATTGACATCAAAATTGGGCTCATAAAAACGACTACAAGGCCCAATTATTATGTTCGAGTTGGGATTTTTTTCGGTATTCCGTCTAAGTTCATTTAGTCTTCGCCTACATGCTAGACGTTAGCCAATTCAATTGTTCTATTTACAATTAATTCTGCTTTGGCGTTAAGAAACACTCTATCCATCCGGCCAAAGCATAATTTTTCAATGTTTTCTTCTACTTTTTATCATGAATTAGAAAATGATAGTATAACTAATACTCCCTCCGTCCCTTTGGAGTTGTTACATTTCTTTTTAGCATTTGTCTCAAGCGTTTTCGAGAATTTTAATGATAAGTTTTAAAATAGCTTTTTAAAGATTTTTTCCTTTTATGAGATAGTAAAACACTTGTAGTATCTTGTAAATTTAAAATTTTCACAAAAAGATATTTTGAAACTTACCATCAAGACGCTCGAAAATGCTTGAAACAAATGCTAAAAAGAAATGTAACAACTCCAAAGGGACGGAGGGAGTATATGTCCATATAGTTTGTATTATTATAAAACATAATGTATACAGAGTAAGAAATATGCATTATAACTCTGATCTGCCCAGTTCCTTTTCTCGCCTAGCCGCTTAGATGTTAGTCCCCATCTCACCATCCTACTAGCTTTTAGCGACTTTTAGAACATCGATTTTTCATATTTTCAAGTCTTAGTCCCTCTATTCTTTATTTTTATAAGGATTGGATATAGATCTTATTTAATATGAGTGAACATTAAATTGAAATAAATATTAAAATGGATGTCAATTTATTTCTGAGATATATATATATATATGAAAATAGTAGTATTGGAAATAGCATGTCTTTTGTGAAGAATTATAAAATAAATTAAAAACGAATATATGGTTGATAGGATGAGTATGAATGTATGATGTACTCGTAGACTAGTAGTATATGGTTTGGCTGATAGTTATAATTCATCACACTATGTCATTATCTTCTTCTATCTACTCCCTCCGTCCCGCGGCATTAGTCCCATTTGCTTTCGGCACATGAACCAAGGGAGTGGAGAATGAGTGAATTATATATGGTTGTAATTAATTCTAAGGAGAGAAAGTGATTTGTGGCCAAGTATATTTTACCATTTAAGGAAATGAGACTAATAAATGGGACAAACAAAAAAGGAAATTGAGACTAATGCCACGGGACAGAGGGAGTATCCATATCTTCTCTCTACAAGCAACATAATGAAATGAGAGAAACAATCTCCACTTTTCCCCCTACACTCGTTCTTCTATACTTTCTTTCCACAATATACAATTAATTTCAAATCAATATCTTGTAAAAACTTATTCCTTCCGTTCACGAAATATGCGAGTGGAATTTTTTCGTCATGAGTTTTCTTTTTCAGATGTTGGTTTGCATTTAAGGTTAGGAATAATAAAGTGAAATGCATATATTGCAATAATTATTTTAGTTAAATTCTTACGTATGAAGTTGATGCGAAAGAAGAAGACAACGTATGTAGTACATTTCATTGAGAAGTACTCCCTTGACTCTTCGTCTACTCAATCATCTCTCAACTTATTTATATCGTATAATACTACAACATCTAACATTTTATTAAGACTTATGTCGAAAGTAAACGAACAGATTATAACGAAACGGAGAGATTACTAGTATTTATGAAAACTAATAGACGGAGGGAGTTGTTTGGTTAGTCAAGTAGTAGAAGCATCGAATTATTAATAGCGTAGCCAAGCCACGGTCGTGATCGTGGTGGAATTTAGAACAGAAAAATGGCATTATATTATTATTAGCACACCAAACAAATTAGCTTTCCAAATACAAAAAAAATGAAAAATATCTAGAGAGAGAGAGAGAGTCCCAATCCAATAAAGAAGAGTAAGCTGGAGGTTTATTGGAGTGTGGGACCACCAACCATCACCCTCCTTATTTTATTTCTTTTAATTTCTTTTCACTAGTAATAGCCATCGTCCCGGTAAATCGAACCGAACCAAACCGAATAGAAATCGAATTCGTTTACCTCACTTTGCTTGTAGGGAAGAAAAATGGATCCGTTAATCGACGTTGACGACGACTGGGAGCTCCTCCCCGACCAAGGTTTTCTGGAGATCAGTGACGACGCCGGCAAGCAAATTTACTGCCGCAGCTCTTCCTCTCCCTCCGCCGCCGCCGCCGCCGTTCTGCACAGCAACTACTTCTCCTCGCCTCCTCGTCAGTTTCTGCAGATAAACATCGAGCCTCTGAGCAAGGATGAAGGAGGAGGAAGGGTGATGGAACAGGATCCGATCTCGCAAGTCTTCT
This sequence comes from Thymus mandschuricus, assembly GCA_029379335.1. NCBI lineage: Eukaryota > Viridiplantae > Streptophyta > Magnoliopsida > Lamiales > Lamiaceae > Thymus > Thymus mandschuricus. The sequence continues at coordinate 2,386,326 of CM057081.1, read as the reverse complement.
TCAAAAAGATGAAGGAGGCTGAATTCGTCGACATCAGAGCCGATTCGCCCAAACCGCCGCCCAAATCGGAGCCTAATTTCCAGTTCGATCCAGAAATGGCCATCGAGGGGAGCGAGAAAGGAGAGAGCGAAGACGACGACGTTTGGAAATGGAAGTTGAGCGGGATCGGGGCGATCTGCTCGTTGGGAGTGGCGGCGGCAACTTTCTGCATCGTCGTCTTCACCAACAGCCACAACCACCGGCTCCAGTTCCGGATTTACACCGACGACGACAAGGTTAGATCGACCGATCGATCGATAGATGGATAGATTGATTGTGAATTTTTTCAAACAGTAGTTGAGTATAAATTTGGTTTGTTATGCAGAGGAGAGTGAGGGTAAAGGGGGCGATTGCGGCGGTGAGTGGAGTTCCAGTAAACAGAGCAAGGATCACAGTTGGTGGCTACTACGATGCAGCTAACTGATGACGACGACGACGATGACGGTGATGATGATCAATTACTGTAACCGTTATTCATCATCTACTTCTACTTCTACTTCTGGTATATAAATCTATGTTGTTGTTGTGCATACTAGTACTAGTTTGTATATTGATTACTATACATTATTAATTCATATTTGCTTCGCTATTTGAATTGCTGAATGAAATTGTCCGGGGTGGTGATTAGCTGAATCTAAGTCCCGAATCGGTCGTCTCATTTCATTATTATAAGAGACTTATTGAATATAAAATGAAACGATTCGATTGGATCGAGAATTAATTAGTACGGATTAATTAGTTTTAGTGTCCAAAAACAAGAATCGAAGTAGCGTATGAGTAATGACAAGTGAATTTAAAGATATTTATTCCTACACGGCTATGGCAATCCAGAACCACAACTTACCAATTTTTTTTTAAATTATTAATTTTAAATTACTAATAATATACTCGTGCGATGACACTGTGTAAATTGAATTTTATATTTATCAATATTTATATTATAGTATTTTAACGGTTGTGAATCTATATACTAATAGCAGCACCGGGCTGCCGTATTTAGTAAGTCATATATTCTATAAATAGAAACTTATGGTGTAACTTTTAATTCATGAAAAAAAATAATTATGAAGGAATTTATATCAATTTTGATATGTTATAGAAATAATATTATAGATACTATATCATAAATAACAATAATTATTTTTAATCATAATTAGTATGCAAACGTTACAAAAGCAAGACTTAATGAAACATTATTTTTTCATTTATCTCACATATTAATATATTTTTCATATTAATGAAACAAATCTTTATCCCTATGTAATCTATATAATATTAGTCGATTTACATGTTCGTATATTATATATAAGAATCATTAATATTATGAGTTTAAATTGGATAATTGTATTTAGATCTTGAATTAGATCAAAATAATTTTTAATTGTTAGTTCTCAAATTCTAAAAATTACAATAATTTGATTAACTTGTGAATGATTTTAGCATTAAGTAATTTTGAATATGCATGCCGTTTTGGAATATGTTATGTTTTAAATGTTATTCCGTATATGTAGTATAATAATTTAGAATCAACAAATTAATTTTGAAGTTACAAAAGCATAAATCATGGTATGCAATTAATTTTTTTTTTTCTAATTTTATAATATTTGTTGTCTATATATTGTAAAAATTTGGAAACTAAAACACCAACACTCCAACTATTTTTGTATCCACCAATTCCCCTTTTGTCCAAATTCTACAATGTGACTTTGCTTACGAATCAGGTTTTAGATGAACTTCTTATACAACAATCAATATTGTACAGTCTTATGTTTAGAATGTTATGTATTGTTCCTTAATGTACGAATATGAGCGAGGGGGTCTTCTTCTTCTTCTTCTTCTTTTTTTTTTTTCTTCTTATTCTCCTAAAGATTCTTTTTTTGTATCAGGCCTTCTTGACATGGATATCCCCTTAGTTTATGAATCCATTTTTCTCCTAACCATTTAGTGTTATATGTGTAAAGACCCTAAACATTATGTATTCTACTGTTTGTCATACCATCACATCAAACTTTTATTTTTGTGGAATTAATAATATAATTACTATAGAACTGATGGATATATGCTTATAGCAATAGTATTTTTGGCTCACACTTTTCAGTTTAATTATTTTTTATTGAGCATGATATTGTTAAATTAGTTGATTCATATGATAATATGAAATGTTAGTAACAAATTTTTTTTTTTCCCTCAATGCAAGCAGTGACAAATCAATCTTAAAAAGTTTATATTTGGCCATTTTAATTAGCTGAAAATTGAGAATTGACTATTCATACGAGACAAACATTTTATTCAAACCATGTATGGATTTTATAATTTATTGATCATGTTTAGTTCTATGTCATATATGAGATACTTAAAAAAAAAAACAATTTAAATTATATGTTATCCTAGAATGTTTAAAATCAATTCTTTATAACAGTTGGTTGTATTGTGAGAATTTGTATGGTATGATTCATATCTATCTATATACTAATAGCAGCTACGGGCTGCCTTATTTAGTAACTTTCGTAATCCTATAAATATTAATTTTGATTTAACCTATAATTTATGAAATAATTAATTAAGAAGTAATTAAAATATAATTTTTAATAGATTATTTTGGGAAGTAACTTTATATATAGTATATCATAAATGTAAATAACTATTTTCAACCTTAATATTTTAATGTAATATGTTATATAAGCAAGATTCAAGGAAATCACATTTATTATTAATTCTTTTTCCTATTTTCGTATTATGTTCTATGCCTATATAAAATAAAAATTTGCAGAGAACACTCACCCAACTTAATTATATTTGTTCCTTCTCACATAATTGTAATGTTTTAGTAATTATATCATAAATATAAATTTAAATTTAATTAATTATTTAGTTTTTAATGAGTCAATTAACAATAGAGGTTACAAAAGCATGATTTTGGGAAACAAATTAATTTATTTTCAATATTTATTATGTGGCCATATAATCTAAAATTATGCGACAAACACATTCACACTTTTGATTGATTTGTCTTCTTTCATCTAGCATTTAGCTACCAAAGAAAGAGTGTTGGTATGAGCCAATTGAGGTTTGAATGTATAAAAGGAATATACTTTTTTTGATGCGATGTATATCTATATACTAGAATTTAGGACAACAAATTAATTTGTTCCTAATTTATCAATATTTTTGCTTATATAATGAGGAATTCTATCACAATTTGAAAAAATCCTACCTTTATCACGGTATAAGATAAAATATGATAGAGAAGCGCAAAATAAATGACTAAATGAAAAAAAAAAAATAGGTGATAAGAAAAATTAACGGTTGTTTATTTAAATTAAAGTGTTATGAAAATGATGATATATATGAGTACAATATTTATTTTATTTAGGAAATAACATAGTTATAAACCTTTTCTAATGTCAAAATAATATTTCCTCAATCTCATATTTTTTAGCATTGGTCAATCATGTAATATTATTTTAAGGGGCTTACTCATGTCAGCTCGGCCCCATGGTTCGATTGGAGACACTTATATTAATGGTAATTAACATATTCTAATTCGATATGCTCAAGGTGAAACTTAAAAACTTGAAATACTTCTACATACTTAAAATCAACTAATCATATAGCATATAAAATCCCCACGCGTCGCGTGGTGTGTTACTAGTATTAATTAATAATGACAACAATTAACTTGATTTATGGTTTGTTCAATTTGCAATATCTATATACTATATAAAAGTAAAATACGAGGGGTATTTATGTATTTTCACTTCTATTTTAAGGGGTATTTTGGTATTTTCTATTATAATTTAAGGGGTACGTTGGTTAAAATAATTACAAAAATAAATAATAATCTACGCACCAAAAAAAGATTAATTAGAAAAATTGGGATGAAAAGCGCTCCACCTATGTGAAATATGCGGAAATGTCGTTTGTGAAACCCCTTCGGAAAAAAAAATAGAAAACAGAAAAAACCGTTTTGCATCCTGAACGACATGTCTCCTAACATTCTATAAATTCCTGCAGGCCTAGCTATGATGTTGCATCTACCTCTGCAACGGTTATACTTTCACGTTGCCGTAGGCGGAACGAGTTAAGACATGACTCTAAAAGGCATTGGTGTGGTTCCATTAACGATTCTGCGACGTCGGGGGTTTTGAACATGACTCTAAAAGGCGGCAGTGTATTAACACATTGGTAGAATGTGGATTGTTCTAGATTTGAATTTTTCTATGCAGCAAAGATGATTCACTGTAAGAGGATGATGATGGCATCAACAAAACAGGAGGCTAGGTGGATTTGAAGTTTTGGAATTCCTTTCAGTTTCCCCAAACTCCATGCCCTTGCTTTTCGACACGATTTAGAGATCGTTGGCTGCAATTTTCTTTGTTCCTCATCTCTCTCGCAATATTCAATTTCAATTCTACCTTCTTCTCATTATAAAAGTTGTAACTTGTAATCCTTCATGTCCTCTCTGTATAATCTCCTACATCGCCTAAATCCATCCCTTAAAATTTTCTACAATCTTTAATCTTTAAATCCATAATTTCCCGAAATTTCTTTGCAGCCGATTGTACGTTGTGATTTTCCTTTCTGAAGGTGCATATATATGAATAGCGGTGTGTGCAATATCGTTAAATGATTCCTAATTGATGTTGAGAAAACAATGCATGATTCCCTATTTTAATTCTTTCCCTTGAAATCTTATGTTTGGCTCTTAATTTATCATTCCTAAGTTTCTTCTCAGAAGTGAAATTAGTGGTTAATGTAGATGATCGAAAATAACAAAGTTTCATTTTGCAAATAATCGTGGAATTTTAGAGTGATTGTTTAGAGTTTTGTAGGTAGATGAAAGTTTGTACAAAGTGGTTAGTACGCAGTGATATACATCATTAACTATTGTAGGAGTATCTCAAATTATAAATTGGGGCAAAAATATATCTACCTATTCTCCTTAAGAGAAACACAAATATATACCCAACTATAATTTTACACAAAAGTTACCTACTTTTTCAACTTCCTTCCAAAATTACCCCTACTTTTCCCACTCTCCTTTCTCTCTCCCCCACATGCACTTGTCAACATCATCTTTTGTCTTTTCCTTTTTTTTTTTTTTTTTTTAATTTTCACCAACAACATTTTCTTACTTCCTTTCTTTCCTTTTTTTATCTAATTTTTTATTTCAAAATTCGTATTTATTTATTTATTTATTTATTTTTTTAACTGCAAAAGTCATTTGGTTAGAAAATGGTTCATTCTTACCACATATGGTAAGAAACTATGTATAATCTTAAAAATGTTGTGTAAGAAGTCATGTCCATTCTAACCTATCTATCTTACGAGTACTCCAGAAAAGCTTGTTAAGTACTCCCTCCGTCCCTTTGGAGTTGTTACATTTCTTTTCAGCATTTGTCTCAAGCATTTTCGAGCGTCTTGATGGTAAGTTTCAAAATATCTTTTTGTGAAAATTTTAAATTTACGAGATACTACAAGTGTTTTACTATCTCATAAAAGGAAAAAATCTTTAAAAAACTATTTTAAAACTTATCATTAAAATTCTCGAAAACGCTTGAGACAAATGCTAAAAAGAAGTGTAACAACTCCAAAGGGACGGAGGGAGTAAGAAACAAACTCATTCTTACTTTCAATCTTACTCCCTCCGTCCCATAGCAGTGGACCCATTTGCTTTTTGACTTTTCCGGCACGCGTTTCCACCGAGACGTATTACGGGTTTTACGATATAATTTTGAAATATTATTTCTTTTACGGGTCCACTGCTATGGGACGGAGAGAGTATTATATATGGTAAGAATCTATGTACAATCTTATGACATATTGTAAAATATCATGTCTAATGTGCATGTGCATAATCTTATAACCAAATGCTCTCGTAAGACTTGTTAAGTAAGAAACAGACTCATTCTTACATTCTTAAGTAAGAAACAAAATTGTCCCTACTTTTTTCACTCTCCTTCTTTCTCTCTCATTCACATGCACATGCACATATCACATCACATCACATTTTAATTTTTTCCTTTTTCCTTTTTAAATTTCCTTCAGCAACATTTTCTTTCATTCTTTCTTTCTTTTTTTGTCTTATTTTTTATTTCAAATTTCGTATTCCGTTTTGTTGTTGTTGTTGTTGTTGTTGTTTTTTTTTTTTTTTTTTAATTAAGAACCGCAAAAGTCATTTGGTTAGAAAATGACTTATTCTTACCACACATTGTAAGAAACAATGTATAATCTTATAAATGTTGTGTAAGAAATCATGTCCATTCTAACTACATATCTTATGAGTGCTCAAGTAAGACTTGTTAAGTAAGAAACAAACTTATTCTTACTTTCAATCGTATTATATATGGTAAGAATCCATGTACAATCTTATCACCTACTGTAAAAGATCATGTCTATTCTGCATGTGCATAATCTTATAACCAAGTGCTCTCTCGTAAGACTTGTTAAGTAAGGAACAAACTTATTCTTACTTTCATTCATATTATATATGGTAAGAAAATGGCTCATTCTTACCACATATGGTAAGAAACAATGTATAATCTTATAAATGTTATGTAAGAAGTCATGTTCATTCTAACTATCTATCTTACGAGTGCTCCAGTAAAACTTGTTAAGTAAGAAACAAACTCGTTCTTACTTTCAATCTTTCTTCCAAAAGTCATTTGATTAGAAAATGACACATTCTTATCACATATGGTAAGAAACAATGTATAATTTTATAAATGTTGTGTAAAAAGTCATGTTCATTCTAACTATAGTAAGACTTGTTAAGTAAGAAACAAACTCATCCTTACTTTCAATCGTATTATATATGGTAAGAATTCATGTACAATCTTACCGCTCATTGTAAAAGATCATGTCCATTCTGCATGTGCAAAGTAATACAACCAAGTGATCCAGTAAGATTTGTTAAGTAAGAAACAAACTCATTCTTACTTTCATTCTTATTGGATATGATAAGAATCCATGTACAATCTTACTACCTATTGTAAAAGCTAATGTCCATTCTGTCTGTGTAAAATCTTACAACCAAGTGCTCCAATAAGACTTGTTAAGTAGTTAGAACGAACATGACTTCTTACATAACATTTATAAGATTATACATTATTTCTTACCATATATGGTAAGAATGAGTCATTTTCTAACCAAAGGACTTTTGCAGTTCTTAAAAAAAAGAACATTCGTATTTTTTTTTAGGAAAAAAAAAACTGAAAACGAAATTTGAAATAAAAAATTAGAATAAAAAATAAAGAAAGAAATGAAAATGTTGTTGATGGAAATTTAAAAAAACAAAAGAAAAGAGAAAAGATAAAAGATGATGTTGACTTGTCATGTGGAGAAGAGAAAAAGTAGGAGAGTGGGAAAAGTAAGGGTAAATTGGGGGTATTTTGGTCCACAAATGCAAAATATGGGTATATTTGAAGTTTTTTTTATAATTTGAACAAAAGTGTCATTTCACTTATGAGAATAGGTAAAACACTATAATACCTCTTATAAATTTCTACTTAATTAATTAAATTAATCTACAAAAGAAATAAAGATTTTGTAAGGGAAAAGAGAACACGTTCCATCAAAAATTCACCACACAATGATAAAAATAAATACCACTTCACTTCTTCATTACTGTAAATTTATGCTTATTGTAAATGATCGACTTCCATTAAATATGCTCCATTTTTTTTTTTCTAACAAACCTAAAATCCAAATTATTGTTGTTGCACTTTCAATTTTCTTTCCATATATTCACTTATAATAATCACTTCTATTAACTTGCTTCATAATGCTAGGGATTAATAATAATAATAATAATAATAATAATAATAATAATAATAATAATAATAATAATAATAATAATAATAATAATAATAATAATTTCAATTTTGCGCCAAACGTGACATTGGTTTTTTTGTATTGGAATCTTTTAAAATATTATACTCTTAGTTAAAGAAAATATTTCTTGAACATATTTTGAGATTTAAAATATTTAAATGATTTATCTTTCTATTAGATAGAGAGAGTAGATTTTCATCTAAATTTTATATGAAATAATAATTTTGTAACACATTCATAAAATTTTATATAACATTGTTGATGAATAATATCATACAATATGATATTATTCATCAACAATGTTATATAAAATTATATGATATTCATCAACAATGTTATATAAAATTTTATGAATGTGTTACAAAATTATACTCCCTCCGTCCTCTATTTGTTGACACTATTACTATAAACGGACGTCCTCGATCTGTTGAACCTTTCCTCTTTAAAAAGTAGACCCCACAATGATAAATAATTTATACTTCAATTATTTATACAGATTTATACTTCAATTATATATTTATCATGTTTTACACAATGATACTCCTTTCGAAGAAACTGATTATAAAATAACTTATACTATTATGGAGAGAAACTTTAAATTATTTGAGGATAATATAATATTGTTAGTAGAATAAATTTTAACTCCGCACATCGTGCGGGTATATATTCTAGTTATTTTAACAACAAAATGAACAGAGGAAAAAAAAAACTCATTTATTAAATTTTTTAAATTTTGATTGTGTTTCTTGAACATTTAAAATAATCATAAATGATATCCTCGGATAGACATAAGTTTTAGGGAAAAGTAGCAAATACACCCTTAACGTAGTCACTTCGGAGCAAAAACAACCCCAACGTAACGTTTGGTGCTACAAACCCCTCAACGTATACATATGTGGTGCAAAAACACCCTTCTACTAACATTTTAGTCAACTCCGTTAGAAAAAAAAAATATAATTCAACTCTTTCCGGTCAGCCTCTCCGGCAGCGTTCGATCCCTTCATACAAATGCCAAGTCTTGGAATCACTACTTTCTACTAGCTGGTGCAATATCCATAGAAGTTAGAGATTGAGAAGAGAGTCAGAAATGAAGATGAAGCATAAAGGAAAAAGTTTTGCTACCATCAACAATTAAAAATAAAGAGAAGAGGTCTGCAGTTCATGGAGAATGTGGAGCGAAGAGGGCCAATCTCCAACAACTTTGAGAGGCCGAGGATTGCGTATGTTCTTCACAATGTCCATGGCTGCCATCTTTAACGGTTGCGAGATGGTGTTAAATTGTTTATTTTTCTTTTGAAGAGCCCTCATCATTCACCATGTCAAATTAGATCCACTCTTATTTCTCATCATCATACCCGCTCAAATCTTTTCCTTCTTCTACTTACGGCGAAAATCGACAGCGCAAGAATTTGGTAGGTTTAGGATGAAGCGCCATCAATGTGTTTTGTCAATCTTTGAAGGAGAGGTGCTTGAGAAAATGTCTCAATGAGTTAAATTGAATTATCCATTTAAAAAAGAAAAGGAAAGTGTATAAATATGATTCCACGATTCCATCAAACGGAGTTATAGTCTCTGTTAGTAGAAGGGTGTTTTTGAACCACATATGTATACGTTGAGGGCTTGGCAGCACCAAACGTTACGTTGGGGTTGTTTTTGCTCCGAGGTGGCAACGTTAAGGGTGAATTTGCTACTTTTCCCTAAGTTTTAATTACAATTGACAAAAATTTAAATATTGTCCTCGTGGAGGACTCAAAACTAAGATTGTCGAAATATTTATTAACAACTTTATAGTTATGAAATTTCACACGAATACAAGAGACCGAGGAAGTATATTTATCTTTTCAGGGTTGTCAAGATTTTGTCTCCATTGTGCAAAGTTTTTACCCTACTATAAGAAAACTAATGCAGCCATTAATATAGTAATACTTCCTTTAAATTGTTACACCTTTTTCCAGTATTCGTAACAAGCATCTTCGAAAGTTTGGACTCGAGTATATCTCATAATTTTTTTTTGATTTTTTTTTTAAAACTTATTATCAAGACGCTCGAAACCGTCTACCACAAATGCTGAAAAAATATGTAAAACTTAAAAGATCAAAAGGAGACGAACGATAACGAAGACAATAATGGATCTTTTATATATAAAAATTGCAAAAAAAGAATAATGAATCAATCAACGGGAGGGGGGAGCATTGCACATCCTCATCCTCCCAAACATCTCAATCAAACAAAAAACAACACAACACAAATTAAACTAACTCAACCAAACAACCACATCAACTTTCAACAAAAAAAGAAAGAAAGAAAGAAAGTCCTTAGAAGAGCAATCCAAATGCCATTGCGGCAAAGGAGGCCACCACCGCCGGTACCAAAGACGCGGCGTCGGCCGAAGGGCCCGGGGCGGGTGCATGGGCATCCGCGGAGGCCGCCACCTTCTGCACGGACAATGCCACCACCATCACGGCGGCCAACACCAAGCTCTTCATCTTCAATCCCTCCATTCTTATTATTCGAATTGCTTTTTATTACTTTATTGTAAAGTTTTTATTTTTTTTCCCTTTGGATCTTTTTATTTATTTTTCTGCTGCTGGAAACTGATGTTCAATGCAACATGAGTGAGGGTATTTATACATGTATAGGAAGCTAAAAATGGCGGTGGTGGTGGTGGTCGCCGCCGTTGCTCCGCCTTAATTTGCGGCGATTGAATAAATTTTAAGTGGACGTGAGGAAAGTAGGAGCTTAATTTCCATTTTAGAATTGACCACTAATTATAGAATGAGACTAGTATTTTTTATTTGAAATTTGATCTAAAAATCAAATATATAAACCAACTAATTTATAAGGGTAAATATTAAAAATCAAAACAAAATAGAAATATAAATTAAACCAAGTGAATATTTGGCCATTATTATAAAGATTAAATAAAAATTAAGTTAGCCGATAACAATTATTAAAAATTTTACGATATAGTACTGTTTAAGTAACAAAGCAAGTCATGATAATTTAAAATCTTACGATTTTTAAATTATACCATTAAAGTACGTGTGAAGAGGGGTGAGTATATGAAAAGTTGTTAGGTTAAACTGATAATTTAAGTTGCTTGAGATAATAAGACTTTAATTTTGGTCATTTAAAAAAAATGATTCACTGTAAATGGGAAATACCAAATGTAAACTGTAACTAGAAATTGAACCAAGGGATTAACTAATATTCCACAATATCAACTGACGGAGACGATACAAACGTTTGTAATACAATATCAAGTGTACTAGGGACTCAATAACAGCATTTCCCTTCTCTTGTCTCACAAGTCTGTACAAATAGGAATGCAGCATTTGAATCAAGATTTTGTGGAGATTCAAGTGGCCTGACTTCTTGCAGCTTGGAGCATTTCTACTATCAGTGTCTTCACTTCCCTACAGTAGTCGCAAGAGCGAAGCATGTCACAGCGTTATATAACGTAAGAATGAATTCGATCCCTCAAAAATCACTTCTCAACAAATTAAAATCAGCCGATGTTATTCTGCAGACTCGGTTCTCATGAATGATATTGGTAAAAGATGTAATCCTGTGGCAAAGATCGAATCCAATATGAAAATTGAACTTCATGTACTCACTTCCTGTCTGCAGCATGCCTTGGGAAAGGAATTCGGAGCTTGAAATTGTTCCCTTGACAACCAGCCTTCATAGGAGATGAGTACATTCAAATCACAGTAAAGAGAGAACAAGTTAATGAGCTTAGAGAATAGGAGACGCAGATGGAACCTTCACGTTGAAACCCAGACTGTCTATGTCCAGCATGTACGCGAACTCCACCTGAAAGACGGAGAGTTGTATTAAATTACATCAATGACTGGGATCATATAAGTATGGACGTCTAAAGAAAATATGTGCACTGATGGCATTCATAGGGACATGTCATTAACCACTAATCAAATTATTGAAATAAATGAATAAACATGCCAAGAAGCTTATCCAACAATTTTGCACTCGATGGAAGGAGGAGGCGACTCAAGTTGCACCAACAATTTGCAAAAGGTCAGATGCAAAACCAATTCCTCCATAACTAGGTTCAACAAGAGCAAGTTTCTTTCTAGCTCAAAACAATGCAAGCTAAACATAGTAGAATTACCGGCACAGAGGTCGAATGCTGAACTATGAGCTTGGTATCTTCTGAATGATCTTTATTCATGTGGGACTGCAACAAATATTTAAAATATAGAAGAATTCAGAAAAAAAGACTGCTCGTAAGTCGTAAACGTGTTAATGCTGACATGGCTGGTCATACCGTTATAGGCTTTGAGAATTGGTATATAGGATCCACTTTCGCTGATCTAAATTCCTCCTTGCTAAATTCTGCATGTACTCAGAGACCAGAAGGCAACAAATCAAAGATAATAAATCGGATGAAGTTTACCACAAAATTATCTCTACATGTAAAAGCTCAAATTAACTTGGTTCCCTTCAAGCTTTTAGCTGGACTCCCAGCTAACCAAAAAAGAGGGTAAAGAAACTATAACTTTGTGCTCTTTCCTCAGTATTTGTCTAATAGTGATAGAAAATAAGAACCGTCTTAAAATGGAAAAGCATGAGAAAGAAAAGATCTCCAGGAACACACAAACCTCCTGATCCTAATATAGCCGTTGCGACGCCTGACACATATCTAACAACTTTAGGTTCAATCCTTAGGAATTTGAAGTCTCCAAAGTCGACCTTTTAAAAAAAATTCATGACAGATTTCATAGCCACGTCAGTCAGCTTTAGGGTGTTGAATGACACAAAAGCAAATAAGAAAGTTAAGCCTAACCCAGAAAGCCTCAGGGTGTCTAGCCAAATACGCACTACGTATAGCTTCCCTCTCAGTTTCTGGGATCTGCATTGATCACAGAAGGCCACATGCCAAGTGAAGGCTTATCATAGATGAAACTGTCGTTTAATCAAAGTTCAGAAACGATGGACGCTTACTGGGAGGGCATCACCATGCACTGTAATAACTAGGTCAGTCCTATCCTCGGGATCTTTTGACACGAGTAAAGAGCATTTTGGACTTGCTGAAAGATCCTGCATAGTTTAGTAAAGCCTTTAGTTCATCCCTGATTCTCACAACTCCTACTTTAGCAGAGAAAGAAAAATGCCGATGGGTCCAAAAACAGTCGACTTATAAGTTCCAGACGATAACGAACCTTGGTATGAACTGCCAAACTACTAACTGCTAATATTGGAGATCCATAAGCATCACAAGCAAAGTCCACCATGGATGCCGAAGGGTAGCCCTCATACTTCTACAAGAAAGCAGTGAAATAGGAAATACTAACATTCAATCACCAAAGATCCAAAATGTAGAGAGATGTCAGAATCCTCAACGCACACATAAAATATTCCTGGACTAAAACAGAGTACTGGATAATCAAATCTTCTGATCCACATATAATAAATCGGGAGATACATTCAACTCGTATTATGTGAGTAGAAATCACACAGTCAGGGCAAACATCTTCCACATTTGAATTCTTGCTCGTATTTCATTATATATATATAGAGAGAGAGAGAGAGCAAACCAGAGAGAAAGTAGAAAGGACTCCGCGTAAGCTGTAATTGAGAAGTGTCTTAATCTCTTCTACAGGAGGCAGCCGAGCAGCTTTTTCCTGAAAATCAAAACCAACAATTGGATAGAAATTGGGATGAATCCAACAACAATAACTATTCCATCAAACAATCACGCTGGGTGAGGGGGAGAGAGAGAACCTGGTGAGCTTGGACGAGTTGAAAGACATTAAGTTGGGGATTGACATCGGCGGCTGTGGAAGTATTCTGAGCAGAAAATCCCAAATTCAATGAACGAACATAGAAATTGAAAAACTCAAATAGAAGAAACATGTAGAAGGATCGATACCTGATTGGAGGAAACCATGCGTGTTTGTGACGAAGAAGAAGAAGACTTGAACGGAGAAAGGAGCGGGCCATAATTGTCCTTATTGAACTGAATCCCAACTAAACGAGGGGAGGGAGGAGTGAAAGAACGAGGGATAAAGCGATGGGGGAGGGATGAAGCCACACTCTTCATCATCTTCTTCTTCCAGCTACACTCTATTCTACAACACCTTTCTTCGGTCCCCAGCTGTCGTATTATCGTACTTCATACTCCCTCCGATCACATAAATTAGATTGTTTCATTTCTACAACCAATTGTAAAGTGAAAAAAAAAAAAAAAAAATGAAAGGTTGAAAAATAAGGGTTAATTTCCATTTAAAAAACAAGACAATTAAAATTTAAAATTAAATTATGAATATAAGGTCGACGCCTATATATGGTGGCTATTTTGATTATGTATAGTAGAGTAGAGGCATTATCTCAACCTCTGACGGTTTTTTCGATGCTAGGTCGACCGTTCATGCACTCCTCCTACGCATAACACACAAATATATTAAATAATTTGTGTTAAAATTCTTAAAAGAGTTGGTGTAACATCGAATCGAACTTACTACCTCAGACTACATTCGTAATTGTTTCAGCAATACACCATCATCTTATTCTTATACACCTCTTCAATCTCAACCGTTAATAACTCTTATTTGATTTTTGAGTGCGAAAAAGGAATTTTAAATATAAGATCCACGTCCAAAAAAACAGACTATTTACGTATTTAGTGGACAACCGAAGACGAAAAATGTCCACCTATTCGATGTACCCCAAAAAGCAACTGTAACAAACACAACATCACAAGAAATATATAACTGAAACCAACCTCCAACTGTTTTTGCTTCATTATAAATTTGACGAGCTACATTACATAGTATATATAGTTCGATCCAACAACATTAAATAAATCACAAAGGAAAAAAAAAAAAAAAAAAAAACTAAGAAACAAAACTTGAAACATGATAGTATAATAGCTACAACTATATGTGTAGGTTGGTTGGTAAAAATAAAAATACTTCCATAACAAACACTGAAATACCACAAGTTTAATAATATAATGTTAAATCCCCTCTGGTATATACCAACTCTGTTGAAAAAGGCACACCTTCTTCAGTTCAGCCTCCGCCTCCTCGGTGCCCTCGAATCTCCGCTGTCGACATCCGAGATTCTGGAAGCTTCGCTCCTCCTCCTCGAGGATGAGGTCGACACCGCCACTGTTGAATCGATTTCTATGGCGTTGTCCATGGTCTGGCTCTCGGAGTGAATCACAGCTGCGATGCTCGACACTGAATCCCTATCGTCCACCACCGGAGGAAGCAGCTCTGGATTCCTCTCTGCTAGATTACTGTGGAAGTACGACTCCACAGCAGCTAGAGATTCGGCTGAGTTGATTGCTGATGTAAGGTTTGACAACGAGGCAGCTCGGTGGGAGCTTGTTCTCCTGAGTAGGAGGGAAGTGAGGCGACGACTATCCCTCTCCCGCTCTCTCTCTCTCATCTCCCTTCCTGTCATCTCAAAGTTTGGAGGGCTGGTACCAGTTAGGTCAATCACATCATCGCCTTGAAGAATAGGGTTCCTCTCTCTCCTGATTGCTCGAGAAGTCAAGAACCGGTTCAGTAATGCTGTGCTTCTCTCAGGCGAGTCGTGGGCCCCATCCGGGTGCCTGGACTGGATCTGGGCCAACTCCCGGTTCAGGTCAAAAGCGCTCCCGAGGCGCCTGATCATCTCCTCCACTGGAATAGTGAAAGCGGTAGCAGTTCTCTGAATAGTCTGCCTCCAGCTCTCGATCCTTCGAGCGTGGGGCCTAAGAGGGATCTTGAGACTAGAATCCAGATCTTGGTCCCGTACAATATTGCCACGGCCGTATATAGGAGTCACATTCTTAATAGTGACCTCTCCTTTGCAAACGGGGCATTCTTTCGCATCCGAATGAAGATGCAACCACCGATAAAGACAAGGCCAGCAAAAGAGGTGGCCACAGCAAGTAACGACAGGATCCTTAGCCAAATCCAAGCATATGTTGCAGTCGAAGAAGGTGCCCTCTTCGCCATTGCTCTTCCCACCATCTTTCTTCTTACCAAGATCCTCTTCCTCCAGAGAACCAGTGGCGTTTTCGCAGAGTTTGGGACTTTCCTCGGAGGCTAGGCTGACACTACCCTCACCAATTTGGGGCGAACTTCCGTCAATCAATTCTAAAGCAAGGTTTCGAGTTTCTGGGGGGATAGGGAGCTGCCTCCACAGCGAACGCCATCTATGATTTCTCTGCCTAACAGCTTCTCTAACCCGATGAACCGGCCCGTCTAACCAATCCTCTAAGTTCATGGCAACATCAGGATAAGATCCCGAAGGAGGCTCACCAGCATCACTAGAATTATCAACAGGCCCCAAATTGAGATCAAGGTTCATCGAAGAATCCGCATTCTCTTCCTCCATTGCAATTCGCAACAACCGAATAACCCCAAACCCAGCTTTCTCAAACTATAAAATGGAATCAAACCCTAATTTCACAGCCATCAACAAACATACACCCAAGTCCAAGATGTGAAGCTAATCGATTACACTCAGAATCGGAAATTGACTACTCCAAGAATCAAAACCCTAACTCAATTTCCAAAAGAAGAACCAAAATTGATTGCTGTGAGCTGATGAAAAGGGGGAAGAACAAACCTAGCTAATCCACAAAAGAGTCAACCAATTCACAGAACGCATAACTTCTTCAGCTACAGAGATTGTAACCGAAGCAACAATTCATAAACTAGAAAACAAAAAAATCAAGAGATTTATCAGTAAAGGACACTAGAAACCTGGAAAGAAGAGCGAAAACAGGGGTAAAGATTCAGACTTTTTTGGCCTCGAACGCAGAATTTAAGCAAGGTGCGAGAGAATCAAAGATGTGGGGAAGGGGAAGTGACCTGAGGCGAAAGAGGAAAGAAATTTCGACGAGTTGACGAGGGGGGGAAATGAGGGTTTTTAGGTCATCGATCGAATTGTTGAAATTGAGTATTGCAATGATTGAATACTCAGAAATTTCAGTGAAGGCAGAGAAAAGTGGGATCTGGGGGTGAGATAATTTGTGTGAATTCGGTTCAGCTCAGAACGAAGGAAGCTGGAGAGAGAGAGAGAGAGAGAGAGAGGAGAGAGAGGGAGAGAGATATTCTGTGCACTGCAAGTAGTAAAATTTTGGTGCAGCTGTAGAGCTAGTGCTTGTGGGCCCACCATTGGGCCACGTCACTAGTTAAGAAGATATTGGGCCAGTCAACCCTATTGGGCCAAATAAGCTTAATTGAGGCCCAAATAGTTAGAGTCATTAATGATTTTTATATACACTATTTGAGATATGCTTTTTATAATGCGTTTTACGTCTCGACTGATTATGTCCATTTTTTTTTTATTGAATCGTCTCATTAGAATGTGTTCGTTTTCGTTTTTCAGCAATACACTTCACTGCAATGATTTTAGATTTGCACTCAAGTATCTCAACTTGTTTATTATATAATATCACACTACCTAACATTTTATTAAAACTCGTGTCAAATGGAAATGAACATACTTAGCCGGGACATATGGAGTGTTATACAACTCGTGCCAAAAACATGTAAGCATAATTATTCATGACAGATGGAGTATTATTACACGGTTCGGGAAGAAGGTGAGATTTGGGGTCAATAAATCCAAAAAAGGGTTAGTTTTGTTCGTTTTTGAAGCTCCCTAATGGCAGCTCATTGCTAAAAGATAATCTTTATTACACACGGCATAGTCGTGATCGAACATTGTCGTGCATGGTTGTAATCGGGAGTTGTGCGGTCATGCGAACAATAAATCATCAAACCCTTATACTTATAGGAGTAAGAAAACTTACCGCAAGACGCAGCCGTAAAAAGAACCAAGATAAAATTTGCATCAATTATTATCCCACATTTCATTTTTCATTAAATAGAACAACCTTCCAACATTTAGAAATTCTAACTTTCTTAAAAACTTTATATATTTATTTATTTATTTAAAATACTTGCATTAATTCAAATCATAAGTTGCTTGCCAAGGGGCCAACAGTAACCTAAAAGACTCACATGGGATGATGAATCAGTTTTTTTGACTTTATTATTAAAATCAAAAAATGATTAATTTATTCGAAAACAAATTTGAAAAACTAATTACATTTAGATTTATTTTATTTTATTTTTTATATTTGGCAAAAACAAGTTAATTAGAAATAAAAGGAAATTGGGCATGAGTAGCCTATATATTACTCCCTTTGTCCCATAGCAATTGTCCACTCTGAAAAATGGTACAATAATCAATTTCATAAGAGATAGGGAATTTTATACCACTCCGGTCCTAGGAAGTTGACTCATTTCTTTTTTGCTTTTCGGCACGCATTTCCACCGAGACGTAGTACGGGTCTTACGATATAATTTTGAAATATTATTTCTTTTACGGGATACTACGACACTCGTACTTTTTTGCTTTTCGGCACGCATTTCCACCGAGACGTAGTACGGGTCTTACGATATAATTTTGAAATATTATTTCTTTTACGGGATACTACGACACTCGTAGTCGGTGGAAATGCGTGCCGAAAAGCAAAAAAGTACTGAGTCAACTTCCTAGGACCGGAGTGGTATCATATTGGTTGTGAGAGTGTAATGTTTTCACTTTAGGTAAGTGGACAATTAAATGGGACGTCCCAATAAGGCAACATGGACAATTGTCATGAGACGAAGGGAGTAATACGTACTACTCTCACTTTAAAGTTTAAACAAAATGTTGCGGGGCCAAGGCTACGTGTCGTGCTGGATCTTAAACAACTGTTAAATAGAGAAACGACGTGTTACACACCTTCACAACGGGCACTTTCGAAGGCATCTATGCCTATTTTTCACCTTGATTTTTTTTTCTTTCCCCTGTAGTATGTTCAAATATCTTAGAAATGAATATAAAAATCATTAAATTTTCAAAATATATACCCTTTACTGAAAAACTGTCTAGATGTTGATTCGTGTCAGTTTTTAATTTTTGGTCGCTACTAGGATTTAGAATCAGTCGGAGTTTGAAGGCATCATACCCTTGTCCGTATTTTTCGATCGAGTACATTCTAAACCTTATTCTTCATATTTACTATTTATCTACGACTGGAATTCGTTGAAAAACTCGATAAACTTGATCGTTATTGGGCAATTCTCCCGCCGTCCATGCTAAATTATCATTGATGCATCAACAACACAGTCTTATTCTAGGGTAATTTAGGTAGGAATTTCCCCTTATAAGTGGAAATTTTACACTTTCTTACTCCATCTGTCCCACTCAAATAGAGATAATTTTTGTTCGCTACGGGAATTAAGATGAGCGATACGGAGAGTGTAAAAGATGTTTTGTGTATTATGTATCGCTTTTAATCGAGTCGTCTTTCATTTTTCGTCTGTCTCATTTATTAGACTTATTCTCTAAAAATGATACAATTACATTAACACACTAAAAATCTTTTAAAAAACCCTCAATTTCTGTTTTCACCGGTTTATGTGACGCCCTCTAAGCAGACTTAATTAAGTGAAATACTTCTTCCGTTCTATTTTAATTGACTTATTTCATTTTAATACGCAATTTTAAACTTGAAAAGTAAAAGGTCCACATTAAAAAAATATAAGAGAAAACACGTCAATTGAAATGTGATGTTCCGATTAAGAAACGAAGAGAATAGTAGTAATATTTAACCCATAAATCTACCTAAAAAAAATGGTTGTGATTTGTGAGTGCCGTATAAAACTTAAATTGCAAGTTATCGATAGAAAAATCCGTTTAACAACTTACAATTACACCAATTCTAAAATAAAATCTCCACATATTTCCTTCAAATTCTAGACTACATATTGAGACAAATTAATATATTAAATTATTTATTTAATTGAATGATTAAATATTACTACTGCTATAATTACTAGTAGTAGTATATTTTTGTAATAATAATAATACTCTCTCTGTTCACCAGTTACTGACACAATTACTATATTGGGACGTCCACCATTTACTGACACTTTCCGTTTTAGGACGTAGACCCCACAATCACTTTAACACTTTAACACTTAATACATCTACTTTTTATTACTTTAACATTTTAATACTATTAAAAAATTCAAATGGACCCACAATTATTCCACTTTAACACTTTAACACATTAATTTATTATTATACCATCAAAATGCAAAAAAAGTTGTGCCCATAAAACTATGTTACTTCCTCCGTCCCAGGATTCTCGCCACGTTTCTTTTCGAAGCGGGAATTAAGACGGTAGTAATTAGTGTTTTAAGTGGATGGGTTAGATATTGAGTGTAGTTTAATGTATTTATGTTTAGGGTATTTAATCCAATATATAATCTGTAATTAAATTTTTTATTTCCAGAAATTATTTTTAAAATATTTACTGCTGTATTTAATTAAAAATTTAATTAAATATTTTTTTTTTTCCCTTCAAACCAGTTAGACAAATTAGAATGAACACATGATTGAGAAAATAAATTGCATTTCAAATTAGAAACAAAAGCTTTTATTTATATATAAAAAAAAATAAAAAAAAAATAAAAAGCAAATTGTGCACATGTTGATAAACTAATCTATCACATCATCCAAAATTTAAGAGGGAAATTAACACTACAAGAGATGGGCGCCACTTTCAAATCTGAAAAAGTACACCCTTAACAACTCTATAAATCTACACTCTCTTCTTCCTACTCCATTTTCCAGCAACCAAACTCATAAACCAGAGAGAAAAAAACAGAGAGTGAGAGGGAGAGGAAAGTCTGAGCAGTGACAAAGTATTGAAGCAAACAGAGAGCAGCTTCTGTGTATTCTTCATGGTGGGAAGGGGAAAGGATCTCACGAACGAAGAGAGGAATCTGTGCGTGCAATTTCTCTTGCAAGCCTCTTCAAATGGAAAGCCTAAGAGAGGGAAAATCAACGAAGCAGCAACCAAGTTTGGCATCACAAGATACACAGTCAGCAGGATTTGGAAAGCTGCAAAAGATCAACAATCAAATGGGTTAGCAGTGTGCATAGTTTCCAAAAAATTAGGCAGAAAAAGAGAGAAAGTAATGCAGCCTAATTACACAGTTTTAAAGGGGTTAGATGTATGTGAGAGAGGCTGTTACAGATCCATGGTAAAGAAGATGGGAGTGAGTAAATCAACACTGCACAGATGGGGGCATGCAAGTTTGTTTAGAGTATTTGCAAGTTTTATCAAGCCCTCACTCACACAAGACAACAAATTCTTGAGGATTAGGTTCAGTTTAGAAGCCCTTGAGCTAGACAGGGTCATGAACACACTGAGGTATTCAACTATGCACAATATAGTGCATATAGATGAGAAATGGTTCTTCATAACCAAAGGGAAAAACAGGTAATGTTTTTCCAGTTTGAATTTCCATTTCTATGGACCTCAGCTCATAACACTTCATTGCATCATTGGTCACAACAACAGATTAACTTACCAGCAATTCAATATTACAGGTATTACCTTGCACCGGATGAAGAAGAGCCTTACAGAGCATGTAAATCAAAAAGGTTCATAGGGAAGCTGATGTTCATGTGTGCTGTAAGCAGGCCTCTGCTAAGAGATGATGGGAGTGTGCTATTTGATGGTAAGATAGGTTATTTCCCTTTCACTTGTCAAAAACAAACATTGAGAAAGAGCAAACATAGAGACAGGGGCACATGGTACACAATAGCAGTGGAATCAGTTACAAGAGATGTCATAAAGACCACTCTTCTTGAATAGGTAGTGAGTAAGAGCATTGTAAACCTGTTTTAATGCCACAACACTTCAAATATTTCTCACAATGCAAGTTTCTGTCCAAAAACATACCAACACCAGGTAATCCCAGCCATAAGAAGCAAATGGCCAGCAGAATTAACAAAGAATATCATTATCCAGCAAGATAATGTAAAGCCACACATAATAGATTCTGATCCAGAGTTTAGAGAAGCAGCAACACAGCAAGGATTCAACATTAGGCTTGTTCAACAACCACCAAACAGTCCAGACACTAACATCAATGATTTAGGCTTTTTCAGTGCCATTCAATCTCTACAACACAGAAGAGTATGCAGGACAGTAGATGATTTGGTGAATGCAGTGAAAGAAGCATTTCATGAGCTACCTCCAATGACATTAAACAAGGCATTCCTCACATTACAAGGCTGCCTAACAGAGATCATGAAGGTGCAAGGTCACAAAAAGTACAAATTACCCCACATGGGAAATGACAGATTGCTTAGAGAAGGGATATTACCAGTTAGTCTCACAATTCCCTTGGAATTGGCAAGGGCAATCATAGATTATCTTGTTGAGCATGGACAGATTAGAGGAATAGAGCAATTGGTTGCAAGATTAGGGTTAGAACAACTAACAGGCCTAGAAGCAGCCTTCTCAACATTTGGGATGCAACAGATTGAATGAAACAATCATGCAGATAAGACACAACTAACAGGTCAAGGATTTTTGGTTTTTTGGTAGATGCATATGCAATAACATGAACATATGCTGTTTTGTATGCATTTTGGCTTTCAAAAGATGTGTACTAACCATCTTTTGACATAGAAAATGCATCTTTTTGATATATCTCTGATGTATATATGAAATGACAGTACTTTACTTAACTTTTGCCTAGTAATAATATCTAAATTCATCCAACAGAGAGTGGCACATAACACACAACATCAATTCTTCAACAACTCATCCAAACAAGCATAGGAACAGAACCATCAGCATAAATTTACACCAATAGACAGAGCCATCAAGTAAATAAGGCCTAACAGAGCTTAAATGTCAATTCATCAATTGATCAATTCATCAATTCATCCATCAGAGAGTATTTCCCAAGATCAACATCAATTCATCAATTCATCAGCAATTTATAACACCAATTCATCAATTCATCAGAACACCAATTCATCAAGAGGACAGAACACCAATTCATCAACAATTCAGAACACCAATTCATCAATTCATCAGAACACAAATAGGAACCAACCCAAATAGACAGAGCCACCAACAATTCATCAAACATAGAGTATTTTCCAGAACACACAACATTAATTCATTAAGTAAATAAGGGCAAAATAGAGAGCAGAACCCCCGCAGGCATCAGAACACCAATTCATCACCTGCCATCATCACCAAATCATCAGAGAGGAGAACCCATCATCAATTCATCAACAATTAAATACACAGATCTAAAAGAGGACAGATCTCACCCATTAGCAACATCATCACAAGCCCGTTCAGCAGCAGCATCACAAACGGCCCATTCATCCGTTGTAGGATGGAAGGGAAAATACACAGGATGGCCATCACGATAGTAGTATACTGGCCAATTGGCCATGGGATCGCTGGCCACGGAGCCTTCCTCATCAACGGCGGTCTGCGGCGGCGGCGGCGGAAGATTAGGGGCTGGTGGATTCAGATCTGCACTTGGGGCGTCATCAAGGTCCCACGGCCGCGCCGGCCTCTCCGCCGGCCATTGATGGGTTGCATCCAAGATAGCCCTCCGAACGAAGCCGTCCCCAGATAGGGGCTGTGGCGGCGTCCAAGAGTTTTTCCAGCCAGGAGGCAGTGGCGATCGGAGTTCGCCGTAGCGGCCAAGTGAGATGGGAAGCTTGATACGAGATGGAGGGGGTGGGGGCTTGGGCTGTAGTCAGTAGGGTATAGAGGGAAGAAGGCATTGGATTTGCGCCGATTAGGACCACGGCGGCGGCCTCGCCGTGAACTATCGGCGGGGGGGGGGGGGGGGGGGGGGGGGGGGGGGGGGTTACGGTTGCGGGTCGTTCTCCACGCCGGCGGAGGCGGGGGGGTACGTTCAATGGAAGGATCCATGGCAGATCGCAGAGAGTGAGGGGGGGGAGGGGGTGAAATTAGGGTTTTTTGTCGATGAACACAAGTTAGAGTGAGAGGAGAAGTGAGACAAATTAGAGTAATTCATCGATTTTTCCCCCAAAATTGTTGGTGGAATAAATGTGAGTGGGTGGGGAAGTATAATGGAGTAAATGATTCTGTTTTTTTTTTTTTAATAAATTATTAGTGTTAATTGTAATAAGGGAATTAACTAATTGTACACTTAACACTCTAATTATTTCTCAAAAAGGAAACGTGGCAAGATTCATGGGACGTCCCAAAAAGGATAACGTGGCAAGAATCGCGGGACAAAGGAAGTACTATATAGTGGACGGAGGGAGTAATAATAGTAGTACTATCAGTTAATCCACTTATCAATCATTACCCATCAAAATCGGCGCTCCCTATTTTAAAGGTTTTTTTTATATACAAGTCAAACTCACAACAAATACTATTTAAAAAATAAAAAAATATTAGTAAGTGTACTTGTTAAATTACTATTATTGTTAAATTAGTAAAATTCAATTTGCCACTTGCAACTTGCTGCCGTCCTCTCTCTCTCTGTGTGCAAGTCCACACACTTTATTTCTGTTTCTCCATCTCCATCTATGTATACGTACGCATAAACGCATATGCATATATAAGCGCAAAGCCTTATTATTTTCTGATGCAAAATACCTGAATCCTCCCCTCCCCTCTCCTCCCCTCCCCTCTGTAATTTCTGAGCCCAGATCCCAATCCCGTCATCTTCTTTCTTCTCTTCAATCGGAAAAGCTATTTCGGTTTTTGCAACTTCAACAAATACTATATCTCACCTTCTCTTCTCTGCCCCCTTTTCTTTTTCTTCAAGAAATCACCTCTTTGCTTGCGAGGATCGATTTGTTGTTTGTTTCGGTTACTGATAGTTGGTTGAGTCCTGGCTTTGATGCATTTGATCGTTTCTCTTTTCATATCTGGATCTCGAAGATTTCACCTCTTCTAGCTGCGGATTCATAATTCCGGTGACTTTTCTTTCTCGATCCCATTGAATTTCTCGGAATTCCCTTTGAGTAATTTGGAATGGAACTCCTGTGTTTGATTTCCTATTCTACAAGTATCGGAATTGAAGAATTTTAATTTTTTTTCTGTCGGTTTTTGGATTGGATGTCGGCATTTTGTGAAAGATCGTAGACCTTTTTCCATAATAGGTAAGAGATGTTTGATTGAAGGTTGAAGTTGAAATCGTCTTCTCTGCTTCGTTATTTTTCTTCCGAAATTTCTGGATCAAGAAACATTTTAATTATGTTATTGAATTCATTAGTCGTTGAAAAATATGCTTATTGGATTGTATTTGGCATCTTCGTTTTTCTTGTCTTCTTGTATTCATTCTAATGCTTTGACCAATGGTCCTAGGATTTTCATCCAGGCAGCTATAGGACAAATTTCTAAGGTTCCTAGATTACATGTTGTCCATTGTGAACTTCCAGCCTCTGATGTGTTAAGAGGTTTTCGTTTGTCCCTTCGACTTTTCGTTGTTTGCATCTTCGATTCGGAGTAGTTTGAAGTTCTTGCATACAGTGACTTGGTCTGTGGATTTCTTGTCTTTGATTCAGATTCAGTTGTTTGTTGTGTATTTCCACGCTCCTGATTCTTCGGTTATTTTTCTGCTTGATAGGGCGTAGAATCTGTGGTTTGGGGTGGTTGCTTATCCTGCATCAACCTCAGGATCTTCTTTGATCTGTGCTGGTAGGAAATGAGGGATGTGCTCTTGGCTAGGAAACTCGGTTTCTTCATGTTTGCGCCCATTCAGGCGATATGTGCGTATGAACAGGGATGATGATGACAGTGCTGGAGGTGATGATGATGAACTTCTGTGGTCCAGAGATCTCGAGAAGCATTCCCATGGCGAGTTCTCTTTTGCAATGGTCCAGGCGAACCAAGTCCTAGAGGATCATAGCCAGGTGGAGACGGGTCGAAATGCCACGTTTGTTGGGGTCTATGACGGCCATGGTGGCTGTGAGGTCTCAAAATACATCTCTGATCACTTGTTTCGTCATTTTCTAAGTGAGTCTTGTTTCCTTTTGCCCTTTTCAATCATTTACTAAGTACTTGCAAGTTTCATGGGACGTTTGCGACTTTACTGTGCTTTTTTGAATGTGATTGTTGAATTTAAATGATGAAAAGCCAGGCAAATTGTATTTCAATTTATGTTTTGTTTGAGCACTCTCGATCTGGAGGTAGCATGGTTTCTGCATGCTATATCATGTTAAACTCCCTACTGATTAAGCTCCGAAAAGCAATGAAGGTGACGCGATTCTCCCAGTTGTTATTATCTGTCTTAGTTTTAGTTAGTATTTATTTCTTCATTTCTTTGCTGGGAATTTGTTTTTTGCAATTTCTTTCGTTTCAAATGCTGCTTGAGAACCCTTTAGGATTGTTCTCGAAGGCTACTCGGGAATATGTTTAGGTAAATAAGTACAGCGAGATAATGGTTGGAAGCCTTATATTTTCTGAATTAAGATAAAAAGCACTATAGTCCATGATGGCTTTATCTGTGTTTCAAGTAGTTAAACTACGTCTGCTGTTACATTACCTGACCTCACTCTTTGTTTTCACAGAACTGGCAAAAGAGACTGGAACAATCTCCGACGAAGTAATCAGAAATGCAGTATCCGAAACAGAAAATGGTTTTCTTACTATTGTTCGTAGAGCTTTTCTATTGAGACCAGAAATTGCAGCAATCGGATCGTGCTGTCTAGTTGGAGTTATCTGGAAGTCGACACTCTACACAGCTAATCTAGGTGATTCGAGAGCTGTGATTGGCTATTTGGATCGACCGAAGAAAATCATGGCTGAGCCGCTCACATCAGACCATAATGCCTGTCTCGAAGAAGTCAGGAAAGAATTAAAGATGTCCCATCCTGAAGACTCGCAAATAGTAGTTCTGAAGCATGGTGTTTGGCGCGTGAAGGGAATTATTCAGGTCTGTATCGCCTCCTTCAATGTCTTACAACTTGTTTCGGGACTTATCTTTCTTATCTGATCTATGGTGTTGTTTCGTGATAGGTATCGAGATCCGTAGGTGATGCTTATCTAAAGAGGCCCGAGTTTGCTCTTGATCATAATTTTCCTCGATTTCACCTTCCAGAGCCTCTCCGACGTCCTGTCCTGAGAGCTGATCCATCCACGTTCACCAGACACCTAGGGCCCAAAGACAAGTTCATCATTTTTGCTTCTGATGGTCTTTGGGAACACTTGACCAATCAGGAGGCCGTTGAGATTGTGCATAACAACCCTAGATTGGTGAGTGTTCTTACTCTCTCTCTCTCTCTCTCCCTCCATCTCTCCCTCTCACTCTCTCTCTGAACCATCCATCCTTGATCTGATCTGTAGGGTATAGCAAGAAGGCTGGTGGTATCAGCTCTGAGGAAGGCGGCCAAGGTTAGAAAGATCTCGTATGATGAAATCAGGAAACTGGATCGAGGGGAGAGGAGACTCGTCCATGATGACATAACAGTCGTAGTCCTGTTCATCGACCATGAGATGATAGAGAGCAAAGAGGTTGCTCCGGACCTGTCAGTGCGAGGATTTGCAGATGCGGTTGGACCATCGAGTTTTGATTTCTGAGGACCGAACGAAGAAGGTGATGAGCCGGTCCGTCTCCGAGATCGCCAACAGCAGCTTTAGATATTCTCTCATCACTTCAATTTCTACACAGACAAAATGATCCAAATACTTTGTGTTTCAGTTTAATTCGTCAATGCCATCTGCTGACTTCATAGAATGGCTGGTTTCCTTTTTTTGGGTGAGGAAAAAACTACTACTACTACTTGACCGTTTACCAATGTTTTATACATTTGGTGTTTTTTTTGTCAACTTTCATCCTATCACAATGCTTACATATGATTAAATATAGTCAAATCACAATTGTATACCCTTCCTCCGTCCCAGATCATTTGTCCTGATTCCTTGCAATACTGTACAATTGATGCAGGACGATCTGATTAGGATATATGACAATTGATATGGGACGGACGTTACATCAATCATGGGCACAAAAAGCATATGGTACATAGGCAATGTATGGTATTATTTAATATACAAGGACATAGTAAAGAGGAAGAAGCATGATAAATAATAAAATATAATATAAGCCAAGAAGCCCTTGATCCAAAAAAACTCAAATCATAATAATAATAACAATAAAGATAATAATACTTTAAATACACAAACTCTTCTTCTACAGATTAACATAAAATGGGAAAAATGAATATCGTCGCCATGTCCAAAGCTTCAAATCTTAAATTCTTCAAAAGCCCATAGCAATAGCAGAACCCAAACACAAGAAAACTAGCAAGTAAAACCAAATAGCAGCAGCAGCAGCAGCAGAGCAAGTTTTTCCCAGCCAACAAACACTTCTTTCTTAGAAGCACTTCCTGTGGACGATCGACGGACCGGATTCATCATACTCGGCCTTTGCAATCCACATCTGCAAATTTCAACCAGCAAATCAGTCGCAGAACAAAAATATTATCAAAACACAACACACACGAATCGCGTATGTAATTACCTGCTGGAAAGTGCTGAGAGAAGCCAAGATCGACCCTCCGATCCAGACACTGTACTTCCTCTCTGGAGGCGCCACCACCTTAATCTTCATGCTACTAGGAGCAAGAGCTGTAATCTCCTTGCTCATCCTATCAGCAATTCCAGGGAACATAGTTGAGCCACCACTGAGAACAATGTTTCCATACAGATCCTTCCTGATATCGACATCACACTTCATGATAGAGTTGTAAGTGGTCTCGTGGATTCCAGCAGCTTCCATTCCGATCATCGATGGCTGGAAGAGGACCTCGGGACACCTGAATCTCTCAGCTCCGATAGTGATGACCTGTCCATCGGGAAGCTCGTAGTTCTTCTCCACAGCAGAGCTTGTCTTTGCTGTCTCGATCTCATTCTCGTAGTCCAAAGCAATGTAGGCGAGCTTCTCCTTGATGTCCCTTACGATTTCTCGCTCGGCTGTGGTGGTGAATGAGTAACCTCTTTCGGTTAAGATCTTCATGAGGTGGTCAGTCAGATCACGTCCTGCTAGATCGAGACGGAGGATTGCATGAGGGAGTGCATATCCTTCGTAGATTGGGACAGTGTGGCTGACACCATCACCAGAGTCGAGCACGATACCTATGAACAACATGCAAAAAAGAAACCATCAATGAAATGAGGTTTATCCTTCAAGCATAGGGATAAGAAATTTTGTGTTCAGTACTAATCCAATAGAATCTTTGACACAGCAGGATTGATTCCAATAGAAAATCAAATAGTAGTGAAGATAATTTCTTTACTGATACGACTCCACCGTATACTTGATTGAACACTATAGTGATTGTTAAAATTGTCGAGGAATCAAATACGATATAAGACTAAGATCAGTTATTGCTTCTTCATACAATGAGACAATTATTATTGAATAAAAAAGGACTAATATATATGCCTCAACTAACAAGAAATAAAGATTCCGAGCTAGTCTAGCTACTCTGATCATGCATGAAAAGATTCTTGAAGAAGACTGCCTAATGTATAGATCTCAATCACCATAACTTTTTTTTTTTTTTTTACTAATATGACTCTACCATATACTGGTAGTGTAACTCAAGATAATTTCTAAGGTATATATCAAGAACAACAAATAGGATACCAGACTGAGTAAATGATAGCTCTTCGATAGTATGGTTTCATTCCTGAATGAATAGAAAGGCACTACTATATCATGAATCTATAAATCTAAAATGGTTAAGTATTTTCTTACCAGTTGTACGACCACTGGCATAAAGGGAGAGAACTGCCTGAATTGCAACATACATAGCAGGGGCGTTAAACGTCTCAAACATGATCTGAGTCATTTTTTCACGATTGGCCTTGGGGTTAAGAGGAGCCTCGGTCAAGAGAATTGGGTGCTCTTCTGGGGCCACACGAAGTTCATTGTAGAAAGTATGATGCCAAATCTTCTCCATATCATCCCAGTTGCTGACGATGCCGTGCTCAATCGGATACTTCAATGTCAAAATACCTCTCTTGGATTGAGCCTCGTCACCCACATAGGCATCTTTTTGTCCCATGCCAACCATCACACCGGTGTGACGGGGGCGCCCAACAATGCTAGGGAACACAGCCCTTGGAGCATCATCTCCAGCAAATCCAGCCTAACAATTTTCATAACAACATAAGTTTAAGCATTTAAAAGATCTAAACTGCAAAATGACAAAATCTAACAAATCCGGGAAAAAAGTGTCATTTTATTTGAAGGGGAAAGGCTACCTTGACCATTCCAGTTCCATTATCGCAGACAAGGGGCTGGATATCCTCAGCTTCGGCCATTTCTTAATATGCTCTGAAGAAACAGCATTACAACCATTAATCAATATATTTAATATCACACGGAATAATGTAGCAACTGAAGTCGATCTGGCAGATATCATCGATTCAAGCCAAAATTTAATCAGTTACTTTTGCTAAACAACTATCGATATTATACATCAATAAGTTACATCGAAGTTTAATCGATGTCTATTACCAACAAATGAGCAATGGTGTCCATGGAAATGCATATACCATAATGCCGCCACCATATAACATTAGTGAATCCATCAACACAAAAGAATAAGAATCGATTCCGATGTAAGAACACTAATCAACGGGCAATCAATCAGTCAATGTGTACAGATTCAAACCATAAGCATCTCAACAAATTCATACAGATCACAGTCAAAACACAGCAACACTCAGTAATCAATCAAATCAACAATAGGAACAAATCGATATCCGAATTCAACATCTCATAAACCTCAACCACACCCATTCACAGATCCATGAATCCCGATTCAAAAAAATGTACTAACCAGCAGATCTCGTAACAAAAACACAACAAACATCACTTCTCCTCACAGATCAACATAATCGGAAAACGAAACACAAGAGCACATCCAATCATTTCACCAAAACGAACAGAAAATTACAGAAAAAACTCAATCCAACCAATACGCCGATAACAATCGGATCTCCACAAATCCTTTCAAGGCAATAACCGTACCTTCGAAGTCTCGCTGAAAATGGCAACCCCTCTCTCTGAGTCTCTCTCTCTCTCTCTCCTCTCTCGCTCTAGCTTCTTCAAAGCTCAAAAAAAACCTCTGTTCTCCCCTTTGTCCGAAGTGCCGCCCCTCTCGTTCAAAAGGACCGAAAATGGAGTTTAGCATTGGAAGAAATTGAACCTTATAATGAGCCCCAGATCCACACCCGGATTAATCTCAGCCGTCGATTCCATTCCGTGATGCGTGGGGGCCCCATGACAGCAACACACTCGTGGCTGGCTTTGTGCGTTATGACGGATTTGCCCCTCCCCTTTAGGCCACTTCCTCCTCGGTCCTCCCGGGTCTCTCGAGGTCAATTTCGGACATTCGCATTTCATGGTCTTTTGCGAAATGAGTCCAATAGGAATCAAGTGTTTTTCTCCTTCAAAAAAAATAATAATGAATAAAAGGGAATTGAGAATTTTGTACACAACATATTTCACCATCCTCTTTATTAGCCACACATAATTTTTTTGAAGATTATTGGTATCACAAATTCTTTTTTTTTAATAAATAAAATTGATCTCTAGTCATAAAATGTTGTGGCATATTTGATAATGCAACGATAAACAATCGAAAACGTGAATAGACGCATAATTATATGGTTCAATAACGATGTGTTGACTATGTCCACAAGTAAAAAAGGAGGACGAAATTTATTAGGCGATCTGGTTACAAGTTACGTAATTGTTCCCTACAACTATATTAAAAGCAATACCCTCAATCAGCTCTATATACCTGAATATAGGTTTTAAGGCATATCAACATATGTGAATAAAAATTTCTCATTAATTTTTTTTTTTTCGAATGAGATCATGTATTTCATTTTGATGTGACCATCTCATATTGTACCAATCAATATTTGACACGCTTTAA
Source organism: Thymus mandschuricus (assembly GCA_029379335.1). Taxonomy (NCBI): domain Eukaryota; kingdom Viridiplantae; phylum Streptophyta; class Magnoliopsida; order Lamiales; family Lamiaceae; genus Thymus; species Thymus mandschuricus. The sequence continues at coordinate 2,354,670 of CM057081.1, read as the reverse complement.
AAATATTTTCAAAACTAGCATTTTCGTTTATTAATTTTTTTTAATTGTTTATTTTAAAAATATATTCTACATGTAATAAAAATATGAGAGTACAGTAAAAAAATATTACAACAAAATGCAATAAATGATATCATCTAAATTTTATTTATTTATTTATTTTGCTCTTTTGTGTTTTAGTTAGTAAGTATTTATATCCATATATATAAAAGTAAAATAGTCATTTTACCCTCCCAATTTTTTGATATTTGTGCTAATTATTTTTTCTTATTTAATTATGTTATTCACATAATTTAACATGTACTATTATATTATTTTCCAGCAATCTCAAATGCATTCCAATTTTAAGAGTTTTTTATTTTTAATCACTAATGATACTAATAAAAAATATGTACACAGATGCACACAATATACGAATAAATATTTTTTCTTTTTGTCTGTTTTATGAAATAAAATTAAATAAAATTATTAATCAACACAATAATTAGGTATTTTGTATGCGTGTGTTGGCCAACGATATAGGGTTAGTTTCGAGGCCAAAGGGCCTGTGTTCGTGCCCTCAATGCTTGGCACATGCGCAAACTTTAAATTTTCTTTAAAAAAATGTATTTTTTAGTAAACATTGACCATTTTTATATATATAATACATGAATCCTTGCATCGCGGGAATACAATTCCAGTACTCCCTCCGTCCCATTTCAGTAGTCCTCAATACTATTTTCGTTCGTCCCACATCAGTAGTCCTCTTTCCTAAAATGGCAAAAATTAACCCTTACTTTTGATGTGGACCCCATACTTTTTCAAATTTAACACTACGCATAAAATCTCGTGCCGAAAAGAAAGAGGACTACTGAAATGGGACAGAGGGATTATATAAGAATTGCGGAAACCCACACTTTGTAATCTAAGCAATATCCATAGCCATAATAAACAAATAAAATAAAATTAGCGAAATTCCCAAATTGACATCATGGGCATAATTGTCCGATAAACACGTGGTTAGGGGCATATTTGCCTTAACAAATTAGTAAATAATAGAAATGAATTATTTAGTTTGGAAAATTGATTTAAAATTAGTTAATGGTTCGTGTGTATTAGTGGGTATGTGGATCAGCAATGATAATTAAGTACGTGGGTTGTGGGGTATGCCAACTCAGCATTCTTCATGCCTAACAGTTTTTTTTTTGTTTAATTAATTAATTAATTGATTAATTATAATTTAAAAAGTTTTAATTATACCAAAAATACAAAGTTCAAAATTTAAATTATCATACATATAGTACGAAAGAGAGGACCTTCTAGAAAATTTAATAACAAAAATCATCCTCAAATTGAACTTTTAGCTTCAAAACTAATTTGAGAATAAACTCGTATATTTATCATTAATTTATCTCCCTTAGTATTAATCGAATTTTTTCTTGTTTTACTTCTTTTTTATTTATCACTAATGGTATGCCAAGATACAAAAGGTCTAATATTTGGTCAAGGATTTATCATGTCCCTAAAAAATAATAAAATATGTCAAGATCAAAAAATGTAATTAAAGAATATCATAGTTAATAGAAACATTATGCGGTCATCGAAAGAAAATTGATTCGTACCCGTATATTAATCAGACAATAGTGAGTTAATACATAAGAACATAAATTTAAAATTCAAGTCTTCAAAATCCATGGTAAATTATTCCTCAAAAGAAAATCTATTAAGGGGGATGCTGATTATTTTTTAAACATTATCAGGAAATATTTAAAGACCGCGTGTCATGAAAGACTCGAACTCGGGAGACGTTTATTTAGATAACCAACTCTTGTGTCTTGTAAAGTGGGTTGAGATCTAACTTTATGAAAAAAGAGGTGATTATATAAATGAAAATATGGATTGCTTTGATGTAAAACATGTGTTGAGAAGGTGTGGATGTCTCTATTTACATAATGTTTGCAGTCTTTTTCTTTAATCTAGAAATATATTCATGTGCTTTAAAAGTTAAGGTTTCTATTTTAAGATTAACTCACTACACCAATTATTGGAGCATTTCTTATCTTGCCTTAAAAGAAAATATACATATTCCACATTTCTCTGTGCAACAATGTAGTACGATTGAAGCTTCAAATTGAATTCATTTTCAAGAAAATGTAAGTGGTGATGAAATCACTATAACAACTTGTGCACTATGCTGCTATGCACTTAGATTTCTAGAACATCAAGTTATGTCACATGTTATACAAATTGAGACCGAACGTCGAAAAAATTACGATGTTCTAAAAATGGACTTAGGCGGTTGGTTAGACGGTATTTGGCTAACTACATTTTAGGCAAACTGGTCGCTTCTAAATGTGACGAATTAATCAATGCTTATGTGGTTCGGGCGATTCCGATCAAGCATGGCTAGCTAGGCGGTTCAGAACATGGCCTCAAATAAAATAGGGCCCCAAAAGAATATAAGGTCCAAATGTTTAAATTATAAAATAAGTAGTTAAAAAAAAGGTTCTTTAGACATTTTTATTACTAGTATTTATTTCTTTCTCCCTGTTCCTCTTCCTCTTCATTTTTCCACTGTTTTTTTCTCATCGTTTTTCTTTTTTTCTCTCTATTTGCATATTTGTTACTCCATAGTAGTAGTATTTTGTATGATGATATTACCGTAAAATAATATTTAAGTTTTAAAAGGAAAAAATTGAAGACCTAATTGATAATTCACACAAGGTCTTCAATAATTGATAATTCACACAAGGTCTCGATATCGATTGAGATGGGCCTGATCCGACATTGCGGAGCTAGAAGGTTGGAATACTACATAGGGGGAGTCCTCTCTCATTTACTACTCGATACAAAAAATTCAGAAAAGCGTAAATGTAATTATGCGACCAACTAATTGCAATTAGTGATTAATTAACGTTGTCGGCTTCAGTTACAGTTACAGTTACAGTTACAGCGCGGTAAAAACATTTTTTCACACCGTTAATTCAGCAACCAAACACGCTCGGATCTTCAAACTGCCTCATCATTTTTATTTTTATTTTATTTTAAAAATTAAAATTTCCTGAAATTAAGATTAATTTATTTAATTTATACTATTTTCTTCAATCATGGAATCGGAATTTCCCATACCCCAATAGATTTCGCCTAGTTTATTTGCAGCTGAAATTCATCAGGTGGAAAAATCGAAAATCGATATAGAAATTGAATTCTAGTATAATGCTCAAAACCATACAGATTCTTGGTTCTTCTTCTTCTTCATCTTCTTCGTGTTCTTCGGGCTGTTTCTCCCTACCCCACAGATTGAAGAAGCCATATTCGAATTTCCACACAATTTCGAGAAACCCCATTTTAGCAGCGGTTTCGAAGCCTCCGAAATCACATTTCTTGGCCTTCCAATTCCGTAAAGGTTGCCTTTTTAGAGCTTTTCAAATGTCGCACACTCATTCCGAGTCAACCCCAGATGGGGGCCCATCACAGTCACACCCTTCATCCTCTACTTCTACTGCAATTCATTCAGCTGTGAGCATTTTTTTCTGTTTCATGGTTATAATATTGGGTGGTTTTATTTGAATTTCCCCCTTTCACATTTGAACTGTGGATTCATATTCTGTGTGGATTGAGTAGTGATCAGATTTTAGGTTATATGTTGCTTTTGCTGTGATTGATGCCTTTTTCTCCAGTGATTTTACTCCTTCGGTCCCGTTTATGTATTTTATGCCTCAAATATATTCGAGGAATGCAATGGAGTAGTATTTAGTCTCTTAATTTGCTATGTTGGTGTGGCTGGTTATTCTGGTGCTCTATATGTTTATCTTAATCCAGGTTATTGTTGCATTGGCTTATCTTGAGCTGTCTAGAATCAGGATATGGAAAGAGAAACACACTTAGGGTTTACTCTCTGCTTATAGTTATGAGGCTTCGTCTTAAAGCAATGATTCAGTAGCTTCTGTAAATGTAGAATAGACTGAATATCTGTCTTGGAGGTGCTTAGGAAGCTGCATCTCTTGGATTTCGACTTTGATTTTCTTGTTGAGGAACAGAGACGAGTAACATAATTTCGGTTCTGATAATCACCAGGGCTTTAGTAGGAAAATCAATTTCTGCCAATTGTGTGGTGGCCCTACCAAGCATGAGGTGCCTGATGGGGAGGAGAAGATTCGAGCTATCTGCACACGGTGTGGGAAGATTGCCTATGAGAATCCTAAAATGGTAAGTGTTGTTGAAGAGAGGGAGTGATTTTTTGAGACAATTACGTTTCAAGTTTGTAACAGCTGGTGTTATGCATCACATATTGATGATTGCTGCTTGCATAAATTTTGAAGGTATTCCGAGCAAGGTTTTAGCATGATAGAAAATCAAGAAATCATGACCATAATTCCTGTGTGGAGGATTTTTATTCAACACTTCACTTAATTGTACTTGATAGAAGAAAGAAACTTTAATATAGTTTAGAGAATCAAGTTGTTTTAACTCATTAATTCAATAAGGATACACTAATGATCGTCATAAGCTTTTTTATAATTGACAATTTCTAATAACCTGGTGGATTTTTCATCAATGGAGGTTCTTTTCTTGGCTGCTTCTACTTTCCACTGCCTATGAATATGGTACCCTCATTATAGAACTCTTACAGAGCTCTTCCCATATTATCCGACCATTCAAATCGTTTCCTGAATCATCTATGTGCTGTTCTCAGCCTATCTGTAAATCTCTGTGAAATAAAACGTTCAGCCATGAGCTATAGATAAAATGAGTCATTCCTGCTAGATTTCGGCTACTACTGCAGGATGACGATGCCATATGTGTTGTTTGCACTTGTTTTTCGATTATCTGCTGTGGGAATAAAAGGCTCGTGTTTTTTATTATTATTAAACTAGTAATTATTGATGAAATTGTGGGGTTGCTAGGTTGTGGGTTGCCTGATCGAGCATGAAAACAAGATTCTGCTATGTAAACGGAACATTCAACCATCTTACGGCCTCTGGTAAGCATTTCCACGCGGTATTTCTTGTTTAATAAGATTCTTATCTCTACCCTGTCCTACTTCAGTCCAGATCATCGTAGATTACAGCAAGATGCTATTTTTACTACATATGTAGGACACTTCCAGCCGGTTACATGGAGATTGGCGAATCTGCTGCTGACGGAGCAATTAGAGAAACATGGGAGGAAGCAAATGCAGAAGTCGAAATCCAGTCACCATTTGCTCAACTGGACATCCCCCTTATTGGCCAAGTAATGAATATCCCCCCCTTATATGACGTGTTCATTTTCTTATGCTCGATTCAGTTTTCGATTTATGGTAATGAATAGTGTCAACTGGACAGACTTATGTCATATTCCTGGCAAAGTTGAAGAGACCTCACTTCTCACCGGGTCCAGAGTCATCAGAATGCAAGCTTTTTGGGCTTGAGGATATTCCATTCGACTCTCTGGCATTTTCTTCGATGCTCATCACTTTAAATTTGGTGCGTTCTTCTCAAAGAATCATCTCTCTTCGAATTTACCTATCTTGTGCTTCGATCTGATGCTTATATCGTGCTTATAGTACTTGGAAGATACGAAGATCGGCAGGCCCAAGTTTCATTATGGCATCATAAACAAAAGGTGATCTCCCCCTTCTTTTCGTCACATATTCTGCATCTTACACAGCACTTTTCTCCGTTGACAGGCCCGGTACGAGCCCGTCTGAGATTCGTGAGTACACTCTGGATAGCCATTTCAGATGTTGAAAAAACATCGAGAAGGCGAAGAGGAATTTCGAGTTGGGTTTAGGTCTTAGGTTCCAAAACTTGCTTCTTCTCTGTATCTAGTGCACAATCTTTCTTTGGATACAACCATGCTTAGGTTCCTCAGAAATTTGATGATTGTACTGTAAATTCATTCATTTCGATGATGCAGTGAAATTTATTTATTTAATTCTGTTAAAGAAAATTGGTGAATTAGGATGGGATGTTGATTTGTGTATTGTATATTCCAATTATCATGCATTTTTATGTAAATCTCTTACTTTTCACCTTTAAGATTGTAACTAAAATCCAATGTCAACCAGGTGACTTAACGCACGTGGCCATCGGGCTTCTCTCTTTAATGAGTGACCCGTGCCTAAGTTTTACAAAATAAGATGTGTTTCGTTGACTTAGCGCACTTGGCCATTGGGAACCTCTCTTTAATGAGTGACCGGGCCTAAGTTTTACAAAATAAGATGCGTTTCGTTTGAGACGAAGTATGTATCAGTCCAACATAATCTTCATGAAACCAAGAAGCGTATGGTCAACACCAAACCACTAAGATTATACATATACACATGTTTTCTAAATAAAACAAGGAAGGGGAAAAAAGGAAAAGTTGTTAGCTTTGAAATCCTTGCAATGGCCTCTTCAATTTCTGTACAAAGCCCATTATTCCCTTCCAAACTCCATTATTCGCTCCGTTATCACTACAAAAATGAGTCTTGCACGAAATTCGCGGCTGGAAACAGAAGAATTTCCCAAGCGATGATGCAGCAAGGACCTTCAGCTGCTTATGCCAAAGAAATCCAGAGATTATCTGCTAAAGAAGCCCTTCTTGTTGCTGTACGCCTTCTAATCTCTCTTATTTCTTCCATTTCCCCCTTTTTTGATGGTGCTGGTTGCGTTGTAAGGGACAAAGATGGGTCAGTTAGCTTGGCATATTATCCGTTTCTAGGGGATGCATCAAACTGTTGGGTTCCACTGTTTGATTCACTCTGTAACTGAATTTCCTGTGAATATTTCTATGTTGCTTGAGAAATGATGAATGTATTATTAGCCTAATTGATGAAGGTGTTTGCTTTCTTAGTTGAATGTTGTAGTAGTTGACATGTTCGTTTGCAATTTTGGGCTGAAATTTGTTTGGATCTTCTGGGGTTTGATCTAAGCTGAGTGTACTTGCTGCTCGAGTGACTGTATCTTAATGGAAAACCCGAAAAATTGAGAAAAATCCGCTTTGTGTGACACTACAATGGTTTTATTTTTAGGGGTGTTTAGCTCACTATGGATAATAGCTTAGAGAGGCTCAACATAAGTAGATGAATTGAGTAATTTTAGGTTTGTGGGATAATCTGATCCGTCAAATGCTCGTTATCGTATGCATTGTCAATCTAATCTTACGCCGGAAGTAAATGCCCCCTAAAATGGGTAATGGTTGCATCTGTTCAGTTCAGAGATGCTGGAGGATTTGAGGCATTGGTTACTGGGCAAACAAACAGTTTGCAAAGAATTGATGTGAACGAAAGAATAGTTAGCCTTGAGAGGCTGAACCCTACACCCCGACCAACAACGTAAAGTGTCTATTTTGTCGAAGGGAAGTTATATAGTTTCTATTTGAGGTTATTCACTTCATTTTTTCCAGATTGCAGGTCTCCTTATCTGGAAGGCAAATGGAATTTTGAGTGGTTTGGATCGGGAAGCTTAGGCCTCGCTGCTGTTCGGTCCTTGTTTGAGTGAGTTTTCATCTTATTTTGTGTTACAACTAAGATTCTCGGGGGAGTTTGTTTATCTTGTGAAAGTATTTGAGAGCAAGCTTCCATGCAGCTTCAATAGAACAAAAACAAACGTAACACTTTGTATTAATTTTGCAGGAGGTTCCCTTCAGAACTGGTAAATCTGTCGAAACTGGATGTGGTGATCAAGGATATGTATGCAAACAATGCAGCAAGTTTGAAATTTCTAAATTCGGTAAAAACACTTGGCCGTGAAGATTGACACTATTTTTTGTCATCAGAGCATCCTTCTCAACGTGATTTGCCTTCCAATTGGGTCTCGTTTAGCTGGTTATGAGATGTCGAGCTTTATTGTGTATGATCTACTACTCCTATATAGTAGAAGTATTTCTTAGTTTGACTTAAAAGACTCTTCTTCCTGAGACACTATGAAGAGGAATTAATGGAGGTCAAGTGAATCAGTTGAAAAGTTTCTCGATGTTCTTAAGGAACTCCTGCTGTTAATTCTTGGAAATAACGAAGAATATGGAATGACTTATGAATTTATGTGTTAATTATTCGCTACACTACACTGGGACTGTTATTCTTGTTTCTTATTTTTGCTGAACGTATTTTGGTAAAATGCAGATAGAAAGCACCTTTGTGGTCTCGAGCAAGTTAACCGTAGAGGGGCCCCTCCGAATGAAGCAGGAATTAATGGAAGGATTAATGGAATCCCCGAAAGTTAAAGAAGAGTCGATTCCTGAGCAGCTAAGAGGTGCTCTTGCACAGGCAACAAAAACACTGCAGGAGCTTCCTCTTCCTATTAGGGATGCTGTGGCCGCTGGATTCAAGATTCCTCTCGGTCAGCATTTCTAGAATCGTAAAAGCATTCAAACATCGGAGCCCCATCATACATACGGAAAATGAAAACCTATTTTATTTGAAACTTCAGTTAACTAACCTTCAACATATAGGAACATTATTGTTAGCCGAAAACTGTCAGCTTTATCTATTCGTGTCACACGTTCGGATTGTCCGTTCATGGTTTTCTGTGCTGCAGTGGGCGTTTATAGCTGTCTTTTTTTCGTAGTTATGCTTATTTCCTTTTGACGTAGTAGGTTCTCTTTCAAAAAAATTGCATTTGTGTTACTTCAATATTAATTGTTTTCTAAATGAATTTTCTTATGACTGCAGGTAATTCTTTCGAGAGGTTTTTTATCATCTCGTATCTGGATGATGAAATCCTGGTACGTACGATCATCATTCTCGGAGCCCTACGAATACCTTTTCTTACACTATCTCAACTGCAAATGCATTTCAATCCATACTAACATAAATGAACTTCATTATTGATGTAACAACTTGCCTGCCTTTTGGTCTTCACTGAGAAACTCTCGACACAAGGATTTTCCGCTGCATGAAAATGTTCACCATTCTCGTTTCACTTACAGTGCTTGAATCGAATTTTTGACAATGGCAAAGCCAAAGGCCGTAAGCTCTTAGTATTCACAAATATAATGTGTGCAGATAACAAGGGATGCTGGTGGAGTTCCTGAAGTTCTTACAAGATTAGATCTGGGGCCATCGCCATTGGCAGAAGCTACAACCGAATACGAGAGTTGAATCGAAGCTGTATTATATGTATAGGTTAGCCCACACATATGCAGACTCACTATGTATAACAAGAATCAATGGAACTAACACTACATCACTTGCATTGAAGTTGCATCAGTGAAAAGACTATTGTACTGCTCTGTGCAGCCAAGCCAACAACTGGAAATCTTGAGTTCAAGTTTCTTCAACATTTCCTTTTCCTTTTCCTTTTCATTTTGAAATGTGGAACTTTGGACCAATATGTGATACAGTCGTTTTCTGTTAATTCTTTCTGGTACATGTCTTCTTTTTTTTTTTTTCTTTTTCTTTTTTTTTTTTAATGGAAAAGGAAACGGAGAGATAAGAAAATGATTGAAAGTTTCATTATGGGTGTGGCCGGCGGTGGGAAGCACGGAGACGCCAGCCACATCACCGGCGCCTTGCTGACGAAATGGACGGAAGGAGTATAAGATTGTGGAATATAATTTATATATTAATTTGCATATTATATATACCTTTAACCTTTTATATAGACCGTACTATAAATTTCAAATTAGTGAAAATAATATGCATTGGAGTATTGATCGTCTTGACTCTTGCCTAGACGCTAATGCTCCCACCGTTGACGTCCTACTAGCTTTTAGAGATTTTTAAAAAATTGTATGAGCTTATAAACTCTTTAAACAACATATAAACTCTCCGAGATAAACTTAGTTAAACAGACCTCAATCTTAACTCGTTTTTAATAAACAAAACTAAGACTCCTTCTGTCACAATTCAATTGTCATGTTTCTCTAATTGATCTTGTTTTTTAAAACGAAAGAATTAACTTTTATTAATCTAAACTCCTTTACTTTTCACTTTTAATAATATGATTTAAAATCTCGTGTCAAACGAAATAACTGGATTGAGATCAGAGGGAGTATATGGGTAAGATTTGCAAACATTATTTGTGGAAAGAATATATACATATAAGCAGTGTTGGTGCCACGTGTTGAATAAACGAGGGGCTTACCTCTCCTCCCAATACTATGTTTCCACAAGAATGGAAAAGTTTATATGCACAGACATCGTACTAGTATACTTACTAATCATGGGATAGTTAATTAGGTTTAGTATTAAGAGTGGAAATAGCGACACCTGTCCAACCACTGTCGGAAATGTCGCTTACGTGTCATAAACTTTCTTAATATTCCCAAATATAGAAATAGATATATATAGGGATATGAATTAATAGGGATATTTCTCACCCTAATCCTAATCTATATATATATACATCCATCTACGTTCAAAACAAAGCCCTCAAAAATCAAAATGCAATCATTAAAGGACGCCGCTTCAAGTGTTGGAGACAAGGTATTTCTCTCTGTCCCACCGAACTACAGACGTCATGTAAAATATAGAAACGTTTACGTTTAGCCATGTATGTATGAGTAATAATAGTAGTATGAAACTAAGTGCAGGTCGAGAGTATGATGGCGGACAGCCAGGCCCAGGAGAAGCCGGGCGCCGCCGCCGGAGGGAGCTACTCCTTCTCCGCCACCACCGGGCAGGAGGGCCAGTCCACCGGCTCCCACCAGATGTCGGCCTTGCCCGGCCACGGCAAGGGAGAGCCGGCCGGCCATGTCGTCGAGGGGACCGCCACGGCTCACCCCATCGGCAAGGCCACCGGCGCCCCCGGACGGAACACCACCGCCCAGAACACGCATGTGGGAGGCGCCGGCGGTCAGACCTATGGCACCGGCGGTGGTTACAACGGCTAGCTAGCTAGAATCAAGATTGTAGCTTAATTGATTACAGATGCATTTTGTTCAAATAAAGACTCTCTCCCTCTCTCTCTCTCTAATTACGTTTTCCATATTGTAACGCGATTCGGAATTATGGGATCTATGAATTGAAATAGCGCCATTATTATTATTACTATTATTTTATTTTAAATGTTCCTAATCTTGCAGTTTGGCATTCAATAATTTGAATAAAGACACTGGCTTTGAAATTTTGATTGAAAAGTTTAAAAGTGAGAATAATTTTTTATGCAAGGAAAAATGTGGAATTCGAAGGATTACTCCCTCCCAAGCCAAAAAAAACGTGGATAGAGTGCTCCAACACAACATTTTATGTAATATAGAAAAACGTGAACAAACGAAGAAAAATAAGTACTATAATAAATGAATTTTAATCGATAATTGAGTGTTTAAAGGATTTTTGATATGAAGTTTATGACAAAAATTGTACGTTTTTTTGTTAATGGCAAACATGACAAAACGTCCATATGTTTCATGGACATAAGGAATAGTATGCTTTGATTAATTTGATATTTTTCATGGACATAAGGAATAGTATGCTTTGATTAATTTGATTAGAAAGTATACCTATTTATTTTGTAAGTCTAAAAGATCATACTCCCTTCATCCCATATATATAGGCAATCAACGATTCTTATAAGTCGTGTTTGAGTGTATGTCAAGATTCGAATCCTTTACTGCGCCGTCTTTAAATTTCACGTTAAAATTATTATACTATAAAACAGGGTGCAAATCGTCAAGAAAGATTGAAGAATCCTCGTAAAAACAAAAGACTGAGACACTACTACAACTGTTTGTTCTGTCTTAAATTCAAATATGGCCAACAACTACATAATAGCTTTGCTGCTACAAGATTTTAATCCCATCAAATCACTCTCTGCACAGCGAAAAAGAAAAGAGACCAAACACAACAAAATCGAACACCACACCCTCCCCCCCCCCCCCCCCCCCCCCCCCCCCAATAACCCCCTACCCTGTCTTCCTCAGCTCACTCGCACCGTGCGCAAAATGGCATCGATCCCCGAATGTGCACGACCCTTTCGCAAACTTCTCACACAGCTTCGTCTTGAAGTTGCTCCCTCCTCCGCCAGCTGCAGCTCCTCCACCTCCGCCTCCTCCTCCTCCACCGAATGATCTTCCGTGTCCACCACCCCCTCCCCCGGAGCCGATGCTGACGATCAGCTCCCTCACCATTGCGCTCGCTTGCTGAATCTGCTCGAAGGAGCCCTCTAGTTCGATGTTCTTCTCGTTGGGATTCGACTCGTGGTCTCTGATTGAGAGCTTGACTCCTGTTTGCCTGCAAATCTGCTTTGAGTTCACTCCACCTTTCCCGATGACTGCACCCGCGAGTGAGGCGGCCACACTGATCTTTGTCGTGGCTGATGCGCCAAAGCCAGCTGCTGGTCCAGGAACGGGTAGATCAGGGCGGCCACCGAACCGGTTTGGCATGGGTCCGCCTCCACGGGGGTCGTCGTGCGCTGAGACGATGGGCTTGCCAAGCTCCCATTCACCATGAGCGAAGTTGCATTTGTCGCCAAATTTGCAGCCTTCTGCACTTTTGTACTTGTTGCATACTTTGGTTTTGACAGCACCCGGAGAAGAGCCAAAACCGTTGAGAGGGGGACCACCACCTGCTGCTCGAGGGGTGGGGGCAGGGGGCAGGTTCATCATCTGAGCTACAGCACTGTAGCCACCCGGGACGTGGTGGAGGAAGTGGCAGTTCTCACCAAAGGGACAGCCGGATATGCTGCAAACTCAGCAGAATTACATTGTTAGTCTAATGCAGGACATAGACATATATATAGATTGGATCTAACCAAATTCTGTTGAAATAACCAATATGATATGTACATGCTACCCCAAAAATTCGAGTAAAGCCACTAATTACTCTCTGAATACATCAAGAAGTTGGCTCCTGAGCAGAAACATGAGTTTGGGCTAAGTTCAAAAGGTCAACATTAAGCTAATGCATATGTAGTAATTGCACGATAGTAAGTAATGATAGCAGAGGGATCTATGGGGCAAAGGTAGCTACATTTATAAGCATATCACATCAATAAAGTTGTATATTGTTTAATGTTCTTGCATTTCACAAGAAAACGTGCTTGGGAATCCTGATACTCTCGTCTGTCAAGGCAAGCCTCTTTGAATGTATTATTTTTTTCCTATCAAATGTTCAAACCACTGTCAAATTAATGGATAAATATTAGAAGAATATATTGGTCACTAATTGTGTTTCTCGTGCTATGCTCTGCACAATCTTCTTGTCTTGAATTTAGAAGACAGTAAGAGATGACCAGCAATATCTGCAATAATGGATGCTTCAAATTTCTTCAGTTTATCATTAAATTTTGGTAAAACCCTATTCATAATCTTCCTCAGAACACAACTTAGGCATAGAACATCATGAAAGTAACTGTTGGTTTAAAGCACTGGACAAACTGGAAGGAACTCGATAATTAAAGCAGATGACCTTGTACGTAACTCAGGAATGACCAAAACCTTCTTGCAGTGACCGAACAATTTAAGATTGAAATGCTGACTATCGTACAAACAAAGAATAACAACTCAACTAAGTGGAATAATCCTGATTACTCAGCCCATAGATAAGTGATAAGTAACAGGATGCAATAATTTTCATGAATTGGCATAATCATAAATCCAGCATTCAGATTTGAAAAAACATAACAGCCCATCAAGAGCTAATGGCTGAAAAACACTGTTAAGTGGTTATCTCATTCGTCCATCTGCATCAAATCTGGATAATTACCAGTACTGTTATAAATGGTATATAATCTGTACGAAGAAAGAAAATGATTATTAAACATCTCCAGTATTTACATGACTCATGATGCATCCATGAATAACCCTCGGCATCAACTACAACCCTTTATCACGACCACATTACAGCCTGATGGTGAATGTTAAGAATTTCAAATATTAATTAGGTAGGTTGAGATTTGAACCTGAAAAATTTCGTGCATGGCTTCGATTTGCTTCCTATACCACTTGATAAGGAGTCCATTTCTGTTACAAGACATTAATTTCTTTTTCTCAGCTACTGATTCTTAACATTATTCATATATAATGTTTGAGTATTTCAATTGCTCTTACCTGAAAACTTAAAAACTCTAGAAGTTTCTTAAACATGAATTAACAAAATTTACAGCTTTGTACAGAAAATAATAAATACAATCCACAAAATCAATTACTCTACAATCTCAACTTCAAAATCTTCCACATGAATATAAGAAGATCAAATAATTGAACCTGGAAAACCCATTAAGGCCTTAATTACATAATCATTTCAAACTAACACAGATCTAAATACTTTTTTTGGCATGTAACCTCCACAAACACACTGAAAAATCACGAATTTCAGCTATCCCAAGCAACTAGAATGCTAAAAAAAACTCACAGAAACAACAGAAACAGAGAGTCACACCGTCTTCAGATGCAAATCCAGGTAGGAAAAGAGAAACACGTAACTAATCGAAACTCAAGCGTCCATACCTGGCTTAGATTTTTTGAAGCCGCCGTTGGAGAATTCAGCTCTTCCTCTTTTCCGAGTATCCATAGCTCAGATATCACAATCAAACCGAGCAAAACACAAAATCAACTAACAAAACGAGATGCTTCGAGAAGGAGGAATTCAGGTAAAAGGAGGAATATGAAGTTCTAAGGGACGAATCGCGAGGTAGCGGTAGCAAAGGGGGAAGAACAGACTCGCTAATTAGCCGGTGGAGACCTAATCTTGCTAAACCTAGGGTTTCTCTTGCAGAGAGAGAGAAAGAGAGAGCGAGGCGACAGTGAGTGTAAGAAATTATAGAAAAAGTGGGGGCGGAATTGTAATATCGAAAAGATTGGGGGGTTTATTTGATATTACGGCGCATTCCTTGGATTTGAATACCTCATTTTGTGTGATGAGAAAAAATCGATGGTCGATTGCTCGTTCAGATCTCACGTGCTCCTCCCATAAGGAGTCACGTGCTCACCTTTACGGGCTTTAATTGGGCCTTGTATCATAATTTTATTGGCCCAATTTTAAACTCTAAATAATAATAATAATAATAATAATAATAATAATAATAATAATAATAATAATAATAATAATAATAATAATAATAATAATAATTCCTTTTGACATATCTCTCTTGTAATGGGGCTTTTTTTTAAATGTAAAATTTAGCCCAATTAGTAATTAATTTATGTCGTTGTAATTGTTTGAATAAAGAAGAAAATGAATTAATAATCCATTGCAAAATTAATTTGATTTTTAATGTCTATAGCTAACATTTAGTTATTATGAATCATTATATAATTCATATAGTAATCAACTACTGCTAATTAGTGTTGCTATCGTAGTAAACAGAGTTATACCTTTATAAATGTTACAAACCTTAATAGATTTTATAAATGAGATGGGAGAATTTAGAATTTCGTTGAATTAGCTTTGCTTGCTCGGCTGAAAGCCTACCTGGAAATCAATTAAAAGGTGAAAACCGTGTGTGTGTGGGGAGGTAGCTCGCATTAAAATAAATGAGTTTGTTCCTAATTGAATTTATCTTAGATTATACTTGTACTTTGCCATGAGCGAAGAATTAATCAGTTCAGTCCTAGTTAGGGAAGAATGTTATGCCCAAAAACCCATATCTTACACAAGTAAAATGAGCCACGAGCTAGAGACCCGCTATGCAGATATTGAGAAAGTCGTCTTGGCAGTCATGGTGACGGCTAGAAAGCTAAGACCATACTTTTTGAATCATAAAGCATTCGTTTGAACTACTGTACCTTTATTACAACAAGTTTTGGGTAAAACTAGTCTGTTAGAAGAATGGTAAAATGGTTCATAGAGCTCAACGAATATGACATGGCCTTCAAGAGGTGAATAACGATCCAAGTGCTCTGATTAATTTTTCCCAAGAAACTGCCGAAAAATAAAAAATTCTCGAAAAAGGAGATCCGAACGGCCTACATGAACGGCTAATGTCACCAAGGAAGTACTACTCATGATACGAACTTGGAATAATCACTCATGAGTACTATACCTAATGCCCCTATTACAGTTAAGATCAACAAATTTACCCAATTATGGAGAAATTATTTTCATGCTATCATTGTTTAAAAAAAACAACCCAATTATTAGTAATTTAATAAAATTATTTGAAGACAAGAAGGGCAAGATGGTAATTTCGACAAGGTCTGCCGAAACAAAACAGCTCACTCACTCTCAGAGTTAACGGCACTTTCAAAGCTTCTCAACAGCCTCAACCAAACTGCATAGTTTTCATCGAACGCTCCCCCGCATATTTACATAACTCCGTCTCTTCTCAACTCCATTTCACTCTCTCTACAGCTCAAAGAAAGGATTTTTCTCTCTCTCAAGAAAAGGGTTTTTCTCCAGAGGTGAGTTAGCAAATGGGTTCGTGGAATGTGTGTATTGGGGTTGATTGATCTGAGTTCTTCACTGTGTATATGCATTTATTGGAGTTTGCTTCCTGTCTTTGTGTGGATAATCTATCGGGTTTCGTTAGTTTCCCTTGTTTCTTCGATTGATTTGTGAGTTTTTTGCTTGAATCTTTGAATTTGATGCTTGAGGAAGGCAAAGTTATGTGTTAATTGTAGTATAATGTTTGTTGTGATTTGGTTGTTGAATCGTTGAATCTTTCACGTGTTTAGCGATGGTTAATCGAGGTTTGATTTGTTTGTGGAAGCTGCTATTGAAGGGAGAGTTTTATTTTGTTAGATAAAGATATATACTCCCTTGGTCTCGTTAGAGATGATTATGATGATGATGCGTTTCTTGAATATACGTGAGGTATAAAATAATGAAATGTATCATCTCTAGGGCCAGAGGGAGTATAAAATAATACTAGTTACTGTTTTTGTGTTCGAAAATGTGCTATAGATGTATTGCCAATGAATTTTGATAACATTAGAAAGCCCTACTCGTAAATGGACATCCTTTATTATGAGATAGCATGTTGATATTATTTCTCATTGTTTTTTGTATGTGTACGCTTTGCCTTGTCCTTACTTTATTTCAAAATCATGTTAAATTGAAGTTACTCTCTCCGAAAATCATTGCAGCATCCTCAAACTTAAGACATGGCTACAGCGGCAACTCGTATCACACAGTTTGTGGTTGCAAAGCCTTGCATTTCTGCTTCTCACCCGAGTTCTAAATCGACCATAGCCTGTTTCGGTAATGAAACCAAAGCTGCATCCTGGAAAAAGCTTAGGAGTTCATCCTTTTTGCCTTCTGCACAGACCTTTTGCAAGACTTACAGCAGCAACGCCTTAAAGTCTGACAAGGGTTGCGTAAAAGCAATGGCTACAGGAGGTGATAAACAAACTTTGCCAGGATTGCCAATCGATCTCAGAGGTTCAAGCTTTTCCTTGTTCTGCTTTCATTGTTTTCTTTTCGTAAATGTTTATCTTGTTTGTTCAAAATCGATGCCTCATTCTCCAAGGCATTTTTATTTTATGCTTCCTATTGACGTATGTCTGCATTTTATTCAGGGAAGAGGGCGTTTATTGCTGGTATAGCTGATGATAATGGGTATGGATGGGCGATTGCAAAATCTCTTGCAGCTGCAGGTGCTGAAATTCTTGTAGGGACGTGGGTTCCGGTAAGTATACAACTTTCTATCCTCCTTAGTGTTTTTGCATTAATTTAACCATATGAAATTATTATCTATCATACTAATGATCATCAACTATTTTAGGCACTGAATATCTTTGAGACCAGCCTAAGGCGTGGAAAGTTTGACGAATCGCGTGTGTAAGCAATGATCTCTTATATCAGTCAACAAGATCTCTTATAAGTCAATAATATTCCTTTTCTATGTTTACTGATTATCATGGAATCTTGTATTTTAGGCTGCCAGATGGTTCTTTGATGGAAATTACAAAAGTCTACCCCCTAGATGCAGTTTTTGACTCTCCTGAAGATGTGCCTGAAGATGTATGAAGAATTTTATTCGTCATGATAGTTTTTGAGTTGAATTCCTCCTACCTACTAATTAATTGTTTACCATGATGCAGATCAAAGCAAACAAGCGTTATGCCGGCTCTTCTAAATGGACTGTGAAGGTCTTAGCTCCATCACACTTTTTCATCTTCAGTTTTCCCATATAGAATTTACTACTTATTACTATTGTTTTTTCTTCCGATTTGCCACAATGTGGCGTGCTACATGCTCTATGCTTTCTCACCTCAGAGAGCAATACTGAATTACAAGTTGAACTTGAAAATGTTAGTCCTATTAGTAAATGTAATTATGACGCTTGTCTCCTCATGCTTCTTCATCGTTGCTCTTGAATCTATAAGATTTTGCTCTATATACCGGGAATTTAATGGCCTTTTAACCAATATTTTTGAGTTGTCTCAATTTGCAAATTGGTTCGGATTCCAACATCATAGATCTTGCCATTAAACTTTCAGGAGTTGCAGATTATTTTGTTAATAAATTATTAGTTCAATTGTTGATAAATGTATTATCTTGCAGGAAGTTGCTGAGTCAGTGAAACAGGATTTTGGCTCAATCGACATTCTTGTGCATTCACTTGCGAATGGCCCAGAGGTGGTTACTTCCTTCGACTTCCTTTATTCCTTCTGTTTTTCACTTTCTTTAGTTGCTTAAATTTGCCATTTTATCTTAAAACGTCATGTAGGTTACTAAGCCTCTTCTTGAAACATCAAGAAATGGTTATCTTGCAGCCATATCTGCATCAAGTTACTCCTTTATTTCTCTTCTCAAGCATTTTCTTCCCATCATAAACCCAGGTATGTCATACCATTTCCCACTTTTCTTTGAGTAATTTCGTTAAAGAAAATATGTTTGGAGTACACACTTTTATTGCTGATTTTTGTTGTCGGCAGGTGGTGCCACAATTTCTTTGACTTACATTGCATCTGAGAGGATAATACCCGGGTACAGATACAATACCCTTCGATTTTGCGAGTGTAATATTATAACTTCCTTTTTTAATAGCCGTGTGCCTTCCTTGCAGATATGGTGGTGGCATGAGTTCTGCCAAGGCTGCTCTTGAGAGCGACACGCAAGTTAGTTCCTCGAATTCCTGGCTTTCTCCTTTTCATCTCTTCTGAATTATCATGATCTCTTAATGACTATCAATCTCTTGGTTTAGGTGCTTGCTTTTGAAGCTGGACGAAAGCACAATGTGAGAGTCAACACCATATCCGCAGGTATTTTGATTCAGTGTCTTCCTATTTTTGAAGTGTTGCTGGGATTACTTTGAACGATAGATTAGATTGATAGTTCGTATGACCAAAAAAGTATGCAATGAATGAGCCTATATTACTTTTATCTATCTAGATTATCACCCAAAATTGTTGAAGAATTCATTGGACTGATTCCAATTGATTGATTTAGTTCGAGTCTGAATTTTCTGCGAAATATTTCAGGCCCATTAGGAAGCCGTGCTGCAAAAGCCATCGGCTTTATTGACATGATGATTAACTACTCATTGGAGAATGCACCCCTGCAGAAGGAGTTAACTGCTGGTGAGCTATGTTCTTCCGCTATTCATTTTCTTCTCTATTCACAATTTTGGCGAAGAATGAGTAGATTTTTGTGATAAATATATAACCATACAATATACATACACGATTACTCTCTATAACCCTCGTGTTGATCCTAAGCTCGATCTTTGAATTGAACAGATGAGGTTGGAAACGCAGCTGCTTTTCTGGCATCGCCATTGGCATCAGCCATTACTGGAGCCGTCGTTTATGTTGACAACGGTCTTAACGCGATGGGAGTTGGAGTCGACAGCCCCGTTTTCCGGGATCTTGACATTCCAAGAGCCCCAAAGAACTGAAATGGACCGACCTTCAATGAAGAGTGTGTCATCAAAAAGACTTGATTTTTAGTTTTGATCATCAAAATAACTGCTGGGGCTTGTCTTTCCTTGCCAATTTATGCGTGTTCTTAGAGAGAGAGAGAGAGAGAGAGAGAGAGAGAGAGAGAGAGAGAGAGAGAGAAGGAGAGGGAGAGAGAGATGCTTGTTTCTAGTTTTAATGTAGGAAAACTTTCTGGGAAAAATATGTTGTACTACTCTAGATTTATGCAATGATTTAATTCCTTATTTTCTTTATTTAATGTGGGGGCATTATTATTTTGACCTAAAAAGCAAGGCTTTGTAAAGGTAACCACCAAAAATCAAAACCGGTTAAAGAATTAAAGCTAAAAAAACTTTACAAAAGTCTCTTTTATTCACAAGAATCACATAATTTCTTAAATGCATTATGAAAAGTTGAACAACTCAAATTTATCGGGAAAATAACTTACGAATAAGCTCAAGCCTCGTTTCGTAGGGTAGATTGGATAGGGCGAGATAAATATATTATCAATAATATCAATGTATGTAAATTGTAATTTTAGTGAACGATATTTTGATTTTTTAGTAAATGTCAACGAAAATTTCATTTCCAAATCGATCCAAAAATATTTGAATTTGAAATCGCTCACTTGAAATAATTCAAAATATTTATACATGTAATCACACTCATTAGGCCTCTCAAAATCCCAATTTCACCCCTTAGATCCCTTCAATTAAATTGCAAAATAGTGGAGTATGATGAAGGGCAAAATGGTCATTTAGTCCTTCTCATGTATGACAAAAATTGCAGAGTGAACAGATCAGCCCCAATTATCTCCCACCTTCACTACCAAACCTTCCGCCACCATCGAGAGAGAGAGAGAGAGAGAGAGAGAGAGAGAGAGAGAGAGAGAGAGAGAGGTGTGACAGTATGAAGGCGTCAATCAAATTCAGGGATGAGCAGAAGCCATTGCTGCGAGCTAAAATCCCAATCAACATTCTTAATTACCCATTTCAATCGGGGGTTGTTGCCGGAGATTCCAAGGAATTCTCCCTCAATCTCACCACCTATTTCGAATCCGGCCCTTCCCTCAAATTCGCCTACCGCCCCAACGATTCCGACAACCCCTTCAGCTTCATGTTCAAAACCGGGATCGGCCCCTTCGGCTCGCCGATCAGGAGCCCTATTACCATGAGCGCCGAATTCAACGTCATCGGCTCCCAAAACCCTAGCTTCTTCATCCGATTCAAGCCCGATTTGGGCGATTTCTCGGTGAAGAAGCTCATCTCCTCCGCCATCGTCAGGAAATTGGGGGTGAAGTCCGGCGGCGCCGCCGGCGACGACAAGGGCAGTTTCGCCAGCAACATCGCCAGCCTCTTCCCGACGACGCTGGAATCGAAGGCCGCGGCGGGGCTGATGGTCAACGCGGCGGTCAGGGGGGCGGAGCTGAGGGCGACGACGGCGATCCCGCTGCGAGACTGCGCGATGCTCAATTTCGGATGGGGGCTGAGGGGAATCGCGTGGCGGGAGCCGGCGGCGGCGACGGCGGGCGATTACGATGCGGCGGCGGGGCGGCGGCGGACCGAGAGGGCGGGTGGGTATAGGATGCCGCAGCTGGTGTTGAACAAAATCGGGGTCGAACACGTGGCGAAGCCTCATTCGAAGGCGGGGCCCGTGGAGGAGGAATACGACAAGCTGGCTGGGGCGTGTTTGGAGGTGAAGCAGCAGCTCGAGGTTATTCAGTCGGAGAATGGGTTGTTGAATAAGGCCTTGACCGATTTGCGATCGGACTTGGACTTAACTGCCGGGAAAGTGGAAAATTTGCCGGAAACACACCGGAGTAAGAGACTTTCCGGAGTTACGGTTGATTGGAGGAGCGGCAGCGGAGTAAAGGGATCGCCGGAAAACAATGAAGGGTTGAAGGTTGTTTAATGTTGTTATGGAGTATACTTTGTTTTTGTTTAAGGTTGGTTGTTCTTGCAATTTCAATTCAATAGATATATAAGTGGAATTTGTTAGTTTTTGTTTAAGGTTGTTCCAATTGTAATACTCTCCTTTTGCTAAAGATTTATGTGGAGAAAAGGAGTTAAGTGTGTAAATTTGATAAATGTTTCGAGCGAAACGTACCAAAAAGGAAACATGTATTTTTATAAAGAACGGAGGGAGTATTTACTAGTGTGGCACCGATACAATAACATTAGACACTTAGGAGGTGTCCAATGCTAATACTACTATATGTCTAGCTTAGAAACCTATCGAACCTAAACATTCGAAACTCAGCCGGGTTGTGTAAATTTCTCAAGGCGGGCCAGGTAAGCTTAAGCCCACCAAAATTTTATGCTTTTGGATCAATTCAACCCATCCACGTAAAATCAGATCGGTCCTCAATTTATGCAACCCAATCTTTCCCTAGAATGGGCTTGCCCATTACGCCGGATTGAATCGGACCTATTTTGATAGCTCTAATAAGTATATATCCGAGTTGGGCATTACGGGGTAATGTATGATGAAACACTATACTATGATAAGACCATAACTAGCTAATTAAAGAATTCCTCATTTAATTGGATAATATAAATTGGATTGAATTTCGCATTTAATCCAATTATCAAGAAAGCGAAAATTGATGGTGATATTTAGGGCTGCAAACGAGCCGAACCTGATCGAGTATTGGTCTGCTCGGGTTCGCTCGTTTAGTATTTGACAGGCTCGGGCTCGGGTTCGAGTTCGATTCGAGCTTTAAATCCGGGCTCGAGCTCGGCTCGGGTTAAAAATTTGAGCTCGAATTCGGCT
Organism: Thymus mandschuricus; assembly: GCA_029379335.1. Taxonomy (NCBI): domain Eukaryota; kingdom Viridiplantae; phylum Streptophyta; class Magnoliopsida; order Lamiales; family Lamiaceae; genus Thymus; species Thymus mandschuricus. Next base: position 2,332,212 of record CM057081.1, on the reverse strand, counting down.
CGAGTTCGGTTCGTGCTCAGTTCGGACTTGGGCTCGAATTTGGCTCGTGAAAAGCTCGAGTCCGAGCTCGATTAAAAGACATGATATAAACATATTTAATATTTTCTTTTAACACTTCAAATGAACTTAAATTAAAATGAATTTCATCAAATAAAAATCCATCAAATGAAATTCATCCAAAATATAAAACATAATCCAAAAAGAACATCTGACAATAATTCAAATTCTCTTCAAATTTTACACATAAATGCTAAAGCTCGTTTAGAGGCTCGATTAGAGGTTCGATTAAGAGTTCGCGAGCAGGCTCGAGAACATGTTCGATTAATATACGAGCCGAACACGTTCGCGAGCAAAACGAGCCGAACACCTTACTGCTCGAGTTCGGCTCGTTAAGTTAACCGAGCTCGAATTCGGGCTCGAAGCTCGGCTCGTTTGTTAACGAGTTCGAGCTCGAACGAGCTTTTACCGAATCGAGCACCGAGTAAGTCCCGAGTAGCTCGGCTCGTTTGCAGCCCTAGTGATATTGCTTTAAATGGTTTAACCTACCTTATAAGTATTTTAATTATTTATTTTAGAAAGACCTTATTGTTTATCATAAACAATTACACTACATCCAAAAAAACTACCAATGCATGTTTGTTTTGTGGTGATTGTTTTTGGGTTTCCTCATTTTAGTGGGCGATCGAAGACTTTTGAGACCATTGTTTATCACTCATTAACCAACTTTAGCCAATCATATTTTTAAAAAAGAACTTCTTTAGAGCAACTTTTTCTATGATCAAGTAGCTTGTTTGAGGTTGTTGATTGGTGTTGAATTATGCACTTATAAAATTATATAGTACGTATAAAATTAATGATGTTGATGATTATTGTTAGAAACTTTTAAGGGGAACACTCCCATGCGGCCCATATTAACAATAAGAGAGTAAAAATAAAAATATAAAATTGCCAGATTAACAATAAGGGAGTTAAAATAAAAATATAAAATTGGGAACAGTGGGTTTCAAACCCACGACATTCCAGCCAAAATACTGCATGCTAATCCATTGCGCTAAGCAATGATATGTAAATTGTGCCTCAGTTTTAATTATATATTTAAAGTACTACTAGTTCTTTAATCTATTTGTTGTATTACGTGGCATTTACAAATTACACCCTTATGGTTGAAATTGAAGCATTGATTCTTTTCATTACGGGAAACAAAACTATTAAATTGAGACAACTCAATATAATATACACAAAAATCATTTTTCATGAAAGTGTCAATCTGTATGAAGGAAAGTGCCAATCTCTGTGAAGGAAGGTGTCAATCTTTCATAATCACAAAAATCACAAAAATTTTCACTATTACGACTATAACTACAATGTGTATAAGACACTTTTTTTTACGAGCTATACATATTTACGCAATTGAGTCGGTGAAATAATTATTTCTAACTCATTTTTCGGAAAGTGTCAATCTGTATGAAGGAAAGTGCCAATCTCTGTGAAGGAAAGTGCCAATCTTTCAAAATCACAAAAATTACAAAAAATTTCATTTTACGACTACAACTACAATGTATAAAACACCTTTTTTTACGAGCTATGCATATTTACACACTTGAGTCGGTGAAATAATTATTTCTAACTCATTTTTCGAGAAAGTGCCAATCTGTATGAAGGAAAGTGTCAATCTCTGTGAAGGAAAGTGTCAATCTTTCATAATCACAAAAATCACAAAAAAATTCACTATTACGACTACAACTACAATGTATAAGACACTTTTTTTATGAGCTATGCATATTTACGCACTTGAGTCGGTGAAATAATTATTTCTAACTCATTTTTCGGGAAAGTGCCAATCTGTATGAACGAAAGTGTCAATCTCTGTAAAGGAAAGTGCCAATATTTCATAATCACAAAAATCACAAAAAAATTCACTTTTACGACTACAACTACAATGTATAAGACTCATTTTTTTACGAGCTATGCATATTTACGCACTTGAGTCGGTGAAACACTTATTTCTAACTCGTTTCAGTGAAAGTGTCAATCTGTATGAAGGAAAGTGTCAATCTCTAAGAAGGAAAGTGCCAATCTTTCATAATCATAAAAATCTCAAAAAATTTCAATTTTACGACTACAACTACAATGTATAAAACACCTTTTTTACGAGCTATGCATATTTACGCACTTGAGTCGGTGAAACACTTGTTTCTAACTCGTTTCCGTGAAAGTGCCAATCTGTATGAAGGAAAGTGTCAATCTCTGTGAAGACAAGTGCCAATCTTTCATAATCACAAAAATCACAAAAATTTTCACTTTTACGACTACAACTACAATGTATAAGACACCATTTTTTACGAGATGTGCATATTTACGCACTTGAGTCGGTGAAACACTTGTTTTCAACTCGTTTCCGTGAAAGTGTCAATCTTGTAATTATGTCCTTACAATGAGATAGACTTCCAAAAACTTTCCCTAATTTCCATCTCTGTCAATGGTGTTCACCGGAGTCTCTGTCGCTTCTAGCCATATATGTGCAACATCGAGCCCTGCCTTCACCGAACCACCCTAGAGAGAGAGAGAAATAGAGAAATGAGCATATCTAGTCATAAATAAACCATGAAGATGGGGAAAAAAACACTTACAATATTGTTTCTTAGATCCAAAATGTATGATTGAACACCTTCACTCTCCATCTCACAAACTGTGTTTTCCATCTCCATTGCAGCATTCTATAGTTTTCTCGAAAAGAATCTTTAGAAACTATCTCCATTTGCAAAAGACACAAGCAAAATAAAATAAACTAGCTCACCGAAAATTGTGTTTTGAGATAAATATACAGCATTTTTTATAGAATGCTCAAGTTCCATGCATATATGCGTACCACAAGCCTCAACTCAACATCTATAGTTTGTAATTCAGTACCGTTTATTTCCATGAGCTCGTCTCCTTCGTGTATGCCAGCGCGTGCAGCCAGGCTATTCTCTATGCATGACAGAACAACCTAAAATAAAGACATGCATCAGAGATTTTAGAGAAAGCAAAATTTAAGTAAAGTCTACTTCAAATCCTTCATTATAGTACATTATTTGGAAAGTCGAAGACAATCCCTTTCTTCCGAAAATTCAATGAAAAAAGCATCTCATTCGTATCTGATTTGAACCTACCAAGTGGCCAGTCTTTGATCTGCATTCACCTTCAACAAAATGAAAAAATCTCAACCATACAAGAACCAAATTAATTAAAGACTTTCTGCAAATAAAGAACACAAAATCTACTAACCAGAGCATCAATTTGTTGATTCCTCGTCCCGTTTTCCGTCACATGCAAAAATAAAGCCCCAAAAGAATGTACCATAAGTTACCATGAATCAAACATTGTTTGAGCTCTAGAAACATAATTTATGTAATACTACAGGCATAGTAAGATACATGCATAGTAAGGGGGGAAAAAATACAATTGTGAAAAAGAAGAAGATCAGTTGATGTTTCACTTGTTTTCTAAGATCGACCAACTGCACTGTTTCACTAAAAAGTGTTCGCAATAGAACGAAATCCTATCTTAGCACTAGCAAGTAAAACCCAATGTCGAATCTCGAAGGAAAACTTTGCAGGGCAAATAATTGTGTAGTAAATCCTAATCTAGCCTAAATCTAGGAAAGCAAGTAAAGAAGAATTTGGGGTTTTTGTTTTAAATCCTAGGCAAATAAAATAAATCAAAGCAGTTAAAATCAAAGCAAATAAATCTAATCTAAAAAGCTGGAAATAAATCGAACTAAATAAACTTAGAAAATTAAACTAGAAGAAAGCAATAAATCTACCTAGGCAAAAATAAAAAAGAAAGCAATAAAGGAAGCAAAGATAGAAGCATAAATAAATCTAGACATGATGAAATAAATCTGGAAATTTAAAAGAAAATTAACCTAACTTTGAAACCTTTGAAAAACTAGAGAATCGAAACTAGAAAAACGAATCTAAACTTTAAACTAGAAATCGAAAGAACGAAATTAAACTAAGGAAATTAAAAGAAGCAATTACGAAATTGAATCTAAAACTAAGTAAAGCAATTAAAGCAAGTAAACGAAAGCAATAAATAACTTACGAGGATTAAACGAAGAACGCGAAGTAAAAGAAAAACTTGAATTGAATTGCACGAACTAAGAATCCGGATCCGAACAAAGTAAAACTAATCTAAAGTGTTTAAGTGCTGAAAACTAAAGCTAAAATATGCTAAAAGATGTCTTCAATTCGTGCACAAGGAGGTAATATATATACTAGGTAAAAACCTAGATATAAAAGGAAAGGAATTGCTGGCCGCCTTAGTTGGACGGCGTCCAACTTATACTGGACGGCGTCCAGTTCTTGAGTCTGCACAAATTCGGCTTAAACGCTGGACGCGATGTTGGACGTCATGTTGGACGGCGTCCAGATTGGGTTTGGACGGCGTCCAGATCCTGGATCTGGTCACTTTGCGCATCTTTCTTGTTTCGGCCGTATCTTCCTCGTCCGAACTCCAAATTGACCTCCGTTTTCGCCTACGTGCTCCTATCGAACCCCTCTTCGATATAATGCTTCCTACAATACCAAAGACTCCAAAACAACCAAATCATAGCCACAAACAATGAAAACACACGAAAACTAAGGGAAAACGGACACGAAAAGACAACGAAAAACCTAACATCTAGACACCAATCAAAATCCCCCACACTTAGACCTTTGCTTGTCCTCAAGCAATATAAAAAAAACGAAATAAACAATAGACTCAAATATTGTGAACTATATAGGCCTCAAAACTTTTCGAAAACAAACTCTCAGGATCGTGATCAAAACTATGCGCACAACCTTAGCATCAATCAACACAATCTATTCAACTAACTCAAAATATGCTAATCCATCAAAGAACACTCTCCAACATGTGAAATTTTGTATATGAAAGTGAACATTCAACTCTCTCAAAGAAAAGATGTAAGATAATGCACATCAAGAGGGTTCACTCAACATCAATACAATGCAACATGTTTACCATTGGCTTGCCTTCAATCTCAACATCTCCACCTAATGTAATACTTACAATTTAGGATAAAAAAGGACTTAATAAAAGCTTGTAATGTAGGAACATTGGTTAAGGTAGGGAATATATAGGCTAAGTGACTCAAAATGCTCTAAATCATCAACCTCTTTTTCAACTCCAACCAAAGTATGGTTTTTTATCTCCATCTTCTACCATCCAACACACCAAATACAAACTCAAAGATGCTAAAATATCAACTATACAAATCAAAGCTAACTATCCCCTTATGCTTATATTCTTATTCTTTCTTTCTTTTTTTTCTTTTTTTTTTTCTCTAGAGCTCAACTAATAAATGTTCTTTCTAATGTTGAACAAAGGCTCTATTTTTTTTCTCATCTTTTTTTTTTTTTTTTTTCTAAGCTCATAGGGATGGCTAACTATACTTAAACAAGCATCTACAATTTCTTCTCTTTCTCTCCTTCTACACCACAACAAATATTCTCCAATTATCTCCTTCCATATCACCAACTACAACTAAGGATACCCATAATCATCCAAATCTCCTATCATCCAGTTTTACAAAGAACGGCTAATAAAGGCTCAAAAGGGGTAATTAAACAAAGGATTATGAACAAGGTTAGTGTATAAGAATCATGTGGCTACGAAAGAATGGCCTAAGATCATCTCCTAGTTCGTAAATATACTAAGGTCTTGATGGAGAAACAAGACAAGTTCTAGAAACAATGAAGCATGCATGATCACTCAATCAAAGAATAGGCATAACTATGCACAAATAGCTCAAATCTCACGGGTTCAAACTAACTAGTTCCCGACATCATAGCATGCTTCAAATTCATCAAACAAAATGCGTCGCTTCGCCAAGGTTCCATGCATAATAAAGATCATGAACTTTTCTCCAAAAATCAACAAAAATTCTCTATCATCGGCCAAATTCACAATACTATCATCACATGCTCATTCGACTCAATTAACTCCTAAGACTCAACAACATTTAAAAAAAAAAACTGCATGCAAAAAGTTCAAAGACCCCCCCCCCCCCCCCCCCCCCCCCCCCCCCCCTAAAATCAAGCAATGTCCCCATTGCGAGAAAATAAAATAGAGAAGGGAAAGAAAGAACTTATAGCAATATGACGAACACACTTGCAATCCCGAGAGACTCCAAGTATCACCTACAAAACAAACATAAAAACAAACACCAAGGCGTAAAATCGAACAAAATATAGAGACAGCAATAAAAGAGAAACAAAAATAAAAGACACAAACATGGCTATGGGTTGAAGAAACCTTGGAACCGTGGGTCATTCCATCGGGGATCGAGCGGGGACCAATAGCGACAACCGACAACGAGAGGCGATAGACGGCGGCGGTGGAGTGGGTATGCGGCGTTGTTCAGGGTTGGACGGCCGTCCAACATGAGTTGGACGGCGTCCAACTAAAGAACCTGCCCAAAATTTGAAATTCCTCCTCGGCTCGACCTCTCTTCACACCAATCTTCGTGTACTACCTCCTGCACGAAAAATCAAAAAGGAAACAAAAGAAAATACGAAAATAACAAAAATAAAACCTAAGCTACATATTTTTATGTTTTTACGTGGGTTGCCTCCCACCAAGCGCTTGTTTAACGTCTTTAGCTTGACGAAGGATACGATCAACCTAAGCCCGTAGCACCAAGCGACGTTTTGATGCTCCTTGCGACACACTCGCACTCCCTTCTCGAACAAACTCGAAGATCCAAAACGTGGTCATCATCAACTCTCGACTCCCCCACACTTAATTCGAACTCCTCCTCAAACATCTTCGAGTTAGACTCTGCAAGAAATGATGTTTCACAAATGGTGAGGGTAGAAAGAAACGAGTTAATGACGACTTCTTCATTTAATGCATGTATCGAGCTGTCCTCTTCCACTTCATCAACTTCCTCCAAATTCCGTAGAAATTCTTCGATTATATCCTCTTCTTCATCCACGCAACTAAAGAATTCTTCATCTTCAATGGACTCTTCTTCGTCAATGAATTCTTCAAGAGCTGCTACCCTGTCAGAAATCTCACAAACATTTTCCTCAACAAGAGGGTTAGCAAGCTTAACAAAAGAACATGAATTAAGAGAAGGAGTAGGAATAGAAAGTGAATTTCCAAAAACAGAAAATGTTACCGAACCTCCTTGACCGGCCATGCTCAATGTGCCGGTGCCCACGTCAATCCGGGCTCGAGTAGTGGCCATAAATGGTCTTCCCAACAAGAGTAGATGGCCGGTAGCGCTCTTAGCTCCTTTGCCCTCGTGAAGCACCACAAAGTCGATAACAACTCGCATTCCACCAACGAGGACAGTAACATCTTCCACAACTCCCAAAGGACTGCTCACGGTGCCGTTTGCTAGCTCAATGCGCATATCGGTAGCTTGAAGGACTCTTGAGTTCATCTTCTCGAAAATAGAATACGGCATCAAGTTCACCGCAGCTCCTAAGTCCATCAATCCCGAAACGGTCTCTCCGCTATCCAAAACAATACTCAAGTCGAAACCTCCCGGATCGCCTCTTTTAGGAAACGATTTGATAGGCTCGAAATCCTTCATCTCCTTCTTCACGATACTCCGAATAGGTGGAACATACGGGTTGAGCGTCTTGTGAAGAGGTTTGGCCTCCTTCTCGGCTTCCTCGAACTCCGTGCGCTGCATGTCGGGGTTGGACGGCTGTCCAACTTGAGTTGGACGGCCGTCCAACTTGAGTTGGACGGCGTCCAGTTCCTGATACTGTTATTCGCGGAGGATTGTTGGGCGCACGTCCAGGAAGGTTGGACGCCCGTCCAGAGTTGGACGGCGTCCAGAATGGTGGTTGGACGGCGTCCAACTTCGGGATCTGCCGGATTTCGGTCGTTGTTCCACTGCTCGCATCGGGCTCCTCCTAACACTTGAATGGCCGTGGGGCGATATCGTGCCACCATTGCGTTGTAACACCGTGATTGCATGAGCTTGGTGAGGTGGAACGGGAGGAACATATGGAGGATATGGGGCTTGCACCTCGTTGGCTTGTTGTGGTTGAATCCCTTGGCTCGGAATTCGCCCCGGTTGTTGCATTAGGTGCACGGAACCAGAAATTTGGCCAATTGCCATCTCGAGCCTCTTTATGTTAGCATCTTGAGCCTCTCGAGCCAATTTAGCCTCATGAAGGAATGTAGAGAGGCTCTCATCGACGGGAGGCTTTTGTGGAGGTCCTTGAGGGCGAGAATTCGGGTATGATGGTGGTGGTGTAGGAGTAGGTTATGGTGGGTAGTATGGAGGTGGTGGATAATATGGATTAGGAGGGTATTGAGGAGGTGGATAATATGGTGGAGGTTGAGAGTAGTAAGGGTTTGGTGGAGGAGGATAGGAGTTATTATATGGTGGAGGATGCCTATTTGGATAGATAGGAGGGTTACCTTGCCCTTGTGTCGGCCTCGGATTTTGGTAGCGTCTATTGTATCCCCCTTGATATCCTTGAGGTGGAAACACTTGAGGCGGGTATCCTTGAGCGGCGTACACCTCGGCTCCTCCTTCCTATGGAAACTCCCCCATGTTGTGGCACACCTCCTTGATGTGTCCAAGCTCTCCACAAATCTCGCATTGATCGGGCTTCCTCTCTTCCTCCTTCGGGGCCGGTGCACTTTGCTTCATCTTCAAGTTTTCGAGATCCCTTAACATGTTGGCCATTTGCTTATTCAAATCGGGGCTCATCGAAACTGCACTCGCCTCCACTTTCCTCGGTCTAGCTGATTTTTGTTGAGAACTCGCAGCGAGCGTCTCGAAAATATCCTTCAACTCGTCAGCTGTCTTGACCGCTATGTTGCCTCCGGCCGAACTATCCACCATGAACTGACAAGTTTGGTTGAGGGCGTCGTAGAAATATTGTCAAAGCAACTCCGATGCCATTTGATGATGAGGGCATTGTTGAAGTAGCTCTTGGAACCTCTCCCATGCTTCGTGAAACGGCTCATCGTGATCTTGGGAAAAGTTCATGATCTTCGATCGCACCTCTTGAGTCTTGCGGTTCGGGTAGTACTTGAGCATGAATTTCTCACACGCCGCATTCCATGTGGTAAGAGAGTTGGCCGGGAGCGCCAAATACCATGACTTTGCTCGATCCTTGAGGGTGTACGGGAAGCACTTCATCTTCAAGTTGTCCTCCGTGAGTCCCGAGAGTGGAAAAGTTTGCACCACCGTGCAAAACTCTCGGATGAACGTCAAAGCATCCTCGTTGGGCAGCCCTAGGTAGGATGGGAGCAACGCCATGTGGTGAGGTTTAAGCTCATGATTCCTGACTGCTTCCGCTGCCGTCAGGACAATCACCGAAGTGGTGGCTGTGAATGTGGGGCGAGCAAAATCGCCCATAACGACTCTAGCTGCCATGGCTTCGGGCTCTGCAAATAACAAGACCAAAGAGAAGTCTTGGGAATCGATCTCCTCCTTCTCCTTCGCGGCTAGAATCGCTTTCCTTTGATGGATGTTGTCGAAGTAGGGCGCTAAACTCCTTTGAAGACTTCGGCGACCATGCATAAACAACACTCAACAAAAGGGTTAAACGCACCGAGTGGGAGAAATAAGAAAATCGAAGAAACACAAATAAAAATAAAAATAAAGCAAATAAAAATACTACACAATAAATCGCCTAAAGTTTTCCCCGGCAACGGCGCCAAAATTTGTTTCACTAAAAAGTGTTCGCAATAGAACGAAATCCTATCGTAGCACTAGCAAGTAAAACCCAATGTCGAATCTCGAAGGAAAACTTTGCAGGGCAAATAATCGTTTAGTTTATCCTAATCTAGCCTAAATCTAGGAAAGCAAGTAAAGAAGAATTTGGGGTTTTTGTTTTAAATCCTAGGCAAATAAAATAAATCAAAGCAATTAAAATCAAAGCAAATAAATCTAATCTAAAAAACTGGAAATAAATCGAACTAAATAAACTTAGAAAATTAAACTAGAAGAAAGCAATAAATCTACCTAGGCAAAAATAAAAAAGAAAGCAATAAAGGAAGCAAAGATAGAAGCATAAATAAATCTAGACATGATGAAATAAATCTGGAAATTTAAAAGAAAATTAACCTAACTTTGAAACCTTTGAAAAACTAGAGAATCGAAACTAGAAAAACGAATCTAAACTTTAAACTAGAAATCGAAAGAACGAAATTAAACTAAGGAAATTAAAAGAAGCAATTACGAAATCGAATCTAAAACTAAGTAAAGCAATTAAAGCAAGTAAACGAAAGCAATAAATAACTTACGAGGATTAAACGAAGAACGAAGAACGCGAAGTAAAAGAAAAACTTGAATTGAATTGCACGAACTAAGAATCCGGATCCGAACAAAGTAAAACTAATCTAAAGTGTTTAAGTGCTGAAAACTAAAGCTAAAGTATGCTAAAAGATGTCTTCAATTCGTGCACAAGGAGGTAATATATATACTAGGTAAAATCTAGATATAAAAGGAAAGGAATTGCTGGCCGCCTTAGTTGGACGACGTCCAACTTATACTGGACGGCGTCCAGTTCTTGAGTCTGCACAAATTCGGCTTAAACGCTGGACGCGATGTTGGATGTCATGTTGGACGGCGTCCAGATGTTGGACGGCGTCCAGATCCTGGATCTGGTCACTTTGCGCATCTTTCTTGTTTCGGCAGTATCTTCCTCGTCCGAACTCCAAATTGACCTCCGTTTTCGCCTACATGCTCCTATCGAACCCCTCTTCGATATAATGCTTCCTACAATACCAAAGACTCCAAAACAACCAAATCGTAGCCACAAACAACAAAAACACACGAAAACTAAGGGAAAACGGACACGAAAAGACAACGAAAAACCTAACATCTAGACACCAATCATGCACCATTGGGCATATATAGTTTCAGCAGCACCCAAAATAGCAAAGACCAAGACTATAATTGTTGTTAAAGGCAAAAGAAAAAAATAAAAAATAAAAAAATGAAGCTGCAATTGGGAATTAAAACCAGAGAAGCAAGGGTCAATCGAGAAAGGGATAGTAAACAAACCATTAAAAAAAACATTATACGTTGAGTGCTCTCTAGTATGGCCATAATATATATTTTTTCCTGATATTGATTGCTTCAACATGGGCAGCATAATGACTACCAACCTGCTTCTTCCTTCATCAGTATTTAGAAATCAAAATTCTGCTCTAAGTAATAACTTTTGGCTTTTCTCTCTTCTAGTATGAAAGTTGTAGAAGGAATGATTCATATAAAGAAAGAATCAATCATAAATTATATATGAAAGAAACCAGATCACTACCTTCACTTCTTGATACAATTTTTTCTGTCAAGCCAAAAGCTGCTCCAAAGTGGTACACAAACTCTTTGTAGCACCAATTATTCCAACTAAAGCCAATCTACACAAGGTACAGAACAATCTGCAAATTCATCTAATTTTCAACAGCCAAACAAGCAATAGGTAAGAAAGCACAATTTAAAGCCATAAACAATCAAAATAAACTTCACTTCTAAAAGAATATCATGATTTCATATGAACATAAGAAATAGAACAACCTCCCACACTCATTTCGCAGTTGCTTGAGACCTCGATTGAGCTGATCCCGTCCCACCTCTTGCATCTCCATAGCCTGCTCCAGCAGAAGCAACTGCATCAAAGTAGCCCTTAAAAAAAAATACCACGTAACACACACCCAACAGTGTTAAAAATCGAATCTTTAATCTCTTCTCCACCACGTAAAACTGGAAATTTCACAAGAAAATGAAAGAGATGAAGAAATGTTTGACTCACAAGCTACCATTGTCGTCTCCAACTTTGCAGCCATTGCCTCCTCTCACTCTCCTGCAAAACAAAATGACAGATTTTAAGCACAAAGTGCTTACCTTTATTTCTTCAAGAATCTGGAGTTGACCCAAGAAAATGAATGGAGGAGGTGGGAATTGTAGAGAGAGAGAGAGAGGAACATACGGGCGGGGACGAATAGTCCAGAAGACAGAGTAAGTCCAGGCTGAGTTGAGACAGACGCTTCTAAGGGCCTCATGAAGGGCCATCATCCCTACTGCTTCTTTGCTCCTGTCTGCTGCTCCTGAGCCCACCATTTTCTCTCTCTTGCTTTTTTTTTTCAACAACAATCAGCTTCCACCCAGTCACTAATGGCTTGGAGTAACCATCAATCTCTAAAAATCAATCTCTGTTGTATAAATCAAGCTAAAAGAGTAGCATGCTCCAACAGAGAGGGGATTGAAAATGCCAAATACTAATAAAACAATGGAAAAGGGGAAATGTTGCTGATTTCATCTTTGCCACAAGGACACATCGATTTTTTTCATCTTTACCCGAAGAAAAGCATTCAATGGAGACGAAGGCACTAATACAGACTACCAATTATACAATGCTCAAGTTCAGATTCTTGCCATAGCCACAAACACAATCCAAACAATTCAATAAACTTCAGAAGCTTCTTCTACAAACAGATTTCTTCTCATATTTCACAATCGTGATAGATAATCACATCAATTTACCAGAAAGAGAAAGAAACACACACACACACACACAGAGAGAGAGAATTCCAATAACGACAATAAAATCTTCAAATAAAAGTGGATTACCTTCACCGGCGGCTGGAGAAGAAAATGACGGCGGCGTTCTCCACGGTGGCGACGCGGTGGGAGAATATTGCGCCTGCAACTCAAACTTGCAACAAATCTTCACGGCGGAAAGAAATCGGAGGGGGAAATCGGAGAAAACAGATGGGAGGGGGAAATGACGACAACTGCGGGTAATGACGGCAACAAATCTTCACGACGGCGACGCGGAGGCGGAGGAACAGCGGCGACGCGGTGGCGAAGGAACGAGTTCTGCCCAGTCGGGTTTCAGGGGTTCTCTGCACTTGAGTCGGGGAGGTTTTTTTTTTTTTTTTTTTTTTTTTTTTTTTTTTTTATTGGCCGAGTTCGGGTCGGGTTGGGCGGGCCGGGGCGAGTCAGGCGGATCCGGCCGCACAAGAGTTTTTGCCAACTTTTAAATCCATGAACAAATTTCACATTTTCCGTTGTATGAATATGTGAACAATTGAATTATGGAAGTTATTAGGAGATTCGAATCCGTGAGTCTGTAATCAATAGATTACAGACTAATCCCTTAATCAATAGGCCAACCTAAGGGGTGGCTCACGTTCATATTTCACTTTCTAGTTTTTAAATTCAATCAAAATCCACTGTAATATTTATTTTACTTTAATATTATAAAATTTACGTATCGAATAAGCATTTTCTCAATGAAACGTGTGATCACATTGTACCTCTTGGTTTATTTTAAGCAATTAATCTTGCATATGAGATTTTGAATCTTTCTTTTGAAATACTCAACTTTCAATATAGTCGAAAAACCCTATAATAATGGGATATGAAAATTATACTAGTATCATGCATAGGGAACAAAAATGTTTTCTTGCCTGCTGGAAGCACGTTTAATGTGTAAACTGTTTATGTGATAGTGTCATATACAAATTTTTTTTATTAGGGTTTAATTACTTTTAATAAACCATATATATATATTTAAATCACATTTTATTTTATTTATTACATTTGAGGGGAAATAGTATGTATTAAAATAGAGTATTAATTATAGAATGACATGGTTCTGGTTAACCTTATCCACATTTCCCCAAATAGGATGAATCTATATTTGAAAAAATGCGCCTTACCTTTTAGTACAGTAGTACCTATAATTTATTTATTTATTTTTATTTTCTTTTGGCTGTTATTAATGTAATTCCGATCTTATGTAGTACTACTAGAGTATTAAAGGCCGCATGAGAATTCGAACTCGAGACATTTGGTCTCGATACATAACACCATACCATTGGAACAACACACTCTATAAAACTTGTTCTTATTTCTTGAGAACGTACTTATGATGTCCTTAGGGGTGTCTAAATGGGGCGGGGCGGGATTCCTAGCTTATTTTCAACGGGTATTCAAATCTAAATAAAGTAAAAATTCATTACGTCTTTCGCCTCAAATGATCCGTTTAAGGCATACTGTATCCATGGTTCGGATAAATCGGGTAGTCTTTAGGTACCCAAATTACCCGAATAATAATTATGGTTTACACATTTGTTCGTGGAATTATATTTTACTAAAATAAAAAATATGTGTGTTGCTACATTTAATTATAATCCTTTAAATCAAAATTATAATCGCGGATTAAAAAAATAAAATCTTAAATCAAATAAATATAATCAATATCAAAATTATAAAATCATACTAATTAATTTGAAATTATTCGGTATCCATGATCGGGTACTTAAAGACCCAAAAAAATTTTAAAAACTCATTTGTAACCTGCCCTGCCATCTAAGGCGGGTTCGGGTACCCATAATACCCGATTAGGTCGGGTATTTCGTATAGCTGGCAAAATAAGCCCGGCCCGTTAGGCCGGCTCGTCGGGACAGGGTTTATGGTTGGGCTAGGCCACCAAAATATAGGGCCATACGAAATCGGGCCAACGGCCCGTCCATATAGCCCCCTGGGCTCATCGGGCTTTCGGGCTAAAAAGCCCGTGGTTTATGGGCTAAAAAAGCTCACCTATATCTTTGATTTTATATAATTATTTTTAATTAATTACTCTCGAATTTAATTTCTAAAACCCTACTTTCTATTCTCTTTCTTTCTACCACGCTACTTTTTTAGTTATTTTTTATTGTCTTATTAATTTTATTTATGGATTTTGTGGTATGACTGTATAATGGATTGATGATGTTATCAACTTATCATATTACTATTTATTCTATTTAATTTAATTGTTGCATAATTTATTAATTTACTTTATAAATTGTTTAATACCTCAAATATGAATTTTTACGTGAAAAAAAATTTCCAGGCTGGTTTGGCCCGCCCGCCAGCAGCCCTTAGGTGGCTGGGTTGGGTTTAAAATGTAGCATCCCGAAATTTTATGGGCCGGGCTAGGCCTACATTAGACACCTCTACATGTCCTAATATAATTATATTCTATTAAAAAAATTTAAATAATACCGAGTCCTAATAGAATTAATAAAATTGACCCATATATCAAAATTATCTAGGATTTTCTATCGCTAAACAAATCAAACAAAAAATAAAGTAATTCACCATCGACTAACCCAATAAAAAATCACAAAAAAAAGTGAAGAAGGAAAGGCCCAATTAAACAAAGAAACCCTAAAATGGCTAACCACATTCCACATTCATTAATTAGCAAGAATCAAGATCCATTATTCACTCTAAAAATAAATAATTAAAAAAAAAAGAAAAAAAGAAGCCAAGCCACTATCGCTATAAGCCGACAGTATAAAAAGCCCACGACATTATAAATTTGTTTCAAGAAATGATAGAGAGAAGAGACGAACGCCAAATTTGAGTTTCTCCCTTCTCCTTCCTATTTACAAATTACTTACAACCCTAGACCACCACCTCCCTCTCTCTCTCTCTCTTTTCAAAAATCAAATCTTTATTTTAATTTTAATGAAAAAAGAAGAAGAAAAACACAAATTCATGGAATAAATCTGCGCGAAGAAGAAACTATTTACTACTGCTTAAACACAATTGAAACTGTACGCACCGCACCGTACCCTACCACACCCACCGAACCCCGCCTTCTCTCTCATGACCAAACCGGACGGCCTCGCGCCGGAGTCCAACGACGACGTTTCCCCCTCGGCTTGGGGCACTTGGGAGGAGCTCCTTCTCGCCTTCGCCGTCAACCGCCACGGCACCGCCGCCTGGGATTCCATAGCCGCGGAACTCCAGAAGAGGATATCGGACCCTAACCTCGGCCTCACGGCGAATACCTGTAGGTCTAAGTATCTCGACCTGAAGCGCCGGTTCCTCGTCGGGAATGGCGATTTGGAGGGGGAGGACGGCGGCGGCGGACGCGACGGCAAATCCGGCGTTGAGGAATCGGCGCCCTTGCTGGAGGAGCTGAGGAAATTGCGGGTGGCGGAGCTCCGGCGAGAAGTGCAACGTTACGATCTCAACATCGAGTACTCCTTTACGATTTTTGCGCTGTATACGAGTCGATTGTTGAGAGATCTGAACGCCGCGTGTGATTTGTTGGAATGAGGGGAGGGATTTTCGGTGTTTCTGATCTGGTGTGTGTTGTACAGGTCGCTGGAGTTGAAGATGAAGAGAATGGAGGAGGAGCGGGAGAGGAGCCTGAGGAGAGAGAAAGGCGGAGCGGATCTAGAGAATAACGCCGAGGAGGAGAAGAGAGATAGCGAACCGGAGGCGGCGCCGGCTGCCGGAGGTGAACCGGCCGTCGGCGGAGAATTAGAGAAGGATCGGTTATCTGTGAACGAATCGAACTCGACAGATCCGGAAGCGAAGAAGTTGAGAGCCGGCGAGGCGGGTTCGGAACCGGCCGGAGCCGGCGCAGACGAGGTCAGGAACGAGCGAACCGGACGGTCGAGCGACGAACCGGCCTTGCCGAAGGCGGAACCGGATCAGAAGCCGGCGCGGGAGGATTCCTGCAACGGCAGCTCGAATAGCATCGAGGAGCCCGGGCGGAAGGCGCAAGCCGAACCGGTCGCCGAGTTGGCCGAGTCAGAGGCCGAGTCAGACGGCGGAGGCGCGGAGGCGATGAAGGAGAACTCGGATGTGCAGAGCTCGGCAAGTAGATCGAGGAAGGAGGAGGGGGGAAGTGATAAGGTGCGGCGCGGGAGCACGAGTGGAGATGAGCGTGAACACGAGGATCAATCTCGTGCCGTGAAGGAATTGCCCGTCGAATCCCAGCCGTTCGTTGACTTTCTGCAGGCTATTCGCGCGCCGAAGCTGGGCTCCGTCTTCGAGCGCCGGCTTCGTAGCCAGGTTAATATTTTTCCCCTTTTTTATTATTATTTTTTTTTAAAATCAATTATTAGTCGCTTAATTATGTCGATGATTTTAATGTTTGTGTTGTTTTTTTCCTCAAAAAAAAAAAAAAGGATTTTTTAAAGAATTTTTTTTTAAAATTATTTTTCCCATGAAGAGGTTACAAGAATATATTCTAAATTACTAATTTAATCGAATTTACGTGAAAGATTAAAACCAAACGTTCATATTTGAATCGAATTAGATCCTCGGTTTTCTATTATCTTCTTTTTTTTAATACTCCTACTCCTACCAATTGAATTGACCAGTCAATTTCCCAACCATAGAATTAATTAATTAATTTATCTCTATTTCATACTCTCCCCAGCGTGTAGAGAAAAACGAGAAATATTCACAAGAATACTAAAGAAATACTTTAGTTTAATTTTCTTTTCCATAAAAAATAAATAAATATAAAAAATGGTCAAAGTGGGATTCCACTCATCCCCTAAAATACGGCAAATAAAAAATGGACGCTTTATATTGCACGGAAAATGCCTTTCATTTTATTTTATTTCTAATAGAAGTTTTTATTACTATTTCACTGTATTTTGCCATGAAATCTAAATAATGAAACTTTTTGATTCTCTCTCTTTTTTCTTAAAAAGAATTTTATTAATGTAATGAAATCTTTCCGGTTGTGTTTTGCTGTCGGAAAAGATTACTTAACGTGCTAAATTTTAGCTGCCATTTATGGTTCTCTTGATTCTTAATTATCCATAAATGTGAAATCTTGTTTTCGAAACGCATAAATCCATACAAATATTGCTTTTGGGTTATTTCTGAGGATGGGAATCTTAAACTTCTCATACTTTTTATAATCTGTATACTGCAACTGCTACTTGTTGAATGTGGCTCTGTTGAGATCGTTGCTTAACGATTTATCTGTCTCGTTATGGCAGGAAACGTCGAAATATCAGAAGCTGATTCTCCAGCACATGGATCTCGAAACAGTTGAGACCAGGTTAAAGGAAGGCTGGTACGCGGGTTCTGGCACAAAGTTCTATCGCGACCTTCTGTTGCTTGTGAACAATGCCCTTGTCTTCTTCAGTAAGAATTCGTCGGAGGCGAATGCAGCCACTGAGATTCGTCGACTCATCTCAAAGGAGATCTCTCACAAGCATGCCAAGTCGGATTCTTCGTCCGGGAAGCAGATCTCGTTGCAGTCTCTCTCGATGCCCAAGAAAGAAGAGCCTGCTGAGCCTCCACCTTCACCCCCATTGATGTTGAAGCCTAGAATCTCTGGCTCCTTGATTGTTTGTCGTAAACGAAGCTCGATTACCAAGGCGACGGCATCCTCTTCAGGGACTGATAAGAAGAAAGAGCAGAACTCATTACCAGCTGAGGAAAAGGAGACAAAACCGCAAAGATCGCAACCATCTGCTGAAGCAGAGGAGCCTAAAATCACTAAAAAACGAACTCGAGATAGATTTCCAGCAGCTTCTTCAGCCAACTCGAAGAAAAATAGTAAGAATCAAGCCAATACCAAAACCTCCATTGCTGAATCAGTGAAACAGCAGGCGAAAGGAGGGTCTTCTTCTTCTAATCCCCATCAAGCAGAGGCGAAGGGTGAAAACAAGAAGAACCAGTCAACATCGAAACGTGAGGCAGCTAATTTCTTGAGTAGAATGAAGCAAGGCTCTTCGTCTAACAATGGAGTTTTGCTCGATGCACTAAAGAACACACCATTAACTAGCAAAAGTACAATCGGGAAGGGAGGATCGGATCAGAAGAAAAATGAGACTGCAAAGCGAGGCGAAAAGAAAGAACCCGTAACTACTAGGAGAGGTACAGAAACGAGGCAAACAAAGGAGAAGGAGAAGGAGAAGGCAAAAGAGAAGGAGAAGGAGAAGGAGAAGGAGAAAGAGAAGGAAAAAGAGAAAGAAAAGGAAAAGGAAAAGGAGAAGGAGAAAGGGAGTCCAGGAAAGAGGAATGTGGGCCGGCCGCCCAAGAGAGGGGCGGCACCACCGCCTCCAGCTCTTGGAAAACGAGGTAGAGATAGAGGTGAAACGGAACCGGCAGCATCGAAACAGCCGAGGAAAAGATCTAGGAAGTTATAGTAAATTGGTAAGGGTGGAAGAAAGGGAAGGGATGGGCACCCTTGTACGTAGTGCATGGATTCTTGTTCCTTTTCTTTTTCCTTTTCTTTTTCATAGATTTGCTTTTGTTTTGGGGCTTTCTGACTCTGTGATAGCAAGGTGCTTTTGTATTTAGTCTAATTGAAATTAGGGCAAATTTAGAAAGAATTGGTTTCATTTCAATGGCTTTCTTTCTTATGCAAACGTGGTAACACTAGACTAGTTCATATGTTCAATTTACCATATTCATGGGCTTGCAGTAATTCCTTCGTCTCATATGAATTGGTTTAGCATAGCGTTAAAAGTGAAATCGGACGGAGGGAGGGGAGTTGTACTCTATACGGCTTATTTTATTCAGTTCGTTTATTGAATACATATTTCACCGGTATATAAAATGGGACAAATGGAGTCAGAATTGAAAATTAGGTTAAGACAATTTAATGAAGCGTATTGATCTCGGTTTCTTAATAAGTGTTTCCATCATAACGTAAATAATTTAAATAAGTGCCTCTAACGAACGTGCGTGTGTTGCCCTAACGGTAAGGAGTTAAGTTTCGGATAAAATTTTGAAAATTACTGTACTCCAAGTTTCACATAAAAGATTCCCCAACTAGACAACCACCTCCATCTTCAATAATCAAAGCTTTCACCAACTCTCTCTCTCTCTCTCTCTCTCTCTCTCATACACTCCTACTGGTTTCCAACTCATAATTTCAATAATCAAACTCAGCAAAGAAGGAAGATGAGCAGTAGCACCGGTAGAGAGAGCCGCACAATCGAGTCAACCGGCGGCGTTACCTTAGATGCCCGCGTCTACCGGGCGGCGGATTCAGGGCAACGAAACGACGGACTGGTTGCCGTTTTGGTGCACCCCTACACCGTGCTGGGTGGGTTCCAGGGGCTGATGAAGGGCATAGCTGCGGGGCTCGCCGGTAGGGGCGTCACGGCTATCACCTTCAACATGCGCGGCGCCGGCAACTCCACGGGCCGGGCCTCCCTCACGGGCTTCGCCGAGGTCGACGACGTCGTATCCGTATGCAAATGGGCCTCGCAAAACCTCTCCACCCGCCGCATTCTCCTCATCGGATCTTCAGCTGGTACTCCCTTCTCTCTCTCCCCCCCATTTCCATCCTTCTTCATTGTGTGATTAGGGTTTGGAAACCATAGACCGCTTTGAATTAGCTTAATTTCGGGCTGCTTTTGCAATTGGCACTGTTAGTTGATTAATTGGCTTGATTTCTGCATTTCGTTGTTTTGTTCAGTAGATGATTTGAAGTACTTCAGTTCAAATTCAATATTTTTGAGAACTGTGGATCTCCATTAACACCGGCAGTATGTGTTTGTGTGTGTGAAAATCTACGATATTTAGGCGAATCGTCATAGAACCAGCTGTTTTTAGTATATTGCTTGAAAGAGATCACATCTCCAACACTTGAGCATAACTTTGAGTGTCTAGTTCTTTAGTAATCCTCTAATCCCAGATAGAATTTGATTATTGGTGTATTACTACTGGCATAGTATCGATGTTTAGGATTCCGATGGTCAATTATGTGTGGCGTTTTACGGGGGGCAACCGATCAAATCCTAACCTATGCTGGTTTCCTTGAGCTTCCCATGTTGAACCTTTCAAGATCAGTATGCAACTCTTACGCTAAACGTGGAATTGTATTTCAAGAATCTTGCATCTTATCACCAGCCTAGAGTACTTTGAGTTCCCAACGCAACTTGTTTTGTTTAGTGTTGCGCTATTGATAGGTGTGTTGGTTTCCCCTAACGTATGTCGATTGCTTGTAAATATCTTGCATGTTACTGTGTGAGAACGGGCCATTTAGATAGACGCGTATCACACCACAGCCCCATCGAACTCGGGATAGCAAAGAAGTCCCAACACTGCAGTGATAGTAGCTTCTTGTTTTTTTGCTCCTCTTATCTAAAAACACCGTCTTTCTGTGCAGGTGCTCCGATTGCTGGTTCTGCTGTGGACAAGATTGATGAGGTGATCGCCTACGTTAGCTTAGGTTACCCTTTCGGATTATTTGCCTCTATTCTTTTCGGAAGGCATCATAAAGCCATATTACAGTCACCCAAACCTAAACTCTTTGTAATGGGAACCAAGGACGGTTTCACAAGCGTTAAACAGCTCGAGAACAAGCTGAAGAACGCCGCTGGCCGTAATGAAAAATATTTGATCGAAGGGGCGAGTCACTTCCAAATGGAAGGGCCGGCTTATGATGAGCAGATGGTGAATATAATCTTAGAATTCTATTCATCTTTGTAAGAATTAGCAGTTTCCAAATGTGTATCATTGATTGAATTTGTGTGTAATCTTGATTTTTGTCATCGAATTATATACTATTTCGTAGATTTCTCGATTCTCTTTACACGCAACAATCATCCTTGGATGGAATAAGAAATAAACTAGTTATTGCAACATAGACATATTTTCTCCAATAAAAACTCCTTGATGTACATAAATCTACCTTACTACATCAAATTAAAGAAATGTATAGAAATCAATCTTTATACACGAAAAGTAAAGCAATTGCTAAAGACACCCTACAAAGAAAAGAGGCTAACCAACACAAAGGCAGTTGGGTAAGGGTTAAACTATGAACAGCCATTGATATCATCCTACACTGGTTTCAACCTCTTGCCAATTCATAGTTCCCAGCTCTTCCTGCAATCTCAAGCTCGTTGCCAGGGCCACGATAATCGAGAGTCTGTTGTTGCTCATTGTCTGATGCAAACAATGGAAATGCAATGAAAGAATCAGACATAATTGAAACACTTATAATAGCCGTGTAAGGAAGCACGGATGTGCTATATGCTTATATCCTATTAACAGTTGCCTAGTGCTGTTAGATTCAGAGAATTACATAAACAATACAACTGCTTCCACTATGAATACTTGGCTTAAATATGTGCAGGCATGAAGAGTATTGCATATGCATTCTTTATCGGGATTGAAGCTGTCTAAGTCCTAGCGTGATGTTGATAGTTCTTGTTTTCATTCTCCCACGCCTAATAAGGCTCGGGGCAAATTCAAAGTATGACGAAAGAAGAAAGGCATGGTAATGAACCAAAAATACTCAGAAACGATGATTAAGATAATCTTACCACTATCACATGCGTCAACAAGTTTCTGAATAACTTGAACCAATGCTTGTTCATGATCCTGCACGACCAAATTTATAACATGAGTTTGGGCGATAAGTGGATACAATAACTTAATAATTCTTCAAGCAAACTGATTTTTAACCTTTAGCATTTTTTTAGCCCTATCGATCTCTAAAGCATCAGGATGGCTTGCTTCAAGCACCTTCTCCACCTGCAATACAAAGGCAAATTATACTTTAGAAATCTAGCGACCGACAGGACTCCAAAAGGGTAATCATATGAATACCTTCTTAATTAATGTATCAGTATGCAATATCTCAATCTCCTCAGGATCATCCCTCACAACCCCATTTCGTGAGGGCCGCATTTCACTAGTATATGGGTTCATTGAAGTTGTTCTCCCTCTGGCAGAGGTAGGTCCACCTGCCTCACCTAGACGAGATATCACAGGATCCTCACCCACCCACCGGATATCCTCAGGGGGAATCTGTATTAAGAGTAGTCGATTCGAAACGTTGAAATCAGTAAAACAGCCATAGTTAGCTTTAACTTATTAGGAAGGGAAAATTAATCAGAGTAGCTCTTATGTCCTAGGTCTTGACCTCCAACCACCAAATCTAATCAGAGCTAAAAAGTTTGCGTCCCCAGGAATCTCGGAAGAAAGACCTGGATTCACGCTCCGTTGAATGATGGTCGGGCATTTAATATTGCAAAGGAACTTATTGCAATCAAAATAAGAAATTTTATTTTCCAACTACATGATCTATAAAGCAATCTATAAGGCACATGTGGAATATCTCACATGCAAAAGCAAAGGAAATATATTAATGGAAATAACTATCTTCAAAACATATTTGGGCTACCAGAAGCAAAAAACAGCTACCTCTTTTATGTCAACCCATTCCACAGTGGCATTAGGTGTATTGCTATCATAAACCAGAGAATGGCGGCCCTGAAAAATACCAGAAAGTTCTGTGATATCTTTAGAGGTTAAAACAAGGCACAAAATCATAAAATGGGAAACATCTGCTTTGCTTAAATACCACCAACATGTACACATGACGTTAGAGCATTTTGAAGCATATTACAGACAGACAGGAAAAATGGACATAACAGGGCTTAAGAGGAAAAAATAAGCCAATGGAACGATAGCTATAAGGTGAATCATAATATTATGCCAGATATTCATTCGGTAATGACAAGCAAACACTCATGTCAACAGAGCCTCTATAGAATTTGATTTTGTTTAGTCGTGAAAAGGATACATTATATAACATACATCCCAACAAAGGCAAGATATTGCGTTTAAGGGGTACAAGATCTTCCGCAAGATCAATTTTCACCCTAGACATTAGAAGATTTTAGGTACTAGATTCGTAATGTTTCTTTGTCTATTCTCAAACCTATTTGGATAAAATATACTTCAATAAGTTTGCCAAACTTATGTTTCATCTGCCTTTCTACTTCCCATGCAGGACATAGAATTTCTAGTAGAAATCTGCCCAGATATATTCTCAACCATAGAACATAAACCAAAAAAATAAGGTTCTTAAATGTATGCCAACAGATGGTATGAAAAAGGGACTGAACATACATCTACAGGATTATATTCTGATATGACAGCCTCATAGAAGTTACTGTCGGCAGGCCATCTTATCATCACCCGCCTACCAATTAATGACTCATGGAGGCTTTCGGAATGATCATCCATCGGAGCCCCAGAAGATACATGGTATTGTGAAGGTTTTCCTGGGTTGAAAAGTGGCTGCACCTAAGGAACAACAGAACGTACGTATTAATTGAGAACTTCAATTAGATGTAAACTGGCAGATACTTATCAAAAAGCTCACAAACATACAGCATTCGGCCTTCTCCCACCAATTCCTGCAGAAGGGCCTCGTTTCAAAACTGAAGTTAATGGCATGGTGCTACCACCCACTGACTGAGAAGGTGCACTAAATGGCATTCCTGATAAAGAAGGCTTTTGCCTTTTACGAGAAAGTGAAACTGTAGGGCTTGGTAACTGACTGTTGATATGCTGTGGGACATTGGGGGCTAAATTTCGGTTTCCACCTGCCTCCCTCCACTCTCTGATCCTGCGAATGAGATCGTCTCCATTGACGTTGGTTAGTAGCTCTCGATGCTCATCATCTGACACCCTGAGTTCCTTTCGCAATTCTGTTATAAGGCCTTCTTTCTCCTGGGAAACAGCCATATCAAGAAACAGTGAAATTTAGTCAGGTGAGTTACTATTTCTCCGAACATCATAAATAAACAATTTGAGAACATAATAGAGTAACATGTAGCACAACATACCCATGTAAGTGCATCAGACTGTGCTTTGAAAGCTCGTAGAACTGCACAATATGCAATCTGTTCCAGATTATGTATTTCGACGTCCATATCAATTTCAATACTTTGAAATGGGGCTGGTGGTACAAATGATCTTCCGTTTGCTGCCACACGACCTGCTAATGAGCCTCTATTATAAATTATGTGAGGATTATCATCATCAGTACCTGCACTTGTTTCAACCAGCATGATCGTTTCATAAATATTCTTTGAAATCGTGCAGATAATCAAACTTGAAAGTGGTTGACAGAACAAAGATCCAACCAACGTATAGCATGCTAACAATCTCAACAATGAAAAGTTCATACTCATAAGATATTCAATTAAAATATTTAACTAGCTCTCCCTTTACTTTAGCTCACGAGGGCCATCTAATACTCTAACTGCAAACTATTCATCAAAAACCCATTTTTGCTGAAATCAAGCCTTATCATGCAGCAGCAAAAAAACTAGTGCTAAACCATTCATGATAGCCACAGCTCTAAACCCCGAATCATCCTTGCCCTAGCCACAAACTCGAAATTTACGAGATAAAAGAGGGCCAAAAAGAACCGAAAATGTCAAAATTGAGAAGGGGAAATCTCAAATTGTATAAAACTGAACTGCAGAAAAGAACAAAAGTCGAAAAACTCGGCTCAATTTCGAGGTCGAGAAGCAGAATTGAGCAAGATTTGTAAAGCCCTAAACCTAAAACATTCAATCCCCATTTCACGACCCCCACCTCTAAAACCACAGTGTTCCGAAACTCTTCCCACGGATTCCTACGAAAAACCTACCAAAATGAACAGAGAAGAAAACCTAAAACTCACCTAAGATCTAAAAAATGTTCAAAAGCATCCACGCCCAATCCTCGAAGAGGCACAATTCGATCAAGGGAAGGTAAAATTCGATCTCAGAAGCGACGCAGAGCACGGTTAGAGGAGCAGGAAGTAAACGAAAAGGCGAGAAATGCACTCACCGCTGTTATCTATGAGCCCATATTCCATAGAAATGCCAAGTCAATCCAGCTGCAGCGATTTCCCAGAACGACTCCAGCGAAGAGATACGTGCACGCCCCTTCTTATACCTTGGGAAAATGATAAAAACGCGCCCTCAGAGAGACATTGCAGGAGCTCCGGCAAGAATATTTATAGAGAGAGAGAGAGAGAGAGGAGAGAGATTCTGTCGATCGTAAACCTCTCACGCGAGAGAGGGAACGCAAACGGTAGTTAAATGGGGTTGGGTCTTGGTTGGGTTTCGGGCCGGGCCTCGGGCTGACAGTTAAATGGGTCTGAATCAATGGGCCTGGGCTTCAAACTGGGCTTGGGCTTTGGAACATTTTAAGTGGGCCTAATATAATGCCTTGGATTCTGCAATTAATTTAAGAGTTAATGTCATATAAATACACAAACTTTTGGGTGTTTTTGATTTTTCCCATGAACTTCAATGTTTGTCTAAAAAATACACCAACTTTCAATTTTTTTCAATTTTCCCACAAACCTCAATTTTCCCCAAATTAAATCCAACGTGGCAAAATCGAATCCGACGTGACGATACAGTTGGCGTTGTTCTAACTAAACTACGTCGTTTCAGTTATTAAAAATTAAAAAAAAATCAAAAATTTTATATTAAATTCCACCTCACTCCACTTCAACTCTCTCCCCCCCCCCCCCCCCCCACTCCCTCTTTCTCTTCACCGCCGAATTACTCGCTTCGGAGCGAAGACGGTCGAGTTCCCCGGTCTCTAGCCCAGTCACCTCAAGATTCGAATCTCCTTCTCTCTAATTGCCGGCCGTCGCAGCCAACGGCCCCACGGCCAAGATTCTTTCACCGGACTCCGACGAAACACAGTCCAATTACTGGGGATCGAGACGTCGTCTGCAGCCTCTACCAGTGCCGCGGCAACCTGTCCATGCCGGAATAGGCTGCCCCCCGCCTCGGCCCCCACTGCCAAGGGCCTGCCCCGCAGCGGCTCCGTCCAGGTACGCCTGCTTCGCCTGAGACCGATTCCGTCTTCATCGATCCTACTCCAATTCTTCCTCCAATATATATTTCTAACAAACCCACCAAGAAGGCACCCCCTTGTCGGAGAAGATGGAGATCAGCCGAGATGATTTGGCTGGAATGGAGGAGTACAGAGATGACGACTTTTACACCGCATCGAAAGATTTCTCCGAGAACATGCTGTTATGTTGGGTGAGTGCTGCTGCCGATTGGGGAGAGAGGGAGGACAGTAGAGAGCGGATGGAGAGAGGGGGGGAGAGAGATTGGTGAAAGTGATAGAAAGGTAGACTTAATATAAAAATTTGGATTTTTTTTTTAAAATATAACTTAAACGACGTAGTTTAGTTAGAACAACGCCAACTGTATCGCCACGTCGGATTCAATTTTGCCACGTTGGATTTAATTTGGGGAAAATTGAGGTTTGTGGGAAAATTGAAAAAAATTGAAAGTTGGTGTATTTTTTAGACAAACATTGAAGTTCATGGGAAAAATCAAAAACACCCCAAAGTTTGTGTATTTATATGACATTAACCCTTAATTTAATCTCAAACTTAATTAATTTGTATTCATTTTTATTTTTTTACTTTAATAGCCGTGCGAACAGTTCGAACTCGGAACCTTTGGCCCCGAAACATAAATTGTTATTGCTGGCAAACATTACGCTTTTTATTATTAATATTATTATACTTTATTATTGTGTATGCATCATGTAAGAAATATGAAACACAAAATATAATTATAGGGTATATGTAAAGAGACGTTATGCTACAAACTTCGTGAGTATCGCTCTTGTTTAGTCGACGTTAACATTATTATTATTTTTAATCCATTTAATTTAATTCTAATACCCTAAATATTGTTAATCACATCATTGATTTTATAAATTACATAAAAATCGAAGCTCGATTTGTTTTTTTTTTTTTTTTTTTCGCTTATTAGTATTTATAGATATATGAGTGTTTAATTTATTCATCGTCATTAAACAAGTACTAGCATATATAGCATGGGAATCTTCAAATTAAATCAAATCAAATCAAGACTTAAATCAATCAAGATTCAAATATAATTTGAACATCACAAATCCCACAACCCTAAGAGAGAGAGAGAGAGAGAGAGGAAAAGGGCAATAAAGCCCCAAAAATACAAAAGAAAAAAAGCAAATTAAAGCTAACATTTTATGACCCATGCACCCATCAAATTTAAACATAAATTATATAGTTTTCATATACTTCTAGCCATCATCTCTTGAAATCTTCTATAAGATTCTTGTTTCTCCAACCTGAATTTCTCATGACAATTTGCAATGAACATATCGGCAAGCTTATCTATCTCATTCGAGCTATCATCACTCCCCTGCTTCTCCTCAAGCCACTCCAAGTACCTCGAAAGCCCTAACTCCGACGACTCCCGATAATCCGGTGGAACCCCCTTCGCCGTAGCAGCGGCCGGAACCACGACGTTCCAGCTAGCATCGTAGTACACGTGAGAGTTCGGGTGGCTTGTCTCTTGAGTAAGAGGCATCACGTGAGAGGCACACCAGTTGTAGTGAAGCCTAAAGGAAGAGGTGTTGCGTAGCTTCCTCTTGCACCTCGTTTTGCCTCTCTTGAGCTCGGCCGCTAGGCGTAGGAGGTGCATGCCGCGCACGTGCTCGACGAGGATCGACTTCGCCCGGGAGAAGGCGCGCTCGATGCGGTACACGTGTGAGGAGATGAAGGTTTGGAAGAGGGTTTTGAGCTTGGATGGTGGCGATTTGATGGAGAAGATGTGGAGGGGGCTTGAAGCTTTGATGGAGGAGAGGGTAGCCATTTTTTTTGTGTGTGTGTGTGTATTTTTTTCGAATGGTGTGTGGGTTTATATAAAGGGGGAGTCTTGAAATTAATTCCTAATTGTTAGTAGGTAAATTTGAATAAAGTTGGCAACAACTTTTGCACATTTTGAAGTGTGACCTTTTCTTTTACATTTTTGTGTTTTGATTAACTTGCCTCTTGCGTTATAGAGTTTGTTGGAGCGGTTCGAATAGTCTATTGGATTACGGTGTTTTCGTGTTCCGTATATTATCACGCTTTATCATATGTAGGTTGATGCTATCGTGCGTATTAAAGGATAAATTTATTGAGAGATTCGAAATAATCAAGTAATTAAGTTTAGGATTATAGTACTGTATCGTTCAAACTCCGATTTCGCATTTACATTATGACATTATCTTTCAAAAAATACAAAACTGGTCAAAACTTTGATCCTTTTAGCTAGTGATTTTATGGTCCGGACTTTCAAAATTACAAATTTAATTTGAAATTTGGCCTCGTAGTGAATTTACGGCCCAATGATATTCAACAACGAAAAATCGACATAAACTCAAAATAACTTTAATTTATGCAGTTCAAATTTACCAAGCCCGCTTTGTTTCTTTGAACTTGGGAGGCAAATTTAGTAGCTTTTCACGAATAAAAGTGGAGCTTGGGTAATTTTGAAATTGAGTCAAATTGAGGGTGCGAAAAGCAATTATTTTTGGTGCTACAATATGTTGATTAATTAATATATACTATATAGTTAATATTTGATAAAATTTTGCACACATTAAATTGTCACATATCCTTTCAATTGAAAATGTTTTATACATAGTAGGTGAGGATCGATGCATCACATTCTTATTTCAAGCAAAATACACCAACGCAACGTGAATATTTCGTGGACAAAGGAACAACATTAATATACGCGTACCGATGTGGCAGTGTCATGTCGGTAATTGTTTTCTTCTAAGATTTAATTTCTCTACTAGGGTTTATTTTAAGGTATATACACATAACAATTTTCTTTATACACATGGTAATTGACACGTTCACAGTTATAATAAATCTGTCCACGATGAGCGATAAATAACGGATCTTCACTAGGCAAGAAAATACATCCAAATGTGTACACAATTTGTACCGAACGAATAATATTCATTCATTCTCTAGAACTAGGCCCACGATTATTGGCTTAATTTGATGAGATTATAGCCCTCTATGAATGATATATGCATGCATATACGCACCATTTCATATGAAACTTTATTTTACAGCTGGCAAAAGTTATAAAATATTAATCCTTTTTTTTTAAATTTATTAGTACAAATTATATAAGGTGTGGATAATATCGAGTGATTCTCCTTTATTACCCGATTCAACAAATTATTATTACAAGAATGAGGTGCCAACTCTTTAGTTGCCCTAGGGTTTAGGGTTTGCCAATTGGGATGGAAAAGTCACATATCATGCAATTGGGAAACCCTAGCTCTCTCTCTCTCTCTCTCTACTATGATCAATGATTGGTTGTGATGAATTTAATTTAGTTTAAGATGGAGATAAATGACGTCGATATATTTGTGGATTAAAGTAAAATGAGCTGTATTTATGGTGTTCGTGTAAGAAAAGATTTTGTGAATATTTAAGACTCACATGGCTTGCATCCTCATATCAAAACCTACGTAGCTTTCTTATTTCTTTGTATTTATTCATAATTGAGTATGAATTATAAAGGGGTTTTGTGTCTCTTAGTTTGGTTATCTATTTATTTTTCACAATGTATCACTCCCATTCTGTTGAAGGGAGAGCTCGGGGATATGGTCATTGTGTTTGAGGAGAGGATTGTTGAAAACTGATGGTTCGAACAATATGTTCTAGCAAAGATGAACCTTATATACAAAGGGGAGCGACACTCCATTAGTATGAGACAAACACACGAAGATATATGTACGCCCCTCAATGATGTGGTCAGGGAGGGCTCATTATGTGGTCTGTGATCCTTGTGTTTGAGGAGAAAGCCCAAGACCAAAATCGTATGGGTTCGGTCTAAAACGGACAAAATATCATACTAACATGAGTTCGGTCTAAAACGGACAATATCATACTAACGCGGTTTGGTGATAGTGTTCGGAAACCCTAACACATTCTTATATTTTAAAGCTCGTTATTTGAAAGCTTTCGCCCCCAAATTGTTTATAAATAAACGAACAATTGCGTTTACTATACATACTCCTCTAAATCAAACACTAACTCCAGAAACGACACTTAATTTCTTCGTTAATTTCTGAAAAAAATACTCCCTCCATCCTCCATTTAGTGACATTGTTTTCTGAGCACAGGTTTTTTTGCATTTTTATGTTATAATAATAAATTAATGTGTTAAAGTGTTAAAGTGGAATAATTGTGGGTCCATTTGAATTGTTTAATGTATTAAAATGTTAAAATAATAAAAAGTAGATGTATAAAGTGTTAAAGTGTTAAAGTGATTGTGGGGTCTACGTCGTAAAATGGAATATGTCAGTAAATGGAGGACGTCCCAATATAGTAATAATGTCACTAAATGGAGGACGGAGGGAGTAAATCTATTCACACATGACACACTAGATTCCTCTATTTATAGACCCGGGTCGAACGGCCCAAAACTAAATAAACCCAGATTGGATTTAAAGTGTTTTTCCGGGCCGGGCTGAATAGATATTTTGGGCTGGGCCAAAATTATGGCAATGGAAAATATCCCAACTATGAATTGGACAGGCCCATCTTGAGACCAATAATTGTTTTTTATTTTTATTTATTTTGACATTACAAATAATCTTTTCATCCCATTAGAAACATAATTTATAAATTGAATATACATGGTGCATAAAATAATGAAATTAGTCATCTTTGTAGGAGCGAAAAGAGTATACTACCTCCATCTCACGAAAGTAGTCCACCTTTCCTCTTTGGTCCGTCTCATATATTAGTCCACTTTCTAAAAATGGTAAAGAATACTTGGCTATAATTAACTCTCTCTCCTCATAATTAATTACAACCACATATTTTCTTCTTTATTGTTCTTTATTGGTTCTTGTGTCAATTCAAAAGTGGACTACTTTCATGAGATGGAGGTAGTATTACTAATTCGATTGATGAATAACTCTCCGGACATGGATTACGCCGTCGGATAGTTATTTATCTTTCAGTATTATGGGAACTCATATTTACTACCACATTTGATAAGACACGTGTGACAACCTATCTACTTTGCGATCGGGTTATCGGAGACAAAATTTATTAATTTTACCTAGAATATAAGGACTAAAGATCACAAGTTGCAATATTTGGGGTTCTTTTTCAAGTGGGTGAATAAAAATAGATGAAACAACTCTAACAACGTGGCTAACATAATTTAATCTCGAGGGCTCTACTTTTCCTTTAATGGAACAATTCTCCTCCAATTTAATTAAATAAAAAGAATCCAACTACTAGTTAAAAATAAATAAATATTATTATTATTATTGTTATTATTATTAATTAATTAATCTATATGAACCCATTATTAGGTAGTATGAATCCAATCCATATATAAGTAGTAAAGACAACAATGCACACTTGGTAATTATCAAATAATATTATCCATTTCTTCATGTCTTAATCAGTTGAGAAATACAGTTGTATTTAGAATCTTAAATTTATTTAATTTGAAGGCTGCATTAAAATATTTTGTCCTTTCAGAACCCTAAGAGTCTATTATTTAATGCCAAAAATTTTATACTATATATAGTACTTTGATATTTTGGCAACATGTTCTTCTAGCACGTTAACGTTACGAGCTTTCGTTGAAATTTAAATAAAAATACTAGTATTTTTTTAATTACCTCGATAAACGCTTCTCTGCTCACTGTAAACACTCTTAATGTGTATACTGTTGATGTGATAGCGATATGATTTACTAATATTTACTCCCTCTGTTTTTAAATAAGTGTCCCCTTACACTACATCGGGGACACTTATTTAAAGACGGAGGGAGTATTCATTAATAGTATATCACGGCATCGTTGACATATTAAAAATGTTCACGACGAGTAAGGAATCATTTGTGTTATTATTATTGTTGAATTGAGATTCGCATTATAATTTTTTCTAGGTATAATCATTGATCACACTATTTGAAAAGGTCCATTCGCCGCGTCTATAAACATTTTTTATTTAATTATTTTCTATATTTTGGCTCCTGATTATTTAATTTTACCCATCAAAATCTTATATGTTAGTTTAATTTGCAGGTGAAAAAAAATACAAAAATATAATTATGTATGTGCATATAAATTAGGCCAATTTTGGACTTTTTGATTGTTGTTGCATTTTTGTAGTTATCCTAAACTTTGATTAAGACGCCTTCAAACTTTGCTCGAGTCTCATCGCATACAAATATGAAAGATCGTTACTTAATACTCTGTCCGTCCACGATAAATACATTTAGAATCTTTTAATACGTATTTCAATATGTCAAGAAGTAGATGTGTTACGATAAAATTATGATCTCTGATGTTGTGTATTATTTCTATATTAAGTGAGAACTAAACTCTATCGTAATATCTACTCTTGAGCAAATTGAATTCGTGCGAAAGGTTCTAAGTGCACGTATCATGGACGGAGGGAATAATTAAAAGATGAAGAATTGATGAACCCTTCTCCCAAACTCCTTGATGATGCAATTGACTTTTACAAAGATTTTTTTTACTTAGAAACGTTGCAGAAAGTGCAGATTATATATGGAACTGATTCCATCTTCTCCATTTCCTAAAAGTGAAATCAATTTGATGCTACCCTTTTTCATTTACCAGAGAGAGAGAGAGAGAGAGAGGTTGATGAAGACTTGTAACATGTCTTGATATTAAAGGACAAATTGGCATTGTATATTATAGCATTCTGTTTGTTTTTACACTTTCTTTTGTCATTGTTTTTGTCAAAGAGCTCCTTGTTCATCAAATCCTATCCCATTAACTAAGCATAAAACTCCCCATTACAAGACTAACACTACCTTTCAACACAAGGAAGAGAGAGAGAGAGAGAGAGAGAGAGAGAGAGAGAGAGAGAGAGAGAGAGAGAGAGGCCATAAACACATAAATAATAAACCTCATGCATTGACAGAGAGTACTAGTTTCCATCGATCTATCAATCTCCTTCCCCAATGGAGCAAAGATACCATCATAGCTATGGCTATGCTCTTGAGCAGCTTCCTCAGTTTCATGAGAATCAGTTTGAATTAGGCCATGTTCCATTGCCTTGCAACACCATGATTAGCAGAGTAGGATCATCCTCTTCTTCTTCTTCTACTTCTTCTTCTGCTGCAGCCTTCTACGCGGCCGAGGCGTGTATGGGACTACCATCATCGCGCTACGATCTTCGAGAAAACGAGACGAGGTTCAGCAGCTTCGATCAAGTCCAACAGCCAGTTTCATACCACCACCAAACTCAAACTTCAACAAACACCTTCATTAGGCCTAATAGTAGCTTGTACAGGAATGATCTCTCCGAGAACGATCGTCTCTTGATCCTCGAAGAGAAGCTTCTCGGAGACGTTGATGGCACGAACATGATAATAAGCCCTTCCCCTCCATTCATTCCTTTCCAAGATTTCCGAGTAAGTCTATCAAGAGTCAACCTCATATGATCATTTCACCTTCTCTTGCTTTACTTGATGATGATCACCTGCAGGCCTCGGAGAATTATGGATCGAACTTCGGAAACGTGAACCAGTACCTCCAACAACAACAACAACAACCTCATTCGAGTGCTAATGTTGCTACTACATCAAGTAAGACGAGGATCAGATGGACTCCAGATCTACATGATAGGTTTGTCGATTGTGTGAGTCGACTCGGTGGACCGGAGAGTAAGTGATATTCAACTATATGATCTCTATGTACATATTGTCCTTCATTGATCCACAAGATGATTGATATACTCATGTTCGATCTCTAGAGGCGAGGCCGAAGGCGATACTGCAGCTGATGGATACAGAGGGGCTCACTATCTTTCATGTCAAAAGCCATCTTCAAGTACTTTTTTCTTTACTCTTTTTTGATTATATGTCTCAACTTATCCTTGTCCTAACATTTCATGTTAATTCTTTCCATTTTTAGAAATATCGGAGTGTGAAATACGTCCCGGAATCAGTTGAAGGTACAGTCTGCTACTCTATTAAGGCTTGTGATAATTCCATGAAGAAATCTGAGCTTAAACATTCATTCTTGTTAACAGCAGGAAGATCGGACAGGAGAAGTAGTACGAACAACGTAGCTCAGATCGATGTGGAGACGTACGATCACTACTACTACTACTACTATACTTAGTTATATGAACATGTTCATGTATAATTAGCACATTTCTTCATCACAAATATTTCAAACTAGTTTTTCACATCTGCATTTAAAATTCTTGAAGTGGTATGCAAATCAAGGAGGCGTTGCAGCTGCAACTAGACGTCCAGATGCGCCTCCACGAGCAGCTAGAGGTTACATTCTTTCTCGTCTCTCTCGTCTCGTTGATGGATGTTTGATTTGGATTACGAACGTGTGCAGATTCAGAAGAATCTGCAGGTTAGCATAGAGGAGCAAGGGAAGAAGCTGAAGTTGATGCTGGACCAACAGCAGAAAGCAGCAGAGAATCTCATGACCAAATCAACACTAGTTGAAGATGAAGATGAAGAGGTTTCAACCTCTGATGATAATGGATTCCCAATCAAGATTAACTAAGTCTATGTGAATTAATCATTTGATTTCACCTTATTTTTTGCCACACTTGTATTGAGATATGTGTTAGCCATGTTTGTTGCCTTCTTTGTGGATCAATCTTTTTTTCACTTTTTGTGAATTTAAAGAGGAATATACTATATATTATTAGGAAAATAAAGTTGAGAAAAAAGAACGGTGGGGGCGTTTCGGTAGTGCGTTTCAGTTGGTAAGACGTTGTTTACCCTCTAAATAAGAGGTCGTAATTTAAGTTAATATAGAGAGAAATTAGAAGAAGCAGTTATTGATCCTTTAAACAAACAAACAAACATGTACTAGTAGTCTAGTAGACAGAATTCATGCTGCTAAATATGTAAATTCTTCAAGAACTGACAATTTAAATTGAATGTTCTTCTATGTGTAGTTGGTAATAAGTCAACTCATATTAGTTGAGTCATTTAAAATATTAAATTGGCTCATTATAAATAAGAAGGTAAAAATAATTGAACTGGGAGGAAAAAATTAGGATAAAAATGACATAAATAAAAGTTAGAATTAAGGATGTCAAACGGGTCAATCCACCAGGTTTCGGGCCAGCCCTATCGGGTTGCGGGTTATTTTGTTCGGGTTAGTCGGGCTTTTTATTCTGGCTAATATTTTTTGGCTCTAACCCTAACCCTCTCGGTTTCGGGCTAGCCCACCGGACCATTAAGTCTATAAAAAATAAAATTGGCATCGTATAAATATAAAAAAAAATTATTATTTTAGCACATATTTTTATAAACAAAATAAATAAATTGTTAAATATTGTGAGTTTAGCAAAACTACTTTTGAATGTAAATATTTATTTTACTTTTCACCAACTGTTGAATTAAAAAACGTGTAGAATTTAAAATGAAGATTACATTTTCATTAATAAACATTAAAAATACTCAATAATAATAAATACACAATTTGATTATCAAATTTATAAGTAGAATAATGAAATGTGTCATGAATTTATAGTTTATGGTACGGATGTCAAAAAAGCCCGAGCCCGATGGGCTGATCCAATTAGCCCGAAAAAAATAGTGGGTTAGGGCCAAAAAATAATAGCCCGAAAGTAAAAAAACCCGATAGGGCTGGCCCGAAAGCCCGGTGGGTTACTATAAATTATTCATGACATATTTCATTACTCTACTTATAAATTTGATAAATTATGTTGTGTTTTTAATAATTATTGAGTATTTTTAATTTGTTTTAATAAAAATATAACCTTCATTTTAATTTCTATACGTTTTTTACTTCGCCGCTTGGCGAAAAGTAAAATAAAGATTGACATTCGAAAATATTTTTGTTAAATTCACAATATATAATAATTTATTTAATTTTTTTTGTACAAGTATGTGCTAAAATAATAATTATTTTTATATTTATACGATGTCAATTTTATTTTTTATAAACTTAATGGCCCGGTGGGCTAGCCCGAAACCCGGTGGGTTAGGGTTATGGTCAAAAAATAATAGCCCGAAAGAAAAAAAAGCCCGATTAACCCGATCCGAAAAGCCCGCAACCCGATAGGGCTAGCCCGAAACCCGGTGGGTTGGCCCGTTTGACATCCCTAGTTTATGGTAAACCTACTGGGCCAACGCCGCCAACCCATGGACTTTCGAGCCAACCCCATTGGGCTTGGGCTTTTCGGTTCTAACCCTATCGGACTTTTACTTTCTAGCTATTATTTTTATCGATCGAATTAATAATCAAATAACCCAACTAAATGCCCAACGTTAAAGTACCTAAACGCGACTTTACCCTTAAAAAAAATATAATACGAAAGGCGACTTTCGTTCACGCGACGCTATTGCGCAGGTGTGTTAGAATAGCAACAGAGAAGAGAGGTGAGGTATAATAAGGGTTTCCCTTCGTTTTCGCACTCCATAGCCAACTAACTAGCAACAAAACACGCACAAACACACACTGAAAGTCTGCAGCTGTGTGCGCTGCACTGGAGAGCTCGAGAGCTAGAGAGAGAAAGAGAGAGTGGTAGAGGAAGCGGAAGAGTGAAACAATATTAGCGTAGAAGATGGAGGAATCGAAGAAGAGGAAGCTGGACGAATTGGGAAACGGCCAGTTGCTGTTGCCCAACATGGATGATTCGACTGCCAATTCAACCGCCGATGAATTGCGCACTCTTCTCGACCCGCTCGCCAAGCCTCAGCTCGTTGATCTTCTTGCTAGAGCGTACTTTTCTAACCCTAGCTCCTTATTTGAATTATCTGGGCTTTGTCATGATTTTCCTTTTTTTTTTCCTTCTTCATCGTGATTATAGAGTAGATTATAGTATTTTTTGTGAGGAATTCGCTCGAATGTGTTGGGAAGTTGATGCTCAGTGATTTTGGATTAGCTTTTATACCCATAAATTAGTGTAGAGCTATTAGTTATAACAACACTGCTTCAATTTTATATGTGTGGGTGTACTGCGATAAATGTGCAACATAACCACGCGATTTTGTGAATTACGAGCTTAGTGGATTTGATTGTTATGTTATTATGAGAATTGGTGTTTTTTTTATGCTATGATATTGCTGATTACTACGATTTGAGTTAGGCGAGATGCTG
Organism: Thymus mandschuricus; assembly: GCA_029379335.1. Classification (NCBI taxonomy): domain Eukaryota; kingdom Viridiplantae; phylum Streptophyta; class Magnoliopsida; order Lamiales; family Lamiaceae; genus Thymus; species Thymus mandschuricus. The sequence continues at coordinate 2,294,705 of CM057081.1, read as the reverse complement.
CTGGCCTTTTTTCTGATGAATGATCGCATATGTTTCTTTCTCTGCTATTTTTGTGTAAGGCACTGCTATTTGTAAATACGAGGCGATGCTTGCGTGATCAACCCCTCCCGGCATTGTTTGTATGCTTTGGATTGGGGGCTTTATTCGGTTGTGAATCATTTACTTATGCATACAAATGCTTTAATTGTGATTGTGCATGGTGTGCGAGGTTCGATGCCTGGTGGCATGCTGTGTGGATTGATTTGACATTTGTGTGTGTGCTTGTTTGCATGTTCTGGCGTGAAGAGGGTCCCAATATCCCTCTATTGCTGAAGAAATTAAAAGTGTTGCAAGTGCTGATCCTGCACTTCGAAAGCTTTTTGTTCGTGGTTTAGCATGGAATACTACTTCGGAAACTTTGTGTGCTGTGAGTGTTTGCTGCCTGCGGAACATGCATTTTGTTTGCTGACTCACTGATAATGTATCTATTTGTTGTGTCTTCTCTTAGTCTCTTAACTTTGTTATGCAATGATAGGCAATAGTGTGTAAATTTGCATGCAGGCCTTTCAGGAGCACGGTGAAATCGAAGAGGGTGCTGTAATCTACGACAAAGTGACTGGAAAGTCACGTGGTTATGGTTTTGTTACGTTTAAGGATATGGAGTCTGCTCAGATAGCTCTAAAGGCACCGAGTAAAATGATAGATGTGAGTATTTTACTTCAAACCTCATACACATAGTGAAGTTCTTTACTGATGTGTATTGAATATCTGCAAATAACTCACGAATCTAGTCTCTACCTATATATCTGCTTCAGGGTCGTATGGCTGTCTGTAATCTCGCGAGTGAAGGATTAAGCAGCAACAGCATTACACCAGATCAAGCCCAGAGGAAACTTTACGTTGGTGGTTTGTCGCCTGAAACCACTAGTGAGATGCTCCTCTCCTTTTTCACTAGGCATGGTGAGATTGAAGAGGGTTCCGTTGCTTATGACAAGGACACCAATAAATCACGGTAAAAACTTATCCAAAGTCTATTCTCCTCAATTTCAAGAACCTATTCTCTCCCTGTTTGGTCTGACGGATTGGGTTTCTCTTAAGTGGGTTCGGCTTTGTTACTTTCAAGACTGTCGAGGCTGCAAAGAGAGCTATAGACGACCCCCAAAAATTGCTTGGAGTGAGTTGTTTAGATACCTTTCCTGAACTCAAACCACTAAATCTGACTAGCATCCTAGGCTTCATCCCCCGTTATAGGCAATTTTCTTGAATGCTCTCGTTTGCATGAATTGCAGGGAAGAAATATCTCGGTGAAGCTAGCTGATAACTACAAAGGAAAGGCCCCACAACCACAGCTACCACCAGCCGCAGCTCCACTACACATGAATGCTGGAGTACCTATGGGATATAGTTTTCCTCAACCGATGGCCCCATACCCAAATTCTTCGTATACAAGTGCACCGACAGCATTTGCTCCTCCTCCATATCCAGTTCATCCACAGTTTTCCTATCCTCAGTATGGAGTGAAGAAAGAAACTACTCCTCCACAGGCAGCAATCGGGGCTTACCCTTACTATATGCCCAAGCAATGATCAAATTAAACCTAATTCTAGCATAGTATGGTGATATCTGGTTTGTCTACTGAAAAGACATCTTTCTTCGTATCTACTCTCTCCTTACCGGTTCTCTCTCCTGGTAAAACAGGGTCCATAGCCGGACGAAGAAACTTCAAGTAAAGAAAGAAGCTCGTGCTCTGATGTTGATTTTGAAGATTCTGGCAATTTTGATGTCAAGTAGTGATCACTGTTGAGGTTAACACACTTTTAAAATTTTAATCCTCTGTTTTTCTGCATTAATTTGTTGTATGAGAGGATATGAAATGCTCAGAATCAATAGAAGGCTCTTTTGTCAGTTGAGAAATTGAAGAGAATTCCAAGAAAGACTTATACCGGATGTTCATTATCTTTAAATTTAATCATTGTGGGGGCGAATTAAACATATTACTTCGTTTGTCGACCGAATCGTAGGCGTTTCTTTATGTTATTCTCCCTTCGTCTTTTTTCAGATGGTCTGTTTGCTATTTTGGGACATTTTTTTTTTAGATGACTTATTTCCTTTTAAAGCCCACCAAACATCACTTTATCTTTAACATTACACTTATCTTTAACACACACTACATATTAACTTTTTTATTATATTTTTTAAATATCTATCGAAAAAAAACAGGTCATGTGAAAAAGACCGAAGGAAGTACTTCACATGTATTAAAAATTGCTTATAATTCGGTGGGACGGAGGGAGTGTTTATTCTTCGGAAACATCTACCTACACAAAGAGTTGAGTTTTCATATTTAAAAAAAATAAAAGCCTTTTAAGTTTTTGAAAATTTTCAGCCCATAAATTGGCCCATATTGTAATGGGCCTCCGAGAATAGGTGGGGCCCAATATAATCAGTTATGGAACCCAGCTGCTGCTGCTTGACGTGTGGTCCCCCCTCCTCTTGACTGAAAATTAAAAGGATTAAGACAGCACAACAAGGTAACCCATGGCGACAATGGAACGCACCTCAGTTGGTAAGACGCTTCCCCTCCAATTAATAGGTCGAGGGTTTGAGTCACATTAAGGAGGGAAATGGACAGCCATTATTGATCCTAGTTTTTTCAAAAAAAATAAAAACGAAGTAACCTAGGACTATAAATGTAATTTCATTGCACATAAATTTATAAATTAGAAAGAAAAAAAAAATCCTTTTTGTTTAGGGTTCAAAAAATGTTCAACCACCAAACAAGGGATAATGATTTCCAATCTCATGGAATAATAAAATGGGCACTCACTCACCAAATAAAAACAAAATTATATGATTAAATCTATTTCTATTCCCATTATTAAATTCACAGAAAACAAATCAATTTGTATTTTTTTATTTATTTTGTTAAAGATTAAAGTATAAAAGTCAGCATGAATTTTTATTTGTTGTTGGTGAATTTTAAATACTAGTAATATGAAGATTTGAAAATGTTCACATGCAAAAACACAATTCACTCTCACACCACAAACATAGTCAGAGACACTGTGTGCCCACACACACTACACACGTAATCAAAACTGGCTCTTTATCTATTAAATTTGTTTTATTGTTACGCATATACGAATCTAACCATTGAAGATTTTCAAAAGTGTTCAAATAAACCAGTGAATGGGTTTCGGAGGTGAAGGTGCGTGGGTTGTAAACGAGCCGAGTCGAGCTAAATGGTGGCTCGTTCAACCTCGACTCAATGAAATATTTAATTGTTTGAGTTTGAGGCCAGCTTTTAATTTTGTAATTAGGTTCGTTTTGACTCATTGTAAAATTCAAACTCCAATTCCACTTAAACAAATACTCGATTAAACTGTACTCGGGCTCGAAGTTAAACCTGACTCAGAGAAATGTTTGAATTGATTTGCATTTGAGCACATTTAAAATGAGTTAATTTTATACTATTCCCTCCGCCCTTTATAAGTGAACTTAAATCTTGAACACATGTTTTGTTTATTATAATAATATATTAATAAATTAATGCATTAAAGCGTTATAGTATAATAATTATAGGTCCATTTAATATTTTTAATGAAATTATAAGTGTTAAAGTAATTGTGAGGTATATGTCACAAATTATAAAGTTTTATAGAGGACGTCCATATATAATAAGAGTATCAATAAATAGAGAGCGATGACGCCAATGAGAGTATATATATATATATTTTTTTTTCACGACTCATAGACTAAAGCTCAATTATGAGCTCGGTATAAAGCTTGCAAACAAGCTTTAAATACAATCTGAGCTTGCAAGCAATCCGGGCCGAGCAGTGTTTGAGCTTGGCTCGATAATTTTGTGGAGTTCGATTTCGGGCCGGAGCCCAGTTCAATTATTACTTCCTCTGGTTCGTGATTTTTTGTGCGTTTTCCATTTTGGGACGTCCCAAGATTTCTTGTGCGTTTCCTTTTTGGGAAATAATTAGCAATTTAAGTACACAATTAGTGATCCCTTATTACGATTAACAAAACCCTAATAAATAAAAAAAATTCACAAATAATTTATAAAAAAAAAAAAAAACAGAAAAAACAATAAATTTTTTTTTCCACAAAAATTAAAAACCACTTATATTATCCTACCACAAAATATCTCCCACCCACCAAATTTATTCCACCCAATTCATTATCTTCTCACAACAACTCTCTCTCTTCCTCTTCTTTGTTGTTCTTCCTCTCGTTCGTATCGACAAACCCTAAATTTCCATCCCCCCCCGCCGTCGCCATGGATCCACCCCCATCCGATAAATCGGAATGGAGATCAACCCGCAACCGACCCGTCACCGTGAATCCCCGCGGCGGCGGGCTCACAGGCTGCGAGGTGCGTCGCCGCCGTGTTAGCCGCCGTTGGGCTTCCACCTCCGAACTGAGCCCAAGCCCTCCTCCACCTCCTCCTCGAATCAAAACGCCCATTTCACCCGGGCGCTACGGCTCCCTCCGCTCACCACCGACAGTGCGGAGCCTTCCAACCTGGACCGGTCCGCCGCCTCTGAGCGAGGGATATGTGTATGTCCCTCGATTTGAGGAACTTACGCCGTCGCCGCCTGGCGAGGATGAGAGTGTACGTCCTCCCTTCCGTTGGGCAACCCCTCACCAAACGACGGAGAGGCTGGCGCGGCGGTTGCCGTTTTCAGCCGCCCCAAGCGTCGAAGAGTCCCCCCAACTTTCTGAGCAGCCTCCGCCGTCGCCGCCGCCGTCCGCTGTTGAGGAGGAAGGCCTCACGGACAGTGATCCCTTGTCCAAGAGGCATGTGTATTACTATCGTGATGGATTTCCAGTCTACTTCCCATTCCATCCCACCACGGAAGAGTGGGATTTTTATGACGGAGAAGCTGATCGGAAAGCCGCTGAATAATCCTTTCTTCGACCTGAATCCCCTTTACAGATGAAGTCTGTAAAGGGGATTCGGGTCAGGTTGAGGTTGAATTATCTGTGGGGCTTTGTGATCCAATTGGTGATTGAAATGCAGATGAATAATCCAATTGATGGTTCCTTCGACCCGAATCCCCTTTAAAGATGAAGTCTTTAAAGGGGATTCGGGTCAGGGGGACGTTGCATAATCTGTGGGGTTTTGTGATGGAGGAGGTTGAACTAATCTGATGGTTTATGTGCAATGTGTTAATGTTTATTGATGGAAAATGTTGCTGTGGTTTCTTGCTATGGGCAGTATATGGTTTGAGTAATCTCTGTTCTTCTGTCCCTCTGATATGAAGTTGATGTGCCACTGTTCCATTTAATTTGTGTGACTGGTTTGATTCTTGATGGGGTTTCTGTGGTATGAGTGTATGTACAGTTGAATGTTATGTGATCTCTGATCTTTGTTGCATGTTTTGATTCTAATTGACAAAGTTTTTGATCAATTTGAAAATGGGACAGTTAGGGCTGCAAACGAGCCGAGCTACTCGGGACTTATTCGGTGCTCGATTCGGTAAAAGCTCGTTCGAGCTCGAACTCGTTAACAAACGAGCCGAGTTTCGAGCCCGAATTCGAGCTCGGTTAACTTAACGAGCCGAACTCGAGCAGTAAGGTGTTCGGCTCGTTTTGCTCGCGAACGTGTTCGGCTCGTATATTAATCGAACATGTTCGCGAGCCTGCTCGCGAACTCTTAATCGAACCTCTAATCGAGCCTGTAAACGAGCTTTAGCACATTTATGTGTAAAAAATTGTAGGTAAGAGAATTTTAATTATTATCAAATGTTAATGAGTTAAAATTAATTTCAAATTACAACCAAAACTAATATTAATTGTTTTTTTGGATTTTGTTTTATATTTTGGATGAATTTCATTAGATGAATTTTTATTTGATGAAATTCATTTTAATTTAAGTTCATTTGAAGTGTTAAAAGAAAATATTAAATATGTTTATATCATGTCTTTTAAACGAGCTCGGACTCGAGCTTTTCACGAGCCAAATTCGAGCTCAAGTCCGAACCGAGCACGAGCCGAACTCGAGCCGAATTCGAGCTCAAAATTTTTAACCCGAGCCGAGCTCGAGCCCGGATTTAAAGCTCGAATCGAACTCGAACCCGAGCCTGAGCCGGTCAAATACTAAACGAACCGAACCCGAGCAGACCAGTACTCGATCAGGTTCGGCTCGTTTGCAGCCCTAGGGACAGTGGTAGAACAAGAGTAGCATTTTCCATTTCAAAAGATGTTAAGTACACTAGTCTTTTGAAATCCCAAATGCTAACATATACAACAACTATGATTAGTCTATATGCTTCTGCAAAAAAGTGTTTGTTACATGTGATGAACCCTAGCTAATTGCAACCATGGCCAACTGTTCTTCAATCCCTGTCAGCTGCTGCATTCCCAATCTTTGAATCAGATGCTCAATTCCTCTGATTTGGCCATTCTCTATTAGATAATCTATGCTTTGCCTTGCTAATTCCATTGGAATTGTTAGACTAATTGGCAATCTCCCTTCTCTAATCAACCTGTCATTTCCCATGTGTGGTATCTAGTAATTGTTGTGGCCTCTGACCTTCATGATCTCTGTTAGGCAGTCTTGGAGTGTGAGAAATACTTTGTTCAATGTCATTGGTGGTAAATCATGAAATGCAGTTTGCACTGCCATCACTAGATCATCCACTGTTCTACATACTTTTCTATGCTGCAGTGATTGAATAGCATTGAAGAATCCCAAGTCATTTATGTTTGTGTCTGGGGAATTTGGTGGCTGTTGAACTAATCTTATGTTGAATCCATCTGTGCTTGCAGCTAATCTGAAATCTGGATCTGAATCAGTGATATGAGGCTTTGCATTATCTTGTTGGATGAAAATGTTCTTATCTGCAGTTGCTGGCCACTTGTTTCTTATTGCAGGGACAACCTAGTGTCATATTTCATGAAAAAACAATTCTATGAGACAACTTAGTAGTGCTATGATGTATATCTGAGCATGAGTATTGCATTTACAAACATGTAGGGCAGTAGATTGCTGGTACCTCATTCAAAAGACATCTTTTCATCACTTCTCTTGTGATGGAGTCAACTGCTTTGATATAGGGTGTGCCCTTTTTTCTGTGCTTGCTGTTTTTGATTGCTTTATGTTGAGTGGTGAATGGGAAGCATCCTATTTTGCCATCAAATAGGACTGTGTCATCATCTCTTAGTATTGGCCTACTCACTGCACACAAAAACATGATTTTGCCAATAAACCTCTTTGATTTGCATGCTCTGTATGGTTCATCTTCCCCTGGTGCAAGATAATACCTGTAATATGAAATGTAAAAGGTAAGTATAGATGTTGTTTGATGACCAATGATGTATATCTCCTTTACTGAGGTCAGTCCCTCCATGTACCTGTTTTTTCCTTTGGTGATGAAGAACCACTTCTCATCAATATGCACTATATTGTGCATAGATGAGTACTTCAATGTGTTGAGTACTCTGTCCAATTGGAGCATTTCCAAACTGAACCTCAACCTAAGGAATTTGTTATCTGCTGTTAAGGAAGGCTTAATGTAGCTTGCAAATATCTTAAAAAGTCCTGCCTTCCCCCATCTCTGCAATGTAGATCTGCTAACTCCCATCTTCTCCACCATCGATCTATAACATGATCTTTCACTGAAATCCATTCCCCTAAGAACTGCATAGTTGGGCTTCAGGTTATGGTTTCTTATTCTCCCCTTTTTCTGTGATTTTAACTGTATAGCTAACCCTTGCATTTGCTGTTCTCCTGCAGTTTTCCAGAGCCTAGATACAGTGTTACGATGGATGTGGAAATGTTGTTGGGCTTCAAGCATCCTACCTCGTTTTGGCTTCCCATTCTTTGTATCTTGAAGGAGGAACTGCACAACCAAGTTCTGCTCTTCATCTGTCAGGTTTTTGGCCCTCTTCACCATCTCTTCTTCTTCTTCTTCTTCTTCTTCTTCTTCTTCTTCTCTTTTTCTTCTTCTTCTTCCTCTGTGATCACTTCTTCTTCTGTGATCACTTCTTCTTCTGCTTCTGTTCTTCGTCTTCTTCTTCTTCTTCTTCTTCTTCTTCTTCTTCTTCTTCTTCTTCTTCTTCTTCTTGTTCTTGTTCTGCTTCTCTTCTTCCTCTGTGATCACTTCTTCTTCTGCTTATCTTCTTCTCCTCCTCTCTGCTGGAATCTGACTCTTCTCTTCTCTCCTCTCCTCTCTTCTGTTTTTTTTTTTTTTTTTTTTTTGGGCAGATGAAGAAACAAAAATAAGGATGAAAGAGGGGGATATGCTGCACAACTTGATCAAATTTGAATTGGGCGCCATTTCCATTTCCCCCCTTCAAAATTTTTTTTTTTTTTTTATTGGGTGATTAAACCCATGTGACTAATTGGAAAACAATTGATTTAATCTCAGTGTATGGATTGCAGTTTGTTGGAATGAAATGGCAATTTCTGTTCTTTTGTTTAATTTGTTGTTCATTTTCTGTTTTGGAGTTCATTTGTTCTGTTTTTTGGTTGAATGGAGTGAAGGAAAATGGAATGGATGAATGGAATGAAATGGCAGTTGAATGGAGTGAAGAAAACCAATTAAAAAAAAAAAAAATTTACTGTGCATAAATCGAAAATGCAGTTTAATAAATAACAGAAAAAAAAAAATTTTACATTATTTTTAATATTTATTATAATTTATATATATATATTACAAAACAAATTAACAAAATAATATCCATAAACAACATACTTAAACAACTAAACACAAACGCCATAATTCCCGTGCCGAAAAGAAACGCACAAGAAATCCTGGGCCAGAGGAAGTAACAAATTCGAATTCTATTAAACATTTTCAAATCGATTATCAAATAGTTGTCGAATAGTTTGGGTCGCTTTTATATACAAAAACGTGTTGAGCTTTAAAATTACAGCAAGTGAAGCAGCTGGATGCCCTTAAGGGGGGCAACTATCCCACTCTTGTAGATATCTATTTTGACTCTGTCCAAGGTGTGTGGTAGCCATAGCCTTTCAATTACTCCTTTTTATTTTTATATTTTAATCTACCCTATTATATTTATATTATTATTATTATTGTTAATATCTTTTTTTAATTTCTCTTGTTTTAAAAATCAATTCTTTAGCAAGTTTGTTGCCTCTCGTAGTTATTTTGCCTTCAATTACACTTTACCCTAACTTCCCATCAAAATAAATAAACATCCTCACTACTTCCCACTCAAACAAGTTTCCCCTCTCTCTCTCTCTCTCTCTGTCTGTCTTTGCCTCCCTTGCCTCATTTGCTAGTTCCTTCAAACTTCGAAATCTGGAATAAAATCCCAGTCTTTTTCCAATTTGAGTTCATTTTGTGAAATCTTAATCCATCTCTCGCTGTTTCTTTCATCTGGGCTATTTTCTTTTTCCTGTTTCAGATCAAATTTCTATCTAATTTACACTCATAGCATAATCAAGACTTCACCTTTCTCTTCCTTCTTTCCTTCCTACCGTTGGAGCAGTTCATGCAGGTTCAAAACCTTATCTAATTGCTGGGTTTTCTCTTATTTGAGGTGCAGATGCGTATTGTTTCTTGTGAAGCCATCTTCATTTGGTATATAAACTCTCTCTCTCTCATCTACTGCAATTTTTTTTTTTTTTTGTTGCTATATAAAGTAATGATTTCATCATAGTGTTTTGCTTTCTGTTTGAGGCTCTGAGTTATGCACATGAACTGGATTTGGATTTACTGGGGTTTATATGCTAGTTAAACTTGTAGATTCAGCTTGATTTTCATGGGGTTGTGAAGCTCATTTGATTGTTGGAATATTGTGTAGTAGTAGTAGTAAAGTTAGTTTCTTGATTTTCTTTGAATGGATGGTATAGATAAGGTTTAGATTTGAACATATTTAGTTGTAGTAGTTGTAGATTTGTTTTTGTTGCTTTACAGAAGTGGATAGTTTTGTAATTTTTGTTGTACTTTTGAATTCCACCATTAATTTTTAAGAAGGATGCTTGTGGAAGTCTTTTATCCATGATGTTTTCTTGCAGAAGTATCATAATTTTGCTCGAGAAGCGTTATTAAAGAATGGGTCGAGGAAGAGGGAAAGGGAAGAAACAGTTTGCCGCTTCTTCTCGTGATGATACTGGGAGTGGTGAGGATGAGAAGCTACCCGTGAGGAGAAGAGGAAGGCCGTTGAAGCCAATGAAAGACGACTTTGAAGAGGAGGATGAAGTCGAGAAGATTGAGGAAGAGGATGAAGATTCTGAGGAGGGTAAAAGCAGCAAGAGTCAAGCTTCTTCAGATAATGGGAGGAAGAGGAAGAGGCCCCCACAGATTAAGGAAGGCGACGAATTAGTGAAGGAAGAGAATAGTGCCACTGTCATTATTAAGCCCGTTGGCTTTAGACATCACGGAAGCAGGAGGAAGAATAAGCCGAGAAGGGCTGCTGAAGTTGGTGTCGAATGCAAATGAATCTTGAATTGCACGTTGAGAGATGAAGCTTTTCTTGGATTTGTTATTTGAGTTGATGTGTTTTCTGCTAATGCCTTGGGAAAATTCTTGGAATTAATTGTTTTTTGTTTAATGCAGAAGAGTTTAGCAAGCTTTTCTGCTTCTCTTATTGGATGACTGAGCTAGTACATTTATGTTCTATAGAGTATTTTATCCAATTTTGGCTGAATTCTTCCTCCCATACTATTTCATCCGTCCATCATCTTTTGGCTTTCGATTTTAACATCAGGTGGAAGATAGCTTGAATCTTGAGCAATATCAGTGGATTAGCTGCAAATAGATTCAGGTAAGACTCTTTCACTCCTTTTGCCACATTGGCTGTCTACTCTATTTGGTGCTGCTGTTCTAAACTCGTGAGTCGATGTTATGTGATGGATAGAGTGAATCTTCGTCATGCAATAGGAATATAGGATTATAGGAACCATAGGCCCCGTGGTTAGTTAGATTCAACCCTAACTTCATGATCTCCACATTGAGTAGCTCACCAAACACTTATTCTTCAGCCCAAATTTCTCAGTTTCTGATGGAGTTCATCTTTGAAGGATATAATTTTATACGGAGTACTATCTATCAATAGAAGTAGTATAGACTTTCATCAAGGACGAGCAAGTTGAACCCGGTGCTGCTGAAGTATGACTAATTGTATGCAGCTGAGGTATATGGTTTTTTGTTGTTAGAAGTCCGGTTCGACGCCCTTTTGCATCTCTTGTAGATCATTCCCTCTCTCCAGATAGCCTCTTTCCTTCTTACTTGTGTTCATGCTTGAATTTGTTTGGAATCTAATAAGAGTATATCTTTCATTATGATTTGTTTTTGGTGCTGTGATTGCATTTGAATTTATGTTTTTATTTGATTGTAGTGGATTGGAAATTTGGAGATCCAAATATTGTTATTATGGGCTTCTTTTTTGGGCCAACAATTTAGTAATAATAAATAAATAATGTAATTTCCATTTGATCAAATCAACTATTGTGGAACAAATAAATATTTACTTCCACCTTCTAAATTTAGGGCATGTGGTCCCTTCATTGTACCAAGAAATTAATGATTTAAAACCCAACTACCTACTAATTAACGGGAAATTAAAGGTCGAGTAACGAAAGACTTGACTCGGGTCCTCTGATTTTGAAACTTAGTCCTCTATCGTTAGGTCAACATACACGAACAATATACAATTTCTATAATGATACCCCATATGTACAGTATTAATGATGTTTTCTTCTATTTTTTTTAAAATTTTGTGATTGTTTTCTATGATGAGCGCTTTTGCTTTCTCACAAAATGCCAGAAAATATTCAATGAGTTGTGGACCGAAATATGAGTGAATTTAGACACAGAGGTATCAAGTTAATAATAATGTTCCCACCGGCAATTAATGCTCTCTTGACCACGATATGCGATTTAAAATCTTTCGATATCATTTTAATATATGCTGAAAAATATTAGACATTACGATAAAGTTTATGTTTCACTCAATATAATAAGTTATTTTACTTCATGCAATACACAATATATCAAGTAGGAATATAAATTTATTTACTTTAACCCTTATTTTTTAACACGTTAAGATATATGTTAAATTATTCTAAGTGCGTGTATCGTAGTCACGAGTAATAACAAACTTTAGAGATAATCATTGTTTATGGTTTTGGTTAATTAGCATAAAAGAGGTTCTTAGAGGACTATAATTTACTTACATATAATACTGATTATACCTTTTCGTCCATGATTTATTGACATTATTTTTATATTGGAAAATTTATGATTATTGAACTTTTACGTTATGGGACGTTGTCACGTTGGTTCCACAATCACATTAACATTTTATGACTATACTTTTAACACTTTAATAACATTAAAATTATTAGATGGACCAATAATTATTCTACTTTAACTCTTAAAATTTGTTGATTACTCCATCCTTCTCACTTCAATACTTCAATGACTTGTTTCATTTTTCCACAAAATTTTAAAAGCAAGATTAAAAGTACAGTCCACATTCATAAGTAAAGATTAGTTATTTCCACTTACAAAACAAACTAATTAAAATAGGACATCTCGAAAAATAAAGACAAGTGAAGTGGTTATCGAAATGCAAAAAAGTTTGTGTCAAACCTAAATCATGAGTGAGCTGAAACCATAGACATTATCCGAGGAAAGTCAATAATTACTCTTAGGGTGAGAAATTATACTACCACTTTTAAAAACATCAATACACAAAATACCCCTCTTTTAAAAAGCATACACAAAATACCACTTTGTATATTTTAATTGGGTGGGTCCCACTTTTTGTAATTATTTTAAATCAAAATTGTGTATTTATTATTGGATTTAGTGTGTTGTTGTGCATGGTCCGATTTTTGAGGGGAAGAATCTCAATTGTGGGAGAAAAAAAAAACAGCTACAAGACAAAACATATTTACCCTTTATTCCCCCCACTCACTCGGTCACTCCCCACCCAACCCTATATCACGCTGCTGCACACCCCCTGCTGCCCCCTTTTTCCTTTTCTTCACCATCTCTCTCGCAGCTCTCTCTCTCCCGAAGCTCTCTCTATCTCTCTCCCTTTTCCGGCAGCTCTCTCTCTCTCTCCCCATCGGAAGTGAATTGCTACTCCGGCAATTCGCCCTCTCTCCCATCTCTCTCTAGTCTCTCCCATCTGTCTCTCTCTCTCCGGCAAGCAACCACCGCGCCGGCAAGCCTCCCCGTCACCGGAGAATACTCGGATCCCGTCGACAGTAAAAAAAAAAAAGGTAATATTATATGAGTACAATAATTGAAGTTAAAAACAATTTGGGATTTTCTGGCCGATTTCACGCCGGAGTTCGTTTGCCGGAACACATATCACGCCGGCAACATATCACGCCGGCGTGATATGTGTTCCGGAAAACTAACTCCGGCGTGAAATCGGCCAGAAAATCCCAAATTGTTTTTAACTTCAATACGTATATGTATTTTACATTTATAAGTTATGTAGTGTATGTTAGATTCAAGTATTTGATATTAATTTATGAGATTTAAAAAGATTTGTGATTTGAAATTTAAATTCGAACTTTAGAATTAAGAGATTTGAGTGCTAATTAATTTGTTTTAAAATATGATTTATATTTGAGGGCTAATTTCGCCGTTCAATTTTTTTGGAATTGTTTAGGTTGGGAACGTGGCCGGAAAATTTTATTTTCACACCGGAGTCGAAGTCGGAGAGTACAACAACTCAATTGACTACAAAAAATGGTATGTTTTCATTCTAGTAACCGGAATTTAAAATTCACGCCGGAAGGTTATTGCCGGAAAATTAAACACGCCGGATAAATATCACGCCGGCGTGATTATTTTTCCGGCAACACTTTTCGGGCGTGATTTGTGTATACACGTTCATAAGAATTTTTTTGTTGTTTATTATGTCGATTTTGTTAAATTTGTGTATTCATTAAATTGTATTATATATTGTTTTAATAATTATTTATTAAAAATATTCAATTACAGTTTATAAATATATGTTTATATACCATTGTTTTAGAAAAAATAATTCCATTTTTTTTGTATAAATCACGCCGGAAAATAGATGCCGTGACACAAATCACGCCGGTAGTGAATTTTTCCGGCGTTATTTGTACTCCGGCGTCCCTTTTCCGGCGTGAAATACATTTTTGAGCAGATAAAAATTTTATTTTTTTAGTTATACTATTAATCTAGCAAAAACTGGTTCTATATAGCATGCGTTTATTAGGATTGTAATGTATATATTTTATTAACAATGTTTGATAGGAAAATTGTGAAATTTAGTGTAAAATACATGTAAATAATATTTTTAATTTTAAAAAAATTATATTAGTATTTTTTGGGAAATCACGCCGGAAAACTTCCCGCCGGACAAATATCACGCCGGCGTTAATTACCGCCAGCGTGTTTTGTGATCCGTTAGGATCTCTCCGGCGTGAAATTTTTCCGGTTTTATACTATTTTTTTTTTCAGCATTTCCTTTATTTACTTTTTAATTATAATCTGTTTTTGTATGATTTTAATTTATATTCGTATGTATGTGGTTTTGTGATTTATTCTTATTTATAAATGGTTTATGTTTTTTTTTTTTTTAGGAATTGAGCGCGAACGTCGTTTCGCTACGTCGCCGGAACTATTTCAACCAAAAAGTTTTGACGTTGAACCTCTACCATAGAACTCAAATACTGAAGGATGTCGAGAAAGCTTTAACGGAGGCAGGGGGAGATCCACTGCTCGGTCGATTCAGGGATGGGCCTTTTGGCCATTTTGTGGGGTGGCGGCCGGGGCAGTCGAATGCCCAAGTACTGCACAGTATCCTTTGTCGAGCTATTAGTGAGAACGGAGGCATGTTCTTCTATGTAAAAGGAGAACGCATTGAATTCACTGCTCCGGAATTTGCCTTGGTGACCGGATTGAAGTTTGGCGAGAGCTCGTGGGATCCCAACAAGCATTTGAATGCGAATCAGTCTCGACTCCACAAGAGGCTGTGTCGCAAGGATTTGAAATTGGGGAGGGAATTGTTGGGTCTTATCAACACGGATGCCGAACGCTTTAAAAACGATCAGGATACCCTACTATCACTGGTGAATCTGCTGATTGCCAATACTTTCATTCTCGGGCACGATATCAAGAACGCCCCTTTCGCCTGGTTGTGGCGGCTTGCCGATGATCCGGAGGAGTTCAACCGGTTTCCTTGGGGTGCATACAGTTTCCTCACCCTTCGGTATTACGTCGAGCACGCCCTAGACTCCGATGTCTACCACTTTTACGGGCCGGCCTGGGCCTTGTTAGTCTGGGGATATGAGGTGATCGGAGGTATCAGTGCAGTCGCTGGAGTACTTGAAAACGAGCACGCATACCCGAGGTGTTTGAGATGGAAGTTCAAGAAGAGCCTGCGGGAGGGGACGACTTTGGAAAAGTTGTTCCAGATAGTCGACGATCCTCAGTATTTGATGTGTAATATCGCACCGGACCAGTGGGAGGCCGGCCTCGAGTATTTCCTATCGTCCTTGGTCCCGAACCCATGTGACGTATTCTTCTACGTGCCGGTAGCCGTGACCGGCGGGCCTTCTCAGTTTCCGCCAGAGGCGCGTACACGTCGACCGATGCACGACCAGGACGACATACTCGACGGTACCGGAGGACGTACGAGGAGGAGCACCCAGAGCCGAAGCTACATGGGTGAGGAGGAGCAGACTTCCGCCCGGGGATCCAGGAGCAGACGCGATCCCGGGAAGAGGCCGAGGGAGGACACTTCTAGCGGCAGCAGGGGACACGATATCCCCAGCTACGCGACGCCCGAGGACGTTAGGAGGATCATGAAAGAGGAAATAGCAGAGCAGAATGCAGAGATCGACAGGAAGCTTGAAGGCTTCATGGACAAGGTGAAATCAATGTTCGAGGAGGTGAAGGCCTTGTTCAGTTGCAAGTCTTCAAGTATTCCACGGTCGGTCTCACAGCCTCAGCGCGGTCGTGGCGGTCGTGGTGGGCGGCCTCCTATTGTCACTTCGGGGCGGGCTTCTTCAGCACGCCCTTCGGGTGCTGCGACTACCGGAGCAGGAGGTTCTAGAAGCTCCGGGATACAGCACGTGACGGCCGAAGTGGGGGACCGTCGGGACACGACCCTCCCGTTGTACACCGACAGTGGGCCCTCCGAGCCCTCCACTACGCTCGGGACGTACCAGGATGCTTCATACTCTGATGCATGGGCTGCATTTACGGGACAGGTATAATCTGTTCGGGAATAATTTTCACTTCTGAATTCGTGATAGAGAATATTTATTTTGTTATCATTTCTGTACCAGAATATAATTAAGAAGTAATTTGGAAGGTTAAAATGTTTTTCACGCCGGAGACATGTCATCGGAAAAGATATCACGCCGGTAGGGTTTCACGCCGGCGTGATTTTGTCTCCGACGACTTTTCTCCGGCGTGAAATTAGCTGTAATGTCTCTTTTTATGTTTTAAACCTTATTATATAAAATGTTGAAGAAAAAGTGTGTTTAAGATTACGAATTTGACATACAATTTTGTAGCCGTCGACATACATCCCTCCGTTCTCGGCGCAGTACACGCCTCCGGCCACATACCAAGATTATCAGCCGGTCACGTACCAAGATTATCAGCCGGGCCGATTTTCACTTCCGGAGAACATTTCTAGCGCTGATTATTCTACTGCGACGGCGCCAAACGTTACCATCCGTGCTCGAGCTCGTTCATCGACTTCGCAAGTCGAGCGGGGTCAGGTATTCTTCCGAAATTAGCCGTGGTTTTATTGGTCTGTATCGAGCAGTTTAATAAATTTATTTGAACTAGTCATCAGGTTCATCGCAAGTCTCCTTAAAAGCGGTCGGTGTATACACACCGACGTACGAACCAGCATGGCCTTCCTCAATAGTCCAAGAAGACTTCAAAATTTGGATCTCCACGTGTCATTACGACTATGGGTTGCGGCATGTCCCTGATCAAATCGCCACGGTGAAAGCCGGAGAACTAAAGGCGATGATACGTTCCGATTTAGAGTGGAACCCACTGGTACGTTGTTTTTAATATAATCTTGTCGAGCCATGGTTTTATACTTAATAGACGCTCTGAAATTTTTTACGTTGTTACAGGTGCTTGATATGGCTCTCATGACTCTACGGAAACAACTTCAAGAAGGTGTTCGAGTTCTCCCTCCATACACGGGTGGTGTAGTTATGATATGCAATACGCAAGTTCTGGTATGTTCATCTTTACCCTGATTGAAATTGAATTTGGTATGGAATTTATAAATATGAATTAAAAGTCCGATAATACATCCGGGGATTAAAATCACGCCGGAGAATGTTCTTCGGAAGTAAATCACGCCGGCGTGAATGAGTCCCGGCGTGATGTACTTCCCGTGCGTGTTTGTCCGGCGTGATTTTAATTCATAGCCCTATTTTACATTTAAATTATTATTGGCATGTTTTAATTGTGTTTTTAAATGGCATTTAAGGTGGATCTGAAGGCGACCTATGAACGCCTTACGAAACACGCCGAATTCCAGAGAATTGGTGTCGATAATGCGGTGAGGTTCCATTGGATATTGCAAAATTGGGAACCGACGGCGTACTTATCCAATTTGATGCGAAACCGGTCACCGACATACGAAACAACTAACTGGTGGCAGACACAAGTGGTATGAACGAAACAATAGTTATTAGTACTCTAATTTTCATAAGTGTTTGTTCGTATAATCATTAATGTCTCATTCTATATTGTTTAGGTTCTTTTGCCTTGGGAGGTTCAAGATCGTTATGTTGGGGTTCTCCTAAACATACCACACAAGCAGATTGTTGTGCTGGATCGATTGTACCACAGCTTGGACAATGCTGGGCAGAAACAAGTGCAAAAGGATTTAGGTGCATTGATGATACTCCTACCGTATTGGTTGATGGTAGGCGGTTATTACGAGAATAACGTCTACGGCATTCAGGCTCCGGAACCTGACCAGGCGAGATTTAAGTTGGTCTTTAGGAGGAATGTAATTGGGAGTGAGTGTCCCAAATGCAGTGCCGTGGTTACGTGCTTGAACATCGAGCATGCATTTAGCGGGAGTCCAGCCATAGAGGCCGCAACGAACCGTTGTTGCAGCTATAGGAATTTGTATGCTTGTAGAATTTTTGGATATTCTACTGTTTAAAACGACGTGGATTTGACTTCTTTGCAAATGTTTAGAATTCGATTGCACGTTTCGAGTTGAATTATAATTATAATCGTGTAAATCATTTACATTATAATTAAAATTATATTTAAATGGCTCCATAAAAAATCACGCCGGACAAAAGTCGCCGGAATTAATATCACGCCGGGATAACATCACGCCGGCGTGTTATGCTTTCCGGCGTGATTTGTCCGGCGTGTTTTATGGTTTGAAATAAATATTGATTTTCTATTCATAATTATGTTAAATAATGATGTTAATATCACTTAAAACATTGTCTAAACATTGAAACAACGAGTTTTAGAATAAACATTCCACTAATAGGTGCTACTCAATCGTATTGGTTTGCACAAGGTTGCCTTGCACCGTGCTGTTCGCCGCATTGTCGACATCTCCGAGGGGCACGCCTGATTGTCCTTTCTCGTGCCCCCCTCCGTCTACGTTCCGGTGGTCTCCCCGGTTGACGTTCGTACGGATTGGGTAGAATTTGTACACCGAGGTAGGCACTCGGCACTGTCCACTCTTCTTTTTTAGGAACTGGAAATATTCGACGGTTGTAAATCTTGCAATAGGTATCCCTCCTGTAGTAGTGGGCAATGTACTGATCTACCGCCTGGCCATTTTCCCTGTTGAAATAAATAAATGTCATTCCGTACACAAAATATTCAATAATTGATTGAAAAAAATATTACTTACATCATTGCTGCGATCGAGTGTGCACACGGTATGCAATCGAATTGCCATCTGTGGCAGTCACACAACATCTTCTTCAAGTCCACGTGGTATACGTTATCTAGTGTCTGCACTCTGAAATGTGGGACGTCGAGGCTGATCCGTGTGACCTTGTACCTATGCGACATTTCCAACTGGACTCCGATTTTTCGCCGCGCCTCTTCACATATGGGGTGGGTGTCGTTTCGACCCTTGAGTCTTCTCTCATCGAACCACTTCTCGATAACGAGCTTCGCAGCATCGAGGCAAGCAACTATAGGCAGCCGACGTGCCCAGAGGAGGGAATTGTTGAAAGACTCTGCGGCGTTCGATGTCATGGTACTGAACCGGCGAACGGGGCACATGCTCCGAGCCCACCTAGCGGGTCCGTTGCCCATAGCCTTCTGGTACGCCTCGGGGTTGGTGTTGAGCATCGATGCCATGATGCTGTGGAATTCTCTCTGATCGTATGTGTACGCAGCTCTCTGGAACATGGCACCGATAACCATGCCATATGTCATGTGCTGACTCAAGTGGTAGTAACACAACCCATGGTGCGCCTCCGGAAACACTTGAGCTACGGCATACTCAATCGAAACGTGCTGGTCAGAGACAATCAGCACGTCAGTCAAGTTCCCGTAAGCCCTCCTCAGACCCCTCATGAACGAGGTCCATGAATAGTGACTCTCCTTACGCCCTACGCCGTATGCCAAGGGAAATAGCTGTTCGTTCGCATCCTTCGCTACAGCTACGAACATGACGCCGCTGTTCTTGCCCTTCAGGTGAGTGCCGTCGACGGATATCACCGGCCTGATATGCCCGTATTTGTACGCCGCAATAGAGGCAGCTAGGGCAACGAACACCTGTCGAAATTTGCACTCGTCATCTATGTCGAGATCGGTGACTGTGCCGGCGTTTGAAGTCTCGAGAGCATGGAGGTAGGCGGGCAGATCTTGGAACGACTCCTTGTGTTTCCCGTAGAGAATCTCCACGGCCTGATTCCTCGCCCTCAAGCAGACGTTGTAGCTCGCCTTAATGCCGAACGACGTGAGCAGCTCGTTCTCAATGATCCTAGGCTTCATAATCGCGGAGTCGCGCAGGATCCTCTTCGCAAAGTACGCCGCAATAACTTTAGATCGGACCTTCTTTCTTTCGACTGTCCCAGTGTTGGGCCCGCATGTGTGTTCGGGTTCAAACACTGAAATGACCCAATTCCCGCCCTCGCTTACAGCACGAATGTTGAAGCGGCATTTTTTGTCCGACGTGCATCTAAAGACCAGCCTCGTCGTATCCGACCACCTGGGGTAGAAAGTTTTTCGACTCTCCATCTGCCACAAACCAACGGCAATATACATATCATCCTTGCTTTTGAAATATGAACCATATCGCAAATCGAGGATACTTGCGTCTTCCTCGTTGAACACTGCAGATTCTGTAGCCTGGAGTGGGACCACCGGCACTAACCAGTTCCTCATGTGCTCCGTATCAGTATCCAGAGGTGGTTGGCTCCTACCGTGCAGGTCCGGAAACATCATAGCCAACAGTCGGTTGAACCCGCCTTCTTCAGCTATCCAGGCGGTCCACTCGGCCATTAGGGCCCTAGGAATTTGCCTTCCTTCTCTCAACACGTTCGACTGGTCGCTGTCCTCGGTGGAGACGTCCCGCGACGGCTCATATTCATCCTCGTCGTCATCGTCGTCGCGCAAGACATCATCTTCGTTCGGATCCTCCTGCTCATCCCTTCCTGATGTATGATTCAGGTCGGGTATTTGATCGTCACGAGCATCTTCGGCACGATGAGACGAACTGCCTCCGAGGTTGTGGACTTGATACACCTGTTCATCCCAACGGGTGGAATTGATGTTCTCTACGATATCATCAAGCGTCGAACGCAAGTCCTCCGTGTTGCCATACGTGTTGCCAAATTCGAACGAAGACGGTTCCTGGTACGACGGGTCGAATTGAGGGATATACGAAGAAGATGCACCGACATGTGAAGACGAAGCCCCAACATGTGAAGACGAGCCTCCATTGTTTAGAATCACGTACAATTCTGGGCTAATGTACTTAGTGCATAGCTCAACCACTTGCTGGTCCGACTGCAACTTCGATTTCCTTGTACGTCCAGTGCTCTCGGATAGCGAGAAATAGAACATATCGAAATCACTACCGAGCAGGTTGCAACAGGAAGCTACCATATATCTCAGCCCGTAATATGTGAAATCACTGCACTTGATTACAACCTCGTTGCCACCCTCGTACCTTCTTCTATTCCATTGACCTCCGTAATAAGCTTTTACGTAGACGGAATCCATCTACAATATAAAATGAACTCAACTTAATTCGTATGTCTCAAATAACTCATTAAATGAAAGGTTTTACTATAAAATATGAGACAGAATCTTTTTCATACTAATTTTCCATTTTTCACGCCGGAGATATGTAGCCGGAAAGCATATCACGCCGGCATGATTTACGCCGGCGTGATATACTTTCCGGCAACATATCTCCGGCGTGTAAAGAAAAAATTTTCTTTTTTTATTTTTTTCCTTCATATTATGCTATATTATGGCTTAATGTACTCACATACAACGTAAAAATATTTAAACGAACTTCTAATACACATAAAATAATCATTAATTCACTACAATTAATTCGTATGTCTCAAATAACTCATTAAATGAAAGGTTTTACTACAAATTATGCAACAAAACTTTTTTTCCATTCACTATCCATTTTTCACGCCGGAGGTATGTGGCCGGAAAGAATATCACGCCGGCGTGATTTACGCCGGCGTGATATTCTTTCAGGCAACATACATCCGGCGTGAAAAATGCCAGTACTCACATTATAAAATTTTAATTCAAATTATACTATAGTATCGTTTTATTTGCACACATACATTGCAAAAATTATAAATTTAACTCTTAATATACATATCAAAAATGTATAATTCATTCACAGATCTCAAATACTTCATGAAATGAAATCATGTAGTATCATACATGAAACATAAATAAAAAATAAGTATAAATGGTGCTTTCACGCCGGATAATGTTGACCGGAATATATATCACGCCGGCGTGACATGTATCTGGCGTGATATACGTTCCGGCCAACATTTTCCGGCGTGAAAAAGGCTGGAATACTTGTAATAAAATATTCGATCGAATTATCAGTTACAAACCTTTGAGAATTGGATGTTCTTCGCCTTTCGCTTGTATTTTCTCCTTCACGAACTGTTCCAAATTTTTTTTTGGGAGGAATCGAATTGAAGATATTTTTTACGAATGTCATTTGTGCTTCAATGTACAACTATATATTGAATATTTCACATGGGAAACCTTCTTTTACTGTTTATCACTGAACAAAAATGAATGCAGCTTCAGTAATAATGCATCAATACAGTGTACCCATTTGCATTTGCCGTATGTGAAAAAAGAAGAAGATGCCAAAAACATGTCAACTCATGTAATGTCAAGTCATGTAATGTAATAAAATTAAAGGAAAAATGGATTTATAAAATAAAGAAAATTGTAAAATGGGAATTGGGGTAGTTTGTGTATGCTTTTTGGGGGAGGGGTATTTTGTGAATGGGGGGTTTTAAAAGTGGTAAGCAAAAATATTTCCACTTACTCTTAATACTAAGTTACTTTCTCTCCTTTTAATGCACCCAGATAAATAAAATGGAAAAAAAAAAAAAAAAGAATCTTCTAGAGTTTTACTTTCTCAAGCATCTTAATCATGATGAAGAACAAATCTTCCACATATTTCCTTTCTACTATAGGAAAAATGTTACTACCTCCATCTCATTAAATTAGCCCCATTTGTCATTTTGGTCTATCTCATTTATTAGTCCCATTTCCTAACATGGTAAAAAATACTTGGTTAGAATCAACTCTCTCTCCTCAGAATTAATTATAGCCATACATTTTTTCTTTCTTAATTCTTGTGCAAATTTCAAATGGGGCTTATTTAGTGAGATAGAGGTAGTATACAATAAATATGAAGAACAAGGGTCTTTATCAATGATTACTTCATCACCAGTTTAGTACAGTTTAAAATTTTACTAATGATCTTCTTTTTTGCACTTGCCAAGGCAAGAAAAAGAAAAAGAAGTAGATGGCTAACTTGCTTAAATTAATCACAAGAGCGTGTAAATAAATTTGGTCCAAAGGTAGGATTTAATACTCGAGACTATATGTCGGAAATCCAAATCTTGTGTGTGTATAAGTCTTTCAATTAAATTAATCACCTTAATCTTATGGACCCATCAGTTTTAGATAAATTGAGTTGTGTTTCATTTCGACATTGAATTTTAGACGTAATGTTTAAAATGAAAAATAAGATTTAATTCTTTCCATTAAAAAATAAGTCAACTGAAATGAGATGTCCTGGATATAAAAAGAAGTCAAGTAAAACGAAATGATGTGTACGGAATCTTGTATCTAAGAAATAGTAGATCTTGTGTAGTACTCCCTCCGTCCTTAAATAAGTGTCCCGAGCCGCCAAAAATTTTGTCCCTAAATAAGTGTCCTATCACATTTTTCCAAGCAAAAATTACACAAAACTACCAAAATTACCCTTTCTTGAAAATCTAAAAGTGGGATAAAGACAAAAATAAATAAATAATTAATCAAGGATTTTAAGGGCATAAGTGTCAATTTACCCTTCTCCTTGGTTTGCACAAAATGGCGGCTCGGGACACTTATTTAAGGACGGAGGGAGTAATTGTGTTCATATAAACTTCTAGAAGCAATTTTTGTGTGTGTGTGTGAGAGAGAGAGAGAGAGAGAGAGAGAATCATCATCCTAAATTATGATTTAGCAGCCCCCACAACTAATAAAATGATAAAGAACTTCTAAAACAGTTAACGAAGTTTAAATGAACCATAAGCTAGTTTGAGAGAGAGAGAGAGAGAGAGAGAGGAGGAATTGTCAGTGTTTTGCTTCTCTGATTCATATTCTCACTCCCAAAGCTGGCACGGCACCATGGCCCATTTCGCAGGTCTCTCTCTCTCTCTCTACATTACTACTCCCATACCACCAAGAATCTCTGCAATAATTCTCTTGATTACTTACACACTCTCTACTTGTCCAAGAAAACCTGTCCAACATTTTTCTTCTTTCAAAAGCTGCTGAATGGCAAGCTAAAAATCCAATCTTTATTCATTTTATGAGCATAAATTGGTAATAACACTAATGCATGTGTGTTTTTTACAGTAGGCATCATCAATCAAGAAATGGAAAAGGGCTCATCCTCCTCTTCTTCATCACCTGCTCCCTTCAATTTCGGCGGTGAGGAGGCGCCGCCGCGGTCTCCGGCGAAGAAGGGGAGGATGGCGGTGCGGTGCCAGGTGGAGGGTTGCTCGGTGGATCTGAGTGATTCCAAGGCTTACTACTCTAGGCACAAGGTTTGTGGTGTCCATTCAAAGTCTCCAATGGTGATTGTTGCTGGCCTTCACCAAAGGTTTTGCCAGCAGTGCAGCCGGTCATCTCTCTCTCTCTCTCTCTCTCTCTCACATCAAGATTAAATTTTTAATCAAATGGTGTGACACATATGTAATGCAGGATCTTACTTTAATCAAAGATAAGATTTTTGTGGATGATTATATATAGTTGATGTGAATGCAATACTATGTTGGAGTAATCATTGCTTTGTGAGTTGAATTTTGTAGTGATGTGGATTGTTTAAAATGTGATCTTTAGATAGAAATGCAATGCTCTAAAAAACTAACTATGTGTTGCTCTTTGCCTTTTATTGTCATCTTGTTTTGGGACTAGGATGATAACTTACATTCGGAGTTTCGTTTTATATACCGGATGTAATCGAATAGTAGAAGTAGAAGTAGAAGTCGAAGCCGATGTTCTGAAAAGATTTCAACTTGCTTAGGCACTACTACTGCTGCAATCGTAGATGATGTTTATGTTTCTACGACATCCTTGGTTTACCGTTTCTTTTGATAGTCGGCTCTACAGCGTGTATAGTTTGCTCGAGAATGTGTAGAACAATGATTCTTGCCGGTTTCTGCAGTTGAATCTTATTATAGCTAAGGCTTGAGTTATATGTCTTCCTCAGGTTTCATCAGTTGGCTGAATTTGACCAGGGAAAGAGGAGTTGCCGTAGGCGCCTTGCTGGCCACAACGAGCGCAGGAGGAAGCCGCCTATGAACCCTTTACTCTCGTCGCGCTATGCCACCCTCTCTCCTTCGATATTTGGTCAGTCATTAGCCACATTTTTATCTGTAGACATGTTTACGGGTGAACGGTGATAGTGTTGATGGATTGAACAATTCCGAGCTCATTTCGTAGTCTAATGCTTCAAATGATCAGATGGCAACATCAAATTCGATGCCTGCTCAGGCGGACTATTGTCGGATCGCTTCACTACTAGTACCAGAAGCTTCCAACTTCCATGGCCACAAGCTGCTGCTGCTTCTCCACCCGGCCTTCTGCAAGGCTCGACAACCAGGTCGAGTTACAGCATCCCAGGAGACTGTCTCGGGGACTCGAGCAGTGCTCTCTCTCTTCTGTCAAACGAGCCATGGGGCTCGAGAAGCCAAGCCTCGGATCTCGGGGACCAAACCACCAATGGTGCAGGCGGAGTTGACAGCTCCGGTGCCCCGTTTAGTCGATACTCGATCCCTTCGTGGGAATTTAAAGGCGGCGATGAGAGTGGCCACTCTCTTGATGAGATGCCCTCTTATATGGGATCGTCACAGGCTTCTCATTCTCACTCTACAAACAGTCCATACAGCAGGAACCACATCAACTGGTCCCTTTGAACCTTCTTTGTTTATCGTGTTTGTAAAAAGAGACGACGATGTTTTTTCGTGTTTTTTTTGCTTGGTCACGTTCGAACTTGATGTGTGCTTCAAGATCATTCCTTGAGTTCGAACTTGATGTGTGCTTCAAGATCATTCCTTGAGATCGATCCTATGATATACTCCCTTTCTCGTAAGTTATTTGAGACGTTTCGTTATTCTAGAGGTTTCTCTTTATGAGATTCAATGTGCATTTTTTATCATTCACGTACCTAAAATTGAATCTAACAACATTATTCTGGAGTTCAAATACAGTCCAGTCATAAAATACAGTACAAGAGAATGGCTATTTTAGGTTTGGTTACAATCTACAAGGCTTCAAACTTCTGGGGAAGTTCGAAGCCCGCGGCGTCCAAGTCTCAGCAGCCACCGGCATCAGAAAAATAACAGCAAGAAGTGCTTCAACTATCGGGAATCGGTCCTTCCTTCCTTGGCTATCTATCATTCACCGTGCAAGCAGTAGAGCTGTCGGATGTTGCCTGATGCTGAATTCAAAGAAAATCGCGCATAAGAATGCATTCGCTTTAAAAAATGTCAAGTATACAACGTATGTACGAGACATTACCATATAACCAGTCCTTAAAACATGCATGGAGAGCACTTGACAGCTCCCGTTTCTTGTTCTCTTCAAGTTTAGATTCTCTCAACATTTGCTTAACTTCATCCAAGCTTTTCGCCTGAGATTCAGTGAAATAGACAATTAGCACAATCAGAGAGATACAAGTCAGAAAACGAAACGGCTATATCACTGATGACCCAGAATACGTAATAATGAAAACATACTTTTTTCTGCTGTGAATCAAGGTATGCATCAGGTAAAGGAAAAGGATTGTCTTTTGTAGAACCAGATTGTACACTTTCCAACCAATTTGGAATCTGAGGATGACAAAAAAATATTAGTCGGCTTTGGCGATTACATGAAATGAAAAGGATCAAAGACCAACAGACTCCAAACAACCCCCTCGACAGCATTCCATATTATAAGCAAATTTTGTGTATTGTAACGTGTTGAAATAAAAGATGTTACCACAAAGTCGGTGAATTGATCAGGGTCCACGCATGTAGCAGATTCAGCTTGAGCATCCGACACACCAGCAGGATGTGATAACGAATCATGTGGATCAACAACTCCAAGAGCAATGGATTCATCCCATCTGTTGATGTTACGATCAACACCTACTTGATTCATGTGCTCTTCCAGTTGTGAGTAGAATGTGTTATATGGAGCCACCTGTCAATTTTTAAGTCGAAAGATATTCTTAAATCCAAGACTCCATATGGTGGAAAATATGACCCTTAAAACTCGTTTTAAGGTAAATAAGTCACCCAAACTGACCTGCAATTTATGATTGTCACCAACAATGAGTGGTTTCTGATTAACACCCAAGAAGAATACGCATTCACGACAGTTTGCTATGCAGATCCGCCGTGCTGCAGTAATCAGATGAACACGTTCACAGTGTTCAACTCTGATGGCCTGTAAGAGAATGGCTCTTTTTCTTACATTGACATAATAATGCATATACCAGACGAATCACGTTGTGGATGGATGGGGATTGAGTAAACATAATTCGTGTACACTTGGTCATGATTTAACTCCTAGCATGTCCACTATAGTGTATATGGATCATTTCACACAATGACAATAACCACATCACTACCTTGCCTACGGCTCCAATGACAATAGTTGCATCAGAGCATCCATAAACTGTTGCATATCTGACTGGCGCCAAAATGTAAATAACGGATTCGTGACAATTAACAACCTGAACAAACAAATAAGGTCTCGAGTCAATTTCCACCTTGTTTGGATTATGAAGCATATAGACAAACACGAGAGAGGGATTAAAAAAACAAATGAGGTATTAGATCAGGATGTCACATGCTAAGTTAGATAGAAGAGATTTCCAGCTATCAATCATAAATATTCACTTCAGTACGAAGGTCTAACTAATTTGGCAAAATTCTATTTTTCTCTTTTTCTTTCATATGGGAGGTCGACCGGAATGTGGTATGGCGGACCAAAGAAAGTATATATAGAAGTTACGATTCAAATTCCACCTGATGCTGATTAAGGAAGAAACTCGATCCAAGTGCACAATTAATATGGATCTGTAAAATTCAGCTCGTATCGTACTGCCCATTACACTTACAAATAAAGCACATTCATTTTACCATCATATACACCAACAAACCTTAAGACCGTATTAGCCGTGCAAATCACATTTTATTGGATTGATGCATCACAAAAGAAAAATAAGATCACAACAGATAAAAATTGAAATTGAATAGAGTTTCACCTTTACAGATGTACCCTTAAGATCAGATGCTTGCTTCACACAAGATGATTTGGAGACACCCTCAATAAAGCTTGGACCCCTTGGAGTGCTTAATGGTTTCAAGGAAGTAGAGCCAACATCAGCCATTTGCACATCCTGGTCAGAACTACTTGGCCCGTTTTCCTTTGGGGAAACTCTATCAGCAATATGCTCTTGGGTGGAGATTATACTTTGGAGAAGCCAGTCAAGAACTTGTGATGCAGGAACAGGAGCAGCTGGCATGTCAGGATCTGAGTTTGCGAAAAAAGGAGTACTTTGGCTCAAAGGAATTTTAGCAATTCCCTTCTCCCCAAAGTACATCAGAAACCCAAGATGCTCAAATTTATCCATGGACAAGACCTAGCAGTAAGATTTAAGATTTGCTTAGCACTTCAAAGAAAAGGAGGAGTCAGATTTTAACTTTATAACTTGTTAATATATCATCAGAAACCAAAAATTATAAAGAGGGCCCAACAAACAAGTAGCAGAGTATTTCTCAAAAAAAATAAACCTTAGAATCATTCACCTCTAATATAACTTAAGGAACTGATTCTACAATCTACAGAGATAAGTAGCAGGACAATATGATAAAAGTCGCATACCAGAGATTCATCCCCCTCCCCTTCTGTGGAATCTGCTAAGAGAGAAAGTATATTGTCGATGTGCTTCTGCAAATAGGATAGCTGATGGGCTTCTTCATCTGCTTGAGATGGCATAAACTTGCGACTGTTGCTGCGCACCAACTGTGATAGATGATACAATTCTTATTGACTAGAATAATAACGCAATAATCTTCGATCATTACTTTTACACATAATACATGATGGCAAGAATTACTTTTATGCTTCATCCAAGAGCTGTAGTTGTAAAACCCAATTCAGGTACAGAAATTGCAACCACTGATCTGATAAGTCTACAATCAGAATGCATTCCAACAAGTGATCCTAGCTCTGCCTATAAATGCTTTAATCAGAAAACATCAGAACTTCGAGTGAAATAATTCCCACATGATTATCAATTAGTTACAATACAGCCATTTTAATGCACCCAAAACCAAGTTGCAGCGCCAAACTCTAATCTATAACGCACAACAAAGCCTCGAAAAAGATGTGAACAAATACAGTTGCAATCGTACCTCTCCGAATTCCCTTCACAAACAATTCATCAAGCATTTCCAATCAACGAGGAAAAAATAATCCAAAATTAGCAACGATGATCACCTGTAACGGCGAAAGCGCGGATAAAAACCCATCGAAAGCCGACGTCGACGGCCAGACATCAGCGACAGCTGCAGAATCCCTATGCCCTTTCGGCAGCAATCTCTTATAGCTCTGTATGTACAAAAATATGAGCAAATCAAACACATTCACCCCGATTTCATCAATCTCCGTCGAAGCTCCGGCCTTAAGCAACGGATCAGACTCATCATGCAAAACAGATGCTATAGTCTCGATAATCAGCCGCGATTGCTCAAGCGGAATCTGAAGCACTCGGGCCAAGGTATTCGAGTTGACCCGCGGATCCGAATCGGGCGAGAGAAGAGCAGATTTGAGCTGCGATAGAGTCTGTACGCCGTCGCTGAAGATCAATTTGGGGATTGGGAGCAGGCCGTGCTCAAAGGGCTCGCGCCGCGGATGGAGGTGGTAGGCGGCGGCCGGGGAGGTGGGGGTGGCTGGCGGCGGTGGCTCCAATGGTTGCTCGGTAGCGGCAGAATCAGCCATGGGCGCCGACGCAGGGAGCTTCGAGGGCGGAAATGGAGTTCCGAGGTGAGGGAGTTGAGCTGAAGCTTTAGTTGCAGAGATTGATGGAAAAAAATCTAGAGCCTAAATGTTGGTGGTACGGAGCTTCACGTGATTTCCTTTTTTAGTCGAGACGTTTTACTTCAACCGATTTATTTTTTAAATAAAAATAATTAATCGTTACATTTCAATTTAAACACCTTACTCGTCCCTTCACTTTTAAATTCTAACGCTATACCTAAAATCTTGTCCCGAAATAAAATAATTCAATTATATAGGAAGGGGGAGTACTTCTCAATCATTTTGATACCCCCACAAAATTAAAAATACACAAACATAAAAAATTCTATTTATCCAATTCTTTCACAATTTTCATCTCCGGCAAAATTAGAGCTCATTTGAATCGTTCATGAGTAGAGCCGTAAACGAGTCTAAATCATTCGAAAAACTATTTGATGACATATTTGAATAAAACTCGTTTTAAATTGCATTTGTTAACAATCGAGCTCAAACTCAAATTCGATTCGATCTCAATCACCATGATACTCGACTTGATTTGTCACGAATATGTTCAGATCGTATATAATCGAGCTAGCTCGCGAGCTTTGTATCAGCATGTTCACACAAACTCATTGTCGAGCACATAATCGAGCACTAGCATTTTAAGTAGGAAAATCGTAGGTAAACGGGCTTAAATCGTTCCTTTATACTTGAATCACTGTCTATATTGGGATGTCGTTAATATAACAATAATTTTTTTTGAAAGTACAATTACATCAAAGTTTACAGCTAGGGGTGACTAACCGGTACAGAACCGGTTTACCGGTACCGGAACCGGTTTACCGGTTACCGGAAAAATGGCATTTTTAGGAACCGGTTACCGGACCGGTTAGTTTACCGGGTAACCGGTACCGGTTAACCGGTAGAACCGGTTAAGGAACCGGTTTTTAATATTTTATTTTATTTTTATTTTAAATAAATAGTATTTTAAAAAATAATTTATATATTTGAATGAAAAAATTAATAATAAATTGATAAACTATTTTTAATTAACTATAAAAATCACTTAAACAACAAAACTATAAAAATAACTAATATTATTACAATAATTCTAATTATATAATTAATAAATTAAAAATTAAATGGTAATAATATTAATAACTATAATTAAATGTGTATAAATATATACATATTTATTTAAAATTTAATTAATATAATATAAAAACCGGTTCCCGGTTCCTTACCGGTTCGGTACCGGTTAACCGGGAACCGGAAAATTTTATTTGGGTGGTACCGGTTATCGGACCGGAACCGGTTTTTACCGGTACCGGTTCCCGGTTCCCGGTCCGGTACCGGTTTTCCCGAGGAACCGGTTACCGAATAGTCACCCCTATTTACAGCTATATATACACAACTCATATACATGAGATATATGACATCACACACGATTGCAGGATTATATTCCAATTTATAGTCCAATATCTACTCATGTATATCAACCCACACAAAGGTGGGACAACTACACCACACAAAGGTGAGAAAGCTCCCCACATACCACGTTGGTAATGGGACTCGAACTCAGGATCTCCTACAGATGAGAGTCCTAAATGCCTCCCCCTTGTCACCAGGCCAAGGGGTCACTGGCATATAACAATAATCAAACCTACCAAAATAATAAGTGAATAAAAATCCATACTTACGGTGTATAATGTCCACTTTTTAATGCTAAAGACAAAGAGGGAGTACTTGTGTAGCATAAATAATTTAACAAAATCTTCAAGGAAAACAAATCCATATACTCCCTCCGTCCTCCATTTAGTGACATTATTTTGGGCACAAGTTTTTTTACATTTTTATGGTATAATAATAAATTAATGTGTTAAAATGTTAAAGTGGAATAATTGTGAGTCCATTTAAATTGTTTAATAGTATTAAAATGTTAAAATAATAAAAAATAGATGTATAAAGTGTTAAAGTGATTGTGGGGTCTACGTCCTAATACGGAATATGTCAGTAAATGGAAGACGTCCCAATATAGTAATAATGTCACTAAATTGAGGACATAGTGAGTAGCTAAAAGCTATTTTTTGTGAGCATTTAATTTATGTTTAGGGAGAATTTATGAAAGGGCTCTAGAGAATTTTTTTTTCTTTATAGGTAAAAGGGCTCTAGAGATAAAACCTAAAGAAGGGAAGGCCACATAGTTGGGCCCAAATGGAAGTAGATAGATGATGAAAGAGACAATTTGGGGCCTAGTCCATGCAATTGATGCTTTCAACTTCCCATAGTACGTGCCACACTCTTTCAACTTGAATAACCACAAGACTTTAAATACTTTAAAATATATACTACCTTCGTCTCGATTCATTGATCTTGCACGTTCAGAATTTTTCAGTATGCATTATCAATGTGCTAACAAATGGGTGTTAACATAAACTTCAAAGCTCACTATAAGTATAGTATATTCAGTCACGGTTCTGAGATTTTGATGGCCCGAGACAAAAAGTGAAAATATAGTCTCGTTATATAGTAATCCGTATAAAAAGACATTTTTAATAAGTACTCATCTGTCTCACTTCACTTGACTTTCTTTCTTAATCGTGACGTTCTACTTTAATTAATTGTTTCCTAAAATGGAAATAATTAACTCTTACTTTTCAATGTGGACCCATAACTCTTCACTTTTAATATTGTGCTCTAAAATCATTTGTCGAAATGAAACAATTCAATTAAAATAAAATAGACGGGGTACAATATAATTTAATTTTTTAAGCCTTAGCTACACAACTACCGGTATTATGTACCTTCTTCCTTATATACTTTTGTAGTAGAATTATTTTTTGGGCCCATTTTAATTATGAACTCTTCTTACTTATATATTTGTATTATAATTGTTTTTTTTTTGGCCCATTTTAACTCTGAACTCTATGTGATTACACTCCTTGTCTATGTTAAGAATCGGGATTGAGTTATATCATAGAGTATTGAAGATTAAAATATGGATATGTCTACAAAATTTAATGAAAAAAATGAAAGTGAAATTATGTTTGCCAAGAAATAATTTTAAAAAATCAAGAAGCGTAACGATGTCGTATTGATGCATTGGATTCCATTGAAAAAGTATGAGAATATATCTTCTTCTTCTTCTTTTGTATTTCTTCTTTTTCTACTTCCAATTTTCACTACGCTAACATTCTTGTCCTTTGCCCACAAGATGCTACAGTCACCGCTTCAATGCTACCTCCTCTCACAATTCGACACCTGGAAATTGCTTTTTTTTAGTTGAATAAGAGCATTAGCAGCAGAGTACGAGAGAATATAATAGTACGGCGTATGCTAGTTAAAAAGTGTGCTGACTAGGACAAAAAGTGTGCTGACAAGGACAGAGTACGGTGTATGCTGAAAAGTAGAGCAGTAGAGTACGGTGTATGCTGTTTATTTTATGTGCTGACTCTGACTAGACTATGCTGACTGGACATTGTTAGTTATTTGTTAATTCTTATTTCGATTTAATATTTTTCTTGTCGTACGAATACGAGTTTTTTTAATAAATCAAATTGTATTGCACATTTGAAAAATTACAATACAAAGATTTTAAAACATAAAAAACAAAACAATTAAAGGGTGAAAAAATAGAAAAAAAATAAGATGTGAACAACTTTTTAAAAATGTGAACAAGTCAAAAAAATAGGAAAGAATACGTTAGAAAAAAGAAAACAAAAATTAATTAAAATTATAATCCATAATCTTAAATTAAAATTGAAATATGGGAAAACAAAAAATAGGAAAGAATACTTAATTCAACATAGAAATAAGGAAAGAAAAAAAAAAAAGGAAAAAAAGAAAACACAAACTGGAATCGGAAAGAAGGAAAAAAATAATAATAAATAAATAAAAAATAAAGCAGTCAAAGTCAAACTTTGACCGCCCAATGGGATGCCGCCACGTGGCGTTTGGCTGCTGCACATGGGTGTATGCTTGGGCGTACACGCGGGCGTACACCGTACGCCACGTGTACGCCCGCATCAGCGTACGTTTGCCCACATATGTACGCACGCCGACGTGGCGCTGCCACGATTGCGCCACGTGGCGTGCGCACTTTTCATCTGTGCGCTGCTGCGCATGCTCTAAGGGGGTGTTTGGCTAAGCTTATTTTGAGGAGCTTATAAGTAGGGATGTCAAAAAAGTCTGAGCTCGACGGGCCGATCCGAATAGCCCGAAGAAAATAGTGGGTTAGGGCAAAAAAATAATAGCCCGAAAGTAAAAAAGTCCGATAGGG
This sequence comes from Thymus mandschuricus, assembly GCA_029379335.1. Taxonomy (NCBI): domain Eukaryota; kingdom Viridiplantae; phylum Streptophyta; class Magnoliopsida; order Lamiales; family Lamiaceae; genus Thymus; species Thymus mandschuricus. The sequence goes on along the minus strand of CM057081.1, from coordinate 2,260,703 downwards.
CTGGACCGAAAAAAGCCCGAGCCCGATAGGGGTGGCCCGAAAGCCCGGTGGGTTACCATAAATTATGAATTCATGACATATTCCATTACTACTTATAAATTTGATAAATTAGGATGTGTTTTTAATTATTATTGAGTATTTTAAATTTGTTTTAATAAAAATATAATCTTCATTTTTAATTCTATACGTTTTTTACTTCGGCGCTTGGTGAAAAGTAAAATAAAGATTGACATTTAAAAATATTTTTGTTAAATTCACAATATTTAATAATTTATTTAATATTTTTATACAAGTTTGTGCTAAAATAGTAATTTTTTTTTTATATTTATAAGATTTCAATTTTATTTTTTATAAACTTAATGGCCCGGTGGGCTAGCCCGAAACCCGGTGGGTTAGGGTTAGGGAAAAAAAATACTAGCCCGAAAGAAAAAAAAAAAAAAAAAAAAAGCCCGATTAACCCGATCCGAAAAGCCCACAACCCGATAGGGCTAGCCCGAAACCCGGTGGGTTGGCCCGTTTGACATCCCTACTTATAAGCACTAAGTGCTTAGGTTGCATTTGGTAAGAAAGATGGGATGAGGTAAGATAAGTAAACATGAGATTATTAGTATGAATAGGAGTTAAGATGAATTATCTATACTTGAGTTTGGTAGTTGAGATTAAAAGGTAAGATAAGTTAAATATGTGTTTGGTATCATATATAGAACTCAAGACTAAATTAAGAAAGTACAAAAATAACCTTACACTTTCATTTAAAGACAATAATATCTTTTGGCATACAAAACAAAAAAAAAAAATCCCCTTTATTTGTATTCTATTTTTTCTGTATTTTATTATCCATCATCTTTTGTATTTTATAATTTTGTTTTAATTTTTATTTACATGTTATTTATATATTTCTTTTATAAATATTTTCAAATGATGTGCACAATATATATATATATATATTACTTTTATAATATTAAGCTATTACTTCCTTCGTCTCATTTATAATGTCCCATTTGTTTTTTTACTTTTTCCGGCACGCGTTTTCACCGACACGTAATACGAGTTTTACGATATAATTTTGAAATATTATTTCTTTTACGGAATATCCCGACACTCGTAGTATCCCGTAAAAGAAATAATATTTCAAAATTATATCGTAAAACCCGTATTACGTCTCGGTGGAAACGCGTGCCGAAAAAAGTCAAAAAGCAAATGAAACATTATAAATGGGACGGAAGGAGTATAATTGAGTGACGTGCTTCTACCTACACAAAACAATTTGTCAAACACAAATTGGGAGAGAATAATAATAATAAATTCAAAAATATTTCATTATTCATATGAAATAAACACAATTTAAATTTGATTGGGGGCAGTAGGGGAAATTGGTTTTGTCATCTTGGTTACTGTTCCCCTCAAGATATTTAATCCGAAGGTAGATGCCATATTGATTAACTCATGGTAATAGTAGAATAAGAGAGGGCCTTGCCTTCATCACGGACTTGTGAGATGAGAAATATATGCTACCAAACAGTGAGATGAGTCAAGATGACTCATCCCATCCTGCTTCATCATGACTACCAAACCAACCCTTATAAGATGTTTTAAGAGCTTATAAGTTCTTAGATTTTTTTTTTTTTTAAAGAGGATCAATAATGGTTCCCCATTTCCCCCCTTATAAGTTCTTAGATTTAAGATCTTATAAGATTTCAAAGCCTTTGGATAAAAGAGCTTATAAGCTCTAAATAAATTAAAATCTGAAAAAAAAAAAAATTGATTTTTTTTTTTGGAATTTATTATTTTTCTGCAGTCAAATGAAAGTGTTTATAATAGAAATATAAAAATATTATGAAGTTATGCAATGAAAGAGTCAAATTTTGAAAAAATAAGTTGGGGTGAAGGAGCTTATTTTTTGGAGTGCTTATAAGCACTTAGAGCTTATTTTGGGAGCTTATAAGCTCTTTAAAAGCTTATTTTGCCAAACACTATTAGAGTGCTTATAAGCTCTCAACAGTTTATAAGCAACTTAAAGTAGCATTTAAGCTTAGCCAAACACCCTCTAAATCATCTGCCGGTAATCTCTCTATATATAATACGAATACCGAATACCGTTATAATCTTACGTGGCATCGTGTAATATTTTCTTCATTATTTTTCTGAATTCTTATAAGTTTGCCTATTAATCTCTTATTTTGTTTAATTTCATTATTTTTTTTTGTATATAGTTGATCCAAATCGAATTTTTATAAAAACATGACTCTAATATAAATACTCTCAGTATTATTTATTTTCAAACAATTCCAATTTGGCGAGTGAAAATCTAGATAAATAAGATTCTTGTCAAATTTTTACGCGATACACTATGCATACTATCGAAGTATTACTCTTAGAAACCTAATTTTTGTTATCACAATTATCGGGCGGCTTGAGATAATGACACGACGAGATAAAATCAATATAACTATATGAAACCCTCTTTGACATTTTCTTTTTATTAAAATAAACGACATGCGAGTTTACTTATTTTAATATTTTTCTTTCGTGTTTGATTACAATAAACAACGAGCGATTGACATTTTTTATTTTTTTTTCATTTATATTTTACTTTAAAATAAAATTCTAAAGTGATTCGTATCGAATGTTGACGGGATACAAATGCACCTATCATCAAAATATTCTCTTTTAAACTTATTTTCTTATAAACACGAGTAAAATAAGACTTTATACAATTATGTATTTTTCTACTATAATATTTGAATTTTGTCGGTTTTCGACGAGCACTAAACTAGTACTCTCTTCGTACTCCGTCCTAGTTAAATTGTCACGTTTTTTCGAATTAGAGATTCCACACCAACTGTCATGTTTCTTAAAATTAAATTAATTGGCACATAATCTTAATGTGAAAACTTACTTTTTATTTTTAACATTGTGTCTAAAATTTTGTACAAAAATAAAACATTACTATTTTACTGAAATGGACTAATTACAAGATTATCAGACATGTCAAACCAAAAATTGTCAAAACTATCGAAACTGACAGTACATCGGATTTTTGGATTGGTATGATTGTGCCATATGATACATTTTTGGCAGAGAAACCGTATTTTTTTTCTCAATATATTGTACTGTATTATATATCGAACTTTTGGTATTTACCGAGTATCATTATACATTGTAACGAGAAGTGATATGCTAGTCATCTTACGTTAGCCACCTTTGTGGGTACTTCCGTTATTATTTCATTTCGACATAATTTTGTTCGATTTTTTTTTCTTCAGTTGTAATATATTCTAATACTTTATAAATTAATAATTATATCACTAATTCAATAAATAATGTAAATAGCAAGACTCAATTTGTGTGTTTTTCCTTCTAAGTTCAAAAAATGAATAATACAATAAATTGAGCTATAATAATTATATATATATATATATATTTTTTTTATAGATTTAATGATTCCAATATTAATTTATAAGTTATTAGAATATATTACGATTGAAAGTATTGAACATAATAATGTCAAAATGAAAAATTAGAATATATTAGAATAGTGTGTTGATCTAACTGTAGATGATTGATTATGTATCAAAGCCAAAAGATCCTAAGTTTGAGTCCTTTGTGACATGATCTTTAAGTTTACTGTTCACTTAATTTTAATGCGTGTGATGCCAAAATGTAAATTAATAATCGGATAATGAAAATGTCGTTGTGTGGCCGGCCACATTATGGCCAAATAACATTATTGATGATTTTATGATATTTAGCTTTTAGGTTGAAATACCGTGAGTGCATTGATATCAATGGCGTTAGAAATTTATGAAGATAAGAACGTCGTAGAGATGAGATAACAACGATTGACTATTAAGAATATGAATTTAACGTCTTAAAGAAAAGGTGAGTCGGATTCATAAGTAAAAAACTCCATTATAATCTATATTCTGAAAATTACATTTAATTTTTGGGCGTGCAATGCCAAAATTGTAAATGAATAGACGTAAAGACAGATATTTACGGATTACAATATCCAGAACGATAGCTATAAGGCCCGAGCTTTATAAATATAAGAACACAGTAGAGATAACAACAGTTGACTATTAAGATTTTGAATTCTAACGTCATAAAGAAAGGTGAGTCGGATTCATAAGTGAAAAATGTTGTTGATATCCTTATTTAGAAAACTAATCTATAATTCGTTGGTGTGATTAGCTCGACATTATGCAAAACTTAATCTCGATACATACGAATAAAGGAAGTTTGAAATATGAGTCTGACATCTACTAATAACAATAAACACATACGAACAAAAGAGCAAAGTATAGAGATAAAAACGTTTAATCTCAATAATTTGGTCTCAATATCATGAGTCGGATTCCTAATTAAAAAACGCGTATTGAAATAAAAGGGAAAAGAGAATAATCAACCCTAGGTTTTGCAGAATTAAATAGCAGTAATACAAGTACTCCCTCTGTCTCGTGGCATTAGTCCCACTTTCCTTTTTTGTCTGTCCCATTTATTAAAAGAAAATAATTTAACGCACAAAAACACCTTTTAAAACCCTTTTATCTCTGCATGTCTTGGTTACTGTGTCATATTCAAATGAGACTAATGTCACGAGACGGAGGGAGTAATTTTTAACTCGTGCATTTATAAATTTCAAAAGATATTAAAAAATGAACATTATATATATAGAAACCTTTGTATAAGTAAAGTAATAAATAAAATATAGTTAGATACGAAAATCTTGCATATATTCTATTTCCACATTTAAATGAGAGCTATGGTAAAAACTAAAAACAGAGTAAGGTAAGAAAATTTATTACCCTAGTAAAAAGTAAAAACCAAACACAAACGATAAGCCTCGGCGCGAGATACACGGAACTGGCACGTGCGATATTCCGACCAAAGTCCCAGCACGCGTGACGTGGGCCCCGCAGTGAAAATAAAAATTAAAATAAAAATTCAGACAGTAACATATATTCCTCCACTCCTGAACAATATTTTTTTAAAATAATAATAATAATAATAATATTGAAAATCAAATAAAATAAAAAAGACATAAATAAATTTCACACAGTGCACACAGTTGGGTTCGGTGGCATTGATAAAGCAGATTCATCAGATCTCTCCCAGTGTCCCCCACCACTCTCTCTCTCTCTCTCTCTCTCTCTCTCTCTCTCTCTCTCTTTTTTTTTGGGTGAAATTGGAAAAAAAGAAAATTGGTCTGGACAATATTAAGAGAGTCAGAGAGAGCTCTCTGGTTTCTGCAAATTGCTTTTTCTTTATTTCTTGATTCAAAAAGGCAACAAAGAACAAAAACCCCTCTCTCTCCTTTTTATTCCCTTGCTTTATTATTTCTTCTTCTGCCCCTCCTCACTTGTTTCAATCCAGCTGCTCAAGAACCTTATCATGAACCTCAAGGTATATTCATAATACCCTCTCTCTCTACCTCTCTCTCTACCTTTAGCTCTTTCTTTATTTAAAGCCCTTTAGTATTTGACTGTTAAAACACAAAACCATCGTTGCTCTGAAGAGGAGGAGGTAAATATGAGTTTTTTTTATATATGGGTGTTGCTCTGCTTAGGTTGTTAGCTGCATTATTTGGGGCTTTCTGGGTTTTTCTCTCTCTCTCTTGGTGTTGAAGGTTTGAGGGTGTTTCTGTTTCAGTTCTTTTTTTTTTTTTTTTTTTTCAAGATCTGAGTTAAGAGTATTTGAAGTTTTTATTCATGAACTGATCGAAGTGAAAGACTGGATTGTTATGCGTAGAGAGCATGGGTTGTTTGTTTGGAATTACTTTTTACGCATTGCACATTGTTGTTCAGATTTTTCAGTCATGTCTCTTTAATGGTGTATGCTTCTTTTTCCTTTTTCCTTTTCCTTTTCTTTTTTCTTATTACTTACTGGTGTTATCTATCCTTTTGTAGTTGTTCATACTCAGATGTTTCTGTTATTTATCACCCCATCAGCTTCCCTATTTGATCTTGAGGTTTCTTTCTTGTTTTCCACAGGTTGTATGAACTCAGATCTGAAGCTTTGATTTTTCTGTTTTGGCTTTCCAGATTCTTCTTCACAAGGTTCTGTACTCAAACCCTAACTTTTATGGCTTTACTGGTTTTGAGCTTGTATTGCTTTGGTTCGTACGATTATTTGTTCCGAATTGCTAGTATGGTTCAATGTGTGGAATGTTATGTTCTTGAAATTGTGTTTTGCTGAATCTATTGGGGATTTTTAGGGTGGGAGGTTCTCAAATTGAAAGTTTCATGTTTTTGTGTATGCTCATTTATCGCCTGCCTCTCGTTTAAGTGGATTTGGTTGATTTTCGTTTAGGTATGATATCTTGATGGATTACTTTATGATGGCATGTTGTTTGCTTTCGTCTTTGTGTTGGTTGCACTTATTGGAAGTGTTGATGGATTGTTTTCGGTTTCTTCTGTATCATCTTGCTTCCTCTCCTTAGGTTTAGGCACTCGCAGAATCTATACTTCTAGGTTTTGTACTCCAAATTAAAGAATATTGTTAGGGTGTTCTGTTCTGCGTTTGAATTCGCCTGTGTAGTTTCAGTTTGCTCTCTTTCTTTATAGATCACGTTTAGCTGAGAGCTAGCACGGGCCGTATACATGTATTAAGGATTTATCTGTTTTTGAGTTCATTTGTTATTACTTGTTAGCTGATTCAAGATTTCGCCTTATACAGGTATAAAAAAGGTTGAGAAAAATGATGAGGCCACCACAGGAAGATTTCTCCTTGAAGGAAACCAACCCCCACCTTGGTGGGGGGAAGATTACCGGAGATAAGCTAACGAGCACCTATGATCTCGTTGAACAAATGCAGTATCTCTATGTCCGAGTTGTGAAGGCGAAAGATTTGCCTGGAAAAGATGTCTCGGGAAGCTGTGACCCTTATGTTGAGGTCCGTCTCGGAAACTACAAGGGCACAACTCGTCATTTCGAGAAAAAGTCGAACCCCGAGTGGAATCAAGTCTTTGCCTTCTCGAAGGATAGGATCCAGGCCTCTGTCCTTGAAGTTACTGTGAAAGATAAGGATGTTGTTAAGGATGATTTCATTGGTCGAGTTATATTTGATTTGAATGAAGTCCCTAAGAGAGTTCCTCCCGATTCTCCCCTGGCCCCACAGTGGTATAGATTGGAGGATCGAAAGAGTGAGAAGGCAAAAGGAGAGCTTATGCTGGCTGTGTGGATGGGTACTCAAGCTGATGAGGCGTTTCCAGAGGCATGGCATTCGGATGCTGCAACTGTTAGTGGTGCTGATAGTCTTTCAAATATACGATCGAAGGTCTATCTCTCGCCTAAGCTTTGGTATCTTCGAGTTAACGTGATCGAAGCTCAGGATTTGCTGCCTAGTGACAAGGGTCGGTTTCCGGAAGTTTATGTGAAGGCGATTCTTGGAAATCAAGCACTTAGAACGAGAGTCTCGATGAGCAAGAGCATCAATCCTCTGTGGAATGAGGATTTGATGTTCGTGGCTGCAGAGCCCTTCGAGGAGCCTCTGATTTTGAGCGTAGAAGACCGAGTTGCCCCCAACAAAGACGAGGTTCTCGGGAGATGTGGCATCCCTCTGCAGTATGTGGACAGGAGATTGGATCACAAGCCTGTGAATACAAGGTGGTTCAATCTCGAGAAACATATTCTAGTCGATGGTGAGAAGAAAAAGGACTTGAAGTTTGCCAGCAAGATTCACATGCGACTTTGCCTTGAAGGTGGCTATCACGTCTTGGACGAGTCCACTCACTACAGCAGTGATCTTCGTCCTACTGCAAAAGTTCTATGGAAGTCGAGCATCGGTGTTCTCGAGCTCGGGATTTTAAATGCGCAAGGTCTTTCTCCGATGAAAACAAAAGATGGGAGGGCGACTACTGATGCTTACTGTGTAGCCAAATACGGTCAGAAGTGGATCCGGACGAGGACAATCATCGACAGTTTTTCTCCCAAATGGAACGAGCAGTACACTTGGGAAGTCTACGATCCTTGCACCGTCATAACTATCGGTGTTTTTGATAACTGCCATCTGCATGGAGGGGATAAAGTTGGAAGGGATTCGAGAATCGGGAAGGTCAGAATTCGTCTCTCGACTTTGGAAACAGACCGCGTCTACACTCACTCCTACCCTCTTCTGGTTCTTCACCCTTCGGGTGTAAAAAAGATGGGAGAAATTCATTTAGCCGTGCGGTTCACTTGCTCGTCTCTCGTGAACATGATGCACCTCTACTCACAGCCACTGCTGCCCAAAATGCACTACATTCATCCTCTAACTGTGAGCCAGCTCGACAGCTTGAGGCACCAGGCCACTCAAATTGTCTCGATGAGGCTAAGTCGAGCAGAGCCCCCTCTCAGAAAGGAGGTTGTGGAGTACATGCTTGATGTCGGCTCTCACATGTGGAGCATGAGGCGGAGCAAGGCGAATTTCTTCCGGATCATGGGGGTGTTGAGCGGTTTGATTGCTGTTGGAAAATGGTTCGATCAAATCTGCAACTGGAAGAATCCGATCACGACGGTTCTCATCCACATCTTGTTCCTGATCCTCGTGATGTATCCGGAGCTGATCCTACCAACTGTTTTCCTCTACTTGTTCCTGATCGGGGTTTGGTACTACCGCTGGAGGCCGAGGCACCCACCTCATATGGACACCCGTCTCTCTTGCGCCGACAACGCCCACCCAGATGAGCTCGACGAGGAGTTCGACACTTTCCCTACTTCCCGTCCCGCGGACATCGTGCGTATGAGGTACGATCGTCTCCGGAGCATCGCTGGCAGGATCCAGACTGTCGTCGGTGACCTGGCGACGCAGGGGGAGAGGCTGCAGAATCTGCTGAGCTGGCGGGACCCGAGGGCCACCGCCCTTTTCGTGATCTTCTGCCTGATTGCTGCTGTCATTCTCTACGTGACCCCGTTCCAGGTCGTGGCTCTGATCATTGGGTTCTACGTGTTGAGGCATCCGAGGTTCCGCTACAAGCTCCCGTCCGTGCCTCTGAACTTCTTCCGGAGGCTTCCGGCCAGGACGGACTGCATGCTCTGAGCTACGAGGCTTGGGTTTCGGGAGGGTCGACGACGCGTCGTTGGTGTAGAATATGCCGATGAAGAGGCTGCTTGCTATTTTGAGGGGTTATGTAAGTCATCTGATGAAAAACTTTGGGTATTTGTGGAATTTTAGGTTGTTTTATTTTTTTTAAAGGATCTCTTCTGTGTTGGAAGTTTGGCTTATTTTGAGACAGATCCCATGCTAATATCTCTCTATTATTTTTCCTTAGGTTATTTAAATTCAAATCTGTTCTTGAACCTAAGTAACCTTCCATCTCTATTTATCTACTACTCCCTCCGGTCTTTTCAAGTTGTTACACTTTCCTTTTTGGGCCGGTCTTTTCAAGTTGTTACATTTCCTAAAATGGTAAGTATTAACAAAAATTAGGGCCACTAATTGGGCCATTAAAATAATTAAATTAAATTAATAAATAATTAATTAATTTGCAAAAAAAATAATTTAAAATCGAAAAAAATAATATTAAACTAATATTAAAATCGAAAAATAATATTAAAAAATAATATTAAAATCGAAAAATAATATTTAAAAAATAATATTAAAATCAAAAAAAATAATATTAAAATCGAAAAATAATTAATTAATGAATTTCGAAAATGAAGAATCCATTAATTTGTAAAAAAAAATAATAAAATAATAAATAATTAATTAACTAGATCTTAAATCGAAAAAAATAATTTAAAATTTCAGTTTTTTTATCGTTAATAAATTAAAATAATTAATTACTAATACTAATTCATTAAACACTAGAAATATCAAACCCACTTAAACACTAAACACTCCTACCTTAATTCCCGTGCCGAAAAGAAATGTAACAACTTGAAAAGACCGGAGGGAGTATGAATTTAGAGAGAGAGAGAGAGAGAGAATTTCACGTCACAATTGATGATTCTTCCTTTGCTTTCTCTCTCCATTTAATATTTGGGCATTAATTGAGGAGAAGTGGACATTACTTTATAGTACTATGATGTTGTAAGAATAAAGAAACTTCTTACTTAAGACATGAAAAAACATGTTTCCTGTGTTCATGCCACTAAATTCCTATCTTATGATTGGTGTAACATTTTCTTTTATTCAATTTATATAAATCCAATGTATGAAAAAAATAAAATAAAAGGGAGAGAGAGAGAGAAATAAATTAGTGGGCATTGAATCTTCTGAGTGAAGCTGGTCCAAAATCATGTGCTGCATTCTGATTTCTGACAAATTGAATAGTTTCGATGTTATTACACTTCTTTTTTGACTGTGGATAGGTCAAAATTGTACAATCCCTCTCTCTTTTCTTGAAAACAGAGAAAATTTGATGAAAATATGATGAGAAATATAAATGACAAAAGCTTACATATCGCTGCTTTCTTCGTCCCGTTTAAAACGATACATATATCGAACAAATGTGTCCGTATTAGAGCAAGCCATCTGCTCTGGCAGGTAATCTACGGAAGAAGTTGCTTGGGGCACAAGGCGTCTTGCTCCGAAACCTCGGATGCCTAAGCAAGAACAGCCCTAACAAGAGGCTTACGATTTTGAATGGAGTTATGAAGAGAGTTACAGCTGCAAAGAGGCAAAGGAGTAGAAAAATGGTGGTTGCCCTTGGATCCCTCCAGCTCAGCAATGCGAGGAACCTCTCCCCCTGCGTCGCGATGTCCCCGACCACCGTCTGTATCCTCCCGCCCACGCTCCTTAGCCGGTCGTACCTCATCCGGACTACGTCCTGCGGCCTTGACGTTGGGAACGTGTCGAACTCTTCGTCCAGTTCGTCGGGGTGGACGCCCTCCGCCCAGGACATCTTGGTGTCCATGTGCGGAGGGTGGCTGGGTCGGAACCGGAAGTTCCACACAGCGATCATGAACATGTAGAGGAATGCGGTGGGGAGGATGAGCTCCGGGTAGCAAATGAGGATGAGGAAGAGGACGTGGACGAGGACGGTGGTGATGGGGTTCTTCCACTCGCAGATTTGGGATAGCCACCTGGTCGCGGCGACAAGGCCGGAGAAGAAGGAGGCGATCCGGAAGAAGTTGGCCTTGCTCCGCCTCATGCTCCACATGTGGGAGTCGACGTCGAGCATGTACTCGACTACTTCCTTCCTCAGGGGAGGCTCGGCCCTGCCCAACCTCGATGCCACGATGTTCATCGCTTGGTACCTCAAGCTATCTAATTGTGTGATTGTGAATGGTTGGATGTAGTGCATTTTAGGGAGCAATGGCCTACTATACAAGTATATCATTTGTGTTAGAGAAAGACATGTGAACCTAAATGCTAGCTGCAGCTCTCCGGTTTTCTTTAGTCCGGAGGGATGCAGGACTAGCAGGGGATACGAGTGTGTGTATATTCGATCCGTTTCCAATGTGGATAGCCGGATTCGTACTTTCCCGATTCTTGAATCCCTACCGTTCCCGCCTCCTCCTAGATGGGAGTTGTCCAACACACCTAGCGTGATCACGGTGCACGGGTCATAGACCTCCCATGTGTATTGCTCGTTCCACTTGGGGCTAAAGCTCTCGACTATAGTGCGTGTCCGCACCCATTTGTGCCCGTATTTTGCCACGCAATACGCGTCCGTGCTCCCCCTCCCGTCCCTCGTTTTCATCGGCATGAGCCCGTGCGCACTTAGTATCCCGACCTCGAGGATCCCGATGGGCTGCTTCCACAGTTGTCTCGCGGTAGGCCTTTGATCGCTAATGTACAACGTGGATTCGTCCAACACGTGGTACCCGCCTTCCAGACATGCCCTCAAATGGATCCTGGTCGAAAATTTCGACCCTTTTCTCCTCTCCCCCTCCAATTCTCCCGAACCGAACCGGTCCAAATTAAACCACCGTGAATGAACCGGCCGGTGGTCCAACCGCTTCTCAAATACGTGCATCGGGAGGGTAACCCTCCCGACCACCTCGTCCCTCACCGGGGCCACCTTATTCTCAACCGTAAGAACCAAATACTCCTCGAACGGCTCGGCGACCACAAACACCAAATCCTCATCCCAAACCGGATTCGCGGTCCGGTTCGGGCAAAGCCGGGTCTTAACGACCTGATTACCGACTTGTCCCTTCACGAACAACACGGCCGCCGCCAGCTGACTCTTGTCCTCCACCTCCACGTCCTGCGCCTCGATCACGTTCACCCGAAGGTACCACAGCTTAGGCGAGACGTACACCTTCGACCTCACGCTGAACACCCCGTCGCCATGCACGGCGGCGGCATCGGAATGCCACGCCTCCGGGAAGGCCTCATCGGCTTGGGATCCGATCCAGACCGCAAGCATGATCTCCCCCCTCAGCTTGTTCCCCTCTCCGGCGCGGCGGCGCTCCTCCAGGCGGTACCACTGCGGGGCGAGGGGGCTGTCCGGCGGCAGCCTCGTCGGAACCTCGTTGAGATCGAACTCGACCCTGCCGAGGTAGTCGTCCCTTCCGACCATCTCCCTGTCTCGAACGTAGACCTCGACGGCGGAGGAGTGGATCTTGTCCTTGGAGAAGGCGAAGACCTGGTTCCACTCGGGGCTGGTTTTCTTCTCGAAACGCTGCGTTTTGCCCCTGTAGTTGCCGAGCTTCACCTCCACGTAGGGGTCGCAGCCGCCGGTGACGGAGCTTGTCGGAAGATCGTGAGCTTTGACGACGCGCACGTAGAGGTAGAACATCTGCTCGACGAGGTCGTAGGTGGTCGAGATCCTGTCGCCGCCGATCCAGCTCCGGCCGCCGCCGTGCGGCCACCGCTCCCCCAGCCGCGGCTTCGTGTCCTTGATTCTGTAATCATCTAATGGATTCATCTCTCTCTCTCTCTCTCTCTCTCTCTCTCTCTCTCTCTCCCTCCCTCCACTTTCTTTCTCAACAAACCTAATTAACTCTCTCTCTCTCTCTCTCTCTCTAAATTCTTTGTAGATCAAGGAATGAAGTTTGATGAAATCTTATCTTGATCATCACCTCTTTCTAATTAAAGAAGTACTAGTTTATTATTCCTAGTAAGGAATTTCGTTTGAGTTTTTGATGGAAAAGGGTGTTAAAGCAATTCGCTTTAATATAAAGGCATGATTTTAAGCTGGCCACTATACAAATTAATTATTTATTAATGGTGTATAAACAAAATAAATAAAAAATTTTAGTGATGAATCAATTTAATTGAGAAGCTTTTAAATTAATATTCAATAAAATTAGGGAAAAGGGGGTTTCAGTGTTACATCCATCATGACAAATGAGATCTTTACACTTGAGAATCTTGGATTTGTTTACTACTCTAATCTAATATAAATATTTATAATGAATCAATAATTTATTTATAAACTATTTTCCCGCAATTTAAGTGGATTATATCATCAATAAATTTTTGCATGAAGGAGATGGAAGAATTTCAATAGAAAATGCATATATAATTCCAGAACTTGAGTTCAATTTGAAGAAAAGAAAATGATTTGTAAATTAATTTATGCAGAAAAAAGAAAAGAAAATGGAAGCTTTAGAAAAATGCAGAAGTAGTAAAGAATTAGGTTCATACCATGGCCATGTTCTGCTGCACCCTTTATTCTTCTCTGTATCAACTTTAATCACTCCATCCACGTTTTCTCCTTAGTGTGAGAGAGAGAGAGAGCTTTTGTTCATCAAAACATCTAAATTGATCCCTTTTGTTCCATCTTTTAAGAGAGATTAGTGTGGAGGGTTTGACAATTTCCGCCGCTATTTATATCTCTTAGAATTCTTTTTCCCTATATAGTAATTATTTTGTGGAATTAATTCACTATATTTAAAAAAAGAAATGCCTCTTAAATTAGAGAGAAAAGTGAGCTCGAATTTCACTAATTTTGGCCAATTTTAAGTGCGTAAGTAGTATTAATCAAATAAGTATCACTGAAAATTACAATAATATCTTAAATAATAAATTTGGGCTTAATTTTCCTATACTGGGCTTAATTTCACAACGGGCTTGGGCCGTGTGTGTAGTGGGCCTGCGCTTGAATAAGAAGCCCAATACGAGTGGGTGGCCCGGTCCATCTCATAACGGGCTTGGGTGGAGATGGGCTGGGCCGGCCCGCCCAGTTGACACTTCTAATTTAGTAATTCATCAGAATATTTAAGAAAAATAATCCAAAAATAGAATCCAATTCAAAGAGAAGAGAAGAGAAATTCACTGTGAAACCATCAACCGAAGAAATTTGAATCGGAAAAGGTTAACTCAAGAATTCAAGATCGTTAATTTCCCGACGCATCCATGATTTTGGGACGAATCCTGCCGAATTCTTCATCTAAATCCCTACATTTTCACCCCATTAGACTCTTCTCCGCGAATTCCCTCTTCGATTTCGGGTCGCCGTTTCTCTGTTCCGAACAATGGTGGCGACGCAGCCACGCCCTTCCGTCGTTGAATTCGTCAAACTGTTGAGCGCTGTGGTGAAGGCGAGGCGGTACGGCCTTGCGCTAACTGTTCGACGAAATGCTCAAGAGGGACGCACCTGTAAATGTGTACACCTTCAGCATCGTAATCGACTGCTACTGCCGTATGAAGAGGCGGGCTTTCGATCTTCGGCACCGTTTTGAAGCGGGGTTATGAGCCTTCTATGGTGACCTACAGCACTCTGATTAAAGGTCTTATCTTGGTAGGGAGAATGGAGGAGGCTGCAGAAGTGATGATGAAGATGACCGTGAATCGAATCTACCCCGATGTGGTGACTTGCAATGCTATGGTGGATGCTTTCTGCAAACAGGGGAATATCGAAGCAGCCGAAGGCATTTTCAAGCAAATGGCGGTGATCGGAGTACGTCCTGACATTGTTACCTACACTTCGTTGATCAATGGTTATTGTTCGAGAGGTGAAGTCGACGAAGCTAGAGGCATATTAGATGCAGCAGTGTATTCTGGCCTGAAGCCTGATCTGGTGAGCTTCAGAAGCTTGATGTATGGCTGCTGCAAAAGGGGGCGGGTCGATGATGCTTTGCGTCTTTTTAATGAGATTCCCTCCCGAGGGTTAGAGCCCGATGTTTTGACGTACAACATGATGCTAAACGCCTTATTTAGCAAAGGCAGGTGTGAAGAGGGCTTGAAAGTGTTTGAAGGGTTGGAAGAATCGTTGCGGTCTTCTCCCGATAGATTGACTTACAATATCTTGGTGGATGGATTGTGCAGAGCTCGTCGTATTGATGAGGCGTTCTCTGTGTTGCAAACAATGGAAGATAGAGGCATCGTTCCCAACGTAGTAACGTATACTACTCTTATTAAGGCATTGTGCGATGATAGTAGGGTTAGAGAAGCAGAAGACCTTTTCCATAAGCTTCGGTCCGGAGGTTTGCGTCCAGATGTCGTAATATATAGTAGTCTCGTTAAGGGATTATGCGATGTTAATAAAGTTAGGGAAGCAAAGGATCTTTTCCATGAGCTTTCTTCCGAGGGTTTGCAGCCGGATGTCATAATGTTTACCATTCTTGTCGGGGAACTCTGTAAAGAAGGGCTGGTAGACGAGGCTAAGGATTTGATGACGCAGATGGTAAACAAGGGCTGCCTGCCGGATATCGTAACATATAGTAGTCTCATTAAGGGATTGTGTGATGATAGTAGAGTTAGAGAAGCAAAGCATCTATTCCATGAGCTTCCATCCAAAGGTTTGCAGCCGAATGTCGTAACGTATACCATCCTTATTGGTGCACTATGTGAAGAAGGGCTGGTAGACGAGGCTAAGGACATGATGGCGCAGATGGTGAACAAGGGTTGCTTGCCTGATCGTGTGACGTACAAAGTTTTTGTCTGATGTCTTCTGAAAAGGAACATGATCTACGAAGCCGGCCCCTTCTTCAGAGAAATGGTTTCGAGGGGATTCCGACTTGATGCCACCAGTTTCGCAGCGCTGCTTCGACTTCTGGAAACAGAAGCTGGAGATGTTGTTATGTTCAATGAGGTTAAGAAGCTTGTACCGAGAAAAACTTTTAACAACAGAAGGTAGATATAATCTTGTTTTTCATCTTTCCACTTGTCATATTTTATCTCTAATTGTCAAGTATGGACATGTGTGAACGGACTTATTATCCTATTTGCCATTACAATCTAAAACATGTTCACCGTTTCCGCGCCTTCATCTTAGCTTCTTCCTCTACAGACCACTTCCGAATTTGAAGACAATAACTCTTCCGAAATATAGCACAACGTCGTGGATCTATCTCATCCAAAGAGATCTCACGAACAATGCATTCCAACATTTTAATCACCAATACACCGCAGTCGTGTAGATTAGGTTGTCGCGGAGGATTAGGAAAGATCAAAAGCTCCAATTCACATCTCAATGGCTCACGGAATTGCATCATACCACATAATTCATTCGACATAAGTATACGGGATACGTTTTTGCAAAGGTTGCTGAAGTAAGCTCGGATCGTAGTAGCATCAACCCCCAACGAGTCATAGACAATTACCTGTTGATTGAACAGGGACACCATGAATAGAACCCAATGGTCCTTACCCACATTGGCGGCGCCATACAGCTTCGAAGTCTTCTCCCATGGAAGTCCAGCAATAACGGTCTTATCTCCCTTCAAATATGGTTCAGCACTCTTAGTTATGAATTCATTCTCCAACAATTTGTTCTGTTGTAGGAACAAATTCACAAATGAATATCAGCCAATGACTTTTTAACAATGACACAATCTAGAGCAAGGATTTTTTAAAATGAGACCAATAGTGAAACTAACCACAATAGGCATGTCTAGGATCGTCCAATCTCTAGGGGCATCCCTCTTTTCAAGGTCATAATTGTACGCCGCCAGATTCATCAGTGCATCAATATGCTAAATAATTAAGTACATCCAATGTAAATCAAAGAAATAGATGAATAGCTGAAGAATTATTATAAACAAGATTCCTACTTTGTATAGAAATGCGAAAAAAATCAAAGTACGTTTACTCACAAAATTTTCAAGCCAGGATCTTGGTTTTACAAGCGTGTCAAACCAGAGCAGATCACCCCATCTAAGCGTATCGCCAGGAATTGGTACACTAAGATGAACCCTGATAAAAAGAAAAAAATTTCAAACTGGTAATTTTATAAAGAAGGCATTCAAAAAAGCAAAATACTACCTTTTAGAATTTCGGCGTGCATTGTCTAACCATGCTTGTACTTCGGCAAACCCCTTTTCGATCCAAGCGCTCTCGTTCACATCATACTCGTTAACTCCCCTTTTTTCTACGAGCACATCTTCGATTGCAAGACGTGCAACACGATCCTTCGTAGACATACGTATATATAGCCTGAGTTAGCTCTCAGCTAAACATGACCTGTAAACAAACATAAAGAGAGCAACCTGAAAGTATACAGGCAAATTCACATAATTAGTACAACCAGCACAAAGAAGGAAGCAAACAATGTACATTGAACTTAAACGAAAAATTGACAGATCGAATCCACTTAAACGAGAGTCGGGCGATAGATGAGCACACAACAAAACATACAAGTTTCAATTTGAGAACCTCACACTCCCAAAACCCAACCCCCACTAGAATTAGCAATTAATGTACAATTTCAAGAACATAACATTCCACACAATGAAACATACTAAGTAATTTTATGAACCAAAGCAAGAAAAGCTCAAATTAAGCCATAAAAGTTAGGGTTTAAGTATGGAACCTTGTGAAGAAGAAGAAGAATCTGGAAATTAAGCCCAAAAACAGAAACTCAAAGCTTCATACAACCTGTGGAACAGCATGAAAGAAACCTCAAGATCAAACAGGGAAGCTGATGGAGTGATAATTAATAAACAGAGATAACAGAGTATGAATAACAGAAACAGAAACACCTCAATTCTTCACCAAGAGAGAAAGAAAGAGAGAGAAAACCCAGAAAGCCCCAAATAATTCTTTGTTGCCTTTTTGAATCAAGAAATAAAGAAAAAGCAATTTGCACAAACCAGAGAGCTCTCTTTTAATATTGTCCAGACCAATTTTCTTTTTTTATTTTTTCCAATTTCACCCAAAAAAATCCTTTTATATATAATAGCAAAGCGGATTCGAAGCACCACGTTAATTCACGTGCCTACGTGGCGCTCTCTATGCTCTCCGTTCCTATTTATCTAAAAATTCAATTTATTTATAATAAAAATATTATCTAATTATTTGATAGTTATCATTATAAATAATTAAATAAATTATATATAATTATAATTATATATTATCTAGATGCGTTGCATTTAATTACAAATAATTATAATTACATATAATTATAGATACGTTTCGTCTAATTTATATAATTATATAAATTATATAAAGAGATTTATATCAAATATTAATATTAAAATTGATAATAACTATGTGAGACTCCCTTTGACTTATTTTATTCTTTAAAATAAATAACGGAAATGGGCAGCTTGACTTATTTTGATATAATTGACATTTTCTTTTTATTACAATAAAAAATATTTTATTTTAAATATCACTCTTATAAACTTACTTTTATTATCACAATTAACAGACGACTTGAAAGTTGAAATAATGACACCACACCGTTCCTATTTATCTAAAAATTTAATTTATTTATAATAAAAATATTATCTAATTATTTCATAGTTATCATTATAAATAAATATAAATTATATATAATTTATATAATTATAAATATTATCTAATTATAATTATATATATTATTTATGTATATAATTATATAATTATATAAATTATATAAAATGATTCATATCAAATATTAACGTTAAAATTGATAATAACTATGTGAGACTTCCTTTGACTTATTTTATTTATTAAAATAAATAACGGAAACGGGCAGTTTGACTTATTTTGATATAGTTGACATTTTCTTTTTGTTACAAAAAACAATATTTTATTTTAAATATCACTCTTATAAACCTACTTTTATTATCACAATTAACAGACGACTTGAAAGTTGAAATAATGACACGACGAGATTAACCAATATAAAATAAACAACGAGCTACTTGACTTATTTTAGTATTCTTCTTTTATTTGATTACAATAAACAACGGGCAGCTTGTCACTCTTATAAACCTACTTTTATTATCACAATTAACATGCGGTTTGAAATAATGGCACGACGGGATAAAACCAATATAAAATAAACAATGAGCGATTTGACTTATTTTAATATTCTTCCTTTATACTTGAGTACAATAAACAACAGACAGCTTGACATATTTTAATAATTTCATTCATATTTTTTCTTTAAAATAACGTTATAAAGTGATTTGTATACGGGAGACAAATACATCGATCATCAAAATATTCCCTTTTAAACTATTTTCTTACAAGTATACAACATAAAAGTAAATATAAGTAGATATTTTAACTATCATTATTAATAACTATAAATAACTATCATTAAAATAACTGTATAAGTAGATATATCATAGTTTTTATGATATATCGTTAAAATTGATTATAACCATGTGAGACTCTCTTTGACATATATATATATATATATATATATATATATATATATATATATATATATATATATATTTATTAAAATAAACAACGGGCGCTTCACTTATTTTGATGTAACGACATTTTATTTTTATTACAATAAACAACGGGCTACCTAAAAGTAATAATGTAAAGTGATTTATATCGAATATTGACTTTAAAATTGATTATAACTATGTGAGACTCTCTTTGACATATTATTTTTTATTAAAATAAACAACGGGTGGCTTGACATGCGAGATAAAACCAAAATAACTATTTGGGACTATTTTGGACATTTTCGTTTTATTGAAATAAACAACGGGCGACTTCGAATTAATATTTTCATAAGTTACACTCGAACAATATATTATACGTATCAATCCTATGTGAAATTATTTGAATTCTTCTCGATTAATTTTCTAAATTATCGTAATTTTGCCTGAACAACATATATTTCAAATAAACAACGGGCTACTTGACTTATTTTAATATAATGAATTGAAATATATTTTAATTAAAAAAAACAACATGAAATGAACATCGAATTTTGACGTGACAGGTTAAAATCGATTATACCGTCATTGACATTTTCTTTTTATTATAATAAACAACAGGCAGCTTGACTTATTTTAATATAATAAATTGATTTTTTTTTAATTAAAAAATAACAATATGAACTTATCAACATCGTATTTAGACGTGTCGAGATAAATTGAGTATACCCTCTTTGACATTTTCTTTTTATTAGAATAAACAACGTGCGACATAACTTAATCATCTCAATATAACTCTTTCCGGTTGCTTAAAAATAATACTACGAATTATTCATGTCGAATTTTGATGAGATACAATGCACCTATAATCGAAATATAATTCTTATTAACCTATTCTTTTATTATAACAAATAACGTCGAAGATTTAAATATTTAATATGAATTGGCATTGAATTGGTTCTTCACATTTATTATTCTTAACTTTCTCCTATTGTTTGTAGGTACATAGAAATGGAGGATCATGGATTCATGGTACGAATTATTTTAAAATAAATTTCACTGATAAATATCTGAACGTTAAAATAATTAGCACCCGTCGATTTTCGACGGGCAATAAACTAGTAAAATTTAAAAGAAAACAGAGAGAGAGAGAGCTCGAATTTCAAATAATTTTGTGATATTTTAGTACTAACTAGCATTGTACTCCCGCAATGTAGGGATTTAATCGATAAATAATAGTGCATGACAAATGTTAGTTATAAAATATTTAAATTATTTATAATTTCATTTCGTTTTACAATGAAAAACTTATTATTATTTTTTTTTAAAGAGAGTAGTACACTCTAGTAAAATATGCTTGCTTATCCCTATATACATTTTATATACATATATGCATGAGTAAGTTTGCATGTCTTATTTTTATAGATTATTTAATTATAAACATTCATGTATGCATGGATTTTTATAAAATTTATAACATTATCAATTGAGTTTACCAATGCTTTATCAATTGTAGAAAAATGAACTTGCAAAGAAAGAATATTAATGTATACAATAACATATTGAATTTTATTAGTCAATGGAATAAATAAAATCAGTAATAAAATATTATAAAGTAGGAAATCAATTATATTGAAGCTGGAAATTCAACTTATTTGTTAAAATTTTAATGAATTAATAAAGGTTTTCATAGAAATAAATGCATTAAGTGTTTGTGTAGGAAATAACAAAATGTATAATTTAATTAGAGAAAACTAATAGAGATAATAGTTAAAATACCCATTTTTATAAAAAGTATAACTTCTATATCCACATTATAAGAAGTAGTACTTCTATACCCATTTTCAATTGAAATGTCAAATATACTCTCAACTTTTCCAATAAAACAAAATTGTTATTCAAAAAACAAAATAAGAATTTATGACGTGGGACCCACCCCTAATAAATCCAAAATTAAAGATTCATCTACCCCACCCTCCCCTCTCTCTCTCACACACGATTCCTAATCCTAACCGTGTACCCTTCGAACGAAAATTACCCCCAAATCGGAAAAAAAAATACCGTCGCCGTCGCCGATATGTCGAACCAAGACGAAGCAGGGACCTCCAACCAAGCCCCTCCACGCCGACGGGGCGCCTCCCGTCATCGGCAGCAACAGCCGCCGCAGCAGCAGCCGTCGGCGGCCCGGGTTTACCCCGACCCCCCACCTCCGGTATGTCATTTTCTATATTTGTTTGCGTTCAATGTAAAGAAGCATGAATCATGTTATGGTTTCGAGCACTTTGTTTAATAAGCATGGAGCATGTTATAGTTTGATTTGTGAAAAATTGAAAATTTTACTGTTATTGTTCATAGATACACGACTGAAATTGCATTTCAGCCGTGTACTTGGCCGAATAAAATGCATGATTTTTTTTTTTTTTTTTGATTCGTTTTGTTTCTTCTCGATTTGCAGCCTAGGTTTCAATGGATGCAGGGCCGAATGCAAGGGTTTAGAGGGCAAATAAACCTCTACATACGGGACGACGTGATTCGGTCGATTCCTCGCGTGTTGCGTCGCGTAGGCGGCCAACCCTTGCTCAATAGATTTATTACGGAAGGCCCGTTTGGATACCTCCTCGAAATTCGGAGGAGCGGGAGTGCGAACAACGCCCTCCACGAGCTTCTAGCCCGAGAGCTCGAGGATGAGTCGATTCCCGAGATGGAGAGGTGGTTCCACGTAGGTGGGCAGGACATACGCTTCCGTGCCCAAGAGTACGCCCTCGTGACGGGCCTGGCTTTCGGGGAATCGGCTTTCAACCCTAAAGGCCGTCACGATCCTCCCAAAAGGAGCCTCCTCTACACGAAGTACGGGGGCGAATCCCCTAAGATAAATAAGTTGAAGGCGGACTTCAACGACGAAAAGAATGTACTGGGAGATACCGACCAGTATCTGAAGGCGGCCAACCTGCTCATGTACTATCTCATGCTACTCGGCCACGACAACCCGACGATCGAGGACTGGGCATGGCACCTGGTGGAGTTCGAGGAGCAGTGGAGGGCATTTCCGTGGGGAGCGTGGTCGTTCCAGATCATGCTCTACCAGCTGCACGTGATGAAGAGGGACCCCGCCCTCATACGGGCGTGCGACCCGCCTATCACCTGTACGGGCCGGTCTGGGCCCTGAACAATTGGGCCTACGAGGCGATCCCCCGAATGGGGCAAGCATGCGGGGTTCGGGATCGTCCGACACTGTCCCCCCGCCTCAGAAGATGGGCCACGTCCTCCTCTTCGTGCAACTTCAGGGGATTCTTCGATAATCCCAAGGTAATTGATTTAGTATTTTTTTACCTTGTTTAATTTATTTCACGTTCGATTTCTGTAAATTTGCTTTAAAAGTCAAAGTCAACCTTTTTAAAATCCAATTCAGTCGTGTAAGTCAACAATTTTGACTTTAAAGTCAAAATTGTTGACCTTACACGACTGAAATTGTAATTCAGACGTGTACTACACGGTTGATGTTGCAATCCAGTCGTGTAAGGTCAACAATTTTGACTTTAAAGTCAAAATTGTTGACTTACACGACTGAATTGCAATTTCAACCGTGTAGTACACGACTGAATTACAATTTCAGTCGTGTACTATGCCGTGTGTTGTGGGTGAAATTTAAAAAAAAAAAATTTAAATTTGACTCCTAACACCTCTTGTTTTATTTTTCGTTGTAGCTCGAGGTTCATCCGACACTGGAGGCGGATGAGTACGATGTTCTCGATTATGGATTCCATAGTCTCGAGAGCATCGAGCCGATAGGCGTGGCTTACGTTCCCTCCAAGCGCCACGAACAAACCAATCTCCCGCCCGAGAAAAGGGTGTCGAAGGCGAAGCGGGAGATGGCGAGGGCCGTAGAGAAGCTCAAGTGCAGGGACGCTCCTCAGGCAGTGGCCCCTCGTCGTCGTGCTCCTCAGGCAGCGGAGCGAGCTCATTCCGACGGCGGGATCGAGATGCCGAGGCCGAGGGCTGATAGGAGGCCCGAATCGTGGGCCTCGAAGAGGCCTCGGAGCGAGCACGCTGACCCCCGGCCCTCCGGCTTGATCTGCTGCGCACACGGAGATCCGTGCGAGCACGGTCCCCTCGGTGACGACTTCTTGGACCGATTCGGGGACCGTCTGGTGTCCCGATGGGAGCAGGATCGCTCAGGGACCGGATTTCTAGGCCGACTGGCGAGGGCTATCGCCGGGGAGCTGAAGAAGTTAGTATCGAAGAGTCCGAGCCGCAGCCGTTCTTCCTCCGGGGGCGAGGGACAGTCCCGTGTAGGTGAGCAGCCGTTTGCGGGGCTCAGGGATGTCCGGGTCAGTGAGCACTCGCTTGGGGGGCTCAGGGATATCCCGATCGAGACGGCTGCTGATTATCACACCGTACACCGTGCCGAGAGTCAGAGACGGTCTGACGAACGACACGCCGTGAGCCGCGCCTCCGGTGCTCACGTCGCAGACCGTCCTTTCGACGAGCCTGAGCCCTCCCAAGGCTCCCATCACTCTAAGTTGAGTGAGTTTGTTGACGAGATAGATAGGATGAGAGCGAGCTCAGATGAGGAAGTCACACGTGTCTCGACTAGGGAGACACGCCCCTCAGCCTCTCTACTATCTCCATGCGTCGTAGAGCGTCCCAAAAAGCGATCCTCTCCGTATCAGAGGTTTAGGGCATCGGGACAGTCCCACGTGGAGATGAGCGAGACCGGGTTCTACCTTACACAGGAGATCTTCTCCGGGATCGAGGACACGACGCAGTGCCTCACTGCCCAGGTAATTTTTGTACATGTTTTGTTTTGTTACTTTTACGGTTGATTTTGTTCTAATTAGGGTACTAATATTATTTTGAAATGAATACAGGAGATAGACCTGTACACGGTCTACTGGCAACATAGACTCCTACAAGGGTACCGTCTTCTCGATGGTGTTAACAAAAATCACCACATAGTTCTGCCCCTCACGTTTTACGTAATAAAAAACCTAATAAAAACAATGTTTCAATTTCAAATAAATAAAGACACAACTCCGAGACGAGTACTTGAAATTTCACCACAACGACCCGACTTGGGGGTTGGCAAACGAGACTTTGAAGTACACGAAATGGCAGATCCCCTCGGATTTCACCGCGGGCTGGGAGGGGATTAACACGTACCGACCGTGGATCACCGGCCAATTTGTAAGTTTTTAATATCCTGTATTGATTATATCGAATTTAATTGTTCGTATTGCTAAATCGTGTTTTTTTTTTTAAGTTTCTCGTCATTTGCCATGTCTCCTCCTCCCATTGGATCGTGTGTCGGGTGAACGTTCCTTGCTGGTGCATCGAGGTGTACGATTCCCACTATTGGATGTACGAGGGAGATAAAACCTTGCACTCAAGCAATCACGGATCATCCAATGCTTGCCGTTGTCCCGTCTCTTCTCACGCCTCTTGGAGTACAATCCCGAATACTTCACGCGTGTCAACTCAAAAATGCGCAACTTCAAGACACGATTCATGGACATCCAGTTCGCCCCTCGGGAGTTTCAATTCGTCCAAAACGATGACGTGAGTTGTGGAGTGTACGCGTGCATGTATTTGGACTTGCTCATTGGGAACCATAAGCTCTACCATGGCGACGAGAAACTGGTGGTGAAAAAATTTCGAAAGAAGATGGCTTCTAGAATTTTTATGATTTCGAGGGGATGGAGGAATTGGTGATCAAATTGTTTTTTTTTTCGAATATTGAATGATTTTGATGCTTATTTAGATTTGTAAATTGTTGAATTCGAATGATGTTTCTTGTTATTTAGATTTGTTTGAATTTGATTTTGTTCGAATGATGTTGATTTTGGTCATTACAAGTGAAGAATCGAAAATTGTCAAATAGGGGAATTTTTATTTTTTTTTGACATTTTCACTCTAACCTTCGGCAGGGTACACGGTTGAATGAGCAATTCTGTAATACCCCGAATTTTAATAAAAAGAAATTTAGTTAAGTAAGTCCTACTAGGAATTATTAGAATTAACAGTAAGACATTTTACATCTAAATATATATATAAAGGTGAATTCTTTAAATTTCAACAATAGAAGTATTATTTAATTGTATTATAGATATATATAGAAAAATATATATATATATATAGCAAGTAATAATTATGATAAATAAATTATATGAGGGGTCTATATTTTCTTTAAAGTATTTATAAGTTAATACATACATAAATACATGAAAGTGTATGCATGTAACCTATATATAATATATACGTATATCACGAGTGAAAATATATAAATTGCATGCTATTGGAATACTACAAGAATTATTATTTAATTAATAATAGATAATTAAAAATGCATGCATTAGAAATATCTATACTTATATAATACATATGCATGCATGAGTAAACTAAAGACTTACGTGTAAGTATGATAACTATCTATATTTTACACTTGTCCTTTGTACAATAAATTTATCTTGATGACTAACCTATGCTATAAACATGACTAATGTAAGCTATAAAGCATGACTAAGCAATTTACTTTCTCCTATAAATAGCTAATGGTAACCTTCGCTATTATTTTCCATCTCGAGCTTTAGTTATTGTAAATCAATCCCTATTTCCTTATATCGAGCCACTCTTACAAATTTACAAATACGGTTCATAACATATATAGTATGTTAGTTTAAAGATATGCTACAAGCTCCTTCAGATTATATATAGGTGGGTAAAATATTTTTAAAGGGCATTGTTTTTAATGCTACTTTTACTTTATGTTAAAAATGCAGTTATTCATAAAAATATTATTTGCGAATGTTCTATGAAATGACTCCATGGATCGATCGAGATTCCTTGTTTGTATCAGATATACTAACTTGGAATTGTGCGCACCCCCGGTTACATACGGTGCATCGTATGTTAACCCATGGCAATTCCTTGAGTTCCGACTCGGGTTTTATGCAAGTACTGAGATTATTTAGGGTTACAACCCTGAACCCGGTCTAGTACCAAAGGTGATATGTAGCCTGCGGTAGAGTCCAAGATGAACATCACACACCCCAAAAAATTATATTTGTATTTTCAAGAGTTATTTTCTGCAAGCCTCTTGATATACCAATTATGGATAAACTGCTAGTTTTCAAAATGCTTGCAAAAAGGGTACGACCACTGAGTACATCAAGTACTCAGCCCAAAACTCTTTTATGTTTTCAGGTCTAGAAGCAGATGATGGGCAATAAGGCTGAGGCGGGAGTTGTTGCAGTATTAGGTCCCACAATGTTATCTTACTTAAAACTCTAATCATGTACTAGTAATTTTTGTAGTAATATACTATGTCAAGGGCATGTTCTTCCAACCCTCTACTTATATAATTTATATCATCGTCATACATTGTGTTATCTTGTTTTATATATTGTTAGATGGAGAGTGTCGTGTATCAGTTCCTTTTGGAAGCTCGAATTTCCACTCGATTATGGTAACTCCATTTTTCGTAGTGTGTCGACTCCACTAGGTTACTGGAAGCCGGTTACCCCATCTCTTAAATAATGTTGGGTGGAGAGTGCCGTGCAATGGTCCCATTTGGAGACTTGACGTTCGTTTACCCCACCATTTAATTTATAAGTTTTTTTTTTTTTTTTTTTAATGTAAGAAATTATTAAAATATTTATAAGATAAGGTTATCCCCTTTCTTCCCCGCTTCTTTAATCCAACCCCCTGCCACGTCCCGATTCACAGGAGTTGGGGTGTGACAAATTCAACCGTGTATCCAAGAACCCTAGTCGTGTACCCTAGCCGTGTACATAAGAACCCCCCCTTTTTTTTTTTTGGCTATTTCAATTCGTGGGGCTCAATTGAGTTGGAATCACTGTTATTTTCATACATTGTGCAATCTTATGATTCGATCACGTTACTTGAATTACACGTTTGTAAGAACATTACGTTCGTAAGTTAGTTCTAGATCAAACGTAACCTTAGTAGTTAGACTATATAAGTGACACTCACTCTATACTTCATACTTACATAAGATATCCTTCTTTTCAATTGATTTTTGGCTTAATTATGACATAACTTACGTTATTACACGTTTACAAAACTTAATAGACTCAAGATACACGAGAAAATCAAATGAAACACGAGAATTTTTGGAATTTTTGCTTAATTTTGACTTTTTGGATTTAATTTTGACTTCTCACGAAAAGGGTACACGGTATATTTCAACTTAAATCGTGTAGAGTCAAAATTCGTGTAGAAGGCATTGACTTTTATTTAATTTTGACTTTTTTGACTTTACACGGTTAATGTTTAATTTCAACCGTGTATACACGGTCAAAATTGAGTTTTGACCGTGTATGGTCAATTTCAATTTTGACTTTTTTTTTTTGTTGACTTTATACGATTAATAGGATAATTAAACCGTGTATACACGTTTAAATCAAGTATATTGTCGTGTACTTGGCCGAAGGTATCCATTTTTTAACACAAAAAAACTCAAATTTTCACCAAATGCTCAAATCAAACACAATTTGATAAAATTACATCCACTAACATTCTTAAACATCCAAAAACGTTCATTAACATCCAAAACGTCAATTTGTGTAAAATAAAATTAAAAATATAATTAAGCATCGGTATCGTACGGACATCGAGGCCTAGTATGCTCCTCGCTCTTGCAAATGCTACATTTTTTCTTACCTCTTGGACGTCGAGGGGGAGCGTTTAGATCAACTCCGCAAATGGGAAGCGAGGCTTGGCAACTCCGTCGCTTGTGCCCGTATTGTCCGCATCTTGAACACCTTTGCCTGTTCGTTGAGGATTCTCCTTCAACGGCCGATCGAGCTCTTGCCATCGGTGGTCGTCCGGCTTGCCTAGGTACAAGAGGGGGTAGCACCCTCCATCGTGAAATGAATTCGGGAACACTCCACGTCTCGGGATGAGGAACCGGTTGAATCTGAAGAGAATGCGTAGCAACTAACGTGGATTGCCTGAAATAATGGCTCACGTAGTCAGTTGCCCGCCCACCGGAGTGCCTGTAAAAACATTGTGCAAAAACGTTTAGAAATCCGATTGAAATACGACAAGCATGAAACTAAAATAAAACGAGAACTAGTCGTACCTTATCGCCGCACAAGCGTGTCGACAAGGGATGCCGTCTAACTCAAACTCACGGCATTCGCAAGTCGAGTTTTGGAGATCGACGAGGTAAGTCTGTTTTTCACCTTCGACTCTCCAAAGGGTGGGCGTAGGCGTTCCTCTGACGGAGTAGCGACGGCCCCATTCCGACGATGCCGACATCTTCGTATAGGCCTTCCCGGTGAGTTCATGTTGGCGAGCTAGGGCACTAGTCCGATGTTCGTCAAACCACTTCTCGACGACTATCCGATACACCTCGATCATGGCACAAATCGGGAGTCTCCGAGCCCACAACAACCGAGCATTCATCGTCTCGGCGGGATTCGAAGTCATGAAGCTCGTACGTCGGAAGGGACACTTGCACCTCGCCCACCTCGGCAGGCCAATGTCGCTCAACCTCCTGTAGATCCCGCCTCCCTCCCTGCTTAGGTCCCTCAGATTCCCCCAATATTCATCGAATTGGGAATCTCGATAGGCATAGGCTGCAGACTCGAATATAGCCCCCGCATGCCTTCCGTACCTAACAAAATTCCTCTGGAGGTGAACGAAGCAGAGGCCGTGAGCAGCATGGGGAAAGACGGAGTCGATCGCATTTTGGATGCTCACGTGTTGATCGGATACGATCAACAAGTCCGAGGGCGCCCCGAAACTCTCTCGCACTTTGGCCAAGAACCACGTCCAAGATTCGTCGTTCTCTATGGGACCGAATCCAATGGCAAGGGGGAACACTTGCTCGTTCCCGTCTTTCGTCACCGCCACAAAGAGCGTCCCCTTATTCTTCCCCTTCAAGTGCGCCCCGTCTACTACGATCACGGGGCGTAGCAAACCATTTCCCCACGCCTCGATGGACGGACCAAAGGCGAGGTAGAAGTAGGTCAGACGGTCGGTGACGTGGGAGGTGTGGATGTCGTACTAGGTGCCCAGATTCATCTCCTTCAAAAGGTAAAGGTAAGAAGGGAGCCTCTGATAAGACTCGTCGAATGCACCGTACGTCATCTCTATAGCGACGTTCCTCGCACGGAGAGCGAACGGGTAGTCAATCTGAATACCGTACTCACTCCGTAGCTCGTCCACCATCTCGTTTGGCTTCAACACTGCACCCTCGGTGATCAATCGACGAGTGTAGAATGCTCCTAATACCATGGCCGGCACCTGTCGTTTGTTGTTCGAATTTAAATCAACTAGACACGTGTGATCGGCCTCGTACTTGTTGATCTTCCAAATCCCGCCTTTCTGCGTTGCATTCAACTTGAACTCGCAATCCTTCCCCGAAGTGCACCTAAAACCCACACGGCCTTTGTCGGAACGAGGGATACAATACTCCTTCCGGAGATCCATGTGCAGCAATCCGACGGCTATATGCAAGTCATCCTTCTTCTTGAAGTATTCGTTCTTTCGCAACTGACCCAAGGCCGGTGCCAAGTCGGGATCGATCCATCCTAAAGGGAGCGCGGTGTCTAGATCGACGTGCGGTATCAACCAATGTCGAACCGCCTCCTCGTTAGCGCGAGCACGAGCTTCGTCGTCGCGTGGCTCTTGGTTTTGTGAGTGCATGCTACGAAGCCCGATAACCCTATCAATGTGGCCGGGCTCGCGGATCCATGCTCCGAATTCAGCCGTTAGGCTCTCAAGTAATTGGGATCGTTCCTCCACATTCCTTGCTTCCTCGCCCTCGGACTCGAGAGACTCTTCTTCCGACTCCGGCTCTTCTTCGTCGCGTACTTCGGCTTCAAATGCATTTGATCTCGGGATCGGCTCCTCTTCGACGCTATAGTTCTGAAAAATCGTCGATCGTTGGGTAGTTAGGGCTGCCCGATTTGCTCTACTAATGACGTAGATCGTCGACATCTCCCTTCTCGCGATGCACATTCTAAGCAAATCCCCGGTGCTCTTTAAAACGGCCTTCACCGTCTCCTGCTCGTTGAGGTTCGTCAAATGGAATAGCAAGTGCTCCGATTCATCACCCAAGTAAAGTTGAATGTCTCGTACTACGTTTTCATAGCTCAAACTCGCTATGGGATAAGTGACGAGAAAAGAGTCTCCATTTACATACGATATTCCCTCCCAACGACCGCTGTGACGGATAAGAATTCTCTGATCACCCATGTCGATCTGTACCAAAAAAAAAAAAAAAAAATTAATAATCTAAAAATTTTTGTTCTTAAGTACACGGTTGAAACGTTAATTCAACCGTGTATACACGGTAAAATTACACAATTTGTCGTGTAAAGTCAACAATTTTGACTTTCAATAGTTGACTTTGTTGACTTTACACGACTAATTGTGTTATTCTACCGTGTGTACACGGTTGAATTAACCATTCAACCGTGTACTTTAGAACAAAAAAATTTTCTATTTTTTTCGCATATTATAAATAATAAATACAGAAAATTGAATATTACCTTGGTATTTGTCTCGAAAAAACATCTTCAATCGATTCCAAAATTTCCAGAAATTAGAGAATGCCTACAAATATTCTCTCTCAACAATTTTTTCAAATTTAGTGTTGTGATGAAATGAATTATGTCTATGCTATTGCTATTGTTTTCTCACTTTTTCTGATTTTTCAATTAATGCCAACCTCTTTTTTTACTCAATTTGGCAGATTTGGTGGTTGAGAGTAAATAAATGCAAAATTCTAATTTTTGAACAAAATTACACGACAAGTTCAATTAATTGTTTGTGCTCGTGTAGAAGTTCTACTCGTGAGAATTGTTTTTTCGTGTAGGCCCCACAATTCACTTTAACTTATTAATTCATTTCTTGTTTTATTTGATAAGTGGACCCATTTAGTAAGGGTATTTGTGACATTTCAATACAAAATGGGTATAGAAGTTATACTTCTTATATGATGGGTATAGAAGTTATAGTTTTTATAAAAGTGGGTATTTTTAAAGTTGACCCAAACTAATAACCTTATTAAATAAAAAAATAAAGTTCAATTACCAAGAAAATTGAAGGGAAAAGTATTTTACTTTAGTATATATATATAGATACTTAAAATTGGGCCGAATTTAATGTGGATTGAAGATAAAATTGCATGCCCAAATCAAATTTCATGAGCCCAAAATATTATTTCATTTTGTTTTTCTTTTCTTCTCTTCTCTTCTTAAACCTTATATTTATTGGATCTTGTTATTAAACGGTTAATAATAAATCTAATGATGATCTCATTATAATTGAAGGACCAAGCATTACTCTTTCCGTTCCATCAAGTTTGACGCATTACATATATATATGTAAGATATAAAATAATGAAACGTGTCAAATTCGGCAGGACGAAAGAAGTAATGTTTTGGCCATAGACATTTAATCCTAATCCCAACAAAATTATAAAACAAATACTCCCTCCATCCTATTTCACTAGTCTTTTTATTTTTACATGAAATTTTGTGTGCAAATGTTTAGAGGAAAAAGTATAGAAAGATGAAGTAGTAATAATACATTAAACCGACTGAATTACAAACTCTTTTCCATACTCCCTCCGTCCTCCATTTAGTGACGTTAATACTATATTGGGACGTCCTCCATTTACTGACAATTTCCGTTTTAGGACGTAGACCTCACAATCACTTTAACACTTTATACATCTACTTTTTATTATTTTATCATTTTAATACTATTAAACAATTCAAATGGACTCATAATTATTCCACTTTAACACTTTAACACATTAATTTATTATTATACCATAAAATGTAAAAAAAAACTTGTGCCCATATTCCCTCCGTCAATAAATAGAGGACAGATGGAGTATTAAAACCACTATTTTCCATAAATAGGAATTTAGGAACAAGAAGAAATGGCCAAAGGGCCCCACCAGAAAATTAGGAGTTGGACCTCTTTTATTTTTTATGTAAAAATAATTATCAATTTGCCCATCTTGATGGGGCCCTCACCAAATTAAATGCCCTTTGGGCAATTTGCTTCCCTATCAATTTTATTTTTATTTAATGAAATTAGCCCAAACTATATCTCTTAAGTTACTATCTTCGTCTCACTTTAATTGTCCAACTTTTTTATAGTACGAAACTTTAGGAGCATGGTTAAAAATAAAAAAATAAGGATAATGCAATGGTTAACTCTTTTAATTTAAGAAACACAAAATAATTCATGTGGGCCATAATTAGGAAAGCAGGACAACTAAAAATGGGACGAAGGGTGCAATATATATCATAAAAATTATACTCATTCCACCCTTTTAATATAGGGATTAATTATGTTTACGTCCGTCCTACTGACATAAGAATGAATATTAATATATAAAATGATAAAATTTTAATGCACTCAAAATTATTAACACCACTATATTCACTACAATCAATTTTGTCTTAATTTCGGTGCACATAAAAAGATACTCCTAGATGTAGCAGACGAAATGGGTATATATTTGTGCCTATTTTAGTAACTCGGACCCTTAAATCTCTTATTTATTGAATTCCTCATTGAAAATGTCTACATTTTGTTTCGATTAATTGTATAGAATTAACTTGAGAATAATGTTTATAATTAATTCTTTGTGATTTGATTCAATCATATATTATTAGGGTTTGGGTATTTGTCCGAATTAAGGTTCCCAATTCTTGAAGAAAAGCTAAGGTTAGCCAAATTAAGATATGCACACTTTTTTTTTTTCCTTCAAAACTATTTCTAGAAGCTACCAAAATAGTTTATCATGTCAAGATTTTCCATTAAAATGCATAAATTCTGGTTTTACAATCTGCACCTTATATTCTTCATTTCATATATAGCCTAACAATTTATCGATCCTTGTATAGAGTCGATCATATATATAGTTCGATTTTATCATGATTGATACAGTTAGTATGAAAAAAGCATAATTATAGTAGAACATGAAAAGGCGTAATCGCAACGAATCAATAAAGTGTCAAGCTCATAAAAACATTATAGTTGACCACATATTTAAGCTAGATAAGGTTGATCTCATATTGAAAGGATTACAAAAACTAATAAAAAGGTAAATTATGTTTAAGTTACTATGGTTGGTGCATTGAATCTGTATTGATTGGTTCGAAAATTGTTATATCAAAAAGCAATACATATCGAAAGTTTGACTTTGAACAAAGTAATTTTCTTCAAGTCAACTTCTTATAGTATATAAATTGTAAAAATGTTATTCTTTAGGTTTGATATTATAATAATATAACTAAAGAAAAGTATTGTAAATTTATATGTATTATAAAAATGCAACTCTTCTAAAAAACAAAAAATATGCTATAAAAAATTGACTCTAGACAAATGAAAAAACTTATTAACATAACGCTCGAATGCAATGAATTTGCTTACGAGTTTTTCCCTTTTATCATAATGGAAAACGTAAATAAATGATCAGACCCATTTCATTTACAACCGATATTCTCTGTATTAAATATCGAGCCACACATATAAATAAATAAATTAATTAAAATTCGAGATGAATTTCAATTTCCATTAAATGAACTTGTGAAATTGATATTAATGCAATAAAAAAATTAGGTACTTTTGGAGGAGTAGTTGGAAAGTATTAGCTGCGGAATTTGCCATAAAAAACACCTAAATCTTTAAAATTAATTTTAAAAATAAAATGATTTGGCAATGGATGGTTGCTGATTTATACCTAATCCAAAATATTCCAACTTCTTTTATCAATATTAATATTAATTGATTTATTCAACTGAAAGTCTATTTGGAGAGAGAGAAAAGTGGGACATGAAAGAACAAGGCCAAACATAACTAATTAGATTTGAGAGAGAGAGAGGGAGAGATGGATTATTTTTCTTCCCTATCTCTAGTGTTGGAATGCACTTTTCTTTCTACCCTTTCCATTTGTATACTAGTAGTTAGGGCTGCAAACGAGCCGAACCTGATCGAGTATTGGTCTGCTCGGGTTCGGCTCGTTTAATATTTGATAGGCTTGGGCTCGGGTTCGAGTTCGATTCGAGCTTTAAATCCGGGCTCGAGCTCGGCTCGGGTTAAAAAATTTGAGCTCGAATTCGGCTCGTGCTCGGTTCGGACTTGAGCTCGAATTTGGCTCGTGAAAAGCTCGAGTCCGAGCTCGTTTAAAAGACATGATATAAACATATTTAATATTTTCTTTTAACACTTCAAATGAACTTAAATTAAAATGAATTTCATCAAATAAAAATCCATCAAATGAAATTCATCCAAAATATAAAACATAATCCAAAAAGAACATTTGACAATAATTCAAATTCTCTTACCTACAATTAATTTTACACATAAATGCTAAAGCTCGTTTACAGGCTCGATTAGAGGCTCGATTAAGAGTTCGCGAGCAGGCTCGCGAACATGTTCGATTAATATACGAGCCGAACACGTTCGCGAGCAAAACGAGCCGAACACCTTACTTCTCGAGTTCGGCTCGTTAAGTTAACCGAGCTCGAATTCGGGCTCGAAGCTCGGCTCGTTTGTTAACGAGTTCGAGCTCGAACGAGCTTTTACCGAATCGAGCACCGAGTAAGTCCCGAGTAGCTCGGCTCGTTTGCAGCCCTACTAGTAGTATTCAATTAATTTATTAATTAGATGTTAATTTTTACTATGAAACCTTGATTTTAAGATATTGATTGAATATGATATAGCTAGTTTGAATTATATATTTGGGTTGTATTTTTATACTCTTTTATATGGCATCATGTCTTATTACTCACGTTAAAATATTTAAGTATATATCCTAATAGATAAAATAATTTAAATATATATTGTAGCCTATTTACAAAGTTAATAAACCCTAATAGAAAAGTTGTAGGCGTGGCACTGTCACGTTAGCCAACGGTGTGCATATTAAGAGTGTTTATGGAGGACATGAGATCGTTTTTGTGTACTCCCTCCGTCTTTAAATAAATGTCCCCAGCCGCCATTTTGTGCAAACTAAGGAGAAGGGTAAATTGACATTTATGCCCTTAAAATCCTTGAATTTTTTTATTTTTTGTGCAAACCAAGGAGAAGGGTAGATTTTCAAGAGAAGGGTAGTTTTGGTACTTTAGTGTAATTTTTGCTTGGAAATTTGTGTGGGGACACTTATTTAAGGACAAAATTTTTTACGGCTCGGGACACTTATTTAAAGACGGAGGGAGTATTATACTTCAACGGCATACTCCTTTCGTCGCACTTCATTAGTCATGTATGCTATTTTGGTTCGTCCCATTTCAAAATGGAAATAATTAACTTTTATTTTTCAATGTGGACGCCTTACTCTTCTGTTTTAACACCCGCACATAAAATTTAATGTTGAAAAGAAACAAGACTAATAAAGTGAAACGGAGGGAACATTAATTATTTTAGATAAATCTTCATTTATAAGGAGTAAAAAACAATTTATTTATTTATTTAGAAAGATAATACTCCCTCCGTCTTATTCATAAATGGATAAGCTCTATTTTTATTTGTCCCACTCATATAAGGATATTAACTTAAATAGTAAACTTTTAATCCACTATAACTCATAACATTACTTTATTCACCACTATCACTCTCGATTTAATTATCATTATGGAAAATAATTATTCCTTTATGAGTTGGACGGAGAGAGTATAAAAGATTGGAATAATTAGATAGAATAGTTAGTTTCGGGTCTCTTCCCGGAAGTTTCAAAGAAACAAATAATTACTGTGTTGTCTTGTCATTACGAATGTATTTGTACACGATACGAAATTAATAACCCTAACTAACTCAGACATTAAGCTTAAGCTAGTCTTGTAATTTTTTCAAATTGCATTTCTCACTTTCTAATTTATAATTAGTAGTAATGATTATCCTTTCCTAATTGATGAACCTACATCTCATTCCAAAGGTAGTACCACATCACATCTAGACTTCACCAAGTTAATTGCACAAACAAAAAAATTCGTATCACGAATGATTCGAACTCGAAACCTATACGCTCAGTTAGTGTGTTTTCTTTCTATCAACCATGCTACTATATACGTCATCGTTTAAATCCGAAATAAAAACGAATGTAACATTATAAGTATGTAGTGAGTTTGTAAGATTATGTCTTGGTCTTTTCAAGTCTAATTTCCTATAGAGAGAGAGAGAGAGAGAGACGTATCTAATGAGAGAAAACACATCACACACAAATGTGTTTTGTTCTTCTCTCTAGAGACTACTTTATATGCAAGAACACTCACCAAATAATTAAATAATTAAAAGCTCACCAAATTAATTTTTATTTTATTTTTTTTGAGAGAGAGAGAGAGAGAATTATATATACTAATTGTGAATTTTGGTAGAGAAAGAAAGTCGTCTGAGAGTTGAGCAGAGCTTAAAATAGGGTTTGTCTTTTGCCCTCTTTTCCTTTGCATTCAATTCCTTCTCCCCATTTTTTGTATCCTCCCCCATCATATCCGCTCCCCTTCAATTACTCCATAACCGACTCTCCCTCCCTCCCTCCCTCTCTTCTTCTTCTTCTATCTAGAGAGAGAGAGAGAGAGAGAGAGAGAGTCTTTTCATCAATTAATTTGTCTGTATGTATATTATGGTGATCTGAGTTTTCTCTATAAAGGCTGTGAAAATGGGTTCAAGATTTTTGCTCCAAACTATCTCTCTCTCTCCCATTTAGCTAGGTTTTTGAGAGAGATACTACTACTTCACTCTCTCTCTCTCTCTCTCTCTCTCTCTCTCTGATCATGGCATCCAACAAAGTCAGCAGCAGTGATCATCAACCTACACAAATAGGTTACCACCACCACCATCACCATCAAGAACATGATGAGATGAAGAACCATGATCAAATCACTCAAAACCCTCATCATAATCAGAGCATGTTTTCATTTGGGATGATGCAATCTTCCTCAGCTCCCTTCAACATGTAAGAAATTCATATATATTCTGATTCATCATTATTTTTCTAATTAATTCAATACTCCTTTATTTGATATGAAGCAGCAAGGAATCTGGTGGAGCTTATGACTTGGGAGAACTGGATCAAGCCCTCTTCCTCTACATCGACGGCCAGGATCAATCCGCCCCCGATCAACGACGTATATATATATATATATATATATTTTCAAACATATTCATGTTCATGTTCATGTTAATTGAGAGATTCTGATTCTTGTTTTCAGACAGTGCATGAAGGAAGTATGTTTGGTTTGTAATCAGATCAAAACCCACTCCTTGTACTGTCTTTGACCAAATCCTCTCCTCAAAAAAATATTTTTTTTTTTTAAGGATTTCTTGTTTTCTGGAAATTTGGACAGACATGTAACAAACTCCCCAAACATGGAATTTTGTTGTTTAATCTTTTCTTTTTATTGAATTTTTTATTTATGTATTGAAATATTTGTGTGTGTAGAGAATTCTGGGTTGAGGCCACACACTCTCAACATCTTCCCTTCAGAGCCCATGCATGTAGAGCCTGAACCAAAACCATTAATTAATAAGGTGATTAATTTCTTGATTTTGTGATTAATTAATTAATATTTTTGAGTGGAAGGGGTTTGTTAATTAATTAATTAAAAAATTAATGTTGTGTTTGGTAGGGAAGCAAGAAGTCATCCATGGAATTATCTAACCCTAGAAATGATGTTGCTTCTGCTCCTCAACCGCCCAAAGTAGTTAAGGTAATTCTATTTTAATTATTTGCCATTTGTAATTATTATATTCATATACACCATTAATTAATTAATTAGTTACTAATTTAAATTAATTAACTCATGTTGTTGCAGCGTGAGGGAAACCGCAAAGGCCCTACCTCAACCTCAGACCATGATGCTCCTAAAACACCTGATCCAAAGGTTTTTTTTTTCTTTTCAATGAATTACTATGTGTGTTTTTTTATATATTTTTAAAATTAATTAACTAATTATGTGATTCTGGAGTTAACTAATTTAATTAATATATGCATGTAGACTCTGAGGAGGCTTGCTCAGAATAGAGAAGCAGCAAGGAAAAGCAGGCTTAGGAAAAAGGCAAGTTTTTTTTTTTTTTTAATTAATTTTTTAGATATTAATTAATTTAAGGGTAATTAAATTCAATACTATTAATTAGTGTTAATTAATTAATAATTAATTAATGCAGGCATATGTTCAGCAGCTGGAGTCAAGTAGAATGAAGCTGACTCAGTTAGAAAATGAAGTTCAAAGAGCTAGAGCCCAAGTGATAATTATTCGACTAATTAATTTAATTAATTATCTCATTTCTCATAGTATAAATATTAAATTAATTAATAATTTTCCTCATTTAATTTTAGGGTTTTTTCTTGGGAGGAAATGTTAATTTAGGAGGAGATCAAGGCCTTCCTACTAGTGCAACAATTACTTCAGGTAGGTATATAAATATAAATTAATAATTAAATTAATCCCATCACTTTTTTAATTAAATAAAATTACAGAATTTGATTAATTTCATTGTGTGTATGTGAAGATGCTGCATTGTTTGACATGGAGTACGCACGGTGGCTGGAGGAGCACCACCGCCTCACGGTGGAGCTGAGGAACGGGGTTCACGAAAACCGGCCGGAGAACGAGCTCCGGGTTCTCCTAGACAACTGCTTGGCTCACTATGACCAGATCTTCAACCTCAAGAATGCAATCGTGAAATCCGACGTCTTCCACATCTTCTCCGGCACGTGGAGGACCCCCGCCGAGCGCTGCTTCATGTGGATGGGCGGTTTCCGGCCGTCGGAGCTCATTAAGGTTTGTTTGCTTACGTAAGTTATTTTATTTTTTAAAAAGAAAACCCTAATTTTAATCGCTGTCCGAAAATGCATGCATCGATCCATGATACTCTCTCCGTCCACGATCTTTGCGTTCCGTGTGCAGATAGTGTTGAACCAGATAGAGCCATTGACAGAGCAGCAGATGGTGGTGATTTATGGGGTGCAGCAGTCCACACAGGAAGCAGAAGAAGCTCTCTCCCATGGGCTCGAGGCTCTGAACCAATCTCTCACTGAAACCATAATTTGTGACTCTCTCTCTCTACCTTCCAACATCAACACCTACATGGCTCAAATGGCTGTCGCCATTAACAAACTCTCTACCCTTGAAGGCTTCGTTAGACAGGTACATACGAGTTTCGTCGATTTAATTAAGCATGATTTTGTATACTCGTTATCATTGCTCTCGTTTTTTCATATCTGTGATTTATTTGTAAATGAATTGTTCCATGTATCATAATTCACAGTCACAACACTTTGTCCTTGAGTTTCTTTGATTTTTTTGAAAATTTAATTTGTTTTCTCATAATTTGAAAATATTTTATTCATTTGCTAGAAACATATAAAGTGAGCACGCGCACACCTACATATATATAGTTAAGGTGTCACATTTCATGTGAATTAATTAATACTTAGGTACACTTATATATTAATTGGTTTATTAGTATTTGATAAATGAAGCATAATAAGCACTTCTTTACTCTCATTGATACATGGCTATAAGTATTTTAAAAACGAAACAAATATTAATGGTATATTTCATGCTGAAATATAGTAGAGAATCTAGATTCTCGATATATGTGTAGTGGGCGAAAGTTAGTTGACACCGATCACCGCGTCTCTGCATGTTATACACGTGTTAATTAGTAGATGAGGTTAGTTAATTAGTGAAAAAGTTGTAACGTACGAATCATACTTTTTTCTATTAGTCAACATTCCTTCTAGAAACAATCCAAGAAAGGGGAAAGGGTAACACTTCGATCACACCAAACACATTAAGCTCTTTACATATGATCAAAAATTGTTTCGATTTATTTGGCTTGTTAATTAAATATATGTG
Source organism: Thymus mandschuricus (assembly GCA_029379335.1). Taxonomy (NCBI): domain Eukaryota; kingdom Viridiplantae; phylum Streptophyta; class Magnoliopsida; order Lamiales; family Lamiaceae; genus Thymus; species Thymus mandschuricus. Next base: position 2,220,424 of record CM057081.1, on the reverse strand, counting down.
TAACGAAACAAATAAACTAAGATAGATGAGTATTATTCATTATTTATTATTATAAGCATTACTTTAATTAAATGAAATCAATTAATAGTATTAACGAAAAATGGTTGGCTAATAGTAGTATATGCACTATACAGGCTGATAACTTGAGGCACCAAACTCTTCACCGGCTACACCAGCTTCTAACTATCCGGCAAGGCTCACGGTGTTTTCTCGCCATCTCCGAGTACTTCCATCGCCTCCGCTCTCTCAGCTCCCTCTGGTTGGGGCGGCCCCGCCATGAATGAATGACGGCGCCGGAGAAATATGCACCATGCAGGGAAAAAAAAGAAAGGAAAAAAAAAAAAACAAAAAAAAAACTAGTTAGCTAGCTAGTTAAAAGGAAATTAATATATGTTGATTAATTTTTAGAGACATTTTGTTTTTACTTTTTCTTTCTTGCTAACTTAGATACTTATGTGTAGCAGGTTCGAAGAGAAGAACTAGTTTAATCTCTCTCTCTCTCCATAAAAAAGAATTCACCTTATACAAGTGTTACAATTACATTTGTGTAGTAATGTGTTTAGTTGTGCGTGGATGTCATATAAAACTAGAGAAATAATAAGCTAGTCATCCGACCGCGTGTCCATTCGTCATTTGCTCATATTAGCATTATTTTGTTCGATTTTTTCGACTGTTTTATATCTAATACTAGTACCTTATAAATCAAATTGAAATTATTAAAGATATTGATTTCAGTATTGATTTATAAGGTACAATTACAATAGAAGCTCAAGAAGGATTACATTTTTGGGCAAGTTTTGGTAGTGTGGTTGTTAGTAGTTGTACTAAATTAAACCTACATTTGTTTCATTTTGTTTGTTTGTTTCTTCTTTTTGCAACAACCCTCTCCAAGTTTTAACCATCAAATGAATTTAAATAAAGATTTATTCTTTCCAAAAGTAGCATTAATTTGAGCTTATTTTGTTGGTAGCAGTAGCACTGACCACTCTGAGCCCATTGGGCCAATAAATGATTGAGTTCAACCAGGCCCAATCAATGTGGGCCCATCAAAAAAGCCCAGTACCAAATCTCAGAGAGAGAGAGAGAGAGAGAGAGAGAGAGAGGAAAGAATTCCATATAAATTTTCAAGGCTGCTTAGAATTACAATGGGTTTTAGCTACTTACTGGTACAAGTCAGCAAAGAAAGAAAGAAGGTTATTTTCTCATATCAAAAAACAAATTTCACAACTATATTGGAACAAATTTCACAACTTTATTACAAAATCAGGACAAGATCAGAGAAAGCCAGCCCTCGAGTTCCGATTGTACGGGGGCGCCTAACGTACAGATGTGAGTTAGAGGCGAAGAAGACGTTACCATGTTTGTAGTTATGAAGGGGTCTCCTTCCATGGGAGTCTATCGAGCCCATCCACGATGGCCCTTCGAAACTCCCCATTGTGAAGAAGGAAAGACGAGACGTGGCCCCCAGAAACCCACCTTACTTCTGATCCTGGCCAAGCCTTTTGAAGCTCCAGTACAGAGTGCTTCGGGATATAGCCATCATCCTGCGAATAGTAAGGTATGGTTTAGCTGAATTATATAGTCGGAAACAGAAGCACGCTACATGACATAAGCGTTTCTTGAATTGTACTATACCAGCAAAAACAGGGTTCTCCCTACTTATGCAGGCGATTTCTGCAATTTTATACATGGAGGAATGCAACATGATGTATCGGATCCGAACTTATTTGAACCAACTTAAAGGGTTACTGCATTGGATGAATTACCGTGTGCTAAAATTATACAAATGTAGGAGGGTGTTTGTTTCGGGTGATAGAATTGACGATAAAGATACTTGATTTTGAGCTTGATCAATAATCTAATCCTTTAAATTCTCGATCGCACAAGGTAAACCAACAGAAGAAACTCAGAAACTTATTTAGGTTTTAGTATTATGCAGACATGCAAACTTCTCCAAATTAAGCTACTGAGATGTTTACGTCCGACTAAAAGAACATGTTGAAAGAAAATTCAGTTATATAAATGTTACTTACAGTAGCAGCGACAAATATAACAGCATCAGGGTTTTTGGGGATAGGAAAGCGTGTGACGTCAGTTAGAGACAACACAGTTCGCATTCGTTCCCTCACTTCCTCAATTGTCAAGGCAACTTTCTGCATGGCCAGATCTTCTCTTAGAGCTTCCCATGCAGTGGCATGCTGCAACACACCTTCACAGAATGCCACTACAGCAGAATGCGGAGAAAGAAACGGGAATGTGGCAATGGGTGTTGGATGCAAGGATCCAACCATAGCTGCATGTACTCCACCTATATCAAAGATACGGAGAAATTAGTATGAAACTGAAACGCGCCATCTCATATATTGTGAAACGATTGGAACTTTTATTTTCTCGTCTATAGAAAACAGAAAAAAGAACTCTAAATCAATAGAGATGCTATATTATCCATGAGTGACCATGAGAATTTTTTTTAAGATGAAATCATGCCGAACGTTTACCAAAATCTGGTTCTAGAAGTGCATTTATATGTCTATACAAAACATCATTGGTCTAAACTTTGAGGTCTGACGAAATGCTCAATTTAAGAGAATGTGTTGTCTCAAGAAGCAATCACAACTAACACAAATGAATCAATAACAAAAATCTACTCGAACTTCAAGGAAACGAAATGCTTCTGGCTGTAAATTATTTGCAAGAGCAAAAAAACAAGATGAGTATCGTACCCATGCTGAGTCCACAGACACCCATTTTCCCGTAACCAGCTTCATAGTCTAACCAATGCAAAAGGCTACGAGCTTCTTCGATGGTAGCCCTTCCTAAAAGGAGCAGATCGCTGACACACAAGAGTTTTGCACCCTTTTGCTGAAAGGGGCGTCTTCTTCCATAGAAAGGGCTGCAAATTCATCACTTCAGTAACACTCCATAACCTGACGAAAATCTTTGGATTGTAAAAGAGGTATAAAGGAAGAGATAATTCCATATCACCTCTCAAGCACCATAGTTGCTATGTTTTGCTTCAGCAAAGGCCCACCAAGACGCAACCTACGCTCAAATGAGTGGTCTCCGGTGCCTGAGCCGGAGACAGAAGATATGTACATGCCTTGCATTAGTATCATCAGTCATAACAATCCACCTTATATAATCGTATTCTTTCAGCACAGTGACAAGAGAGCAATTGTATTCGCATGTATCAGAATCTGACTAGTTTCTTCGACTTATCATATAAAGACATCAGTGAAAAAGAAAGCTTCCTCTATAATCATCTGTAAGATTTGTGTTTTTGCAAATGTCTGTACAGAAACCACACCGAGAAAAAATTCAAATCTACATTCAAGCAGCAGCATCCCGTTGTTAGTGATATAATCGAAATTCCAAATACTATTACACAAAACAATGCCAGAAGCACTTATATAAGGTCTTGATTATATCAAACACACATCATCAGTACCATGAATCCTTCAATAATCACTCGAGCAACTAAGAAATAACTCCAAAATCCAACTCTTATCATTCAATTGAGAGATTTCAGCTAGGATCTCGATAAAGAGACTAAATACAATTCCAACACAAGCATAATCACAGACGAACTAACTACGCAACTCGATCCATGCCTCAATCCCCAATACCACACACACAGAGAGAGAGAGAGAGCAGGACTAGCTAGGCGAACAATCCACATAGAACAACCAATTCCAAATCCAAGTCAGACTAAAACACATATCGAATGGAGTGAAAAGAACAATACCAGCAAGATGAACAACACATGCCATCTTCTGCGGCTGCTCGAATCTAGGAGAGAGAAAGGCAACCCTTGCGGTGTGGCACTCAGGCGGCAATGCATTGAGAAGCTCCTCCTCACAAGGAGTCCTGAACACCCCTTCCCTCAAGCGAGCAGTCTTCGATTCCCAAACAGTTTTCCAAACGGGCTTCACCAAAGCGGGGGGCCAATTCTGGCCTTCAATCTCAGGAAACAACTGCTTAATCATCCTCTCCAAAAGCTCAAGCTGCGAGCCGCCCCAACCCCTCGAGAAGAAAGGAGGGCTAAGCCTCGTTCGGTGCAGCAATGCGCCATACACATGATCCAGCACATAGTAAAGGGTCCCCATATTTACAGCCACCATTCAAAAACACAGAAAAACGATTCAATTCAATAGCTGCTAGTGAAAGAACGCCTCAAACGGAAAAAGAATCCCACATCGGAAATCGCGGCGATAAATCCAAGGGTGGCCCAAATCTATACAGAAAAACCAGAGATTGGTGGGGGCAAAGATCGCTCTTTTTCAGAACCGGATGTATCAAGAATCGGAAGGGAATCGGATTTTGGATCTAGTGAGCTGAAATTTCAATGAAGGAGGAGAGAGAGAAGCGATTCGGTAAGCGGCGAAAAGACTTTGTTGGAACCCACATAGCAAAAAGTTATACCCAACGACCGATGAAGCTCGGACCCATAACCGAAGAAAGAAAAGATTGGTGTTCTGAGCAAATTCGATCTTGCAAACTCCAAAATTTGTTTGCAATGCAAACCCCCCCTAATCTTCGTACACGTGGATTCCACTACCTCCTTTTTTTTTTCTTTTTTTTTTTTTTTTTTTTTTTTTTTTTTTTTTTTTTTTTTTTTTACAAACGTATGCTATATGTATTGTTTTTTGGTTTTTATTTTTATCTGGTTTAATTTGACAAATAAGGTGGACCACTCCACATTTTCATTCTTTCACCTTTTAATTTTTATGTTATCTCAATTTATAGTATAATTTGTTTTTCTTCATTGTTCTTTAGATAAAATTTCTTATTTGTTGATAACTTATTAAATCAATAAAAATAATAAATTGAATATGCTGAACAACAATAAAATTGCACTATACATGTAATTAATGGTCCTGCAAAATTATATGACCTCACTTGACATTAAATTCATAATTTTTTCAAAATAAAATTACTTGATTAATACAAGTAGATCATACTATCATATAGTAAAAAGTTAATTCAATTTTCTTTAAATATAATTTAAAAGTACTATTGACTGTCCCTATTTAATTATCCAACTTTTTGTTTAAACAAATAGTATATTATAATAATTGAATAAGATAATTAAATTTAAATTATGATTAATAAATATTCTATTAGAAAACATAAACTAAAATGAAATACTAAAACCAAATATTGTACAGTAGTAAACAAAGTAAAGGAGAAAGGAAGAAGAGATAATAGAAAGCCACGTGGAGGAAGATTAGGGGGGGTTTGCACATGCATAGCCATGCAAGATCGACCCATCCCGTGTTCTGTGTGCGTGAGAGAGGTAGAGAGGGAGAGAGAGAGAGAGGAAGGTGGTATGACAACGGGGATTTAGATTAAGGGCCCGCTACCGCCTCGCTTTATCCATATAATAACGTGATTTGCTAATAAATTTTGAAAGATTGTGATAAGTTTGAGGGGTCAATTTCATACCTATGCATCTCCAAGAGCAACACTAAAATAGTGCTGAGCACTATTTTAGTGCACAGTTTTGCTCCAACAGTCCGCACTAAAATAATGAAATTATAGTGCAATGAACAGTGTTCCCCTAAATATAGAGTAACACTATTCACTGCACTATAATTTTGTATTCATCATTTTGTGCTCGTGTTTGTTTGCGATTTTTATTTGTAGTGTAGTATTTCAATTTAGTTTGTTTTGTTGTATGAGTAATAATTTTATTTTTTTCTTTTCACAATTTAATTTGATATATGCTTATTTGTTTTGTGTGTATCAAATTTTTTTAATTATTTATTTTTTGTTCTTTTCACAATTTATGGTATGTTACTTGTAATAATTTAACTAATTTTTCTCTTCTTTTTAAACTCTATGTATAATTTACGTGTGATACAAATATATATACAAAATGATTGTATAAATTAATGATACAAAATATAAAAACAAAAATGCATTAATAAGAAAAACGTAAAATTACATAACATTGTCAAATTAAAGTACAAAACAAACTACACCATGCATGGGAACATATGTTAATATAAAACTGAAAAAATTAAAGATACATTTTTTCCCCTAATAATCCGAAAGTCCATCGCCACTTCCTCCGGCACAAGGAAAAAAATTCCGAAACATATCAAAACCGTGAGCGTTGCCTTGTTGTGTGTTTCTTCGTTTCCGCATAATTTGTTGTTGCTCCAACCGGAAGTAATTTTATAATTTAATGTAATTTTAATTATTTGCAATATCTACTTATTTTATCTTAATTAAATGAGTTAAAATTTATATCATTGTCATTTTTTTTAATCATGTTCACATTTAATTAAAAAAATGAATGAAAAGGATATTTTGGAATATTCCTTTTCTGCTGTATTTTAGTGCGAACTGTTGGAGATGAGTTACTGTTTCTGCACTATTTTAGTGATAGTGCTGCAGGAAAATAGGGGAAACTGTTGGAGATGCTCTGACTCATCCTCTATTTTAGGGTTCTTCCTTTTCTTTCTTCTTTCTTTTTTTTTTTTTTTTAAGCTAGAAGGAAATAATACTCCGATGTCACAAGAGGATACATTTTTCATTTTTAGCACATCCCAATAAGAGGATAGGGTTCTTTATTGGATTAAAAATTATTAAAGGAAAAATATTTCTGGCATATCCACTCTATACTTTATATACAAATATCTACCGTTTCTTAAATCTCGTGCCCAAAAAGAAACGTTCTTCTCGTAAGAGGACGGTGGAGGTAATTGAAAACAATGCAACAAATTTGACATTAAATTCACTAATCTTACCATTCTAAAGTTGAAAAGACAATTAATGGAAACTCATAGCAAATGAATTTTCGTCTTAGAAGTAAACTAACCCCATTTTTTTACTCTATAGCTTGCTTTCACGCTAAGTTAATTATGACTTTCAATTTCTTAGAAGTAATTATAACAAAAGGGTTATAAGTATAATTATATTACCTAATACTCAAATCAAATTTGGCCCCTAACATCTCACGAAAGGAGTCAAATCAAAGTGAACGGAGGAGGGAGTAGTAATTAGTTACAAAAAGAAAGGTTTTTTAGCGGGGGGGGGGGGGGGGGGGGGGGGGGATAAGGTAAACACTCAAAGGAAGAACTCAATATATTCAAACCTGTAATGAATCAGAAACAAAGGCCATATATATCTACATCTTCAAGAATCAAACTTCATATGCAGTTTCTGCCAACTCATCCATACTCAATTTTCAGTCGAAAATGAACACGAATGTGACCTTGTAGCATGATAGATGGTAGTATTTGTCATCAAGAAATGACCAAAACTATCTTAGACTTGGATCATCGGTTGATGATCAGCCACGGTCCCTTGCCTACCTCGGAATCCTGCAGTCTCAACCTTGATTGAGTTCTTTTGTCCGTTGAAATTCTGCAGCCTCGGTCTCAGAACATCAGGATCAGCGCATTGACATCAGTGTCCGGACTCTTTTCTCCCTCTCGGCTTTCTTGGCAGAGGGAGTCCTCTTCATCTTCCGGAGCTCCTCCATCACTACTTTCTCTACTGTGTCGATGCTGTGTAAGAGCTTCTTCTGTGGTGTTAGACAATCTGTGTCTCCCTTGTTTTGATGGGTGATATCGAGCAATATCTTTGGAACTTTGCCTATGAGACGCCTGTTTGAAAACGTTGGCTTTGGGGAAATCATAGCAAGTTTCTGCTCGAGATGAGCAGCACTTGGAGTGCTTAATTGATCATGAGACGTCCTATCTTGGAGAAGAGGACTCTCCGTTTGTAGGCCTTCGCCATCTCCTCCTCGCTCTCTTCTTCTTTCCATTGCCTAGAGAGAGAGAGAGAGTTCAAATGCTAGCCGATTCTTGCACACCATAGACAAATGCAACCACAAATAATCTAGCATTTACAATCATATTTAGCTAAAAGATTCAAGCTCGCAAGAGTGATGAATCGTCTCCGCATGAGTTCAAATGCATAGCCGATTCTCCCACACTACATACATATCCAATCACACCACATGTAAGCTAGCATTCCAATCGACAGCATCATTCATTTTCGTGCATAAATCAACCAAACAAAAGGCCTACAACAGTACTGAGAATGCAAATATATCAATGAAAGGCACAGTAGAAATGAAATTCGAAGAAAACGGAGAATTACCCTCACTACTGCAGTAATATCATTGAGAGGCCTTCTGGGATACCAAGTAGGCAATACACCTCCAACTCTTCTTCCATGGCTACTATGGCCACGACCATTTCCCACCAGCGGCGAAAAGTTCTCAGGCCCTCTCAACGATGCAATGCGCCCAACTCTAGGAGTTCTAAAAGCACCTCCACGGCTACGACCATTTCCCACCACCGGTGGCCTAATACTAGGAGTGATCAATCCAAGTTCACCAACCATTGTTGTATCTCTCCACCTGAATGGAATTCTTGAAGCCTGCTCTTGTTCACTATCATCTTCAAGAACAAAAGCTATCGAATTACCCCTCCCATTATTATTACTGCCACCGGTTCTTGATATTCGCCTCTGGCTGTAAGATGCTACGATGTTGTCTTGCCTCGATAATCGATCTCTTGATTCAGGCATTTCGTCAAATTCCTTCTCACCAGCATGCCAATTAAGTAAAGTTAGATAATGCAAGAACATCAAGATAACTACATACAAATCGCATATCTCATCCATTTACTTACTACATGTTCTACATCAACTTCCCTAATCTAAACATACCCAAATATTCAACAAAACATGCCATATAATTTAGATTAAAGCAATCTACAGAAGAAATCTTAAAGTCTTCAATTAACATGGGATACATAAAGAATCACTGCGAATCTAGTCATCTGTGCAGCTGGATAGCGTACAAGAAAGAATGGAGGCGAACCCACAGCAATTATCAGTATTCAATCCAATTTTCGACCAAGTTACAACGAGAAGCAACGATTTCTCAATGACCCAGATACAACAACAACTGCATTTTCAGCGAAAAACCGTCACATTCCTACATGGAGCTGAACTCACAAAAAACCCACAAGAAAATAGCAAGTAAAGCATCATGGGCAATCGGTACCTTCGATGAACATTTAACGATTACTCCAATTACTCTGTGAGGCAACGATCTATGGGATTTCAGATGATAATGAGCATAATCAAAGAAAAGATCCCTTTCCCCCCTGAGGGCTCGGAGGAAGAAGGAGCTGCCGAGAAAGAAGGGTGGAAAACGGCGAGTTTCCGAAATGAAAGTGGGCCGAAATTTAAGCAGCAAGTTTCAGTAGAAATGGGATTTCAAAAAATTTCTGGCGAAAATGAAGCACGAAAAAAAGGAAAGCGGGATTTCGAAATTTTTCCGTTGAAATTCAAATTTGATTCAAAGCGGTAGGTCAAGTTTTGCTATGTGTAAAGACCGTTTTGCCCATCTAGCTTTTTTTTCTTTTTCTTTTTTTAAATTGTATTTGGTCTTCTGATTTGAACTTCCATTTGAAGCCCAAAAATTACTACCCGTCTTTCATTAGTCTCATTCGTCATTTTTCATTCCGTCTGGAAAAAATGCAAAAGCAAAGCAAGAAGCACACGATTTTCTTGAAAACTACATCAAATCTTGCAACACCAGTTCTGTCTTACAAAACCACAAGAAGAAGTAGACTAATCTAAATAAAATTAAGAAAAAAAAGGTGTGTACATCAATGGATTATACGAAAAAATGTAACGATCGAAGAGCCCTCGACCAAAAATCAAAAAAAGGAATGACTCGGTCATGCGCAACAACCAGACTTAGAATTCCCATCTCCTTGACTAGCAACAATGATGGCGGTACCCTTCAAAGATGCAGACTTTGAATAATCGCCGTTGGCAGCCAGAGTTTTCTTGCTCACGATCCTGTATATCTCGGTCAGAATGGTCATGAACGCACTCTCGACATTCGTTGCTTGGAGTGCTGATGTTTCCATGAAGTACAGATTCTCTCTCTCAGCGAATTCCTGAGCGTCCTCTGTTGGAACTGCTCGAAGAGTGCCTAAGTCGGACTTGTTTCCGATTAGCATTATGACGATGTTCTTATCAGCATGCCCTCGTAGTTCTTCCAGCCATCTTGCCATGTGATCGAATGATTGACGTTTTGTAATGTCATAGACCAGCATTGCACCTACTGCTCCTCTGTAGTATGCACTTGTCACTGCTCGATACCTAGGATCATCGATGCAGAGAGTTTTAAGTAAAACCCAATAATATCATGATATCGAGTAGCATTGAGGACAGAAATCAAGAAACTGTAAAACTCTCGGAGATGAACTGACTAGATTGATCTACTCTTGCCATATCTACATGCCAGCATCTATGTGCATATGCAATCAGGAACTTAGAGGGAACGAAAAAAACAGTAATTCGGTCCCCTAAACAGGATGAAGCACTTTCTGTATGAGTCAAGAAGTTGACTATAGCTCAACTATTATCAATTGATAATGCCCAAATTTATCATTCATGAAAGTGCATTATGCAGCTAAAGATCCATAAATGACAAGATGTGATAATCAAGGCGTATAATGAGCCCGTACAAAGATTCAAGAGTGGTGTAAATGCTATTTTCTCTCAGCACCGATATGTACTAGTTGATTTTGTCAACAAGATGAAGCACTTTACATACAAAGCAAGACAAGCCCGAGTTGTTAATTGAGAAAGACCAAATTCATCCACACCGGAAAACGTACAAACAACTAAAGAAGTGATGCTTGCTAAATCTCTCAATACACATTAGATGATAGTACTTCAATTGGAAAGAGCCTGTCGTCTAATCCTTCGAAAGAGAGCCTTTACACAAATTCTACTTAGAAATCCAACCCCTCGTAAAATCAAAAACAACAAGTCCCTCTCAGAAATAACGATCCTTGAATCGCAAAACCAGACTACATCCCTCAAACGAAAACCTTCCACTCAGAAATCCAATCCCTCGTAAAATCGAGAACAAGAAGTCCCTCTCAGCATAATCAGTTAGCATACAAAGATCATCAAGCGGTATTCAGCTAGAACAGCTGATAATAACATGAAGCAGATGCAAATAACACGAAGATCCACTCAAATCGAAAGGAACAGAAGAAAAAAATGGATTAATTCGAGAATCAAACCTCTCTTGACCCGCAGTATCCCAAATCTGCGCCTTGACAGTCTTTTGATCAATGAGAAGTGTCTTGGTCTGAAATTCAACCCCAATCGTGGCCTTGGATTCCAAGCTGAATTCATTCCTCGCAAACCTAGACAGCAACTGCGATTTCCCCACCGCCGAATCCCCAATCAACACAACCTTAAACACATAATCAATCTTCTGATTAAAATCCCCTCCATATAAATTTGACATTGCCACACACCGCGCTCGATCCTCTCTCCCACCCCCTCTAGATCGAAATCACCCGAGCATCACCCACGAAATCGACGCTGCCCTTCTCCCCCTCCCATGGATCATTCCGAACCGCGATTCCGGCGAACTGGAGTGGCTTGGGTTTCAGGAAGGAAATTAGTGTATTCGAGGATTTGGGATTAGGGTTCGTGCGAAATCGATCGCTTGTTTTGTGGGAAATTGGGAAAAATTTTCTCGGGAAGCAGGGCTGAGCTGCTGCATGAAATGAAAACCAACGGCAACTGCGGGGCCCATAAACGGTTACAGGTTGAAATTACTAAACTAGCACTCATCATTAATTCTATAAAAAAAACACTTAATTAAAACAAATGAAAAAAGAATCGTAAAAATAGCACTACTTAGACATCATCTATAGGTCCAAAATTTTGTGCACAAAGTTTAGTCTCCTTTCGTCTCATTTTACTATACAGTCAGTTGATTTATTAGTTTTGAGACTTTATAATAATGAATTTTATAATATATGCATTGAATGTAGTTTTTTCTACATGATATTATAACACCCACAATATTCTATCAAAATAATATATTCCATTTAAAAATATATCATTACATAGCCACAAAATTACATAAAAAGTCAATTCGCTCAATTAGGGTGTGATGGAGACACTTATTAGACTAGATTATGTATTGTTAAAGGGTATATATGTCTTTTTTATTATCTCACTTAGTGGTGTAGATGTAATTTTTGATTGCAGAATGCAGATTCACTATGTAAAAATAAAATGGCCAAGATGATGAACAACCGAACAAGAAAAGATTGAGAAGTAACCAAGTTTGGAACGTGTGTATAAATTTTGACCAAAACAGAACACAAAACCCCACTTCTGCTCTCATGCCTTTTTACATTCAAACCCATCAACACCACCTTCTCTTTCCTTTTCCGACTGCCATGGCTGAAATTTGCACGAGAAACGAAGAGCCCCGGGCATCGTTGGTATATGTGTACGATGTGCAGCAAGTACATCGACCGCCCTTTGATTCTATATTCGAGGGTAGTATCTAACTCAGTCAAAGTTCCAGTTATCGTGTTGAAGCTCGAGTCTCAGAGTCGGGGCCTGACCCCTCCCGCTCCAGGAAAGTGCAGCGCATCATAATGGCCACATCCGTGATAGAGAACTCTAATAGGATCGTCTTTTCCATATTCTTGTCCGTACTCGGCTATAGATATCAAGCCGCCAGAGTCTTTATCGTGCATGTATACAGTGATCGGCATCCTGGGATTTTACATGCATGTTAGTTCGAATAACCAAAATATTTTACAACGGGGCTAGGTGATTATTCATTCTGTTTCATGAACTCTACTCGAAAAGGGTGAATTCTCAACAGAAACAGCAAAAGGTTCGTCAACTCTGCATAAATCAATAGTTGCTGATCGTTCTAGACGTAGACTTACTGGAGGACATGAGAAGCCATCAATAGTTCGGGTTCGCCTCCCCAAACGTGAGGCTTCCTCATTTGTGAAATGTATTCATCAAAATCGCCCTCGATGAACCTGAAAAGTTATAACTATTAACTAGGTATATTGTGAAAGTAACTAGATTGATAGGTGAACAAACGATGAAAATTGCAGCAGACTAACCATTCTGTTTCTTCTCGTCTCTTGATAAACTCATCAGCCACCTAAGAAATGGTCAGATTCATTGTCAAGGGACTACTCTTGAAGATATTAGTATGAAGAGACTTACAAAGGTTCATTAGCTTGATTAATCAAAATAATCCGAAGCTTCTTGATGTAATGCACAACATTATGAGCTCTTAGTCGATTGTAGGATTCACCTTCATGTTCAGTTCGGGGGAGTAAGATTCACCTTCCGCTTAATATCAATGCGTCAAAGCCTATTATCTAACATAATTTTATGCCAAGAACAACAGAATACAGCAGCACTCTCTAAGTATACATGCTAAGTCACAAAATTAGCTTACAGTTAAAGCTGAAGCTGCAACTTACTTGAGCCCGTAATTCATCAGCTAGTTTTCTTTGAGCATTTTCATCCGGTGCAGAATTTCCCAATCTTATACAAGCTCCATGAGCAACGGACCGAAACAAACATCTTCCATCTCCAGGTATACCTGTGCAGTGGAGCAGATACAAAAACGAACACGGGATCCTAAAATTATTTATTAAGATAGAATTCCATCCAAGGAAACCGTAGAAACAAGGCAAACCAGATATTACTAACCAATCACAAAGTAGTTTGTCAATACTTTCTTGTTATTCGAGTTGCCAGAAGTAGAACTTTCCCTTGTTTCACTTCCCTCAGCATAAGAAGGTCGACTAGTAGAAAAACAAACCACCAATCCCATGAACAGGGCACCCGTTACACTGCCCTGACTCCAAGAAAACGGTCCTACATCACATCTAACTCTGGAAACCTGTGCTTGTCTCGACAACAAGAGCCTCGGACTCATTTTCTCATGTCCCGATGAAACACTGACACTAGTATTCCTAGAACGTGCAGGACCTTTGAACGTCAGCGAATGGCAACCAGGCTCACTCTGAAACTCTTGAAAGCCACGAGACTTTGAATTCGTACTAAAACAACTCAGTCTTGAATCTTTCTTGACACCGGTATAGAAGTAGCACGAAGATCGTGGAGAGACTCGAACAACCCTCTGCCTTCGTACATTTCCGATCAAGCAGACTACATTTTTGGCACACGTGGTGATGGGAGTATAAGCAGCCATCTTCCTTCTAGCAATAATACTGCAAAAAGAACCTTGTAGAAATAGATTCTTGATCAGACACAATCCATATACCAATTCAGAAAAGAAAAAAATACCCAATTTTTTAATAAAAAATTCCCAATCTGAATTTGTGTCCTAAGTTCACATCATCAACCTTAGCTCCAATCATATCATCAGACGTAAAATTTGAGAAAAAATTGATTCTTTCTGTTCTGGGATTGCCACAAAAATGGTAATCTAATACAAAAAATAATAAAAAACAGAAAGGGTAAATAAGCTTTATCAAATTCATATGCAGCTCGCACATCAACATAAACTGCAAGTTCCTAGAGAGAGAGAAATTACCTACTTCAATTCCTAGAGAGAGAAAAATTGCAACTTTTGCAGAATAGGGTGAATATACAAACATAAGAGACATGAATATGAAGCAAGAAACTGTATTTGAACTCAGCTGAAAGCAATACGAAAAATGAAGCAACAACAGAATAGAAGTAAAGAATAAAATAGGCAATGGTAAGTAAGGAAATTACCGCTGAATCTTTGAAGAAGAAATGTGGGATTCAAATGAAACTGGGATTCCAATTTCTTGCTTTGATTTTGATTGTTGAATTGAATCTTCAAACACTACTAGCCTAGAGTGTAGAGGAAGCTCGGCATAACGATAACGACGTCGTTTGAGTGTTTTGGGCCGGTCGTTCCCACGGCCCGAAAAGTGGACGAATTGTGTGGAATCTATGGCCCGATTAGTACCCATGTTTTTACTTGAAAGAATATTCTATTTTATCTGAAAATCAAGAGTTTGGTTGTTTCTGTTCCATTTTAATTGACTGGTTTCATTTTCCCCACGAGATTTTATGTTGGATGTTAAATGTGAAAAATAAAAGTTAATTTTTTAAGAAGAAGCCAATTGAAGTGAGACATTCCCGATTAGGAAAAGAGAATCAAGTGAAGTGGGATGGAGTAAAAAAAAATTGATATTAACATTTAATTAATAAAAGATTGAAAAATCAGTTACTAATTTTATCTCCAGATAAAGTTTCAACCTTTGGAGTTCTATTTCCATAAAAATAAGAAAAACCAGTGTTAAATTAAAATCTACTTTTGGATTTTGGCTCTCATTTCCAAAAATTGGAGTAGTATATATATGTATATTTATTGATGTTGAACACGAGAAAGAAAACATTTTGATTTGAGCTTCAACTTTTGACATCTACTTTACAGATTTTCAGATCATTATTCATTACCACCGCGTGTTACCCAAACAATCATTATTTTTCATTTTTGTATTTACATTTTCTCAATCTCAAATCACCGGAAATAGGATCCAAGAATCTATTGCAACAGAGGGCAGTTAATCCCAGTTCAGTGTTAATTGCTTCGGGAAAAAGGAAAAAAAAATACAAAATCATGGAATGGTTACCTTTTCTCTGGATAATCTTTGCAGTGATGAACCTCACTCTATTGGGATTAAATTTCTACGAGGTTATTTTTCCCTTCCATTATTATTCTTTTCTTTTTGCGATTAATCAATCAGAGCCCTTTGGGTGGCTTAATCCCGTGTTTGGGTGGTGAAAAACTGCCATTTTTTTGCAGCTGAGGGGTTGAAAGAAGAATGGTAGATAGGGAAAAGGGAAAAAGTTCATGCTTTTTTGAATTTGTTGTTCTGTAGTAAGCTTAAAGGTGTGATTTTGTTTGTGGGTTCTTGATTATATGCTAATTGAGAGGGTAGTAGCTTTGTGGAAGAGAAAAGATTTAGGTTGTAGTTTGATTGAATAGGCGTTTGCTATTAAGTATGTGCTGCTGTTTATGGCAAGCTTCATTATTACCAGATCTTTGTGTGTTTTGGATTAATTTTTATTACAGATTACATGTGCAATTTGATGTAGTAAATTTTGAGCTGGTGATAAAAGATTGAGTTGTTGATAGCTAAGGGGTAGAAGAAGGGGTGCTGTTGTCTTTAGATAGGGAAACCCGCGTTTTTGAGTAGTTGTTCAAATGCTGTAAGAATAAAGGCATGGTCTAATTGGAAGGATCTTGCTCGTATGCTAGTTAGGATCCATCTGAATTTGTGTATTGGTTGCATCTTCAGTTTAGGAAGCGGTAATGGCTATGTAAAACAAGAATTTGGGGTGAGTTTACGAGTGACTGGGCGTTCTTTACTGCAATTCTGTAGTGCATTGTCCAGTCTACAGCATTTGCCAAGCTTTATTATTGCAAGAACTTTGGTGTAGTGTTTGAACAAATTTTCCAATGCTTTTTATTACTTATACGGGGATTGTATTTTGATATGGTGATCCAGCATTTAGGGCCCCGTGTTCTGTGTTATTTTGACTTAAAGATCTTATTTGAAGGGTTTCTTATGACTTACGGAAGGATATACCCACTCACAGAAATAAGTAATGGTGGATTTCATGTACTGATGAGGACATTGTATAGCCATATGAAGTAGAAATAGCTGATCAATAATCAATTTTGTTCCTCCGTAGTTTTCTGTATATGAAATATGTCACCTTTTTATGGATCTCAACTTCATGAAGCTTAGCTTAGAAAGGAAACGAAGATGAGAAAGAAAGGCTATTTATTGTTCATAATAAGTCGTAGTTGAGGGTAGAGAACTTGGGATTGTCATACGAACTAAGTGTCTCAATGATATATGTTGGTTTCTACAATGGATACTTAATCGTCTCGTTTTCACAAGATACCCCCTTTCCTTACCTCGACCTCTTGCATCACTCGTGCTTTAGTTAATAATTTTTCTTGCAGTCTGTGATATGGAGTGATTTCTTGATCACATATTTACTAGTTTCTTTAAGCGTCTAAAGCTTCTTTCTTGATATTGAGGTTCTTGCCTCAATTCTCGTTGAGTCTTCTAATTCCCCTTATAAGTCCCTATTTCTGCATCTAACATATTCCGTGCGTCTGTTCTTATGAGTATTTCTCTACATGTTATAAAGCTTGTACTTCAAACACGATTAAACATCAGTGCAGTTCTCAAAATTTCATCTATTGTCTGTAGTTTCTCGGATTCTCGGATTTGGAGGCCGACTATATAAATCCGTACGAGTTATCGTCTCGTATCAACTACGTCATCGTGCCTGAGTATTTGTTGCATGGCGCCTTGTGCATTCTGTTTCTCCTGACAGGGCATTGGTTCATGTTCTTGATCTCGCTGCCTATTGCTTACTATAATTTGAAGCAGTAAGTTTCCATCTAATCGTGTTTTCCCAATTGCTCTTCTGCACCGTATCCTGAAAATGTAGAATATACAGTAAGTTGAATCTTTACTTATATCTCCGTGGTTTGCTACAAGAATTTCTGCATGCTTAAATTTGTGGTGTTTAGAGTCAATTTGATATCTCGGTTGTTAAATTATACTATGATCGTAGTTTATTATGTTGACAGCATGCCATGTATACCGATTGTAAATTATATTTTGCTTGATATATTCTACTAAAACGACGACATGGAAGTTAGTGAGAATAGTTCTATATTTCCAGATAATGCATATCACCGTACGAGAAAAGGAAGTTATCTTGATCGTGTGCAACATCAGAAATAGGAGAGATAAGATAAAGCTTTAGGATCATTGCATGAACATGATTGGATAAATTGGTCCACGTGCAAGAACCATTTTGTTTATCATTGAACTGCTCATAAATCACGAAGGAAAGTGATGTTGCATTATCTTATGCTGTGTTCGACTTAATGTACTTGAGATCAAAGGGTCGCGTTCTTACTAGATTTACATCTTAGGTACCTGTCAGACAAACATCTTATCGACGTCACTGAAGTCTTTAAAGTAGTTAGTGCTGAGAAGAAAGCTCGGCTCGTGAAGCTGGGATTCTACGTCATCTTCTTTGGTCTCGTCATTACAAGGTTAGCAAAAGTTCTTTCTTTTCCCCTTTATATATTCGTATATGAATCTGCGCACGCAGTTCACTGTATACTTGTACCCTTCGTCTTTTGTTGGGTTGTAAATAGTCCATGGCGATATAGAACTCATTTCACTGTGAATATTTTCTTCTGTGCTCTCAACCCTCCCCTACTACGACAAAAATTAGATTTCGATGAAAAAAACTGCATATTTCTTGAATGTTAAGGTGAAATATCGTAGGCACTTGTTATCCAGCCTTAAACATATATAGTTCTCGATTTACGATTGTTAATGGAGTAATATGCAGGCTTGCATTATCTGTTGTACATGCCGTTTTTGCTGACGATGAAGATCTTGTGGCTTGGTCGACTATTTATTGAACTCTCGACGATGGATGATACTATGCCCCGGTCGGGACAGAGACGATCGCCCGTTGGAACTCGAGTATCCACACTAATTTAACATGGTTAGCCATTTCCTCTCTCTCTCTCTATGGATTAGGGTGAGAACTAATTCTTGTTCTCTTCAAAGGCTGTTATAGGTTCTAGAGTTGAATCATTTTAGCCTTTTTTCTTCACATATCTTGTAATTTTTCATATATTTTTTTTTGTGTTTTCTTGCATAATATACCTTAAATTGGCATTATTTTGTTAGGATTCTTGGCCAAGCTGAGTAAATTTTGTAATTTGTATGAGGATTTCTGCATATTTTTTTTAACTTTTATTTCAGCATAAATATGTGAAATCTTTACCAAAGTTTACTCCCTATTGTTGTACCAGCTAATATTTGTTGCAATTCTAAAGGATTCAATACTCCCTCCGATCCACTCCACTAGTCATGTTTCTTTTTAATACGGGATTTTATACACAATTGTTTAAATTTAAAGGTAAGGGGTCCATAATGAAAAGTAAGGGTTATTTATTTCCATTTTACGAAACATGACTAATGAAGTGAGACGACCCAAAATAGCAAACATGATTAATAAAGTGGGACGGAGGGACTACTATTACTCCTCCGCCCCTGTATTAGTGTGAAAATTCATGTTGGGATGTCCTCAAATTAGTGTGATGGATTAAAATGGAAAGATTGATTTAGCAAAATTACATCATTACCCTTGACAATTTATATTATTTACAATATTATTACCTACTTTTTTTCACTGTTATCTTTTTTTTCCCTTAAAACGCATGTCGTTTTTCTTCCACGTTAATAAGTGGGACGGAGGGATTATTACGAAACTGCTACCATAAAGCATTGAAGTCTCCAATCTGGATTGGTCCAAATTTTTGTGTCACCCTTTAACCAGCATTCAGTCCCACTTAAATTAATTGATTTCTTTCTCTTTTTTTTCCCTTTAAATAAGTTTTGTTTATTATAATTTCCTGCAACTCTAAGAAACAAAAAGGATATATTCAAATGTAAAATAATTTGATTTATTCATTTATCGGGGTACATGTATGTGGTATAGTTTATATATTTATACTTATTATTTATATTACATACTCTTTATATCGAGGAAAGCTCTCCTACCCACCGTGGACATACTTAATGAGCTCATGGATGATGTGACATTCTATTTATGGATAAAATGATTAAAATATATACCCTAAATCCCTTTAAAAGAGAAGCACTAGCACAGTGGACACGTTAAGTGTACCCACAATAGGTAGGGGAGCGTTTCTCTCCCTATGTCCACCGTCAATGCATTTTTGACTTTGATACTCGTTTCATTAAGATCTAAACGCTACTTTAATCTCATTATTACAAAAATTAAAACACTTGCTGAAATGTGCCCACAATACAAAGATGGTAAGCCAGTGTGAGTAAGACTTACGTAAAAATTAATACTCCATTCGTCCCATTCGTACGCCAGGCTGTCAAGTGATAGAGAGTTGGGGCCCACAGGTGGATTGGGTGCAAGACACAAGGTTTTCACATATGACTGTTAAATCAATTCATTAAATAATTGTACGATAGGACCTTGCCCCACATATATTACTTGTCCCCTTATCATAGTTTGAGTCTAGTTTTTATTTATTTATCACGCAAACGCAACATACTCACACACGTACCTAAGGTGAGATGAATCCCGACTTCTTAATTGAATGGGTAGGTGGATAGCATCTCTTACTTACTGCGTTGCGCTGCGCTTCGTCGTTAGTTTGAGTCTCTCTTTAAAAATATCGTCATATAATGATGGAGTATTTATCACCCTTTAATGACATACCAAACCTCGGGCCTTACAGGTTCGAGCCTAGCATGGCTGCACGGTTTTAAGGAAAAAAAATAGGTTACGATGAGCCGTAGTAGTCATGCCGAACTCAAGCTCATTTCAAGTGCGCCCCGTCCAGTTTGAAATTCCATCGAGTCAAGCATACGTTGAAGCATAATCTGGTCTAAAATCGAAACAACCGTTTCGACTAGATATTCCCGCCGCCTCTATCCATTCATACACACTAACAAGAGTTCGTTTTGCATTTCCTATGCAACAGAAGACTGACTCGATATATTTTTCATCCGGTGTAGCATTTGCGAGATATTTTTTCTCGATAAAATGTGGGCCAAAACATAAGAGAGTAATAAATTCCGTGACTTGGTTGGCGTAGCGTTGGGTCATTTTCGTGGGCAAAGACTGGACTGAAGTTGTCTCAACGTTGGGCCACTCCTCATTTTTTAGTCTTGTCAAACTTGGTATTCATCACAACCTATTATTCTTCATAATAATTGTAAATTCATCCACTGATTATTTCAAGTACTCGCATATCCGTCGCAACGAAAGATAGATGTTTCGCTATCTTATGCATTATATACGTTCAAGAAACTCATATTTATCGATGGAATGGCGGAGTATCACCGCTAAATGTATTGAAGTAGTATTATCATTTTATGTAGTACTACTAGACTAAACAGTGGGGAAAATGTTTCTCGAAATCTTGAACTTCAAAAGTAAAACATTTCAGCCTTGTCGATGATTTTTTCTAATTACGCCACTGAGTATATTACATTTTAGGATCCCTACCCAACCTCTCTCTTAGTTGTATTGTTACTATTGAGTTTTGCACTTTATACTCAATCTAGTCTGAATTCATTTAGATTTTATTATCGTTATATGATACTCTCTCGGTTCCAGATGAATTAACTTGTTTCCTTTCAGTTTTAGACATAATGTTAAAAGTTAACGTAAAGAGTTTACATTAAAAAATAAAGGTTAATTTAATTCTTTCGATTTAAAAAAAAAAAAAATCAATTGAAATAGGACATTCTGATTCGATATACTGTAACTACGGATGATGGAAGTATCAAAATCATAGACACAATTTAATAATCCAAATTCTTGCACATGCAAATGCAGTTGCGTATGCAATTTCCTCGTAAAGTTGTTCCACATTGGCAATGATTAATTCGTAATTAAATTTATTTATTAATTAAAAATAATAATTGAAAAGTGGGCCCTTATTGGAAAGGCCCAAATCAAATTGGGCCAAGGAAACAATGATCACGTGAGAGTCACGCCCCCTTGAGGCCCACTTTGAATATAAGTGGGAACCCTCTAATGATTATGATGTTGCTTCCAATCAAATTTAAATCAAATACTACAATCAAATTTAAATCAAATACCCATTGTTTAGTGGTCCAAATCACCGTAGCAACCGGGTAAAATCGATGCTACACCTACCTCTTAAAAAGTCGAACATAAGTATATTAAAAGTGAAATATAAAATTAATTGTACATGCTAACACATCATTATGTATGAATATGGTTGGTGGAGTGTTGACGAAGTGTAGAATACACCACTTAACATCGACTTTACCGCAACATTTAGGCCTTTGGCATTTGGCATTTTAGAAACAAACAAATAAATAAATGAAGTTAATAATAAATTCAATGCATAAACATAAATATATGCACGTGTATCGTCGAACGGTAAAGTTATAGGCTCGAGTCCTCCGCATTGCATAAAATTTACACGATGTTAACAGTTAGAGTTGTCAAAATTCCAGATCGGGCTAACATGACCTAAGCCCGGTGGAATTTGTGCCAAAATATGAAAATATGTATAGCCCGGCTGGGCACAAAAAGTTGTCGGACCTAAAAATTCCGAACCGAACTCAGCCCGATTAGTACAAATACTTTTGGCGGGATGGATAAGTCCGAGCCGGCTACTGAACTTTTTATACTTTTGGGTTAGCGCGACCCGAAATCGGGTCTGGGTCTGATAGTCAATGCTAAGAACATTCTATTTATTAAAATAAAATTACCCAATAATTGGTGCAAAAATGTATTTTTCCTCTAAAAATTGTATCTTTTTTTATTGGAATATGTGTCACCAACCTATTCGAATTTAATTTATAAGTCGCGTCATTTTAGAGATTCTGACATGTTAATATTCCATGCTGAAATTTATCTTTTTTCATTTATTATATGGTACTACTACTTTGTAGTTTTTGATATTATTCGTTTATGTATATAATTTTGATAGTGATGTATATGTACTCTCAAAAACTTGCTATTTCATTGGTTTTTAGCTAGGAATAGCCGTTACTCACCTAAAATTTTTAAATAATTCGGGTTACTATCACTTATTATCCCAACATTTTAGCTCTTTTACAATAATGTCTTAACGTTTATAATATTTTCTTACGATAGTGTCCTAACACCGATTCCGGCTACTATGTGCGACATGACATCCGATGAGCCACATAAGCATAAAGTAGTCGGATTCGATGTCAAGATACTATCGTAAAAAAATATAACATATGTTAGGATATATTGTAAATTTGAAAACGTCGAGACATTATTGTAAAAAAGCTGAAACACTAGGACAATACGTGATAATAGCTCAAATAATTTTCATTATTATTTAAACATGATTTTTTTTTTTCCTATTTAAGTCAACCTAAAACATAGATTTACTATATGATTATGCATAATAGAAAAATAGTAGTAAAAGATTGGCCACATCATTAAAAAAACATTAATTAACACTAATTTCCCTAGCTCTAGTTGTTCTTGTTAATTAATATTTAAGAGACTAAATAATGTAGTTTTGATAATCGTATTAATTATTGTTGTAACAAATTTATGTCGATTCTTATAATTGACAAGTCTTATAGTAGTAGATTAATAGAGTAACCATAGCTATGTAATATTGGCTAGGGGGCTTAAGAGCATTATTATTGATGTAGAGTTTAACTTACCAATTATTTTACTTATAAATTGTCCCATTGTTGACTGTTTGACAATGAAATAGTAAATTTTTATCGAGTTGTCGAAAGAGACTTTGTTATTCTTAAACTGATAATCTCATTACGCCATGTTTTTTTCTCGATCATCTAGGAAAATAAAAGCTAGGAAAAGGATTTGAGATCCAAAACCAAAAAACTAATTTCGATTCTCTCACTCGGATCTTCGTAAATAGTCTGTCAATTATTGAAAATGACTTCGTTCTTGTGTTTTCAAATGTTCCGTGTAATGTAAATTCATAACGCTTTCTAATTTTCTACGATTTCTTTCTTCACTGTCACCTCCGGATTTTGCTTAAAATCAAAAATCGGATTAATATGACCAACATAATTAAGCTCAAACCAATTACACACGTAACAACAAATCAAGAATTTGTGAGGAAAATGACAAAACAAAGATAATGTTATTTCAATATGTATGAGAATTATTAAATATTTTAGGAACTATTTCAAAAGTGAGAACCATCCATCCTTTCAAAACATATATCTTTTCTTTTAGGAAAAAGTTCAATTTTTCACAAATTATACACTGTACTGATTTTTCACAATCCGTAATCTATTTATATTAAAAAATTAACGTTTTGAACGAAACGGGAAAAACGGGATAAAAGAAATGCTGCATTATTTGCCTAAATGGGGAAAGAAGTTCGGGCAGCTTCAAGAGCCCATTTTTGTAATATTAGGCTTAATAGGCCGACAATTTTGACCATGTTCAAACTCACAATCAAACTTAAACGAAACAAATTTATAAAAAATTAAACTTTCAATTTAAAACATTTACTATAAGCATTAAAAAATTAATTCATATACAAAGAATTCTGAAATATTTGATCTAAAAATAATTTTGAAGTTTACGGTTACGAACGTTACTAGTTATGAGGGTGAAGGAAGTTATATGGGTATTTTGTTATTTTCTTGATTTTGGCTAATTTCTAAAAATAGGGTTATTTTATTTCATGCAGTAAATGCAAAGAAAAGGACTGGTTACCCACTAACGTACCCACCAACAACATACTTCATCCGTTTTTCATATTAGAATGCAGAGAGAAACGACAATTTTTTTAAGGAAAAATAGGTAGAAGTGAAGGAAAATAGATAATATTGGAATAAGAGTATCACCCGAAAAAGATGAAGACAAATTAGATTGGATATTAAAAGTAAAAAAAAAAGTTATTATTTCGCTGAATGAATCTTTCCGTTTTAGTTTATGACAACAACGTGAGGATATCCTAAACGAGAAATACTCACACAAATATAGGAGACGGAGGGAAGTAGTAAATCTCTCTTTTTTACGAGTCTCCTCTTTCAGCAATGATCAAACTACACATACTGTACCACTAAATTATTATTCTCTTTTTATGAAAATCAATTTATAATGACATTAATTTCAAGGATAAAATAGTAAATTTTACTTACGCGGCTATTAAATTATGAAACAAAACACTTGAAAATAAACAACAAAAATGACAAATATGACCCTTAAAAAAAACTGGAATGAGCATATATGAATATGATGCATAATTGCAACCCTAGTAAAATAAAATGACTTATGTCGTCTAGTTAAATTTTCAAAGAAAATTGATATTGAATTATTAAGATTAAATAATGCTTATTTGAATTAATTTAGCACTAATTATTTTCACTTTGTAAAAAAGTAAATTATCTACAGTTCTTAGTGGGCCCCACATATTGGGCCCCTTTTACCCATACTGTTGCACTTCGTACACAAGCCCACCAATTTATTCATATTTTTATTAATTCTTACAAAAAGGTTTTTTTTTTAATAATAATAAAAATAATAATAAAAAGGTTAATTTAAAATTAAATTAAACATAATTCAATATAAATTGGGTAGTTTTTACTAAATTGTAATAATTTACAAATTAAACATAATTAGAAAATTTACGATAAGTCTAATATTACGTGTTCAATTTACCTACGCCGACGGTG
Source organism: Thymus mandschuricus (assembly GCA_029379335.1). Taxonomy (NCBI): domain Eukaryota; kingdom Viridiplantae; phylum Streptophyta; class Magnoliopsida; order Lamiales; family Lamiaceae; genus Thymus; species Thymus mandschuricus. Next base: position 2,195,306 of record CM057081.1, on the reverse strand, counting down.
GCATTTGATTTGATGGACACAACTTATTATTATTGTTGTTGTTGTAGTATTCATTTTTAAATTTATATAAATACGGCGAGTTAGTATTATCCTAATTGTAATTATAGTAGCTAATCATTCTGTTAGGTTATGAAAATGATTTTGCCCAAACATTAGTTATAACCCAAAAATTGGACACGGTTTATCTTCTATGAAACATATTCAATCCACCGAAATTTGAGTTATGTTAGAATCTCTTTAAAATAATTTACAATTTTCGACATTTCGATTTATTTTTCTTCGAAATATTTTCTCTGTCCATTTTATCTCGAGTCATTTTTCATTTCAATAAGTCTTCTACTATTATAATAAAATGAACCAATATAAAATGGACAGATAGATCATATTTTAGTTTGTCTTTCTAATTTATCTACGGGTTAAGTTGCTGATGAGGCCTTAGCTATGCGATAAGGTAGAGCTACAGTAGGATTCACACCTCTAAGTGTGATAATGGAATTTCGATAGGAGGAGTAGAATTTTAAGTTTCGTAACAATCGAATGTTAGTAATATAGTTTTCAAGTCTCACTTAATATGAATGAATATTAAAATAAAATAAAATAATAAATCAATATATATATATATATAATACCGATATGGATCCCGATCCTACGTGGCATCGCGTATGATTTTCTTGAATATTTTCGAATATTCCTCATAATTTTGAATTAATAATTCGTTAGATCTATTTAATTATTATCAATTGTCCCACATCGATTATTTATGAAACATACATGATATATTACCTATATAAAAGGAGCATCACATATACAAGGGAAAAAAAAAACATCACATCTCACATTCAGAATTGTTCCAAAATAAGGAATTGAATTTTGAATCTTAGTTTCATTTTTATACTTTTACGTCACAATATTAAGAATTGTTTGTTAATTTTTATATTTTTACATCACAATATTAAAAATTGTTTGTTATACATATATTCCCCTATGTTTTCACACCCCACACGTCCACAAACTCAAAAATCTTATTAATAATCAACAATATTTGTATTACTTGAAATATTACTTTGTAAACCTATTTTTTTTTATCACCATGAGCAACAGGCGGATTCAAGTAATTATCTATTTAATACGTCAACAATATTTGTATTACTTGAAATATTACTTTTTAAACCTACTTTTTTTTTTATCACCATGAGTAACAGGTGGCTTCAAGTAATTATCTATTTTTATACTAAAATTTTATAAAATGATTCGTATCAAATTTTGACGGAAACAAATGTGCCTATCATTAAAATATTCCCTTTTGAACCTATTTTCCTATAAACATGAGTAACGGAAGACTTTATATAATTATGTATTTTTCAACTATAATTTTATTTAAAATTATAAAATAATTAAATCCCGTCGATTTCCGACGGGTACTGCACTAGAAAAATAATAAGTACTTGTGAAATATAAATTCCATTACTTTTTCAATTTGTTAAAATAATAATGGGAGCTTGGAAATTTTAATGTGTTTCTTTTATATATTGTTTAGAAAAAATAATATAAAGTTGAATTTTGACGGGATAAAATACTGCAATAAGAAAAATGTTATTCTTATTTTCTTATTTTATCTAAAATTTTCAAAATATTGGGATCCGTCGAATTTCGACGGGCACTACACTAGATGAATATATATATTTATTCACAATTAATTATTTTTATATGTCAAATTTAATTTATATTGTATATTTTGATTTGGCTTATTATATATATTTAATCCAATTATATCACATTAATGAATTATGTCCCACATCGATTTTTTACAAAAACTTAACAATGAATTACCTATATAAATAGATCCATATATTTCCACCAAAATTCAACTTTAATTTGAGAAACAACATAATCAATGTAAAAATCTCAAAAACAAAAATCAAACGATTTTTATATGTGAAAAACTACCCTAATTTTTTAATTATCAAGTAATAATCATAAATTTTGTCCCACATCGAATTTTTACAAAAACTTAACAATGGATTACCTATATAAATAGATCCATATATTTCCACCAAAATTCATCTTTAATTTGAGAAACTACATAATTAATGTAAAAATCTCAAAAACAAAAATCAAACGATTTTTATATGTGAAAAACTACCCGTTGATTATATAGGATTGTTACAAGAAATTAGTGACAAAGTACATATATAAATAGATCATGTATCTTCATCAAAATTCATTTATGATGTGAGGAAATGCATTACTAATTTATGCTAACGTTATATCGAATAGCGGGCTAACGGATGCACTATTCATACTAACGTTATATCGAACAACGAGATAACAAAAAAATTAACAAGCAAATTTGCACTATTCATGCTAACGTGATATCGAGCAATGAGCTAATCGAAAAATTGTGATATTACGTCTTAACATATTTTTTTTATGTCACAAGTAACGGGCAAATTAACTGTTATAATAAATAACGGGAGGTTTGCCATTCATATCACATATAATTATTTGAGAAATGTTAGCCTTTATCGACATATTTTTATTTCAATATACATTCGGCGGGTGCTTTAGATATAAAATAAATACAATTTTTTATCAGTTTCATCGAAATAAACAATGGGTGTCTAGATATATTTTGATATTTTTCTTTTATATTTTGCTTAAAATTAACAATATAGAGTCGAATTTTGGCGTGACTTAGTAAAACTATATAGTTATTTCAGAAATGTTAACCCTAAGTATCCCTTTTTATTTGGTCAAAAAGACTTATCTGAAGGGTGTTTTAGTTAAAATAAAAACGGGGCGACTTAATATATTTTTATTTAATTTTATATTTTGATTAAAATAACATTATAAAGTGATATATGTCAAATTTTGATGAGATGAAATAATCGTAAAAACATTAATTTACTAACTCATTTCATATTACCATGAGTAATGGACTGCTTGAAATAATTAATTAATATACAAAATTATGTATTTTCGTTAAAAATTTATGTAAAATTACGAAATAAATTCGAATTTCGACGGGCATTGCACTAGTTAAATATATTTGAAAGTGCTATTTTGTGCAAAAACTAAAAACGATCTTAATTCTGTTCTTAGATGCAATAACAGAAAAGCAGGAAAGAACACAGAACTTTGGTAACCCAGTTCGGTGATAACGCACCTACGTCTGGGGGACAATATCCGAGAGATTCAATCCACTATAAGCAGTAGAGAGACTTACAGGACTTTACACCAAGGACTCCACCTTATGTCACCTGGTCTCGATTACAACTCCCTTACAATGAGATCGAATACAAACTACGAGATGAACTCGTGTAGTGATAAAACACTAATATGGTTCTAAGCAACACGCTTAGATCTAACTGAACAAAGCCAGGGAAGCTTGTCCAGAAACACACGCTCGCTCAAACAGCAAAACTTGCAAAACACACGTTGCAAGAACAACCAAAACTCACGAACAATAATCTCCAAGAGCGGTAGAGCGTGTCTAGGGTTTTCCTTAATATTTATACTCAGCACAGGAAACTCTAGAAGATCTTCAAGCTGATCTTCTGTGCATGGAAACTTTCCATGCAGAAAATATCTTCCTTCTTCGAATAATAATAATATATAATATATATATATATATATATATATATATATATATATATATATATATATATATATATATTCATATGATCTTCGATTCATGCAAATATCCAGTCAGTAACGCAGCAGAAGACTCAAAAGGAAAATTGTCAACACAAATTAGAGAAGCATGCAACGCATGCACTAACAATATTCTAATTGATTATCCCACTCCCACGTGTCAAGAATATGATAAACTTCCTCCTTCTATCATTTTCTTCGTCTAAAATTTTTAGGTCCTTTTGTATTGGGATAGTTGACCAAACACAAAAATATTTACAACTATATCTTTTAAATATCACATTAACGCAATGTAATATCTTCATAATATATTAAATTCCGTATCAATTTCTAAAGGACCTAAAGATTATGGTCGGAGGAGGGGGAGTATGTATGAAATTTACATCCAAAACCAAACTTAAGTACATTTTTAATGGATAGTCAAAAAAGAATAATGAACACAAAAATGACGTGCGGTACTAATGGAAAAAAAGACTATAGTCGTAACCCGTAACAAGCAAATAAATAAATAAGTAAAAAATTGATAATTATAAAGAAAGAATTACTGGAGGTGACGGAGAAATATTGGTAGGGACCAAAAAGCAAAGTAGCTTTCGCACTTTGCTAGTACACTTTCTTAGCTCGTTTACTCCTTCCGTTCCATTTATATGAAGATAACTTTTTTTTCGATATAAAAAATTAAAACGTAAGTAATAATTGTGGATAAAGTAATGCGATACACCCTCCGTCCCCTAATAAGTGTCCCATCCTCTCTCACGGAGGGAGACACTTATTTAAAGACGGAGGGTGTAGGTTTTAGTAAATTACTAGTACTCCGTAGTAAACTTTTATATACTGTACAAGGTAATATTAGTATGTGGGACGGACGAAAATAAAACTTATTACTCCCTCTGTCCCTTTGGAGTTGTTACATTTCTTTTCAGCATTTGTCTCAAGCATTTTCGAGCGTCTTGATAATAAGTTTCATAATATCTTTTTGTGAAAATTTTAAATTTACGAGATACTACAAGCGTTTTAGTATCTCATAAAAGGAAACAATATTTAAAAAGCTATTTTAAAACTCATCAATAAAATTCTCGAAAACGCTTGGGACAAATGTTAAAAAGAAATGTAACAACTCCAAAGGGACGGAGGGAGTATTAGATGAATGTGACGTGGAGTATTAATATAAATAAACCAAGTCATCAAGAAATTATAAATAAATAAAAAAGCAGAAAAAAGGCAAATCCATTTTACACTCAACACGCACTGTAGAGAGAGAAAGTAAGCAGAGCTTTGCTCTTTGACCGCCATTGATATCCTTGCCTTCCTCCTTCTTCTCTTTCTCTGAAAAAGGCTGTGGAAAGGAGAGAGGAAGGAACAGTGTTCTTCTGTGCCTCCCCCCACACTCTCGACTCGACTCCTTTCCTCCCCCCGAATTGTCGTTTATCGAGCTATAACAATGGCGTAGCTGTTCACGAGCTGTCGCTGTTCCCTCCCTCTCTCTCTCTCTTCGCTCTTGCATTTTCTATTTGCTTGGAAATGGCAGTGTTTCGTTCCGATTTCGGCTTCTTATGTGCTGATTGAGCGAGTTTTTTTTGTATACCAGTGTCGGTGGGGATTTTTTTTACCCCCACGCAAAATTGAGTTCCATTTCTACGAGCTTGAGCTCAGTTCGTCGTGTTTACTGCGTGTGCTACCGTTAATTCTTCGATACGAAGTTTTCCGGCGGAGGTGAGCTTCGATTTGAACTTTTGTTAGGGATCACCGACTGCATTTTTTCCGGCGATATGGAGCCAAATGTTGAAGCGGTTCAGCCGCAATTTAGATCCGGTGTATCAGGACCCAAGCCGGGAGGGATGGGGTTCGTGTTCGACGACATCCAGGGCCTGATCTCCGGTCCGCCGGAAACGGACGGCAGCTCCTTCACGGCGCTCCTCGGCCTCCCGCCGCCGCAAGCGGTGGAGCTCCTGGTCAAGGAGGATTATCCGGCTAAAACTACGCCGCCGCCGCCGATTTTCCCTTCCAATGTTTCCCTCATTGACCCCGCGTCCATGTTCTCCGTGTTCGCTCCGGCTGATTACCAGCCGGAGAGCTCAAACATCCTCCCAGCTTCGAGCTCGATGAAGATCGAGGCGGTGAAGGAAGAGCCCTTGGAGTCGGAGCACCGCCCGAATTCCTCTTCCCCGGCGGACTCGGATCAGAGCTTGAAGTCCAGCAAGCGGAAGGAGAGGGAGACAAAGGTAATTCAACACCCCTGCATCCCACCATTTCCCCCGAGAAATCTGAGAGACTAATTCTGGGAATTTTTCTTGCAAATGTGGTGAAGCAGTGAATGGATTTTGAATGTGCAGGTTAAGGAATCAAGCAAGAAGAGCAAAAAAGTGGGAGCAAATGAAAGCTCTGATGGGAGTGGGGAGCAACTGCCGTACGTTCATGTCAGAGCTCGCCGTGGCCAGGCCACTGACAGCCATAGCTTAGCTGAAAGAGTAATTACAATTAATCACTAATCACTTCTCTTAATCAGAGATTAGCAGCGTTAGTTAATAATTGCATTCCCTAAGCCTCACCTCACCTGTCGCTGTAAATTAAACAGGCCCGGAGAGAGAAGATCAATGCCAGGATGAAGCTACTACAGGATCTGGTCCCGGGATGTAACAAGGTCAGCTGTCAATCTTTGTTAATTACCGGCTAATTGTGTTGTGTTGGGAGATTAATGTTTCTTTTTTCAATCCTTTAATTTTTCTGGAAATTTTGTTTTGAAAAAATATGTATAGAGATAACATTTAGGGGGCGGGGTCACAGTCAACTTTATAATTAAGGTAGATAAAGAAAAGCTGATGGTTTTTGCACCAAGAAAAGTGGCGGGCCGCTGCTGAAGTGTCCCTCTCCTAATTCCTACACTGCGTCTTCACCTTTTTGGCTTTTTTCCATCTGTTTGGTTTGGTTTGTTACACGTCCATTCTCAGGGCACTTTTGTCATTTCCCACCTTCACCCCTTTCCTCTTCTTCACCGGTGGTAAATGCCACTTTTTTTTTAATCAGATTTTGGCCTTGGATTATGATTTCTTGAATCCTTTTAAGATGGTTATGCATAGTTTGTTTCAAGACTTATGCTAGTGTTGCTTTAAGCCGAAGCTTATGGACTCTTTGCACAGTATGTCACTCCGATTGTTTACTTTTGTTCCCGTTCCGTTTTTTACTAAGCATTTTCTGGTATCAAGGTGATGCTAATAGTTTTCGGAACGTGTTTTATTAAAATACGAATCCGGTTAACAATGAAAGTTCACAGCACATTAGGCGATGGACAAACTTAATTTATCTAGATATGAATGTTTCGTAAGGCCAAGCAGATAGAATTGATAGAGATGTGTGCCATTCTATCATCATATTTGATGAAGGGTAAAAAGAAAAGGCCTTCTTCTTGAACCAATAATGGCCTTCATTTCCTGAAACCAGTATTAATGGTGCCAATGTTTACCCCAACAAAGAGCCTAGTGAAAAAGAAATTGTTTGTCAGGTTCGTGTTTGCTCCATTAAGTTAGACTGTGGCTGGGCATTTGGCCGTTATGGTCCCTCACCAGTTCACCACACAGTAGTACTTTGTTTAAGAAAAGGTACAGTCTCATGAATGTGCAGTGCTCAACTGGATAGTTTGTGAAACTGAGGTAGTGAAAAACGAAACGCCACAGTTGTTAAAATTATTGATTATGCAATGCCGAAGATTCCTTCCTTTACTCATTGAAGAGTTTCACTTGGGAGAAATGCTCTAGTAAATCTCTGTTTTCCCCCCTTCCTCCAGATTTCAGGTACTGCAATGGTGCTGGATGAGATAATAAATCACGTGCAAGCTCTTCAACGTCAAGTGGAGGTTAGACTCGTGGCCCCCTACTTGTAACCTGCTTGATTTTGTTATGTAGATAGATTAAAGTGATGGAATCAGATCCTTATTCATGGTATAATCATCTTGATTAAGTATTATGTCGTGCTTTGCTTTTGTAAATTCTGAAATCATGTTGCATAAAACTTTGTAATATTTGCTTTGCCCACGATTCGTTTAGAAGTTGACCTGATCGGAACTGTTTCCTTGGCTTCAGTTCTTATCCATGAAACTTGCTGCTGTCAACCCGAGAATCGATTTCAACTTTGATGCCCTCTTAGAAGTAAGTTTTCTTCTTCACCACACCTCTTTAAATTAGCTACAAAATCTGACTAAGCTTAATCCACAAACTGCTGTCATTGCATTGCAGAGTGACTCCATTGATAACAGCTTCCTCAATGTGCTCCCACCATCCATTTGGCCCGAAGGACAACAAATCAACAGTAGCAGACAACAACAACAATATCCGCAGCCATGGCTTCTCGACGGACTTGATGACGACCAGCCTTCCATGGACAACAGAGCAGACGACACCTCTAACTTCCTTAACACAGACAACCCATTGCTAAGCTACGACTCTCCAGCAAATTCAGGTAAAACCCAAACGCAAAAAGCTTCACACACGATGCACGGTTTTTGTGCAACTAACAATGTATGAACCTTGTCTGTTCAGTTGGCTCAGCTTCTCTGCACTCAAGCCAGCTGAAAATGGAGCTTTGAAGTGCGCTAGGTTTGTATATAACTATTAGTAAGTATCTAGGGGAGACGAGGAGCATTATTATCTAGGGGAGACGAGGAGTATTATTATTTCTTTTGGGAAGAAAAATGAGACTTAGTTTGCTACTATGATAAGGAGTAGTAGATATTATTAGTAGTAGTATATGTTAACGCTACTAACTACGTATTCAGAGCGTTTCGATCTCGGATACTGTCATGTACGAATTGATTGATCGCTCCAAAAATTATAGTAGTTGCAATATTAATTTTTATGATTTGTGATGTTGCAACGATGGTCTACCATCGATCGTTTAGAAACTACACGACAAGTCAAACGTAATTCCTTGTTCTAGTTTGGTAACGAGTCCATTTATATTGAAATAGGTTTGTTATATATTGATATTCAGTGAATTCATTATCATCGGATTGAGACTGAGATAGACGGAGGTAGTATATAAAAGAGTCAAAAACATTTTATACGCAATGCAATGTTTTAAAAATTGAATCGAATAACGAACCAGCAAGAGCTCTCATTCATAGTTTTTTCGGTTTCGCTATATACTGAGTGAATTCAATATCATCAAGACTGAGATAGTCGAGCAAGACCTCTCATTCCTAGTTTTTTCGGTTTCGCTATATACTGATATTCAGTGAATTCAATATCATCAAGACTAAGATAGTCGGGGGTAGTATATAAATCAAACCAGCAAGACCTTCCGTTCCCGGTTTTTTCATTTGAACCGTGTTCGATAAAAAATCGGAAAAACTCATGAACTAAATACTTAATCTAGGTGTCGTAAAATCAGTTCCCGCCATTTCTCGCTGACAATGCTGAGGAGAAGCTCGCAGTTTCTCCATCACCGCCGTCTCCAAACATTCATAAACGCAAATCTATCAAGAAATCTCGATTCTTTCTCGCCCAATTTCCCTAATTCCAACTACCCAGATCATAATTCTAACCTAAATCATGCATCGCGAGAGTTTCCCGTTCTGGGCCACGACACGAAATTCAAGGAATATGGCGCACTGCTGAATGTGTGCGTGGATCAGAAGCATGTCGGAGGCAGCCGAACGCTGCATGCGCAAATGATTAAAACTCGCTATCTTCGCCATGTGTACCTTGGCGGGAGGTTGATCGTGCTGTATTTGAAATGCGGGTCTTTGGATGATGCGAGGAAGGTGTTCGATGATATGCCTGAACGAAATGTGGTGTCTTGGACGGCGATGATTTCTGGGTATACCAAGAGCGGGCTTTGTTCTGAAGCTCTCCATCTCTTTGTTCAGATGCTAAGAGCAGGTATACATTATCATTGCAATTTTCCTTTATGCTTAAATTAGTTTTACTGTTTCGGATTAGGCGACCGATCGTTTTATGGCATCGGAGCTAGGAAAGACGATATGTTGTGGTAGTTTTCTTTTGTATAGGTGTAGCCTCACTTCTCTTCATACTGTTTTGTAACATGAAGAAAGGTTACAGGTACTTCTCCGAACGAGTTCACTTTTGCTACGGTGCTTACTTCTTGTACGAGTGCTTCCGTTTTCGAATATGGGAGGCAGATTCACACGCTTATAGTCAAGAGCCCTTTCGAATCTCACATATACGTCGGTAGCTCACTTCTTGACCTCTATGCAAAATCTGGAGAAATCCGTGAAGCCCGTGCTGTATTTGAAGGTTTACCGGAGAGAGATGTGGTTTCTTGTACCGCTATCATTTCAGGCTATGCTCAGCTAGGATTTGATAAAGAGGCTCTCCATCTCTTCTGCAAGTTGCAAAGAGAAGGAATGGCTTTTAACTATGTTACTTATGCCTGTATCTTGACTGCACTTTCGGGGCTTGCTGCATTTGAGTATGGAAGACAAGTACACGGCCATCTTCTCCGTTCTCAACTTTCCTCCTATGTAATCATTCAGAATTCCTTGATTGATATGTACTCGAAATGTGGAAACCTTGTTTATGCTAGGAGGATCTTCGACAAAATGGACGAAAGAACTGTGAGCTCCTGGAATGTAATGCTAGGAGGGTACGGTAAACATGGAAATGGAGAAGCTGTAGTTGACCTTTACGAGAAAATGAGTGAAGACGATAGAGTGAATGCAGACGGCACAACTCTTTTAACTGTTTTATCTGGTTGCAGTCATGGAGGGATGGAACAAAAGGGCCTCGATTTTTTCAATGAGATGGCCTCAAAGACGGGGTTTGATCTAGGTATTGAGCATTATGGTTGCGTTGTTGACTTACTTGGGCGTGGTGGACAGTTAGAGAAGGCGTTGCAGTTCATAAACGAGATGCCACTCCAACCAAACGCTGCAATCTGGGGTTCGCTTCTAGGCGCTTGTAGGGCACACAAGAATTTCCGAGTAGGGAAAGTTGCAGGAGATCGTCTTCTTGAGATAGAACCCGAAAATGGTGGAAACTATGTCATGCTTTGTAATCTATACGCTTCCGACGGAAGGTGGCATGAAGTGAGGAAAGTGCGAGAGTTGATGAAGGAGAAGGCGACGAAGAAGGAACCCGGAAAAAGTTGGATCGCTATCGGACAAGTCCTCCATACTTTCTATGCAGGTGAACGGCCCGAAAATGAAGACGTACTATGCAAAGTATTGGAGCTATCGGATCGGATAAAGGGAGTTGGGTATTCTCCGGATTTGAATTCCGTCCTCCACGACGTCGACAACGAGCAGAAAGAGAAGATCTTGCTTGGGCATAGTGAGAAACTGGCTCTAGCATTTGGAATGATGAATGTTTCTGAAGCAAAGCCTATCAGAATAATGAAGAATCTGAGGATTTGTGTTGATTGCCATAGCTTTGCCAAATTAGTGTCCCAAGCTTGTAGTAGAGAGCTCTTGATTAGAGATAAGAGTAGGTTCCATCATATTGTAAATGGAGTTTGTTCTTGTGGAGACTACTGGTGAAATATTTTGGTAAAATTACTCTCGTCCCATTGGTACAAGGATAAAATTTCATTTTCGTCTGTCTTGTAAATGGAATTTGTTCTTGTGGAGACTACTGGTGAAATTCTTTCGTAAAATTACTCTTGTCCCATTGATACAAGGATAAAATTTCATTTTCGTCTGCTTGTAAATGGAATTTGTTCTTGTGGAGACTACTGGTGAAATTCTTTCATAATATTACTCTCGTCCCATCGATACAGGGATGAAATTTCATTTTCGTCTGTCTCATTGATATATGAATATATGTGACCTAAAACAACAAAATTTTAACCCACTAAAATCCATTCATACTACTTTATCCACTACTATATCTCTCGTTTTAATTCCCGTGTCAAGAAAAAATCATCCCTGCATGAATGAGACGGAGGGGGCAGCAACACAATAGAAAATGATGGGGCAGCTTACAAATACCATAATAATGTTATTCAACAAGCTAACACACACGTCACCAAACCAAAGCAACCCTAGCCAATTGACACAAGACTCTAGTTTTACATGATGCAATAATAAATCACAATCTCCCTCTCTTTCCTTGCCCTTCCCTGCCCTGCATTCCCCCCACACCACCCCCAACACAAATCTAGAGAAACGGGTAATCGGCCCACGACGTAACACAAACGAACCATCGACATATATAGATAGAGAAGCATCTTTCGTACTTTTGCCAATTTCGCCTTTTCAGATCTTGTCGAGCTTATCAGCTTTCACAAGTGGATTCGCCTTTGCTATTGCGTCCTGAGCTGCTGTCCGGTAGTCGAAGGGGCACTCGTGTTTGTCCGAGTAGCGATGGATTGAGCAGAAAAGATTCCCACACCTGCAGTTGAATCCGGTCAGCCCTACACGCTTTCGGCAACTTGTGCATCGGTTTGGCCCCTCCTTTGGCTTAGGCTCCGAGCTCTGGCTTGGCTCCAGGCCAGCGGTTGGTTGAGGAGCTCCGGTTGTTAATTCGACCGGACCTGCTTCTACAGTCACTGCATTTGGAGGAAGAGGCTCTTTCAGATTGGCGCTCGAGTTTCCATTAACCATATTTTCAATGGATGCTGCCGCGAATTGGGCCTGCTGCTGTTTCAAGACCATGTCTTTATGGCACTTGGAGCACATATTCATCGTGGCAGCACTTCCAAAGAAGCCACAGTTGTTGATGCAAAGAATCGGGCCTTCTCGAGCTTGGTAGCCTGTCTCCTTAGAAGACTCCATTTTAAGCAAGCCAAGCTCCTATAATTTACAAACATAAGTTACGATTTGCAAACATAAGTGACAAGCATGAGAAGATAGTTTGCCTAGCAATAATGAGCTATAGACCTTTTGGTGGGAAGAGTCATACGCGTAGAGAAAATGGTAACAAGATAACAAAGGTACTTCGAGAAGGGGCATGAAGAGAGATGATGCTAACACTACTTAAAAGAAAGCGATGACATGGAGGCTAGAGTTCATTTTCAAGTTCTTCGACCAACAACAAACTGCTCAAGAACTTTGGGAACTTCCCTAAAGCAGCTTGAGAAACATAGGTTATGAGCGGAGCAAAAAAAATCATGTAAACACCTTGTTGCTTTTGAAATGCATATCTGCGACTTAATCAAGCGATTTTGGACTAAAAAGATAAAATAATTCCGGGAACAGGGTAGCAAACAAATTAGACAACCACCTTCAAAGAATTGATGAAAAATATACAGATTTTATTCGCAAGGAAACGAGAATCTGCTCCTTTCAGGAAGAAAAAGGTTTCCGTGAAGGTAATTTAAGCAAATCTTTGATCATGAAAAAGCAACCCAACACCATTTATCGACTTCAATAGCAAGAAAATATCAAAGCAGCCACCTTGCTCAAAAATGTAATACTACAGTTATAACGATTCCCAGGCTTTACCAAATATGTGAGAAAACACATGCAGCCACCAACAGGTATGTATAATCCTCTAAAAGTGACTAGTTAATAAATCGGGACCACAATTTCAAGAACACAACCATAGCCAGATAAATGCCATCAAGACAGAGGGGACTAACTCTCTAACATGGCATTATAATATCAATAATAGAATGGTACTCATCAATGACCAAACTGAGAGCTTTTACCTTAAGTATGCGTTGAATAAATATCCAAGTTGCTACACTCATCTTCAAAAATCATATCATTTGATAACATATTACTAATTCTCTACTAGAAAAACACGAACAAGGATAAAGACGAGCATGCAAATTCAATGATCTTTCCGATTCATCCCAATTGTGATTTAACTACTAAAATTGCCCAACCAAATCATTCATCTTCCCTTGGTAAAAAACAATAACAAGTCACTTACATAATAAGTACATGAAGAAAAGATCATGAATATAGTATAGAACACCACTAATTCACCTTCTTTTCTCAAAAAAGACATCTGGTGCAAACTGCAAAGTTCAAAGAACACATTTCCATACAAGGAAATATAGCAAAAACACCACAAAAAATAACATTTTTTAAAAAAAAATAAATAATAAAACTTACCCATTCCTACAAATTCATCTAGTATAGTAAATACCACAAGCCCACAATCAAATATAAGGTAGAACAAACAAACAAACCCTGACTCAACCTTCCCCTCAAATAAACTGCAAAAATTCCAAAACCAGTAAAAAAAAATTCAAACTTTTCCAATCAATCACAGGCTCACAGAAGGAGAATAGAAGGAAAAGGGAAAAGGGAAAAGGGTAGGAGCTTCATCGCAACAACGAAAAAATAATTCAAAACCTAGGCAAAAATTTCACCTTCCAATCGATAAACAAAGAGGCGTTAGATCGATCGTAACACAAAAAAACACAAAAAATTCAAGCAACGATTTAAATCATAATTTTCCCTAACCCACAAGAAAAGCAACAGAAAAGAAGGCAGCATACGCAAAAGATTCAATTAATAAACGAAACAAGGGAAACCCAGGCGCAGATCATCGAATCTGAGTCTAATAAATTCGAGAAAAAAAAATTACTAAGATTTAAACTGCAAACAAGCGTAAACAATACCTTAATCAAATAGATAAATGGAGCAATTTGAGAGGTGGAGAGAGAGGGGGGGGAGGGGGAGAGAGGCCTCGATATTGAATTATTATGAATTAATTTAATTCAGCTGTGCCTGCATTTATTCTATTGAGAAACAGGAGAGGAAAAAAAAGAGTGAGAAATTAGAGAGAGAGTCGGTGGAATTTACACATTTTGCCCTCACCAAACTCGGTTCTTACCATTTTGCCATTGAGCCCCATTTTTAGCTTATTGCTTTTCTTCAGATACAAAAAGTACTGAATTATTGTTTCTTTATTTAAACTACTCCTCTATTACTTTTCTTTATTGTTGAATAGTGGGATTATTTTTTTTTATTTTTCTTAATTGTGCACATGTATATTTTCTTATATGTACACAAACATTCAACTTTTGTGAAAGAGTGATATACTTGTAGCTGTAAATATATTGTGCAAATAGTGTGCTCTAGCAGTACTTCCTCCGTTCACTAAGGATACGACGATGATGGACCTGTAGCATAAGATTTTATAAGCTTGTTATTTCTTAGACTATTAAACTATAAAAGTTTAAAAGGTGAAGTATGACTATTAACCCTAGTCATATGTGCTACGGGCCCCGCGCTGCAATCTTAGTGGATAGAGAGAGTATTGTATATATTCAAGAAATAAATCGTACATATGTTTTGGACTTACTGAGCTATAATGTATGCTATGTACACCTATAATAGATTGTGGATCGTAATGCATTGTTAGTATTATTATAGTGTATCGGTTACCATTCAAGATCAGAATTTGAGGGCAAAGGCTTTCCCTTTCATACTTCCTTCCGCGGGGAGAAGCAGACGAGTTGCATAAGTGGGATGTTGGAGTACTGTAATGCACCAATTAATAGAGATCAACAATTCAAATCATTTATTTGACCTTCAACCTATTTTGGCACTTCACATGTATTCAAAAACCTAATAAGATGAGCCGCTTTCATTATTTTACATAACCTGACAGATATATTCAAGAAACGAGACAAATGAAATAGGAAAAGAAGAAATTGCATATGAATTTTGGCTCTCAAGATTTCTTGCAATTTGTGCAATTAGTTTCTCTCAATACCAAATGCACCATTGAAAGTATTCCAATGAAGCTCCCAATTCACAAGAAAGATGAGAGGAACCGTGACTTAGTGCATCTGGCCATCGGGCTTCTCTCTTTAATGAGTAACTCGGGTTCGATCTCCTTTGGTAGCGAATTTTGTGTGCTTGTGTTAACCAAGCGGTATGTTAACCAAGCGGTATGGGGTTAAGATTAACATATCGAACTTGAAAAGTCTCGAGTTTGAGTCCTCCGTGGTACGGCCTTTAAAATTTCTGTTGTAAAGTTTTAAAAAAAAAAAAACAACTTACAAATTCCACAAGAAATCTTATTCAACAAAAGGCAGCAAATAACAACTTGCACACTTTCACCAAACCAAAGTAACCCTAGCCAAATCTATGCAGGGCTCAAAGAGTTTTTCACATAATAATAATGCACTAAAATCACAACCCTTCCCTTCCTTTGCCCTACACATACCCCCAAACACAAGCCTAGAGCCCAATTGATACTTAAAAGAGAGTAGCTATCATGCTTTCACCCTTTTATTAACCCTTCTCTTTCAAATCTTGTCGAGCTTCTCGGCTTTCACGAGCGGATTCGCCTTCGCTATCGCGTCCTGACCCGCCGACCGGTAGTCGAAGGAGCACTCGTGCTTGTCCGAGTAGCGGTGGATCGAGCAGAAGAGGTTCCCGCACCTGCAACTGAATCCCGTTAGCCCCACGCGCTTCCGGCAGGTCATGCACCGGTTCGGTCCCTCCTTCGCCTTCGGCTCCGAACTCTGGCTCAATTTGAGGTCAGGTGTCGGTAGAGGAGAACCGGTTTTTAATTCGACTGGAGTGGCTTCGACAGTCACTGCATTGGGGGGAAGAGGCTCTTTCAGGCTGGTGCTTGAGCCTCCTCCGTTGACCATGTTTTCGATGGACGCTGCGGCGAATTGCGCCTGCTGCTGTTTCAAGACCATGTCTTTATGGCACTTGGAGCACATATTCATGGTGGCAGCGCTCCCGAAGAAGCCGCAGTTGTTGATGCAGAGAATCGGGCCTTCTCGAGCTTGGCAGCCGGTCTCCTTGGAAGATTCCATAGATGCAACGTCTACAATTTACAGAGGGAACGAACCAAAGTGAAAAGGTTTTATCTTGATGGCAGCTAGACCTTCTATCTCAGCAAATAATCATACGAGAAACAAAACGAGTATTTTTAACACCAAATCGAACTCAGTTTCATGTAAGGTAGTAGGTAATGATCTCATTTCCACCACCAGAACACCTAATCGATATATAGGTTTGGTTGAAGGTTGCTTAAAAAAGTAAGGAAAAAAGATCATTTTTTGAGTTTTTCGGGAAAAAAGATTGTCCGAGATCTTTTGTACGTCCTAAAAGCAGCTTGAATAACCTAACCCACAGTATGAACTATGAAGAGCAGAAAACACCTACATCACCTTCTAAAAATAACCAAACACACGGCCCTTGCCGCATAGCAAACACCATTACACAACCAACACCAAGAAAATGATGAAAAGTACAGATTCTTATGGAAACTGAGTGCAAGTGACTCCTCTCGATAACCCATCTTACATCTATTACAGCATATGAGCTCGAGGAGGGTACTTTAATCATTTCCTTGTCCATATAAAAGAAGCGAAGACACGTCCAATCCTTAGAATTATAGCGATAAATGAAAAGAAGCGAGTGAGTGAGATAAAATCCTCCATAAATGGCACGTAAATAACATTCACCACATTTTCAAGAGACAACCATAGAAAGATGATGAAAGTTTCAGAACAAAGAAACAGGCTCTTTGCTATGAAATTGAAACGACGATAGAACATAAGTGTTCGTCAATGACAACAGTAATTCACCCAGCTGCTATCTATGCTTAGCTATATATATGATTCCCCGTCCCACGCCATAGAGTCATCCTCGATCATAATAAAACCTCAACAAGTGTCTATCCTCATCAATCACTATGTAAGTTTCGAATGATGTCTAATCATCTATTATCAAGCATATACTATAAACAAGAGTACAATGAGAATAAAACCATCATACATTTCACAATTCATTCCAAATTTCGAGTAACCTAATCGAATCATCTTGCTACGCTAAAAGATACAATTAAGACACCACCTTCGTAACCAAATCATGAAAAACATTAGCATTAAAGTTGAGAACAGAACCAAATTGATCCTATTTCCAAAAGCCCTCTGGTACAAAAGGCCAAACAATACAATTGCACACGAAAAAACGAAATTCGTGAATTAGCTCATCACAAAAGAAGAACCAACACATCATAAAATTTCTTTAAAAAGGATCCAAATTTTGCAATTCCCAGAAATTCAGGTGGCACATAAATAAAAATACAACCCCATAATTAACATCCAGGTAGAAGAATTGACCTTCACCCTTAACCTTAAAAATCTCTAATCAAATCACACAAACTCCGAAAAGAAAACCCAATCACTCGATAAATATTCTGAATCAAGGCAAAATTCAAACAGGAGAGCATGAAATTATAACAAAGACCACGAACCTAAAGCAAAAAATCGGAAAATTCCACCTTCGAATTGATTATGAAAGAGGCGTTAGGGCGATCTATGCTATGAAAATCCGGCAACAAAAATTCCCTGTCCCACAACGAAATCAATCAAAAAAGCAGGGAGCGGAGGAGGGCAAAAGATTCAATTTCCATAATAATAATGATAATATACAGAGAAGCGTTGCACCGATAATTGAATCTGAGTCTAATATCATGAAAAAGGAGAGGTGAGAATTGAACAGCGAACAAGCGTAAAGAATACCTTAATCTAAATAGCTTAATCTAACAGATTTGCAGCAATTCGAGAGGTGCAGAGAGAAGAAACAAAGGGGGAGGGGAGAGAGAGAGAGAGAGAGAAGAAGGCCTTGATATTGCTACAATTTTTATTTTATTGCGTTGTATCTGATTTTATACCACAGTAAGGAATCGGAGAGCTATTAATTTCCAATACTACCCTTTTCCTCAAAAAAAAAAATTAATTGTAAAATTCCAATGCTACCCTCGTCAAACTCCTATTAATTACCGTTGTGCAATTATGGAAAATTAATAACTAGTATTTCTCAAATAATTATGTACTCCTATTTCAAGTTGAGTAATTTTTCTTTGACAATACGGGATACTACGCATGTCAAAGTAGCCCATAGAAGATTAAATTTTTCAAAAATACATTTTGAAACCATCATCAAGAAACGTAAAAAACCGTGTCATAATTGTTTTAAAAAAATAATAATAATATATAATAAATAAACTTAAAAGGGATAGAGGTGGTAACTTTTCCGGATATACTCCCCCCCTCTATCTTATTACTGGGATAAATTCAATTTTCTTCCTTCCCTCTTATATAGAGATATTACTTAAACTGATAGAATTTTAAATTACAAGTTTATTTACACAGTTTTATCGACTACTATTATTACCCTCGTCTAATTAAAACGAAAATCGGATATAGCGGGGGTACAATTTGTACATGTTCCAAAATTAATGATCTCAAAACATTGACCGAACAGAATTAAGCATACACGTAATTAATGAAACCAATATCAGTGGATTAGAATCAATTCTAAGAATTTAATATTTTGGTATTTATGAATAGTACGATACTTATCTACCACATATTTTGGGAAAATACAATCTTCGTGTTGCGCATTTTCTTTGTTTCAGAATGATACGACTTAAACACTCGTATTTTGTTTTTATATAAATCGAAACAAGAACGGCGTCGTTTTGATTATTGAATTAGTTTTAATTTTGTCGGTTCAACTTAAAATTTCAGGACTTCCAATCTGAGGGAAATGATGAACATTCGGTAGTTGTGGGCATGGTATTTGCTGAATTTTTACCTTATTCAAACTTGGCCTCATTCAAACATTAGTAGAAAAGAGAAAAGGTATAAGAGTAGTTTTTTTTTTTTTTTTTTTTTTTTTTTTTTTTTTTTTTTTTTTTTTTTTTTTTTTTTTTTTTTTTTTACTTCTCCAAACCCATTTTGCCCTTTTGTATAATAGTAGAAGCATAAATATATGCTTCCTTGTATGTCAAAGCTCAATTGAAGCAAAGAGTCATGGCTCGTGCCATATTAACTTTTTATGCGCAGTGTTAAAAGTGAAAAGTAAGGATAAATTCTTTCTATTTTTAAAAACAGACCAATTGAAGTGAAACATGCTAAATAGGAAATGAATGCAAGTGAAGTGTGACGGAGGGGGTATTTTTCTTCAAATTGAAATATTAAACGCTAAACTCCACTTTATAAATACAAAATTAACTTACAAAAATCAAAATGGGCCAAATAAAAATATCAAAATGGGCTTAAAATATGTTATTTTTCGAAGACCTATGGACACTTAATCGTAAAAACTTTGCTGTATATAGGCCCATCATTCGTCCTAAGAAATTGGTAAAATTCAAACGATGGCCATAATGTGGCCGGCCATAATTTAACTTTTAAAATTTTTTTAAGTATCAAATAATTTATATTTTTTTGCCAAAATTTTTTATATCATAAAAAATTCAAAAAGTGATGCTCCGTATTTTTTACGTATTTTTAAAAATTAACCCTTTAATTATTTGATATTTTTTACTATTTAAAAGAATTTTTTACCTTTTTATCTAGAAAAAAAGAGAAAAATATGTATTTTTTGTGGAAAAAATATTTTTAAATTTAAATATAAATGTAATAAACTATAGTTATCATTTACCATTTTTAAAATTACGTATATTATGAAAAATGTCGTTGTGTGGCCGGCCACATTATGGCCAAATAGCTACATTTAACAAAAAGAATTTTAAAAGATTTAACAACAAAGATTTAAAAATTGCATGAAGGTTTTGAATTTGAAACATTTAATCATGTCGCTAGTTCAATACACACCACATCACGACATTTTATCATGAAGAGATTTTTTATATTAGTAATATTTGACCTACTATATTAAATATCATAATCATGGCATAAACTTTTGTCATATGCTTAGAAGTCAATATGATTTCTTAATTAGTGAAAAGATGGAATACTATATACCGTAGCCATCTAATAATACGAAAAATGATATGCTACACTCCTATTGATGCGACCTCGTCCTTTTCTATCTTGGGATTACATTACATTGTTCAATTATTTTATAAATGAATATTGAAATAATTAAATTTTAAAAAAACATTGAAAAAAACAAAATTCAATTTGTCTTTTTCTCGCTCCAACTTCAAACAGTGAACAATAAATCAAATTGAGTATTGATTTATTTGTACAATAATGCTATTTGGCCATAATGTGGCCGGCCACACAACGACATTTTTCATAATATACGTAATTTTAAAAATAGTAAATGATAACTATAATTTATTAGTTTAATATTTTAATTGAAAATTATTTTTTCCCCAAAAATTACATATTTTTCTCTTTTTTTCTAGATAAAAAGGCAATAAATCCTTTAAAATAGTAAAAATTATCAAATAATTAAAGGATTAATTTTAAAAAATACGTAAAAAATACGGAGTTTCGCTTTTTGAGTTTTTTATAATCCAAAAAAGTTTGGCATAAATATATAAATTATTTAATACTAAAAAAAATAAAAAAAATGTTAAATTATGGTCGGCCACATTATGGCCAATAGCATCACTCTTGTTTGTATTTTGTATATTTAACGATTTCAATATCCATATCTATAGGGTTAGAATATTAAAAAAGTTGGAAACTATAATGCCGAAATAAAAAAACAAGGATGGTGCTCATCAACGGGGATGTAGCATATCAGTTCTCCCGATCATATCTCAAATAATCATGTACTAATGTATTCGTCGTGATTAGACTTTTCGAAAATCATATCAAGACTTTGAAGACAAGCCATTATATTTGGTTGGTTCTTTGTTTAGTTTGAAGCATTAATAATTAATTAGGCCAACTCATGAAGAATTTCATTACATAATTAATTAATTATTTCTTAAGATACAATCACCCTCCTTTAAGCTTTTTAAAAAGGAAATCAAGAAATATATTCTTCCTTTTATTAGCCAAGGGAATTATTTTAAAATATGGAATGATTGTAGTTGTCATCATTTTATTCTAATACTATCAAATTAATCTAGATATGTACACTAGAGAGAATGATTGAATTTGAAATGCAATAAAAAAAGATTATCCAAATTTAATTGAAAAGCCCAAATTATAAATATTTTTTAAAAAAAAGAAGGAAAGTTTACCTATCAACTTCAAATCCGATTATTATCTATCGTGTGCGTGTATTGATTTGACGGAAAATATAACTATTTGCAGCTAAAGGTTTTATATTTTAGTACTCCCTCCGTCCCTTTCAAGTTGAGTCATTTCTTTTTGTAGTTTTTCGGCACGCTTTTCCACACTTCTAGATGACGAATTTTAAGATGGATTTTTGAAGAAAATTTTCTTTTACGGGATACTACAAGTATTTTAGTATCCCGTAAAAGAATTATTTTTTTTAAAATACATCTTAAAATTCGTCATCTAAGAGCGTGGAAAAGCGTGCCGAAAAATTGCAAAAAGAAATGACTCAACTTAAAAGGACGGAGGGAGTATTATTTAGTGACACACACTCCATTTTCCTTAAATTATTTGGAGGTAAAATGAAACTACCCTTGCAGAGATAATAATAATAGTTCTCCCTCTCTCTCTCTCTCATCAACAAGAGACTAGCATATACATTCCAGCATAATATTAATAATCTTTGCAGTAGAGCACATCTCCATTAACATGAAGCTTCAAAAAAGATTAAAATGTTCAACGATGACAGTCACAACCAAAAACTAAATTTACAGACCCCTTACCATCATGCTATACACTTCTCGACCTCTAACGATTCGCCCTTCGAGCTACCAGTTCCGGCCTGCAATATATCTTCTTCAACCGCACCATTTCCTATTCAAATGCGTGAAAACATATATAACCAGACACCGTTTTAATCCAGAAATGCAAATTTTCGATGTATATCAACTCTATCAATACCTGTGAACTGTCATGGTCGTATTCGACCAAGAAAAGGCACCTGCAGCCTCTCACGTCGTGCTGTCTCTTTTCAATAGATACAACTCGAGCATCGTAGTATTTTGATTCATCTACCCTCTCCTGGTTAGAAGCATCACTGTGATTGAATACTTAAACGAACAAACGAACAAGCTAGAAATTTACAAGCTCTCGTCCCTTAGGCAAAGATTCGAATCTAAAGGTGTATGTTATGGAAGGAGAAAAAGAAAGGTGTTTATTATAGTTTCTCCATTATTTCTTTCGATATAGTTTTATGTGCGACTTTTGGAAGAAAACACTACGAAAAGAAGTGAAGAACGCACACAAGGCAAAGATAGAAACTATAATTACATTAGTACCCGTAAACACACTACTGGATCTTCAACCTCCAGTTTATGGCATTCCGAGTGTTCCAAGGCGATGGATTGTTGTCTTACATGATTCTTCACATTTAGCCATTCATCATGCTCGGGTCCAAACCCCTTAAATCTTACACGGACTACCTGAATTGAGCCAAATGGGAAAAGGAGCTTCAATGTGTTTTATCTACGAGAAATGGTATGTGAAACAAATACTCCAAAAGGGTTGGCATCCTCATCATTACAAACACGATGATGCCACGAAGAATACTGTACAGCATAATCACCAAAAGGAAACTAGCACAAAGATTGTTTTGATTTTCATGTAACGATAAATAAACATAACGACTCACAGTATCCTCGAGGTTGGGTTCAGAATCCTTGCAGGAGACAAACCACTCGACGTCATACCTGTAAAACACCAGAAACTTTAAAATAAAGTAGTATAGGTAAACTGGAGTATAACACAAGGACTGCAGTAATTTTAAAGATTGAAAACAGAGACAGGTGCATTCTTTCAGCAAGTACAGTTTATAGCTTGCAAAGCCAAGATCGAACATCATAGCATGAGTTATTTGATCACTGGTTCCTACTCTCATTAATCGTTATGTAGAACAAAAGCTTATTCTTCGCAGTATTCGAGAAAAATAACAATGCAAAATGACTCAATGCGATGTACTAGAGGCATCAAAGTCAAATTCTAAAGCAACGCCATTGAACAGAGTCGTATAAGGCATAATATAATTGCCTTACCATGCTCCATCAGACGCCTTTGCTTCAAACTTCATATTCAGTAAGTCATTGCTCATCGGACCTACCATGAGTCGATTGATAATACAATGAATTGATTAATAGATGTCACAAACAAGATATCACAAACTCATGATGCAATTTGTCGTTTCAACTTGATATGTTTTGAATACAAGAATACTCTTAGTACGTGAAAAGAAACGCAAGCTGAATAGACTGTTAATGAAAAATACCTTCAGGTAAATTCGGGTTTTCTGTTGCTTCATCCTGATTAAGAGAATCGGGGACGTGTAATTCCTTAGCTTCATCAAATGAAGTTTCTTCGGAAATGTCATTATCTTCACTGTACGATGTTTCTTCAAGCATGTGGCCTTCAGGTAAATTCGGGCTTCCAGTTACTTCACTCTGAATATGTATTTCCTTAGCTTCATCAAACGAAGTTTTTCCAGATTTTTCAGAAATGTCTTGAGCTTCATTACACAAAGATTCTTCAGAAATGTGGCTTTGTTGCTTCGTCTGAAACCACTTCCGGATCTGAAGTAATAAAGTTATTAAGTAATCCTAAAGATTCAGGTAAGATCAAGGATCCTCCGAGCAACAATGAACAACAAAAGAATCAAACCTGAGTCCACTTCAGAGTAGGTTTCCCAGCTCGACCACTAGAACGACTGCAACCAAAACTACGAAGTTATAACTGATACATCGACAAACTTAAGCACACACTCGAAAAATCACTTCACATTGGAAAGCTCACTTGAAACGTTTCGCCACGCCCTTATAGAAATCTCTGTCTGCGTTCAGGGACTTTGCTTTGGCACCTTCAAGTAATTGCTCCATCTTCCTAACCTGCTCCATTGATGGAGTAAGATAAGTTTCTCATAAAAATGTCCAAGATCTTCTCCGAATACAGTCGGCACAGAATATTCGTCGAAAAAGATAAACTTGACAACATCCAAAGACAGCATTTTTATGAATCAACTGTCCACAATTCGACATGACTTGACTGTACAAACCAATCACACAACTATATATAAAGGCAAAATGTAGATTACATCCTTTCAAAGATGAATCATAGTTTTCTTCCCATGAAATGATCAAGAAACAACAAAGAGTTCAACATTTACAAAATCATTCACTACTAAACTTCAGAACACACACACACACACGCAGACGAAGTGAAGCAACAGAAACAAGCACGCCATTTCACCAAAGAGGGCACAAACAGTAGAGGAAAAAAAGAAGAAGCAGAAATTACACCGTGCATGGACAAATGAAACACCAGATTTCTTCGGAAACGAAAATATGCGAGCATAGAAAGTAAAAAAAAAAAAAAAATACAAAAAAAAAACGATACCTCGGCTTTGGTGAAGCAGGAAAATGGCCGCTTCTCCCCGCGCCGAAGATTCATCCTTCAATCAGCCGCCCCACGAAACCCTCGATTCCGACGGACCCTAGAGAGAGAGAGAAGTGAGACTGTGAGAGTGAGAGTGAGAGTGAGACAAACTTGCAAGGGAAGCCAAGCAGCGGAAAACGAGGGCGTAATCTTATATTCCTATTTTTGGAATATATTTTAAGTCTAAAATTCAAATTCAAGGATGTGGCGAAACTTTTCAACTTCAAATATATTTTCGCCATGTTGGAATTTGAAAAGACTTTTAAACTCAAATTGAAACGATTTAGAGAATTAAAATACTTTGATTTATCACGTAATACTCCCTCTATTTCTTCCAATAACTCCCCATGTGCACTCCCCATTAATCATTTAATATACTACTCCCTCCGTCCCCTAATAAGTGTCCCGAGCCGCCAAAATTTTTGTCCCCTAATAAGTGTCCTATCACATATTTTAAGGTAAAATTTTGGCTAAACTTCCAATTTTACCCCTATTATCATTACACTTTTTTCACTTTTTCAACTTTCAATGTAATAATTAGGGGTTAATATGGTAAATTTACCCTTCTCCTTGGTTTTTACGAAATGGCGGCTCGGGACATTTATTAGGGGACGGAGGGTGTATGTGGGTATTACTATTATACAATTGCAAACCTCAATTTTCTTAATACACGTGCCCAAAAGAATATTGTCATTTCATAAGAAACGGAGGGAGTACTACCTCCATCCCAGATAAATTAACTTATTTTATTTCATCACGTGGTTTTAGGCACAGTATGAAAGTGAAAAGTAAGGAGTTCACATTAAAACATTGAAAAATAAGGGTTAATTCTTTTTATTTTAAAAAACAAGTCAATTGTAATGGGACGTCTCAATTACGAATGAGAGTCAAGTAAAATGGGATAGAGGGAGTACATTACTTGATATGTAAAAAAAAAAATTGATTGTAAGAGAGTTCTTGGTAGTAATATGAGTACTTTACACTCTTAACGTTGTTGACCGTTGTTATTATGTTAGTACTAAAGTATATATTTTAAGATAGATTAAGGTACGTGTTTGTATTTTATTCATTAATGATATTCACATTATTCGTATTAAAAATGTCCACATTAGAAGAGAAAATGAGCATTTCCTGTAAGAAGTGTCATTCTATCTATTACTTCCTCTAATCGTGGGATTACTTCCTAAACATTTGGTTATTCCACGCTCTCCCCCCTCTTTCATTTTAATAACATATCTACCTATGTAAGAAATAAAAGTACTATCTTGCATGATATTTTCCCGCCCAAATGTTACTTAATATGCTTAAGTTGTTTTTCTTCGTTCCAAACCAATCTTTCTATTTTATTTACATAAATTTATGGCTCTCTCTAACCTACACTTCAATTGACTTTGTTTATTTTCATTAAAAGTGTTTTAGTAAAGGTTCGCATTAAATTAAAATGTATGTAATTCTTTTCATTTCAGAAAAATATATATGTAATACTCATTTCATCCTACTTCACCAGTTATGTTTCTTTTCGGCACAAAATTTTATGTGTAAGTGTTAAAAGTATTACTACCTCTGTCCCATTCTATTAGTCCATTTGCTTTCGGAACATGGACCAAGTGAGTGGAGAATATGTGGTTGTAATTAATCCTGAGGAGAGAGAGTGAATTGTGGCCAAGTATTCTTTGTCATTTTAGGAAATGAGACTAATAGGTGGGACAAACTAAATTGACAAATGAGACTAATAGAATGAGACGGAGGCAGTATTTATAAGCAACCACTTCACTAGTCCCACTTCACTATTTCTTTTACGTGATCGAATTTTTTTTATTACTAGATGGAGTTATTTTTATTTTTTTTTTTTGAGGTAGAAATTAAATATAAGTAGAGAAATGGATTATTCGGATTAAATTTAATAATATTCTTTATAAGCAACCAAAAAGGAGAATTAAAAACACATATATCGTTAACGGATGGTATACACTATACACAAACAAATGACGTTGAGCTTAATCGATTAATTGCATTTAATTAAACATGGTAGTTAAGGCTAAAGATAACATATACTATTAGAATTTTCCAAATTAAGCATGGGCTCCATCAATTTGCTCTTATCACCATTGATTCTATTTATCATTTTCTTAATGTTTGCTAAACACCCCACTATATATAATTAATCATGCATTATGTCAATTTTTCTACACCTTTCTCCTTGATTTAATTTAATTTATTTCCAAGTTGTTAGTGGCGGGCTTTGCTTAATTAGTCCTAAAGAGCTTTTACCAAAAATACAATCATTTCTATTATAAAATACTCCCTCCGTCCACCTATTTCTGACACGTTTGCTTTTTGCACGGGATTTAAGACGGGAGTGGTTAGTGTGTTAAGTGTATTGTGTTTATGGATGTAGTGTGGTTTATTTGTTGTTTAGATTTTTGAATTAAATAAATAATTTATAAAATTAAAATCTGAAAAATAGTAAATTAATTTTTTGCAGATTAATTTATGTACTTAATTACTGTAATTATAATTAAATTTTTTTTTTTCGTTTTTTTTTTTTTGCTCAGCTTGTTTCCATTTTTTTTGTTATTGTTCCATTCATCAAATATGCATATTTCAATAAATCAAAACAAGAGAACAATGATCAAACAACAACTTCCATTTCATTAGAACCAAAGTTAAACTACACTCAAGTAGCCATCTCCCTAAACACTAGACACCTAAAAAAAATGAGGGAAAACTCCTCTAATAAACAAGGCGGCAGATTTGAATCTGAGAATTGCCACTTGTTCACACAAACCTATAAAAACAAGTGGAAAATACACAACAACTTCTCATTTCCACAGCACACACCACAAAATCCACTCTTTCACTACTCAAACAAAACCAGAAAAAATGGTGGGGAGGCCGAAGAATCTGTCAACCGAAGAGAGGAACGTCATTGTGCAATTCATCCTTGAAGAATCCAAGAATGGCAAGCCCAAGCACGGCCGACTTGTAGAAGCTCAACGACGCTTCAACATCTCACGATCTACTTGTTTTAGGCTATGGAAATCTGCAAATCATCAACAAGAGCATGGATTAGCAATATTTTCAGTTTCTGCAAAACCAGGGAGGGCAAGAAACACAAGGTTGCTACCTGATTATGACAAGATAAAGGGTTTGGGTGTTAGTAGTAGAGGCAGTTTAAGGAAAATGGAGGCCTTTCTAGATGTGAGCAAGAGCACACTGCACAAATGGGTAAAATCAGGCCTTTTAAGAGCCCATTCCTCTTGCATGAAACCCTTACTCACCTCAGATAACAAGTTTTTGAGGTTGAGATTCTCATTAGAATTTCTTGAGTTAGACAGAGCAATGAACAAACTTAGGTACTCAACCATGCATAACATAGTACATATAGATGAAAAATGGTTCTATATCACAAAGGGGAATAACAGGTGAGATGTTTTTATGCCATTTGATTTTATAAAACTGATTTTGACCTCAGTCTATATTTAGATACATCATTGGTCAATTTCTGTTCTGTTTTCCAGGTACTACTTGTGTCCAGATGAGGAAGGGCCATATAGAGCATGCCAATAAAAAAAGTTCATAGGAAAAATCATGTTCCTTTGTGCAGTAAGTAGGCCTATATTAAGAGAGGATGGTACTACTCTCTTTGATGGTAAAATAGGAATCTTTCCATTCTTAAAAGAAGTGGAAGCAAAAAGAAAGAGCAAGCATAGGGACAAGGGCACCATAGAGATCAAGGCAGTGGATTGCATCACTAGGGAAGTAATTAAAACAGCATTGATAAAAGAGGTACCAGCATGTCACTACTCTAACTGTATGCACCTATTTCATTACCAAGAATATTAAAGTTTGCATGCCAAATACAGGTAATACCAGCCATCAGAACCAAATGGCCAGAAAATGCAAGCAAGTACATCCTAATTCAGCAAGACAATGCCAAACCACACATAATGGACAGTGATGCAGATTTTAGAGTGGCAGCAACATCACATGGTTTCAATATGAAGCTAATACAACAGCCTCCCAACAGTCCAGACACCAACATAAATGATCTAGGATTCTTCAATGCCATTCAGTCAATTCAACAGCAAACAGCATGCAAGAATGTACAAGATTTAGTGAATGAAGTGAGAGCAGCATTCTACCAACTAGCTCCCACCACACTTAACAAGGTTTTTCTCACACTTCAAGGCTGTCTCACAGAAATCATGAAAGTAAAAGGCCACAACAAGTACAAGATCCCACATATGGGAAAGGACAGAATGATCAGAGAGGGGACATTGCCTATCAGCCTAGATGTGCCACATGAACTGGCTATGAACACCATTCAATACCTCGTTGAAAATGGCCAGATTAGGGGCATTGAGCATTTAGTACACAGGTTAGGAATGCAACAGCTGACAGGTATTGAAGGGGATGGAGCAGCAAGTACTTCAACTTTAGTGTAGGTAATTACTTTTGTGCAGATTAACTAATTCCCACTTTTTGTTAATGCATGGACATAGATTAGTAGTAGTTCAGCAACTAGGGACACAGCTCTAAAATTCACTTTTTGTTAATGTATGGACAATGTATGCATTTTTCACTTTCAAAAGTGTGTACTCAACATCTTTTGAATAAAAAAAATGCACTTTTTTGTTACTATATCTCTGCAGTGAAATTAATTGTAGAACAAGTGTAGTATCCATATCAAGAACAAGTGTAGTATCCATATCAATCACAACAGAGAAGCACAACAAACAAGGGCTTTCTTTATAGATCAAGTGTAGTATCCACAGCAACCATAAACACAGCTCTAAAATTCCACAGCACAAGGAAAATCAAAGCAACCTTGCTCAACAGATCACAGCAAACGTGTCAGAAATAGGGGGACACGGGGGCAAAATCAGAGATCAAGTGTAGTATCCATTTGGCAGTAGAGAAATGATCAAATAGGGGCACCATAAACAGAACAACTTCTCATTTCCACAGCACATTACAGAATCACAGCAAACACACCATGCTGAAATTCCACAGCACAAGAAAAATCACAGAGGGGCTCAACAGACCACAGCAAGCATGTCAGAAATAGGTGGACGGAGAGGCAAAATCACAAATCAAGTGTAGTATCCATTTTGCAGTAGGGAAATGAACAAACAAGAGCAGCAGATTCAGCCACTGAAATTCCATACCATAAATGAGAGTAAACAGAAAGATCTCACCGAACTTGCAATCCTAATCGGAATTGGAGTCAAATGGAGGCGATGCAACGGGGCCTTCCTCCTCTACCGCAATTGGCTCCGGCGACTGATCCGGCAACTGTAAATATCGGCTGGAGGGGCACAAGGGCAGGTCAAATCGCGGCAGGGGTTGCCCATGGCAATCGGAATGGATACGTGTCGCGAACAGGTGGAAAAGATTCTCGAACAGATCCATATCGATTCGGATCGGTCCCCCGCCTCCTAACCGGAGACGGGGTTCGACTATAGAGAGTAGGCTCCCCGCGGTCGTCTCGATTGTAGAGGGAAGTCTCCTCGCGGCCAGCGGACCCGCCGCGACGGGGAACACGGGGAATGGCACGGCGTCTACGGCCGCGACGCCCGGCGGCGGGGGGGTTACGAGTAGAAATCCACGGGGGAGAGGGGCTCTCACGAGATGGAGATGGAGAATCCATAGCAAGAGCAATTTCGAATCTGGAAAATTAGGGTTCCTCGCAAGAACAGGGAACGGCAAGAATCGAAGAGTGAGAGAGAAGAGTGAGAGTGAGTAATAGATTTAGGGATTTAGGGTGGGTGAGTAATTAATTGGGTTAGGTGTTTTAATTGAAGGTTGTTGTGGTAGTAAATGATTTTGCCATTTTTTTTTATTTAATAAAATCAAAATTTTAGGAAAAATGAATTAGTAAATTTAATTGTAATAAGGGATTTACTAATCAACCTACTTAGTGACTAATTCTTTCCAAATAAGGAAACGTGTCAGAAATAGGGGGACGGCCCAAAAAGGAAACCGTGTCAGAAATAGGTGGACGGAGGGAGTATAAGTTTTAGGAAACAAACAGAGGAAATTTGTATGTTTATATTTAGAGGGCAATTTAGTCATTTTCTTACTTATCTTGATTTTCAATATTGCCTACTAAACAAGCACTTAATAAATAAGACAATTGATATGGAACGACCCGATTAGAATAGCAGGACAATTGTATGCGATGGATGACATACTAAATACAGTTTCTATATTCATAATTCGTGTTCGAGATTATTCAGATCACGTGCAGACCACTTTACCATTACTGCAACTTATCCGAAAAAGCTACTACCTCTATCTCATATAAGTAGTTCCATTTGAAAATTATACAATAGCCAATGAGGAAGAAAATATGTGGATATAATTGATTGTGAGGAGAGAGAGTTAATTGTAACCAAATATCCTTTGTCATTTTAGGAAATCTAATATACAAGATGTACGAAATTGGTAAATGAGACTACTTATATGAGATGAAGTTAGTACAATATTAAAATTTTAATTATATTTACTATAGGTCCAAAGTCCCAAATGTGCTATTCAACATTATCCATAACAAAAAAAATTCAAAATCATTTTTTCAGGAGAAAAAGAATCTAATTGAAGCCCCATTCTAGTCGATGCATTTCATTATTTTGAAACTTCACATATATTCAACGAACACGTCAACTAGAATGTCTATGCATGTAAACATATACCATAACTTTAAAGAGTATAAATTGTGTAAATTCCTGGAATTTAAAGAGAGAATGTCTATTGTTAGAGATGGTGACGTAGTAACTGTATTCATCTTTCCAAATTTAAAATAAAATAAAAAGAATAAAAAAAAAAAGAATTCACCAAAGTGAAATAATCAATTTTTCCATGAGTCTGTAAATTTAAGCAAACATTCTTGGCCCTCCCATTTTGCTCTTCTGCACCCATCATTCACTTTCTCCCATCTCACCCCTCTCTCTCTCTCTCTCTATAAAGAAGGTTGTGTGTGAAAGACTTCACTTGACAGAGAGGGGGTTTAAAGAAAATTTACAAGAATATTAGTTAAATCAAAGGTGCCTAAAAACAATCAAAGCATAGTGTAAACGATGAGCTTTCTTTATCGTTCCCAACGTTTGATTTAGCCATGTTACTTTCTGTCGTTACTCTCTGCAACTCTTAATTACTGCAATAAATTTTTAGCTTAATTTCTCCATTTTTTTATGTTCTCCAACGATTTCTTTACTTTATTTTAATACTAATATGCCTATGGGCACTGTACGTTTCGGGCATCGGCGATGCTACCTCCTTCTGCAGTGCAGAAGGGGCATCAAGACCGTCCACGTGGAATTTAGTTTCTTTTGTAATTAAATTTGATTTGTCTGCTGTCATGGTTTAGTGCATGTGGGTCCCATTAGTTGACGCCATGTTGCAACTTTCTATGTTGTTTTTTTTTTTCTTCTTTTCTTTGTTTTTTTTATTTATACGTTTGTGCTCATTTTTTTTCCTTTTTCTTTTTTTGAAATTTTATTTATGTATTATTTGTGCTCTCTCTTACTCCTTTTTATTTTCACTTCTCTCTATAATTCTTTTCTTTTGCATTTCATTATCTATATACTTAAATCAAAATAATAATTTTTTCGTCTCGTCACTCTCGTGTAAGAAGATACATCGTTTTTTAAGTTATCCCGTTTCACCACCTCATTTTTTATATCTTAATTTAATTGGCAAGAATTTTTAAATATTCACTTATATATAAGAAAGACTTATTTCGTCATTTTGCACTACATTTATTCTTATTCAGATAAAACCGATTTGTTATACTTTAAGATTAACTATAAACAATAAATCATATTGTGATTGCAAATAATGATTTATATGTAATTGCAAATTGAATTAATGATTTATATGCGATCGTCCTTTATTTTTTATTTGTCATATATTTACGATGATTGTATATATTTAATTCCGTTCATCTTATTCCATTAGCCAAGTCGGTCTCAACTGACAAAATAATGTCACAGAGAAATTATTATATAGGTTTGAAATATAAATAATCTTCATAATTAAATAATTCTCATTGAAATATATGTTTGATAGGGAAAAAAACTTTCAATTATTACATTTTTTTTTTTTTTGAGAGAGCAAAAATACTTGAGTATTAAAGTAAAATAAAGGAAATAAGTGTGATTATTGAAAATAAGAAAGAAATACACGTAAAAAGAAAAGAAAATAAAAGAAAATAAACATAGAAAGGTGCAACATGACGTCAATTAATGGGACCCCACATGCACAAAAGTACAAAACCATGCAGCTGACAAATTAAATTTAATAAAAAAAACTAAATTCCAAATGGACGGTCTTGATGCCCCTTCTGCATTGCAGAAGGAGGTAGCATCGCCCAGACCGTACGTTTCGACGAGCTCAATTTAATTCTGGGTTTTAATATATATTGACTGCTTCTTCTTCTTCTTCTCGCTCTAACCCTCTCTCTCTCTCTCTCTCTCTCAAACACACACACACACTGCATTTGATGCTTGCAGCGTAGTGCCATAATTGTATCACGTAACTTTACACCTCCATTTTGCCATGGCATCAATGAGTTATAATTACTTCCATTAAATTCAAGAACCCCAGCTTTGAATGGTGGGGTTCTTCTGCTTGAAGCTGCCTTTCATTTCTGCATTTCTTGGTGTCTTTTAGCGTGGAATCTTGAATCTCTAGCTCGAATTGGAGGAGGGTGAGTGTTTCAACTGTTTGATTTTAGTGAAAGATTGAATCTTTAGCTGAAAATGGACTGACCCATGTGAGAAATGTTGGGATTTGAAGGGGTCGATGGAGTCTGAGGATTGGGATTCAAAGTCAAAAATGGGGGATTATAAAGTAATCGAGCAGATTGGGAGAGGTGCTTTCGGTACTGCATTCCTTGTTCTCCACAAAACCGAGCAGAAGAAGTAAGATTCTCTGCTTTCTAGCTGCTTTAATGGCTGTGCAGTGCATGCATTTGACTTCCTTTTCTTGATTTTGTCCCTGTGTATCTGTATGTCCCTCTCTCTCTCTCTAAAGAGAGAGGTGATTGGCTTGTTCTTGTTTTGGGCTAATGGCCCTATTAGAGAGAGAATGCTTTTCTTTGCCGACACTATGTAACTTGAGCAGGAAACTGTGTTCAAGTATCAAGAACAGAATGAAATGCAAGAAAAATGAAAATCTTGAGCAAGAATTTGGTTATGCAGTTTCTATAACTTGTGCTATTTTCTTGTACTATTATTAGGTATGTGCTGAAGAAAATTCGCCTCTCGAAACAGACTGAGAAGTTCAAGCGTACGGCTCACCAAGAGGTTTTCACTATACTTGACTCTTTCTGCTGTTTTTGTTATCATGTAGTGATTCTTTCTCTAGTGTTGAGTATCGATTAAAGTGTGGCTTCGAACTTATTCTCTAATAATTTGTGAATGTATTTGCTTTCTTGCTTGTTCACAGATGAACTTAATCTCGAAGTTAGAGCATCCATACATAGTTGAATATAAGGATGCTTGGGTGGAGAAGGTACTAACCTCTGTGTAAAATCTTGTTCGTTTTCTGGTTGTCGAGAGCTACCTCGATAAATCGTAGTCTGTTTATAGGTTTAGTGTCCATGAAGCTGATTCTAAGTTTCTAACTAGGCCTATTTGTCTGAATCGTGTAGGGAAATTGTATTTGCATTTTGACCAATTATTGTGAAGGTGGAGAGATGTAAGTAGCCGATTCTAGCTTAAGCTTTGTCGATCTCTCTATGCTCTTGTACTCAAGTCATGTTTGTAATTATAGGTACGAGATTATAAGGAGGTCAAGGGGTGCATATTTCTCCGAAGAGGTGATTTGATAAAATTCTTGTCGAATTTTGACTCGTGCTTTTAGTTTCCAACTCTTCCTAAGTATTGGCATTCTTCTGTTTGCTTCAGAAAGTATGCAAGTGGCTGACTCAACTATTATTAGCTATCGACTATCTGCATTCCAACCGTGTCCTTCATAGGGATCTAAAGGTTCGTTCCATACATAAACCAAAGGTGGTTTCTGTATGTATTTTGCTTCGATCCCTTGTAAAGTGAATGTTGATCTTTGATGCTGTTTGCAGTTATCCAACATATTTCTCACGAAGGAAAACGATGTTCGTGTTGGTAAGAAGGCAAAAGCAAAGCAACTTGAATACACAATAACTGGCCTTAATTAGTTACTAAGGTTGGTCGCTCTTCTGACTTACAGGTGATTTTGGATTTGCAAGACTTCTTAACGGGGAGGATCTTGCTTCTTCGGTATGAAATAATTCTAACAAATTACGCATTTCTTGATTTCTATGTTTAAGATGTAAGTGCCCATATAAAGTAAGATGAGAGAAATCCGAGATGTATAAGAGCTAATCGATCATGGATATGCAGCTATGGTACGAATGACTTTCTTTGCTTAAACTCAAGTACAGGCTAGTTACGAGCTATACTTACATAAAGAGGTTCGAGAAAGCGCTTTTATTCATTTTGGCCAACAGCAAACATCCCGAGTAAAATGAGAGACAAGAAGATGATATATCTAAATAGTTTACTTTTCATGTGTTGTTCTCCTATATGGACGTTTCATCGATGTTGTCATGCGTTGGACCTGTTTACTACTCAAGTTACTCGAGGTGCTTTTCTTTGGCCTTGTCGATAATGTATTTGTCTTGATTTAGGTTGTCGGAACTCCAAACTATATGTGCCCAGAGCTTCTTGCTGATATCCCGTATGGCTATAAATCAGACATATGGTCACTCGGTAACATATTTTACCAAGAATACATGTCGTCTTAGCTCACTGTGTTCTGATTACTCAATGATGTCTGACATTATTGTTGTTCATAGGTTGTTGTATGTTTGAGATTGCTGCTCATCACCAGGCATTTAAAGCTACCGTAAGTTTGTTTCCCTTTTCGAGTCACTATTGAAGTCCTTCGACTACGACTTTACTAATATCGGAACGGAATGAAATAGGATATGGCTGGACTTATCAACAAGATTAACAGATCTTTGATATCTCCGCTTCCTATTATCTACTCGTCCACATTGTAAGTACTCATATCGACTTCATACTTCCATGTTATCGATACATGTTATCAAGCTATGGAACTGAGTAACTTAGGATCTTATGTTGTCATCTCAGAAAGCAGATTATCAAGAGCATGCTAAGGAAGAGTCCGGAACACAGGCCAACGGTATCACTTTCATGCTCGATTTTGAATTTTTACAGTGTCGAAAGCTTCAAGATTTATGAATTTTGTGTTTACTTGCACATCACATATTAGGCTGCAGAGCTGCTGAGACATCCTCATTTACAGCCATACCTCCTTCGGTGCCACAATCCTTCGTCCGTGTTTCTTCCTGTGAAGTCCCCTTCTCCTGTGAAGTCTCCTTCTTCAAGCAAGTCGAAGGAGAAAATGTCGAAATCCTCACCCAGAAGCTCTCCCGGTGCTAGGAAAGGTAGAGAGTTGAAGCTGAAACAGAGGGAGCTGCTCCCGTTATTCGATGAAAATGCAGATACGCCTAATTCAGATAATGGTAATGCATTGGTGGAATACAAACTCGAGACAAAGAGAGTCGACCCCACGAGCTATTCCGGAAAGATCTCTCATGACAGTGAAGATTCCAAAAGTGGAGACACGAGTTGTGAGACTACTGAAATCATTGATTCTTCATCGCTGAAAGGGAGCACCATCACCATCGCAGATGATCTTGAAATCCCATCAAACAAAGAGGAGTATTCTCTCAAGAACTCTGCAAAATCCGATGCCCGAGATCAAGAAAGCGAAAAAATAGCATACATAGAGCCTCTATCGACGTCCCATGTAGTTGTTGAAGCAGAAACAGCAACTTCTGAACAACTTTTCAGCGACAAAGCTATGGCTCTTGCTGAAAACATGCCATCAACTGAAGAAACTGTGATCACACCCGTCATTGCAGAGCCAACATCGACTGCGGATGAAACAAGTATGTCAACCGATGAGGTGGAGACAAAGGCAGAGCCCCCAACCAAAACAAAGCAAGGTGAGAATGAAAACGCAATTGCTTTGCTGCACACGACAGATGCAAGTAGAGTCGAGGAAGGAAAGAATGGGGTTGAAGCCGTGGTCCCACGTAGAGCCGATGCTCTAGAGTCGTTGCTCGAGCTGTGTGCTCGTCTGCTGAAGCAAGATAAGTTCGACGAGCTCTCTGGCGTGCTCAAGCCGTTTGGTGAAGAGACTGTTTCTTCAAGAGAAACAGCAATTTGGCTTACAAAAAGCCTAATGAATGCAGAGAATTTGGCTAAGGAATCTTGATTATTGAAGGAGATAAAGAGTGTGTTTGTTAATTTACTTCTTTTTTTTTTTTTTTTCTTTTTTTTTTTTTGTTGGGCTTGAATGTGTAATTACTTTGCCTGAAAGAATGATTGTTCCTTTGATATTTGAGAATATTATTTTTGCTTTTCTTTTAATCTTTTTTTGAAACATTATCACGAATTTAAAGATCAGGCAACGGAGGAGTCGAACTCGGGACTTTAGCTTTTCTTACTTTCTTTTCTTCTCATCAATATCCTTTTATATATAATAGCAAAGCGGATTCGAAGCACCACGTTAATTCACGAGCCTACGTGGCGCTTCCTATGCTCTCCGTTCCTATTTATCTAAAAATTCAATCCTTTTATAATAAAAAATATCTAATTATTCTATAATTATCATTATTAATAATATTATTATTATATCTTTAATAGTTATCTTCAATATTATTCTATTCATACATGAATAGATTTTAATATATTATTTCGATAAAAAAAATAATAATAAAATATTATTTATTTATTTATTTATAATAAAATAACAATAACAATTACAATTCTATATAATAGGAAAAATAATAGAATCTACATGCAAATAATTATGCAAATATGATTAATATTTATTTGTAGTATTATGCAATGATTAGTAAATATTTAACCGAATGCTTTATATGTTATGTGTTTTATTAGTATTATGAAATTGATAGTAATTTAATACTATCAATAATATGTGAATGAATAAAGGTAATTATTTACGACTTTATTTAGTTATATTGGAATTATGTGACTTTAAATAATAATATATTAATATTATATTACAAATAAGTTATATTTTATTATATATAAATTGAATTTTTATATTTGGATCTTATAATTATGTTTATTATTTATCTTTATCATTTAACTAATACTAATATTTACATATATATGTGAATATTAAAATATAGTATTTTAATGTCAATATTATAAAAAGCACATCACATATAGAAGAATTATACTCCGTATATCACTTGACTTATTTTAATATTTATTTATGTGTCTTCAACATTATTCTTTTATTAGAATAAATAACGGGCGACTTGAATTAGTTTATTTTTTTTTTATGTTTGCTTAAAAATAACACTAAACAATTAATTATTCATGTTGAATTTAACGGGATACACTATACCTATTACTGGAATATTACTCTTATAAACCTACTTTTCATTATCACAATTAGTTGGTGTCTTGAAATAATAGAAGAATTATATATCGACTTGACTTATTTTAATATTTATTTATGTGTTTTCGACATTATTCTTTTATTAGAATAAGCAACGGGTGACTTGAATTATTTTAATATTTGTTTTCTTATGTTTGCTTAAAAATAACACTAAACAATTAATTATTCATGTTGAATTTTAACGGGATACACTATACCTATTATCGAAATATTACTCTTATAAACCTACTTTTTATTATCACAATTAGTTGACGGCTCGAAATAATGATACCTTATTTTAATATTTTTCTATGTCTCTTCGACATTAATCTTTTATTAGAATAAACAATAAGCTTCTTGAATTATTTTAATATTTTTATCATATGTTTGCTTTAAAATAACACTAAAAAAAATTAATTTTTTCAAGTTGAATTTTGACGAGGTACACTATACTTATTATCAAAATATTACTCTGATAAACCTACTTTTATTATCACAATTAACTAGCAGTTTGAAATAACGACACAACGAGATGAAATCAATATAACTATTTGAGACCCCTCATTGACATTTTCTTTTTATTAAAATAAACAACGGACGACTTGAACTTATTTTAATATTTTTCTTTTATATTTGATTATAATAAATAACGGGCAACTTGACATTTTAATAATTTTCATTTATATTTTACTTTAAAATAACGTTATAAAGTGATTCGTATGGAATTCTGACAGAATACAAATGCACCTACCATCAACATATTCCCCTTTAAACCTATTTTTTTATAAACATGAGTAACGAGTGACTTTATATAATTATATATATTTCTACTAAAATCATATCGAATTAAGTTACAAGTTAGATTGCAAAAGAGGTAGAATTCGATTGATGTAAACTATTTTCGACGGGTAGTAAATTATTAAGTACTTTTTGTATTACATTAATTTTTTTATTTTTTATTTGTATTTCACGGGAAACTTGGCTTTGTTGATTTCGACCAATTTCATTTATAAGTCTTTAAACGTCGAAATTTAAATGTAACAAGAATCGGCGTTATGGCTAGATTTATTTTGATGTAACGGCATTTTATTTTTATTACAATAAACATCGGACTACGTGAATACTTATATGATAAGCATACATAGTAGTATACAATACTCCCTCCGTTCAACTGGGATATAGACCTTTTTTTTCGGCACTGGAATTAAGACGAGAATGATGATAGTGGGATAAAGTGAAAGGTAGTGGGTTAAAGTGATGTGTCAGAATTTTATTGGGTTAGAATTTTCCATTTTGGGAAAGATCCCTATATCAGTGGGACATCCTGAAAAGGAAAAGGTCTCTATATCAGTGGGACAGAAGGAGTATAAAACTAAATATAAGATAGATTGTTGATCCTGGATATTGTGTGAGATTGAAATATATCATACTTCAATATTTACAAATATATATATATTTTAGATAAATAAGAATTGCGGATGTAGGAATTGACACGTATGCATGTCGATCAACGTGGTAGTTCGAAACGGACATCTTAACTTATTTTGATACAACGACATTTTCTTTTTATTGAAAAAAATAACGGGTGACTTGACATATTTTCATATTTTTCATTTTTTCATATTTTTCATTTATGACTACTTAAAAATAACATTATAAAGTGATTGTATCGAATTTTGAACGAGATACAAACTCACCTATTATCAAAATATTCCCCTTTATACCTATTTTCTTATAAACACGATAAACGAGTGACTTTATATTAATTAACATTTTGTTTTATTACAATAAACAACAGGCTACGAGAGACTTTGTTTGACATTTTCTGTTTATTAAAATAAACAACGGGCGGCTTAACGAGATACAAATGCACATATCATCAAAATATTCCCCTTTAAACCTATTTTCTTATAAACACGAGTAACGGAATGGAGACTACGCTCAAACTTCAATAGCTTTGTAGAAGAGGAGCCAAACATATTATTTTGGTCCATATTTCTTATATAATTTTCAAATTGTTTATTTACTTTTAGTATTTTTGTATTACTTTTAAATATATTTTTTTTATATTTCACGAGGAACTTGGCTTTGTCGTTTTTGGCACCAACTTGAGTTATAAGTCTTTAAACGTCGAAGATTTAAATATAATATGAATCATCATTGAATTAGTTCATCATCTTAAATTCTTTTTATTGTTTGTAAGTACATAAAAATCGAGAATCATAGTCTAAATATTTTAAAATAAATTTTACTAATAAAATATCTAAACATTAAAAATAATTGACACCCGTCGATTTTCGACGGGTTGTAAACTAGTATATATAATAGCGTTATACATTCCGATTCTATGTGGCATCGCGTATGATTTTTTTGAATATTTTTTAATATTCTCATTGATTTGGTTTATTTTATATATTTAGTCACCAAAATAAAAACATCATTATAGATTAAAATATAATTAAATATCAAACATATCTCTTAAACGTTTAACCGATCATTATAATTATAAATTTGGATTAAATATACTAATCATATATATACATGTCATCTTACCAACCGCAGCCTCCATTTACGAGTTCGGCCTTACACCCTCTTCCCACATCGATTCTTTACAAGAATTTAACAACAATAATTTTCTATTAATCATTTTTTTTTAATCTAAAATTTGAGAGACTTCCTAAGTGGAACGGGCGGATGAAGAAAATTTTATAAATGTGAAAGAACGGGAGACTTTACACTCAAGTGAATATGACAAAGCGAAAAAAAAAAAAAAAATGCTACACCTCTTTGCCCTATTACTTTCAAACAAAATTTCAAGCAATGAACAACTTGATATAAAAAAATACAAGTGTTTTAAGAATGATATCAACTGTAAACTTCTCTTTATATTATAACGTACGAATGACGGCTTGACATTGAAAATAAATATGGCTATTCGTGAAACGTCATCTCTCATAATCTATTTTTTGTATTTCAATAAACAACGTGCTACTCGCCATTCGAAAGGAGTAAAATTAACCAAAAAGTCACATCTTTATTTAGTGAAAATATTGAAAAGTACCCATTTTGAAACCCCCAACCATAAAACTACCCATTTTTTTCCCCTCCTTTAAATCTACCCATTTGTGTATTATTTGACTAAAATCAACAATTCAACAATATCACATTGAATTATACGCAAGTTAACTAATATCATACGTAATTCAACTAAAATCATACTAAAATCATACGTAATTCAACTACAATCATGAGTAATTCAACTAAAATCATATGTAATTCAACTAAAAATCAACTAAAATCAACAATTCAACAATATCATATTGAATTATACGTAAGTCAACTAAAATCAACAATTAGAGCCATAAATCATGAAACCGGTCGACGAGGATGCCGGAACCATTGAAACCGGTCGAGAAACTCGCCGGAAATTTGAAACCGGTCCCGGTTTCAAATTTCCGGCGAGTTTCTCGACCGGTTTCAATGGTTCCGGCATCCTCGTCGACCGGTTTTCATGAAAATGTATAAACCGGTCGACAAAGTCGCCGGAAAGTTGAAACCGGTCGACCGGTTTCAACTTTCCGGCGACTTTGTCGACCGGTTTCTTCATTTTCCGGCTTCCAGTGACAAATTCAGTGCTTTACCATAATTTCGTTTTTTGAATCTTGGTTTTAAAATTTTAATTAAAAAAGGGAATGGGTATTTTAAATACCAAGTACTCCGTATTTGAAAATGGGTATTTTTGTGGTGGAGTGTTTGAAAATGGGTAGTATTAATTTTCACCCCTTTATTTATTGTTTTTTCATTTTTTTAAATATAAACTCAATGCCATTTTTTTGGTAAATTATAATCATGAAAATAAAATACTATAAAATATAATATAAAGTACTCCCCGTCGAATTTCGACGGGCACTGTACTAGTTTCTTTTAAAAGCAATGCTCAATAAAAATGGCTCCTAAATTATGTGAAATTATTTGCTTTATTTTTATTTTATTTTAAAATAAAATACTCGTATTATGAAAAATAATTATCAAATTGGTGGGACACGTGTCAGATCAGCCTTTTGTATTTTATTGAAATATAAATATGGAAGACTATTAATTGTATATGAAATATTTGAAATTTACTAATTGAACAAGTGACGCAGAATCAAGGCCAAGGGCATACATTTTTGGGGTACAAAAGATTTATTGTACTAACAGTTACTTCCTCCGTCTCCTTTTATTTAACTTTATTTTCTAATCTAACGTTCTACTTTAAGTTTATTTTCCACTTCTAACATTACATCTAAATCCTCATATCGAAATGAAATAAACGAATTCATCTATGACGGAGGGAGTAGTAGTTTATACATTGAACTAAACTTTTCCACAAAAAAAATAGATCTTTTTGTTTTATTTTATTTTTTATACAAAGGGGGAAATGGATGGGTAACTTACTATGATTTGATAGATGAACTACCATTCTTCTTCTTCTTCTTCTTCTTTATTTTTGTTTTCTCTCTCTCTCCAAAAGTCCAGATATTTTTGTACTCCCTCCGTCCTCCATTTAGTGACGGAGGGAGTTTGGGCACGCGTTTTTTCGCATTTTATGGTATAATAATAAATTAATGTGTTAAAGTGTTAAAGTGGAATAATTGTGGGTCCATTTGAATTGTTTAATAGTATTAAAATGTTAAAATAATAAAAAGTAGATGTATAAAGTGTTAAAGTGTTAAAGTGATTGTGGGGTCTACGTCCAAAAATGGAAATTGTCAGTAAATGGAGGACGTCCCAATATAGTATTAACGTCACTAAATGGAGGACGGAGGGAGTATTAATATTGAGAATTTTGGCACCACAAAAGTGTCCAATTTTCAATTATTTAGCCATCCTAACAAATTATTGACTAGATGTTAATTTGTGAATATATTTGATAGAACCCACAAATAAAAAGTTTGGAGGTTAGTCACATCAAATATTAATTCAAGTAAATTTCGGGTGTATTTATAGATATTGATTGGCCTAATAGTTTGGAAATAAAAGATGGACCCTCAACTCAATGCAATTAAATTTTGAAAATCACCCTCATTCAAAATTCAAATTAAAGATATAATACATGAAGTACAATTATTTATGTTTTTTAAATATCAATTTTTTGGGATTTATGTAACTTGGTGTAACGCTCCAATGTTGTTATTGGCACATTCAACATGTACACAGATGATATGACATTAATATTAAGAAATAAAGTAAGTCAATTATATAACATATAAAAAACGATGAAACTTTAATAAATTCTTTTTACAAATGTAACACATCTATATTAGTGGTGATACATTAAGCGCTTGATCTTACGTTGGTGGACGTGAATGCTATGGAGGACTCGAATTTAGGATCTTAAACTCTGAAACTTAAACCTTTACCGCTTTGCCAATATACGCACATTTTTCCTTTTTTCTTTTATTGTGCAAGAGATTCACACAACATCAATAGTAGTCCTTTTCAAAGAATTAGTCAAATATTTAAAATAAAATTTATGGCTAATTAGCAAAATGTTTAAAAATCAAATACATGTACCGACCACATTAAAAAAAGGCTTTGAATTCACTATATGGTAAGTCGTTACTACAAGTCTACAATTTTTAAAAAAATGATATTTATATAAAATTATATGAATCCTTTACTTAGTCCACAAATCATCAAAACCTTCTACTGCTATTTGATAGGTACAAAAATGCTCTCATATTCAGCATAAACACTTTTAATGTGTCCGTCGTTTGTTTAATAGTTATAAGGTCTTTTTTCTCAATGCATCCAATGCTGATCTGATAGTGGTAAGGTTTATTTTTTTTAGATAGGTTAGAATACTACCTTCATCCTAGATGAATAGGTTTAATTCATTTTCCCACGAGATTTAGGCGCATGCTAAATGTGAAAAATATGAGAGTCCACATTGAAAAGTAAATGCTAAATATTTCCATTTTAGAAAATAAGCCAATTGTAATAGGATGTTCCGATTAGAATATGAAGCCAAACGAAGTAATACGGATGAAGTATATATTAAAATTTTAATACTCCAGTATATTCACGTTATTCGTAAACACATTAA
Organism: Thymus mandschuricus; assembly: GCA_029379335.1. Classification (NCBI taxonomy): domain Eukaryota; kingdom Viridiplantae; phylum Streptophyta; class Magnoliopsida; order Lamiales; family Lamiaceae; genus Thymus; species Thymus mandschuricus. The sequence continues at coordinate 2,150,944 of CM057081.1, read as the reverse complement.
AAATATCTAAAGTGGGAAGCATATCATTTTCTTTTTTATATACATAGGCATTAATAGAATTATAGCAACTCACAAAATCAACCTTCTTTTATTGTAAATTTTTGTCTATAATAGGTCACAAATATGTAATTTGATTTCAAAAACATAATAATAATAACATTAAATAAATAAAAAAGTTTTTTTTTTTTTTTAAATGACAGATAAGTTTTTTTAGTAGGCAGCCAAAAAGGAAGGAAAAGAAAAGGAAGGCGCGCACGTGGCGGAGTCCCACAAACATTACCAAAACGACGGCGTACCGACACCTCTCCTCTTTCACACACACACAAATTCATTTCCCTTTAGGCTTTCGCGTAACCAGCTGTCACTGCACCCCTTTCCTCCCTCTATAAATACCTTCAACCCTCATACCCTTCTCTCTACAGCTCTCTCCCTCTCCCCCTCTCTCTCCCTCTATTATCCTTTGCTATCCTACGCCGCTCGCTCGACAATGGCTCAAGTTAGCTTCGCCAAGGCCGCCGCCGTGCTGGCGTACGCCTCCGTCGCGATCTCGGCATTCGCCGCCACGGCCTCCGCTCAGGCGCCGGCGCCGTCTCCGGATGCAGGAGCTGCATTCTCGCTGCCGATCTCCGGCGCCGCCGTCGCCGCGTCGCTCCTCCTCTCCGCCGTCGCGCTCATGAGGCACTGAATTTGAGTAGCTTGGATTATGATTATTTTTTTTAGTGGCGTTGATGTTCCCGGTGTTGGTGTTTTGGTGTGATTTAATTTTCCTGTATTTTTCTTTTTATTTTTATGGCTGGATATATTCTTTTGTACTCTATATTTCTTCACATTTCTGGGGAATAAATAAATTCAGATTATTTGCTTTAAATTTCTTATTGTTCTTTGCTCAGTTTCAGATTCTTATACAACTCATTGTCTTCTCAAGTCGAGTCGTTTTCTTTTAGTACTCCCTCCGTCCTTCATTTAGTGAAGTTAATACTATATTGGGACGTTCTCCATTTACTGACAATTTTCATTTTTGGACGTAGACCCCACAATCACTTTAATACTTTAACACTTTATATATCTACTTTTTATTATTTTAATATTTTAATACTATTAAACAATTCAAATGGACCCACAATTATTCCATTTTAACACTTTAACACATTAATTTATTATTATACCATAAAATGCGAAAAAACGCGTGTCCAAACTCCCTCCGTCACTAAATGGAGGACGGAGGGAGTATAAATTTTAACACTTTTTTTAACACTTCTTGACAATTTGACAATGAATTTTAATATGATAGAATTTTGAACAATTTCTTTTTCAAAATATTATTAGTATTCTATACAAAGAAGAAAATTTCTTTAAACTTCATTTTGAAAATCGCATCAACAAATGTGAAAAAATTGTTAAAATTGCTTAAAAGAAACAACTACTTAAAAAGAAATGTGAAAAAACATTTCAAAATTGCTAAAAAGAAATTACTCCCCCTTTCTTTTTTTCTTTTTTTGAGATTTTCAGATCAGGCACAAGAATTAATAAAATTTTAATACTAATTTTTATTTTATGTTAATTTATTTTTCTAATAAGTCACATTCTTCATTTGAAAATAAATTAAACTATTTTGAAAGACGAGATAATTGTGAAAAATGAAGGTAATGAATATGAGAGAAAAAGTGAAGAATAATGAGTTGTAAATTGAAAATTTTATCTAGAAAATATGAAAACTTCTTATAAAAAACAAGAACAAGAGGCTAAAACTTCTTATAAAAAAACGGAGAGTTCTTAAAAAAAACATTAGAGGGAATAGTATTCGTAAAATTTCATTTATTTTAAAATATAAATATATTGAAACTATTATTAAAATCTCCGACATCGCCTCGCTGCATGATACACTGTTTCCACTCAGATTCTGTAATAAACAAATCCACAAATATTGAGTAATTTATAATGTTATTAATAATTTATTAGTTTAACTGTAAAGTTTCAACCAGAAATAATAAAATAGAAACAAAAAGGAAAAGAAATAGTGGTACTGTAATAGAAAAAAGAGGGAAATAATGAAAGGGAAACGGCCCCTACAATGTGGCTGGGTGTACCCCACATCACATGATGGAGAATCAATAATCGACCTATGGCGCCGACCTTCTACCTGCGATTCTTCTTACTTACAAATAGTACTGTAGAAAGTAATAGGATGGTCCGATGGTGCATATGTATGCGTTTGATCGAGCAGTAGATATTTGATGTAGGGGTTGATTGGTAGTGTATATTTTAAATTTACGGTAAATTATTTAGGGTTAATGTTATTTAAATACACGAACTTTGGGCGGTTTTCGTTTTTTCCCATGAACTTTCAACTTTGTCACAAAAATACACGAACTTTCAAATCGTTGCAATTTTCCCATGAAAGTCAATTCCGGTCTAATTGAATCCTAGTTGTCAATTAATTTGCATGACGTGGCCTTAATGGGCTGATTTAGCGCTGAGTAGGCAATGATGTGTCGAAAATATTAAGGGTTACTATCATTTAAATACATGAACTTTGGGTGGTTTTCTTTTTTTCCCATGAACTTTCGACTTTGTCACAAAAATTACAAGAACATTCAATTTGTTGCAATATTCCCATGAATGTAAATTCCGATCAATTTGAATCCTAGTTGTCAATTAATTTAAATGACGTAGCCTTAATGGACTGATTTGGCGTTGAGTAAGCAATCACGTGGTGAAAATATTAAAAACGACGTCGTATTGATCATTGGGCAGCTTAAGAAGCGACATACAAGGTTTGCTGCCGTACGCGCTGTAAGAATATTACAAGACAAGTCATTCTCACAATTTGGAGTAAATCTTACTCTCGAGCGTTTGGACGAATTGATGAGGATGTCATTGCCAAAATGAGGATGAAAGAAGAGGAACGACGAACCGGAAGAATAAGGTATGAAGAAGAAAGAATAAAGAAAAATGAACGACGAAGCCACTGCAATTGTTTTTTATTAATTGGAAACCATATATAATTAATTGATGTCTAAAGACGTTTTTGGCAGTTTCAAAACGACGTGTATTTTACCGTCGATCAATGCCACATAATTATAAACGGTTGCTATGTAGGACACAATTTGGGAAAAATTGACTTTCATGGAAAAATTGCATTAAATCGAAAGTTCGTGTATTTTTTGTGACAAAGTTTAAAGTTCATGGGAAAAAATGAAGAACAACCAAAGTTCATGTATTTAAATGACACAATTTTTGGCAGTTTCAAAACGACGTCGTATATTTTACCGTCGATCAGTGCCACGTAATCATTCCGGTTGCCACGTAGGATACAATTTGGGGGAAATTGACTTTCATGGGAAAATTGCAACAATTTGAAAGTTCGTGTATTTTTATGACAAAGTTGAAAGTTCATGGGAAAAAACGAAAACCACCTAAAGTTCATGTATTTAGATGACATTAACCCAATTATTTACCAAAAGTAATAATAATAATTTTTTTCCGTTTCTTCGAAATAATCATTTCCTTTTAGATACGGTTATTAAAAAAAAAAATGAGATTACAGTATAAAGATGTTGGCCTACATGCTTTAAACGGGATTTACTATATAAAATTAGTGTATTAAGGCTAATGAAGAAGTGTATATAGGGTTTGTTGAACCAAAATAAGAAATAGACCATTTCAAATAACATATATGAAATAAAAACATGATTACGGTGCATGAGTTGTATCAAAATATTTCATCTTCAATATTCCATACAACCTATACCTATTAATTATTATTATGTACATGTCGTCATAAATAGATGATCATTTTTTCTCGCGTCATTCATTCGTCAGAATTAGATGATCATTTTTTTAACATCATTGTTGTTGCATAATCGTTCCGTTTCTTTTGAATGATGACGTTTTCATTTAGAGGAATGTTATTTGAAACAACCAATTCAACAATTTTATGTGCATACTTCATTAGTCCCTTAATACATTATCTTTATACACTACTACCCTCATTTAAGAGCCATTTAAGTATATAAATTACTACTATTGTATAACAAACCTCAACTTTCATGCCTGGTCGAAGAAGCGGAGAGAGTATGTAGCTAATAAATTTCCCTATCTTATTTGTTTTTGAGGAAATAATAGATGAAGTCGGTATGTAATGTAAGTGCGACCCATGCACCGTGATGTTAAGAGTATGTAAGAAATTGAATGCCATTACAAGACAGACACAAACCCAAAGATTTGGATTAATTTCATAACCAGCCTTTCACAAACATCCTAGTACTATTGAATGATGGACTAGATGTACACCAACAAAACTCAAACAAAAAATCTTCTCTTACTCACCATCTTCTTCTTCCCCATCACCATCTTTGTGTTTCTTTTTCTTTTTCTTCTTCTTCTTTTCCTCACCACCTGAAACACAGACAGACTCCCCATTTTCACCACTCTTATCTTTCTTCTTCTTCTTCTTCTTATTTTTCTCAGATTTCTCCTCCTCAGAAACTCCTTCATCACCTCCCTCTTTCTTCTTTTTCTTCTTCTTTTTCTCCGTTTTCTCCTCTTCTCCTACTACACCCTCTTTCTTCTTTTCTTTCTTCTCCTCCTCTACTTCAACCTTCGCCTTCTTAGCAACATTCTCTTCATCTCCCTCGTCCCTCTTCTTCCTCTTTGTTTTCTCCTCCTCCACAGCAGCAGCTGCACCAGCAATCGCAGAATCGGCTCCAGCAGCCACCGCCACGTTCCTTGACCATTCGCTAGGCACGTTAGCATCTGCATTCTCAGTCGGCTTCCCACGCCTATCCAACTTCTTCTTCATAGAAGCCTTGGGCCCCAGCCCCCATTTCCTAGGATAAGTATCCCTATCCATCACCACCCTCTTGATCTTTGCCACCGTTCCATGATCTCACGTAGCCATAACCGCGGTCGCATCTCTGCAATCCCCAACGCAATCGCCTCCCCTTTGGTCGTCATCAGCACCACCTCCTCCCCTGCCTCGATGTCGTTCTCGAACCTCAACAGCCCCGGGATCATCACTTGCCGAGGTTCATGACACCGTACTTGAGGTACTCCGGCAGAGGCCGCTTCAGCGGCGAGTGGCCGGAGGGGAGCGGCGTGTAGTGGTGTAGTGAATCCATGAAGAATGAAGTGCAGGATGTTGAAGCTAGTGTACAGAATGGAGAGAATGAAGAGGAAGGCTCGATGCAGAAGAAGAAGAAACTGAAGAAATAGCTTTTGAATAATTTTCCCTCCTTTCCTTTTTTTAAGTATTGTCCACGTGTAATAATACTGGGCCGTTGATCTATGATCTGACGGTCCAGATTAGATCTTTACTTTTAAGAAAAGCGTTATCACGCTTTTCTCTATTTTTGTGCTTCTCCGATTCTAGTTAGCTGAGCTGGTATAAGTACTATGTTAGTTGATTTGTTGATTTGATGGATTCTAGTTTGACTTGAATAGAAAGCTTCTTCTTCCTAGCTCCTTTCTCTCTCTAAAATTGTGCTTCTGCATTTCTACAAATTCTACATGGTATCCAGAGCCTGGGTTAGGGTTTCTGCTTGATTTTTACTTGTGATTTAATCATGGTGAAGCAACAGCGTCTCAATTTTGAGGAAATGAGGAACGAGGAGCACGGTGATTCATCCATAATGGCAGATTTGATCCAGAGAAGAAACCTCAGTTTGTGCCAGAAAGGAAACCAGTTCGAGGCGGAGCTGGAGATGATGATGATGGAGACGGTTCCGATGGTGGTGGAAGAGGTCCAATCAATACAGATCTACCGCTTGCATGTACAGCTCGTCAAATCGGAGAAATACTTTACTTACCTCCTTCCGATCATCCTGGCATTCAACTAGTAACTGCTCAGCTCACGTCAACAAACTTCATCAACTGGAGCAGATCTATTAGGCGTGCGCTTGCAGCTCGTACTAAACTTGAGTTTATCAATGGTACACTTACTGAACCTCCTCCTACTTCTCGCTATTATACGCTGTGGTTGAAGGTAGATTGTATGGTATCTACGTGGATAACAAACTCAATTTCGAAGGAATTTGTGAATGCTTTTACACACATAGATACTACTGCAAAATTGTGGAGAACTATTAGCTTGAGGTTTGGTAGGAAAAATGGACCAAAAATTTATAGGTTACAAAAAGAGATTTATAAGTTTTCTCAGGGATCTCAGAGTGTTTTGGAATATTTTAACAATCTTGTGAGTCTGTGGGATGAGTTAGATGTTGTTCTTCCTCCGCTTGATTGTGTGTGTAATGCTAGAGGAACTATTGTGGCTAGAGAGGAGCAACAACGTTTGGTTAAATTTCTGGAAGGTTTGAATGATAAATATGAATGTGTAATAGACCAGATAATGATGTTAGATCCTCTGCCAGATCTAGAGAAGACATATGCTTTGATTGTACAAGTTGAGGAAAGAAAATTAATGAACACTTCAGCTGATAATGAAGGATATATGAGTATGAATGTGAGTCAAGAGGGTAGGGATCTTATGAAAATTCTGGAGGTTCTAGGGGAGGACCTTATAGACAGAGGTTGTCTAAGGAACAGAGGAAGAGATTAAAGTGTTCACATTGTCATGAGAATGGACATGAAGCAGACACTTGTTTTAAATTGCATGGGGTACCAGATTGGTACAAGAGATTTAAAGAGAATAGGCAACAACAAGTGAGGGCTAACTATGTGGAGAATGAAGATGATGGACATTCTACACATAGTGGAGGAGATGTAAAGGATAGTTTGGACATGAGCAAAAATTATACAAGCAGAGATTGCTAAATACATGAGTACTTACACACAACAACAAGGGGGGAATTATGTTAAACATGAAGTGAATATGGTGCATGAGGCTCCTGCAACGAGTACTCCTTTTGAAGGACATTATGCTTTCAACATTCTATCAAGCATGGATAAATCAGTGTGGATAGTGGATTCTGGTGCTAGCACTCACATCTGTTCTACTCTTGAATTGTTCAGGAGTATTCATGTATTGGAGAAGCCAGTGGTGGTGCATTTACCAAATGGATCTACAACAATTGTCAAGAGAGGTGGAAAGGTGAAACTGAACAAGGACATAGTGCTGCTGAATGTGCTGTACATTCCAGATTTTACTCATAATTTGCTATCTGTGGCACAACTTATTAGTGACTTTGGTATTAAGTGCATTTTCTATCAAAGCCATTGTGTGTTTCAAAGAGATAATTCAGATCAGTTATTGGGAGTAGGAATGATGAGGGGGAACCTGTATGTTATTAACTCCACCACAGAGACTTATCATGTAAATTTCTTCAATACTAAGAAGATGACAATGATGGAGTGGCACATTTATTTGGGACATCCCTCCTACACAGCTATGAAGCACATGGATTTATTGGATAAGAGGAAGTTGTCTTTAGAAGCTGATGCTATTGAAGCATGTGAAGTCTGTTTGAAATCTAAACAAACTAGACTACAATTTCCTGTACTGAACAGGAGAACTTCCACTCTATTTCAGTTGGTACATGCAGATATATGGGGTCCTTACACTGAGGACAACATATGTGGAGCTAAGTATATGCTAACATTAGTAGAGGATCATAGTCGGATGATATGGATATACTTGCTAACAGGAAAAGAACAAGTTGCAGAAATACTCAGAATTTTTATCAACTTAGTGAAGACACAGTTTCATCTTCCAATACAACAGTTCAAAACAGATAATGGGAGTGAATTTGTGAATAGATTTGTTCACAGTTTGTTCTCAGATCATGGGATTATGCATCAAAGATCTTGTAAGTACACACCACAATAGAATGGTGTAGTAGAAAGAAGACATAGGTCTCTACTCAACACTGCAAGAGCTCTTATGTTCACTAGTGGATTATCAAGAAAATTTTGGCCTTACTCATTGCTCACTGCTACTTGGCTTGTGAATAGGGTGCCCAGCAAAATCTTAGACTGGAAATGTCCATATGAGATACTCTTTCATGAGAAGCCAGATTTTGGTCTGTTAAGACCATTTGGTTGCTTAGCTTTTGCAGTGGATCTCAACCCTTCACGAGGTAAATTTGATAGTAAGTATCAAATGTATTTTCTTGGGTTATGATGCACATCACAAGGGATTTACACTATATGATCTTGACTCACATAAAGTTTTTGTGTCTAGGGATGTTAAATTCTTCCCAGATAAGTTTCCTTTTAATCAAATTGATTCCCCATCTGTTCAGCCCACATCCAGTGTAATTCCTCCTATTTCATTACCTGTGCCTAATGGTGATGATTTTGTTCCTATTGCTTCAGATAAAGAACATATTGTAGAGTCTCCAGTACTTGATGATGATTCAATTCCACTCTCTGAATCTGAATCTGAATCAATGATGGATGAGCATCCTAATGAGTTAGATGGTAGTGATCAAACTCATAGTGAAGTAACTCAAGCTCCTCTGACATCAAATCTTGGAGAGGATATTGTGTCACCAGCTGTAGATCAAGGTAGAAAGCGCAGACCACCTGTTTGGATGCAGGATTATGTCTGCAATCTAGCCTCTGGTGCACACCTAGGTATCAACTCCTCTTGTCTCACACCACCCACTTTTACTTACTCAGTTTCTCCAGCTCTTACCTCTACATATACTGCCTATCTTTTCAATCCTATCCATGATCACTGAGCCTAAAACCTATAAGGAAGCCTGTGTATCTGCTGACTGGGTAGAGGCTATGGATAGAGAGCTAGAGGCACTGCACAAAAATCATACATGGGAGATTTGTGACTTACCTCCAGGTAAACGTTCCATTGGGTGCAAATGGGTGTACAAAGTCAAACTTAATCCTAATGGGACTGTTGAGCGCTATAAGGCTAGACTTGTAGCCAAAGGATTTAATCAAGAGTATGGTATTGACTATACAGAGGTGTTCTCACCCGTGGCTAAGATGGTTACACTCAGATTTCTTTTTGTTGTAGCTTCTGCTCATCATTGGCCTATCCACCAGCTTGATGTAAATAACGCGTTTCTTCATGAATTTCTTAAAGATGAGATTTATATGAAAATCCCACCAGAGCTTCATCATTCAGGTTCAAATAAGGTGTGCAAGCTAGTGAAGAGCCTTTATGGACTTAAGCAGGCTTCACTGGAGTGGAACGCAGAGTTCACCAAGCAGCTCCATGCATATGGCTATACTCAATCACAAAGTGATCACTGCTTGTTCACAAAGGGTACAGGTCCTGAATTTCTTTGCTTGCTAGTTTATGTAGATGATGTCCTTATTGCTGGTCCAAGGGAGGAAAATATTGAGGCTTTAAAGAAGTTCTTGGATGATGCATTCACAATCAAAGATCTGGGCTATGCTAAGTATTTTCTTGGGATGGAGATTGCTCGCAATACAGATGGGATAATTCTCAATCAGCGCAAGTATATATTGGATATTATCTCTTCTGCAGGTCTTATTGGATGTCGTCCAGCATTGACTCCATTTCCTCCTGGACTCGTTCTCTCCAGGAAGATGGAGATTATCTTACAGATCCAGAGCCATATCGTAGGGTTGTGGGGCAGCTTTTGTATATAAACTTAACCAGGCCTGATATCTCCTATGCAGCACAGCAACTCAGTCAATATGTAGCAAAACCGACCACTGTGCATTGGAATACAGCTCTACATGTGCTTCGATATCTCAAGGGAAGCCCTTCATTTGGGGTATTCTACTCATCTTCTTGTAATTTTGAATTGAGGGCTTACTCCGATGCAGATTGGGGCACCTGTGTTGATACACGCAGATCATTGACTGGTTATTGTGTCTTTTTGGGGGGTGGCCTTATCTCTTGGAAATGCAAGAAGCAACCAAATGTTGCTTCATCCACGGCAAAGGCAGAGTATAGGGCTATGAGCATCACAACTCGGGAGATAATCTGGCTCACCTATTTACTCAATGATTTCTAGGTTCCAGTCAAGCTTCCCATTCCTCTCTATTGTGATAATCTTGCAGCAATCCACATCACCAAAAATAGTGTTTTCCATGAGCGAACCAAACACATTGATATGGATTGCCATATAGTACGAGAGAGGTATGTGTCTGGGCTGTTATATCCTAAGGGAGTTTCCTCTTCTCTGCAATTAGCTGATTTCTTCACCAAGGCATTAGCTTCCCCTCGTTTCTCTGATCTCTTGTCCAAGCTTGGGCTGATTGATCTTCATCAGCTCCAGATTGAGGGGGGGTGTAGTGAATCCATGAAGAATGAAGTGCAGGATGTTGAAGCTAGTGTACAGAATGGAGAGAATGAAGAGGAAAGCTCGATGCAGAAGAAGAAGAAACTGAAGAAATAGCTTTTGAATAATTTTCCCTCCTTTCCTTTTTTTAAGTATTGTCCACGTGTAATAATACTGGGCCGTTGATCTATGATCTGACGGTCCAGATTAGATCTTTACTTTTAAGAAAAAGCGTTATCACGCTTTTCTCTATTTTTGTGCTTCTCCGATTCTAGTTAGCTGAGCTGGTATAAGTACTATGTTAGTTGATTTGTTGATGGATTCTAGTTTGACTTGAATAGAAAGCTTCTTCTTCCTAGCTCCTTTCTCTCTCTAAAATTGTGCTTCTGCATTTCTACAAATTCTACAAGTGGCCGGTGCGGACGTTGAGCTTGTCGTAGTTTTTGAGAAGGATCGGCCATTTGGAGGTGTCGACGGGGGGTGAAGCTCTGCGGCTTTATTAGGAAATCGGCGGCCCCGTCTTCCTTCTTCTCCGGTTCGCCGGAGAGAAGGAGCTGGGATTCCGACATGGCGATGGCGGTGGAGAAGGGAGATTATTTCAGGGTTTATGGAAGAAGAGTTAGGGTTTATCGAAATTGGCCGTGGCATTTGCTCTTTGGGCCTAATTTAATTTGTAAGCCCATTACATATAGTATAGATGGGTTAGACTAGATTAGGTCACTCGACGAATACCTTCGTGGACATCTTCGTCGTTGTTCATTTTAACATTGTTTTGTTTGAATGTCGAAATCGTAAGACCTTATTAATGATTATTGAAATCATTAAATTTACAAAATTTATAAAATCGAAAGTCGATTCATTTTCTTTCCCTTTAACTTCAAAACACGAATAATAAGGCAAGTCGACTTTCAATTTTTACATATTTTGTGAATTTAATGCTTTTAATATATATCAATAAGGTAATAGATATAAAACAATCGGAATAAATATTATTAAAAATGAGTAAACGACGAAGGTAACCACAAAGGTGTTCATCATTTAGGTGATTAGTACATCATTTCTCATTATTTACTAATATGAATGTTTAATTTCAATTATTATACTGTATTTATTTTGGGATTGTTGGAATGTTATTAAATTATGCCTCACACTTATATGTATACATTACTTGTTTATATAAAAGATATAAATAATGTACGTGTATTGGTCCTGCAGAAAATCTTCCATAAACATAGTCATTAAACTTCATACAATGATTTAAACACCTATATTTTCTTAAAATAATGAAATAATAGTAATTTTATAATATACAATAAAATAAAATAAAATAAATAGAATAAAATAGAATAGAATAGAATAGAATAGAATAGAATAGAATAAAATAGGCGTAAATTAATAGGGGGAAAATCAGAGTTGGAGGTGCTGAGCTAGAGTCGAGATACCGGAGAAGAACAACTTTACATTCTTTCAACCAATTCCCTTCTACTCTTGAGAGAGAGAATGATTTGAGTTTTGCTCCTCAGGTAATACAAACTAATCTTCTCCAGTATGTATGTGTGCATTTTAATTCAATCTTTTAGAACAGATTCTTCCTACTCTTTACTACTAGGGATCATATCCCTTTTTATGTGCCGCCGTTTTTGATTCTGGGCTTCTTTTCTCATTGATTGATGCTTAAAGAATTTGAGAACCCAGTTCAATTCCTTGCCTTGTTTGCTCTAATACTGTATTGGGTGTTTGCAGCTTTGAAGGAAGGAAGGGATTGAAGAGATGAGTCAACAACCATCGGTTGTTCTGGCTACTGCCAGCTATGATCACACCATTCGATTCTGGGAAGCGAAAAGTGGCCGCTGCTATCGAACAATCCAGTACCCAGAATCTGTATGCCTCAAAAGTTTTAAACTTGATTCTTTTTTGTTTGTTTATTTTTCATGAAATGTGGGTGTGATGTGATGTGTTGGTTCGTGATTGAGTTGAATAAGTTGGCTTGTTGGAGTTTTTAATTTCTGAGATTCATGAGTTGTTGTTGCATTTTGATCTATGGAGGAATCATTTGATGGATTGAGTGCCGTGTTGATTGAAGATATGTTTGAGAATTTGGAGTAATTGCTTTCTTTTTTTCAGCAAGTGAATAGGCTTGAGATTACTCCGGATAAGCGCTACCTGGCTGCAGCGGGGAACCCTCATATCCGACTATTTGATGTCAATTCGAACAGCCCTCAGCCGGTATGTTTCGTGCCTTCTCATTTATGCACCTTTTTTTGTAACTGCAACTGCTCTTTCCCTTGAGAGTTCTTAACTCTATTAGATTATATATTTTTGAGCTTAAGGAGATAAGTCAACTGCTTTAATTGTCAGGTGATGAGCTATGATTCGCACACTAATAACGTAATGGCTGTTGGATTTCAATGCGATGGAAATTGGATGTATTCGGGATCTGAAGATGGCACTGTCAAGATTTGGGATTTGAGGTACATATTTTACTTCAAGAAAGTGAGAATTTCTACTGTAGTTTGCATCCTAGGTGGAATCTGATGTTAATTTTATTCGGAATGGCATAGGGCACCAGGTTGCCAGAGGGAATACGAAAGTCGTGCAGCTGTTAATACTGTGGTTTTGCACCCGAATCAGGTGAGCCAAATTGTCCTTTTGACTCATTCTGTTCTGTTTTCCAAAAGTTTTCAGGATTCAAGTTCTTGTCGATGAAGTAGTAATCTAACTATTGAATAGTTTATTTAGATATCTCTCCCTGTCTTACGATTATATTTTTATATTGTTTCTACCTATGTATATGTGTAGGGGTCTTTCTACTTGCTTAACACATACATAATATGTTTTCTCAAATACATATCTTTTATTAGTTCTCTTATAAGTATGAAAACTGTAATTTGCTTCGATGGACTTCTGTCTATTTCTTATTCAAAACATGCTCTTTCATGCTAATGCGTTGATAAGATTTGAATAGCTCCAAATTCGTTAAAGATGGTATTTTACCTTTTACTCTATTGGTATATGCAGACTGAACTGATCTCCGGGGATCAAAATGGTAATATCCGCGTCTGGGATCTTACAGCAAATTCTTGCAGTTGTGAGTTGGTACGTAACTTGTTCTCATATAGAAAGGCCTTATGCTACACTTTTCTTTAGTAAAGTTCGATAGTAATTTCCGAAACTCTCACAAATTTCACCATTCAGGTACCGGAAGTTGATACAGCAGTTCGATCCTTGACTGTAATGTGGGATGGAAGCTTAGTGGTTGCAGCAAATAACAAAGGGACATGCTATGTATGGCGTTTAATGAGAGGAACACAGGTAAGACATGCTTGACTGCACGTGTTAGATTTTTCTTTATCTCCGATGATTTATAGTGCAATGTTCACAAGTCATTATTAATCTATGCAGACTATGACAAACTTTGAGCCACTTCATAAACTTCAAGCTCATGATCAATATATACTCAAATGTCTACTTTCGCCAGAGCTGTGTGAGCCTAATCGGTCAGGATCCTACATCATATGATCGAGATTTCATTTTGATTGAACATACCGTCTGATTTGATATTGACAAAAATGGTCATATCCAGGTATCTAGCTACTGCATCTTCAGACAATACTGTCAAAATATGGAATGTGGATGGTTTTACGTTGGAAAAAACACTAGTAGGTAAGTACTATTACCTTTTTAATTGGATGTCGATGTTCGTTGTATATTCCTTCCATGAATCACGTACAAACTTTTTCATCAGGCTCTCTATCGAGCTTATGTATATATACTGAATATTTGTAGGCCACCAGCGCTGGGTTTGGGACTGTGTTTTCTCCGTCGATGGTGCTTTTTTAATCACAGGTACTGTAAACTATGGTGCTTTTTTTAGGTCACGGTTGCCTTACACTTGTTTTACTAATCTCATCCGGGCATCGTGTTTTTAGCTTCATCGGATTCAACTGCAAGATTGTGGTCCATGGCCACAGGAGAGGAGATAAAAGTCTACAGGGGACATCAAAAGGCAACCGTGTGCTGTGCTCTTCATGACGGCACCGAGCCTTCATAAACGTGCAACATCTCTCATCTTCGACTCGTTTTGCTCACATGCCTTTTGCACTTCTTTCGCCTGGCTGTGCAGTCGAGTCTTTTGTCAAGGTTTTAAAAAATCAGGACTTGTGCATTCTTAGTACTCTTCACTTTGCAGTTTGTGAATATCAGAGTTTCTTGTAGTGAATTTCGTCACTGTCTGGATTTTTATTTATTTATTTGGCTGGTAATTAATTTGGATTGTACATATGTATTATTGTAGGTGTATTCTTTTCTTGTTTTACTATCAACCCATAGCTTTAATTTTGACATGTTCTGGCAAATTTATGTTACAAATCGAAACGTCTACTCCGAATATAAACCCACAAATTAGATAGGAGGAATTTCGTAAGAACAAAAGGATCAAATGTTCACGATGATTAAGGAGGTAAGGGAGTCATAGATAAACTACACATTCCAACATCCAAAACATTACTACAAAACCACAAACATATTAATTCAAAGATCAGCCAATCGGATAAGTTTGCATTCGGACAAGGGAAAGTAGAATCCAAAGACTAATTATAGATCAAGTCGTCAACAATGGACGTATCCCACTTCACAGAGCAGCACCTAGGCCTGAAATAGTATCACCTCCGCACCGGTGGTGCAGATCCTCTACCCGGAGGTGCTCCTCCTCGACCAGCAGCCTGAGCCTGCCAATCAGAATTTCAAGAATCAGGCATCTCAATCAAGGATTATAGCACAATGCAAGCAGCATTTACACATCAAATGTATGTCTTTAAGGAACATAAGGGAAAGAACATACTCTAGCTCGCATTGCAACTGCACGTCCTCGTCCTACTCCAAGCGATGAACCCTTACCCTTCAAAATTAGAAAGTAGTTTATAATCAGCACGCTTATGAACACAATAGAGTTAAAATGAATCAACTAGCTGAGGTGCAATAGATAGGTACCTTAATTCTAGCTTCCAAACGCTTGAACATGGGAGCGTTCTTAAGCATATCCGGGATAACCATGAACCTGTAAAAGCCCATAATTAGACTAGTTCCAACTTATTTGGCACAAATACATCTCACAATAGGAATATGATTAACCACCTGACTTTGCTGCCTCTAATGAAAACATGCTCGAGTTGGGATACCTTTCCATCCTGCAATAGGTTGATCATTAGCAATTCAAAGTGTGTGAAATGAAGTTAGCCAACATAAGTGCAATTACATAAACCTCCCTTGAGGTAATAGATTAACTCTCGAGAATGAATTTGTAAGAAAAGGTTAGACATCTAGTGTGTTTTCTTCGGAGCATTTGCAAAGATAGTTACTAAGGTTCTGAATTTTCTTTCTTCCTGCAATCAAAGCTAAATTCTGGGGGTAACTACAATCATCTGTACTGATGTCCCAACATCATGACTAAACTTATGTTCGGGTCAGCCACATGCAAAAGATCCTTCTCCAGATATATAGTTATCAACTTCATATTACTATGAACCATTCATCCATTCCTTAATCTAACAAACACTTAAATATGCGTATTTGGACTCTCAACTAAAATCACACACTCCTCCCACATAAACCAGAGCACAAAATGATAAACTGGTAACTTCACATTCCTCTGGGGCAACTCAAGCAATTAAGTAGAGGAAGGGGGGAATTTTTCTCACCTAAATTACAGAATTGCCACTGCAAGAACCTTCCTAGGGTTTATCATCTACTTAGGGTTTAACAAGCACGTCGCAACCACAACTACCAAAATCCGAAACAGTAATCAATAACACACAGGTAAAATACATGAATTAGAATGCTACAAAAATCCAGATTTGTTAATTGAGGGGAAAAAAAACAAAAACAAAAACATGAGGAATCGGAGATAAAGGTTTACATACCTTGGCAGTGTAAGTGATGTTTTCGAGCTGGCAATTCCAGTTGTCCTCGCACTCGATCATACTCCCGCGGTAGAGCTCGCCGCTCTTCAGCTCCACCGTCACGATATGCCCCGACGCCTCGTGCAGCAGCTTCACCGGAATCCCTAAGCTCCGACTCATCCTCTCCTACTCTCTCTCTCTCTCTCAAACACTAAACGTAAATGCGATATAAATTCTCAAACGAGAATGCGAGCTAATTCTCAGTTAGGGCAAAAATCGCAGACTGTACAATGTTAGGAAGAGTATATAGGAGAGGGCGGATTTGTAAATTAGAGAAACTTACAATCTACTTTATCTTAATTGCACAAACGCCCCTACACTTTCTCAATTTTCTCATGTGGCCCACATTACCCATTTTCAAAACCCTCCTTTTCCTAACAACGCCCCATTCCCGTCCCATCAAATTGCAAACGTTTGTTGAATATATATGAAATTTAATATAAAAATGCCTATAATTCAGTGGGACGGACGGAGTACTCTTTTTAGGATACTTTTACTTTTCGTGTCTCTATTTTCTCCCAAAATTCATAGGACCTCGATTTCAAAAGATCAAAGAAAAGAGGACACAACAAAAATCCATGTGTTGATTTCATCACAAAAAAAATTACCAGAACATCCCATCACAATTGAATCAACAACAAAGAATTCAAGCCAAAGGTTTCCCCTAAATCATATGACAGTAGACTTATAATTTTCTTTTCTCTTTTTTTTTTTTTTTTTTTTTTTTGCATACAAGAAATCGAAGAAGAGAAGGATCTATGTCAACTGCATGTTACAAAAAATTACAGATATAAATGTAGGAGGGAGCCTAACTCAGCAACACACACACTTTTCACCTACTTCTGTTTGTTTTGTCTGCTGCTTCACCTTTCTCCCCCGCTCGATGGTGCCACTCTGGCAGGGGTCGATTTCTCAGCTTTCGAGAATTGGATCAAGATTTGCATCAGAATTGTGACGGCTGCTAAACATATCGCTGAGAAGGTGATGCCTTTCCATGAAGACAAGAGCGAGGACCGTTGGAAAACTTTCAATGCCCCCAAAATGAGTAATAGGGCCCAAGAACACACCACCTGTTATTGCAAGAGACGGGTTATATTTACTCTCCGAGGTAACGAGAGAAAGAGAGACAGAGACGAGGAATTACCAAAAGAGACTTTACTGGTCGCCCGGTGTCTTGCAGTGTTTCACCAAAGGAGCCCTCAGCTATATGCTTGTCCAATAACTTATCCTGTTTTGAGAATCATATGATGAAAGGTTGATCGATGGATTCTGGAAAGATAATTTGGGAAAATGGAAAATCCCAAACATTGAATCAGTATAAGTGAGCACCTTAGCAACAAATGCATCTTTACACCATTGGGCAACTGCCTCGTCAGATTCTGGCAAATCCTTCATCAAGTGTCGCTTGAGGTGTACATGTACCTTAAAGAATATCAAATTAGCATTAAGTAAGAAAATCCGGTTTCAGAACAATGATCAGATTATTTCGAGAGACATGTTTTGGGATGCCTGCAACCTTCCAAAAGGGTGCAGTCAATTAAAAGTCACAGAAGCAGTACATATTCTGTAATTACTAGAAACAGTGTTCTTAAACTGAATCCGTACGGAGTTAATCTTCAGAGGGAATTGATATGCTAATCAAGCTACACAAATCACCTTGAAAACACAGAATATTTCCTCGATGCTACCAACCCACACACTATCAACTTCTTAGCAAAAGATTTCAGTGTCTTACCACAGAAGATTGTCCTTTAAAAAGTCTGAGCATGGTTGGTGGAGGAGATGCTTTGGGAATAGCAACTGTTACATCATATATGGCCGGAACAAATGAACGCATATGACTTACTGCTGTTACAAACCCCTGAAAAGATGGCCAAAAGGTGCAACGCCGTTCAAATCACATTACAACAAAACCTTGAGGAACAAACAAGAGTAGAAATAATATCACAAAATCTCAAGATTCTGTAACTTCATGCAGTGATCACAAAGTGAAGCGTTTTGACAAAAAAGGCATGATATCAAATGTTATGCATCTTAGAAGCAGGTCGAGTTGAAACCTTTGTTCGAGGAATCAACACATTTCTAGGAACTGGAAGCCCTGATGAGGTTGCATATTCTTGAGCAGCTAAAAGTTTTGCCTGGGTGAAGCGAGTTCCCTCGACGAAGAGTGCCAGCCAAAACGGCAGGGGGTAATCACTTAGCCTTTGAAGTCCTGACTGCAAAAAATTTAGCTACCATCAATTAGGCCATCAAGTAAAATAGAAACATAAGAGATATAAACATTACACACTAAAGAAAAAAAAAAAATACGAAATGGAATATGCATGATCATAAACAGTAGCAAAATTTTAGTCATTCAACAGTACCTTTAAAGTGTTTTCATCCTTTGCCCAGCTTCTTTCAAGAAACAGATATTCAGAGAACCACATAGACCATCCTATGACCTGCTCAGACAGAAATGTCATTGAATTTCTTGAATAATAGTACCACAATTCTGCAAATTTTATCGGTGCCATTCAATAAAAAGTCTTTAGTTTATTTGCATGCTGATTCGTATCATCAATGGATAAACTTCATCAGATATTCTGTCATAAAAGGGTTGAAACAGTTTGTATCAATCCATAATTACTTCTTCTTTGCGGACAACTGAAGAAATCTGTACTGCATGATATTCAATTTGGTAAGTATTAGTGCATGTGGTACATCACACTCCAAATTAGCATCTTAGGGATCAGAATACTTAATGTATCTAATCCTTACGTCTTATTCTTGAAAATATGAAGCCTAATCCATAAGTTAAAGTTAAGCGATTACTACCATTGCAAGACACTTACAGGAAGAAGCTTTGATGATTTCTTCATAACAGCCAAAGTGCTACCAAGGCAACCTGAACGCTGTCACCAGGCATGCAAAAGTCGGTAAGACAATAAGTAAACCATCCTAAAAAGATGGCAACAAATAACAAGTTATGATAAAGCATGAGGGAAAAATCTCAAAATTGCAGAAAGTCATGTTTTGCAATTACAATTTACGTGGGAATGCTTCATGTAAGTATAGACATTCCAATAACTAAGAATGATTATATCAAAAAATATATATATCATATTCATTGCTTCCCTGTATCACAATATATCAAAGCATCTCTTGTTTGCATTATTACCTCCAACTAGGTGAAATTCTCATTCTTGCCCAAGTTGGCTTAGCTTGAGATCATAACCATATACCAATATACAACGATATATCTATGCGAAATGCTTCCTCCGGCCCTCCCAATTTCCTTTTTGGGTTGTCCCAATATATTAGTCTCATTACTTAAAATAGAAATGTTTATTCACTTATACTGAGATCCATACACATGTTAAAAAAAAAAGTGCATGTACTGCATGAATTACAAATAAGTTGGACGTTTTAGTTCCCAAACTGCATAATCAAGATTCATGATATGCACTACGTATAGAGGGGGGAAAAAACAAAAGTTCCATATCGAACAGGTAGATATATATCATAAAGGGAACCAGTAGGGAGATGGCAAACCTGAGCCATAACCCATCCAACAAGCCAATCAATGTCACTCTTGTGGTTGCATACAACGAGTGCATGTTCTTTACCTGGGATTTACCAATATAACATAGTATGAGTGACTCGAGGAATATCAAGATCTCCATACAGAAGTAAACCAGAGTCTACAAAGTACTAAGCGGGCTTACCCATGAATTTGAATGATTCAGAATCAATGTAAAATTCAATCTGCAACACAAAAATCAGCAAAGCAATATGAGGCAGACAGATGGTTCAAAAGACATTGAACAGCTTAAACAATATGTAAAAGCTTCTGATAGTCACATAAGGAAACCAACTCAGAATCAATGTATCTAACCAATATCCAATACAATACCAGGATCATTAGTGCATTTCGTACAGAGGTAGCTAAATTAAACACTTTGAGCTTTAAGGTTTGAGTGATATATGTAAGAAGAATCCAATGGTGTAGAACACTCATGTAAGGAAAGAAAAGCTTTCCATCAGAAGGATCAAACTGGTTATCATCATCGACAGCATAACTTCGACTAAGATCTAACATGCTCAATTTTAATTAAGAGCATCCAGGCACTTGAAATTAGACTATAGGGCTTGAACTGCTGGTAGGATTCAGTCCCTTTTATAAACTGATTTCGCCACTTTTCGGGTTATAATAAAGCAATCACCCACGAGACTTGTGTTTCATCTTCCCCAGCTAAATCAGTAACATCCAATAAGCAAGTAAATGTGCAAAACGACACCTAAATTGATACATGAACTGTAAGCATTTCCATGTAAGGGGAGCTGACGTGCCCACTTCTACCAGGGATAGCGCCTTCTACCTCTAGTGCACATAATCAGCTGGACTGAAATGATAATTACTAGTTGATCGCAAAATCATTCTACAAAAGGGATTTTCACCTTGAGACCAGCCCACCAATCGATCAGCCACACGAGCTCGAGCCATAACAGCTCTGCCACCTGCCTGTTTATCCTCCGATACGTGTTCTTCGACAGAGGCCTTATTAGCACATAACACACTGCCTGGAATAACAGAGACATACAACAATTATAAGAGAAACACACACACACACACACGGAGAGATTTGCTCAGCTTAGTCCACAGTAGAAGAAACAGTATAAGAACAGCAACATCGATGAACTAACGAATCTACACAGAACAAGAAACACCTCGAGCTTAAGAAAAACTGTTGCACAATATTTGACAGTAGAAACAAGCAAAATTGCACGAATAACATCAGCTCCAAAATCCCAGAAAAACCCAACTTCGATTCAGGTCTCAGTAGCTGAAAAAATCCCTCTACGAAAGAAAATCCCAAAGATCGATGAGTGAAGAGAAGAGAAGAAGAGTACCTGGATTAGGTTAACGACGAGCCCAGAACAGAAGAAGAGAACGCCCAAGGGCAGAACAACAATCGCGGCTGGGATCGCCATGAACCGTGGAGGTGGAGGTGGAGGAAGAAGGGGCAAAGATTTAGGAAAATGGGAGCAGCAGCAATTGAGTGATGGGTTGGGTTTCAGAGTGGGGTTGTACCGTGGCGTACAAGATGCGACAGCACAGCAGCGTCTTAATTACTACTACATTTATTTCATAATGTTAAAATAAATGTTTATCAATACCAGTAGTATAAAACAGTTAGATGGGCCTCTTTTTTTCCGAAAAAATTGAAAATAATTTTCAAATATAAAAATTAAAAATAAAATATTTGTATTATTATCATTTTATCTATATGTTTCATAGTGTTAATGTGTGAAAATAAGCATATTAATTAACTAATATGCATATTCCGGTCACCAACTAAAAAAAACAATCTAACAATTTCACTCCCTCCGCCTCAGTTCAGTTGACCTATTTTATTTTATTCGTAGTGTTAAAAGTGAAAAGTAAGGTATCTATATTAAAAAAAAAAAATAAGGTTGCGTTCTCTTTGATGCGAAAGAAAAGGAGAGAAAAGAGAAAATTACTCTATAAATTTCACTCATTTTCTCACCTTTTCTCACATTTTATAAATGAGGGGGGATTTTACTCCTTAAATTGGAGATATTATTTACAACACCAAATTGGAGAGATAATATTTTCTCTCCATTGTAGTGCAAATGAAGGGGAAAAAACATAAGAGGTGAGAAAAATGGTGGGATTTATAGGGTGAATTTTTCTCTTTTTTCTCATTTTCTTTCGCATCAAAGAGAACATTCTTTTCATTAGGAAACAAGTCAACTGAAGTGGAACGTCCCGAATAGGAAACGAGACCAAATGAAGTGGGACAGAAGAGTACATGCTATTTACATTTTGTTCTTTTCGATTTACGCTACAATTTTTTGCGCCTTTGAGCAAATTACAGATGAGATCCTCTGTACCCAAACCGGTTACCGATTGTGTACTCAAGTCAAAATTACGTAGTTTTGTTCTAATATTTTTAAATGCTGCAAATTCAATAATTTTTTAAAATAGTCAAAACAACGTAGTTTTGATTTAGGTACACAATTGGTACACCGACTTGAGTATAGAGGATCCATAAGTGCAAATTATGCCATTTGAAATATGTTATTTAAGCTAGATTAATGATGCATTGCTCCTCTTTTACTTGAAACATTTTTGTGAGGAAAAAAAATGTAAACAATAGCATCTTTGTATAGATTCTATTTTACATTAACGTTGATTTATTTTTTCTCACAAAAACATGATTTATTAATTACCGAATTATTATGGGTAAACTCGTTGTATTTATCTTTATTAAAAAGCTCAAAATCTCTAACCCTAGCCCACACTTTACTCTGGGCTTGCCAATATTGGCCCAAACTCATTAACCCATTATGTTTGGTATCATAATTTAATCATCATTGATATAGTAGTTATATGATTTATTTATTTTAAATAGGTTATAGTAAACATTTAATTTTTTATTCATTAATGATATGTCACGTCATTTATGGACACGTTAAGAATGTCCATAATGTGTGGTAGATGATTCCTCGATACTAGATTGTTTGATGATGACGGTGTGTTAGTTCAATCCTAGCACTTTTTTCTTTTAATTGGTTGGATTGAAATTTGAAGTGACATTCCAACTTGCTAACCATAAACGATAATGATTCTACTTATCTAGCAAGTTTACGTATTTTCCGTACCGATTTATTAGTTTGTTTTTCTTTTTCGATAAGGAATTTTAGAAATATTACGTCACTAGGAAATTAATTGCGAAAGACTTAAGCAGAGTCCGTAGGATTTTCCTAATGGATTTTTTAACCAAAGTTGTTAAAAATGAATGGCCTTTAGCACATTTGTACCTATTTAACAATTACTACAAATGTTTCAATTCTTCTACTTCTTTTTAATATTTACCAATCAAGAATTTTTTATTTTTTTAATTTTGTTATTTTGTTATTTCCTTCTTCTTCAGTACTAGAATAGAAGACTCAAGACTTTTGAGTCCAGATTCAAGGCCGCGTTTGGCCGGTCGCTAAAGTTGAACGAACGAACAAATTCCTAATTCATCTCTCTCTGACTCTCTCTCTCTCTCTCTCTCTCCCTCTCTCCAATTCTTCAAACCTTCGTTCTTCACGCATTCGAAGAATCTCATTTGTTTTCTCTTTTTTCCCATAACCGTTTATTTTCCTTTTCAAGCTGTACTGTACCTGTACTTTTGATTTCTCTACAACTACCCCAACTTCAGTTTCTGATTGCGATTCCGATCGCGAGGGAATTCACCTCCCCGAGTTGGAGAATCCGAGGACCCACTTCGGAGACCCGGTTTTGGGGCGACCCGTTTCTCAGGCTCCTCAATTGGGGCTATAACTTTGGTAAAGATCTGTTCTTTTTATGCTTTTCTAGTGTATGGTAGCAGTTTGGTTAAGCTCCGGTGGCTATGGCGGTTTCGTACAGAAAAGCCCGGATGAAAAACCTGGGTTTATGCCGTTTGATTTTGATTCTTGTGTTCGGAGCCGTTTTCTTCTTGTTATTGTTGAGGGCTAATACGTTTACAGATTTACTTGGCCAATATTCAGTTGAGAGTGATGCTAGTGATGAGACTTTTGAATCGAGTTACAATTATAGTTTGAGTTCTAGCATGAATTTGAACCTTCCTAAGCAGAATGAGTTGTCGATTTCGTTGGAGAAGAGGAATCGGATGCCGCCTAGGAACTTAGATTTGTACCCTAAGTTAGCTAAGAATCACATAGTCATTGTGTTGTATGTGCATAATCGGCCTCAGTATCTTCGTGTAGCGGTAGACAGCCTATCGAAGGTGGAGGGGATTAGCGAGACCCTCCTCATTGTTAGCCATGATGGTTACTTTGAGGAGATGAATAAGGTTGTGGAGAGTATAAAGTTTTGCCGAGTGAAACAGATTTTTGCCCCGTTTTCGCCTCATGTGTTTCCTGATAGCTTTCCTGGTGTCTCGTCGAGTGATTGTAAGGATAGAGATGATGCTAAGGAGAAGAAATGTGAAGGGAATCCGGACCAGTATGGGAACCACCGTTCCCCTAAGATAGTGTCTTTGAAGCATCATTGGTGGTGGATGATGAACACGGTGTGGGATGGTTTGGAGGAGACGAGGCTTCATCGGGGTCATATTCTCTTCATAGAAGAGGATCACTTCATTTTCCCCAATGCATATCGGAATCTGCAGCTGCTTATAGAGCTAAAGCCTAAAAAGTGCCCGGATTGCTATGCTGCGAATCTTGCACCGTCTGATGTGAAGTCGAGAGGAGAGGGGTGGAAGAGTTTGATAGCTGAGAAAATGGGAAACGTGGGATACTCATTCAATCGCACGGTGTGGAGAATGATTCATAGAAAGGCTAATGAGTTTTGCTCCTTTGATGATTATAATTGGGATATCACAATGTGGGCTACCGTTTATCCTTCATTTGGGAGCCCCGTTTACTCGTTGAGGGGGCCTAGGACGAGCGCTGTTCACTTTGGGAAATGTGGGTTGCATCAAGGCCAGAGTGAGAACGCAGCTTGTATTGATAACGGTGTTTTCAACTTTGGCGTCGAAGAAGTTGATAGAGTTGTAAATATCAAATCCGATTGGGGCTTGCACGTTTATAAGCACCAATCCGGCTATCAAGCTGGATTCAGGGGATGGGGAGGCTGGGGAGACAAAAGAGACCTTCAACTATGTATGGATTTCGCCAAACTGTATCGGACTTGACAGGTGGCATTCTTTGATTGGCACTGGAGCTTGTTCACAACCGTATAAGATGTCTGAACTTGAACAAAATGCTGTATTCCTAAGAATATATGGGGAGTTCTGATTGCTGTATGGTTACAAGAGACGGAAGAAGCAGCCGTTGCCCCCTGATTGTTTGTTTTAGAACAGATTACACTCTCCCGTAAGAAATAAACTTATGCTTTACGATTTTGTCTTTCCAAATTATGTACGATACTACAGCATTTTATACATCTAATGTACTGATTACACGATTGAACACGCGGCACCTTTCTCTGTACTATTATCTTTAGTCACTTTCACATCTCTACAGATGCCATTTTTCAGCTTCGTATTGAACTGCTCTCCTTCTTTAGTGCTTTTCTGTAGTGTTTTCACATGAACCGCTCTCGTTATCTTTGGCATTGAGTTTTAGCTTTCGTTACTGAAACTCATCTGGTACAATAGGTCAGAGTCAAGCTTCTAAACATGTATGCATCTGTCTTTCTAGTTGTTTTTTTATTTCGTTGAGTCTTTTCTAGCTCCGTTCACTGCTTAGTATGGCTTCTTGTATATTCAAAGGAATCAAGGTTGATTTCTGATGTACTACTAGGTTGTTGTCTGATGCTCAAAGGAGTTGAATTGGTGTTTTTCATACATGAATGATGGATGCAGCATTAGATTCTGGTAAATTGCAGTTTTCTGGAATGAGTTTAAATGCTTCTTTTCCAGAAATGGGAGCTTTTAAGGTCGTGTTTGGTAGTGTGTATTGATTTAGCATTCTTGAAATTCATTCTGTTTCTATTTAGAGAAACTGCCAAACAGAGTTTCGATTTCCTCCAAGGTTTTCCCTCGTGTTTCAGGCAACACTTTGTAGAAGAAAATCCAAGAAACCCCCGCAATTCCTGCATACAGAAAGAAGGCCCCGCCGATCGTGATGGTTTCGTACAGGGATATAAACGTCATCGACACCACGGCGCTGGTGAGCCGATTCACCGCCACGCCCAAGGCGCATCCCTGCGCCCTCAGCCTCAACGGGAAGACCTCCGAGCTATACACCCATGCCACGGGTCCCATACCGATTGAGAAGAACGCGATGCACGATAGCGACGTCGCGACGCACAGCCCTGTGGCCCACGCCGCCTCGTGGTGGCCGTTGGCTGCCGCGAGGCCCAAGGCGAGGCCGAGCAACGATGCGGCGACGCCGCCGCAGCTCGTGAGGAGCAGCGGCCTCCGCCCGACCCGGTCCACGAGGAAAGTGGCTGCCAGCGTGAACATGAGTTTGCTGACCCCGACTGCTACCGTCGCGAGTAGCTGGTCGGAATCCTTCCGCAGGCCCGCCTTCTCAAATATCCTTGGGCTGTAGAGAACAACCGCGTCTGTGCCGCTCGCCTGTTGTAAGAGGTGCACACCTACGCCGGCCATCAGGACACGGAGTGGGGCTGAGGAGCAACTCCCTCCATACGCCCTCGCTCCAACTTCTTTTAGTGATCAAACCAACGTAGTTTTCGCTACTCTCTAGCAATCCAGCTGCCTGCATGATGTCGTCGAGCCTCATGCGAGAGTCCTCGAGCGAGTCGGATGTTAGGTCGAGTACTTGTCGTGCATCATCGAGCCGACCCTGCATGACTAGCCAACGAGGCGACTCAGGCATGGCTAGAACACCTATGGCCAAAAAGATTGACGGGACCGCGCCCAGACCGAGCATGACTCGCCAGCTTGAGCCTGTCGGAAGCCCCGAAAACGCATAATTCGACACGTATCCCAATAGTAAACCTTTCAAGAAAAAAAAAATTTAAAGTTATTAAGTAAAAGATACTCCCTTCCCTCCGTCTCTTTCTAAATAATAGTACAACGTAAAAATTGACAAAAATCTATTTACTCACATAAATAAATAATTTAAAAAATCATGATTGACTTTACTTGTTTAGCAAGGAAGAGAAATTCAATGCAAGCAACAAATACTGGTGTAGCTAAAACGCCATACCTACATTGACGAAGACTTCCGGGAAGGTGGTGAGGGAGCCGCGCGCTGCCGCCGGCGACACCTCGGCGGCGTAGACCGGCGCAACCACCAACGCGTAACCCATGCCGATTCCGGCCACGAATCTCCCCACCATCAGCCACGCGTAGTTTGCAGCAGCAGCCATGAGCACCGCGCCAAGGAAGAAGAAAACCGAGGCGGAGACGACGGTGTAGCGCCGCCCTATCCAGTCGGAGGTGCGTCCCGCCGCGGCGGAGCCGATGAGCGAGAAGATGCCGATGGTCCCCACCAACATCTCGACCTCCACGTCGGTTATGTTCAAGTCTTCCTTTATGTAAATCGTTGCTCCACTCATAACTCCGGTATCTGCAAATTCTGAGATCAATATAGAAACGTCTTTAATTCGATGGGACGGAGGGAGTATTGATTACCGTATCCGAGTAAGACGGAGGTGGTGGAAGCAAGAATAGAGATGGCCAAAGCATGTTTATTTGTTTTGGGTTTTTGGAGGAATTTTTGCCTTTCAAGAACACTACTACTAATGTATTCATCTTCAATATTAGGATTACTCATTTTTTTTCTTCAAATGAAAAAGGGTATTATACTAGGCATGCTCTTACACAAATTTATATGAAAATTAGAGTGTATGTAGACGCAAATATTATCATATTTATTCTGTCATTGCTTGATGTTGTGTGACACGCTACCATTAATATTATATATATAAATAAAATTGTTATGGTGACTTAGGGAGTTGGTACTTGACTGATGAAATTAATGAACATTCAAAAATTAATTAAGACTGCATATAATTTTTTTTTTTAAATTTTGTTGACAATTTATAAGGATAGTTTTGTTTGAAAATAAGGTTAAATAATATAAACACACACACACACAAACAAATGCATAATAAATACAGTACTCTAATTATATTTATATTTAAACATGAATTTGAGTATTTATATTAGCATTATTTACATTTGCTAGAATTAATATTTGTATATGATTATTCTCTCTATATATACAGAGATGATCATTTATGGCCATGCCAATTCCTTTTTATTTTTCACATAAAAAAAATGAATAAAGTAAATAAAATTAGTAAATTACAGATAATCCAATGCATCAAATCACAAATGATTTATACAATGGTTCCTATTTATTTTTTGAGTTAATATAATAAACTACCCAATATGGAATAAGAAAATCAATATAAGGACACTCATTAAAAAAATTCAAAATATACTCATTTTTTACGCAAAATTACACAACTACCCTCACTTTACTCTAAAACATATTTTTCTCCCTCTCTATTTCTCTCCCTAAACCCTATTTCTCTCTCTCTTCTTTCTATCCGGCGGAGAAGCCACTGCAGCGCCGACGGCGGCGACGGAGGAGGAGCTGGAGGTGGCGCTGAGGAAAGGGGTGGTGGAGGCGCTGTCGAAGTAGAAGTCGCGTGCGGGGAGGGTTCCGGCGACTCTGGCGGCGCCGCCGCTGAATCTGCGCGTCCGAGTTGTGTACGGCGCCGTTTCGTAGCAGATCTGGGGCTCTCTCTCTCTCTCTCCGATTTCGCCGGAGCCGGAGACGAGGAGGATGAAGGAGGCGCAGATTAGGGCGAGGAGGAGGCCGTCGAGGCCGAGCCAGGGGCGGGGGGCGGCGGATTTTGATTTGGATCTGGTGAAATTCTCCAAACTATTTGCTTCTCTTTTCAGCCATGGAGGGACGAGGGCTCAACGCTGAAACTCTCGAGAAACTCACCAAAATCTGCCCAACTCAAGACGAGACTAATAGAATCCTTCAATTCAATGGCAGTTGAGTCAGGTCAGAGATCAGAGATGCAACACTTGGCGTGCGGCGTTGTATGCGAAAATAGCGTGTTTGGTTTCCTAAATATTGGTATGGAAGAACTGCTTCGCAGCGGGAAATCCTTCTACTCTTTGGACTCGTCTTCTTCTCTATTAAGGAGTGAACTTGAACTTTCGCTTTTTTGATGGAAAGTAGCTTTAGCGATTCAAGGGGTGAAGGGAGAGTGAAGTTATCTAGCCGTTGCGAAATCGTTGCGGTGCCTGAACTCCGACTCCGATACGGAGATGATGAGAGACGGCGAGAGGGGGGCGGAGAGAGAGTGCCTGAAGCTGGGATTGGCGGCGGTGGAGCATCTGAGCATCGAATTCGGCAACATGTGGAGGAATTGGAAGGGGTGGCGGCTGGGAAAAGGAAGAGTTCTGAGGTGGAGAAGAATGAGTTTGAGGTGAATATTAAGAAGAATGAGTTCTGCAGAGTTGTTTGGATGAGAAGGAGAGGGTGATCAGAGAGCTCGAGACGTATTCCGTTAGTCGTGGCATTAATGGCGAGGGCCTAGTCGATGGAGGAAGGAAATGAACTTTTGGTGGTCTGAGGCAGAGGGAATTGATGTTTATGGGTGCATCTGCCATTGCTACAGCCCCTGTAATGCAGCCTACATGAAAACATTGATTCAACCACCAATGGTATAAGGTAGAGAGGTTAGGAAGAAGATCCCTATTTTTTTTCTATTTTCTACTTTTATCAGTTTTGATTAGCTTTGCTTCTGGTTTGTGCCTTTGATGCTGAGTTTGGAACATTGGTGACACTTATGTTTATGGGCTAATGCTTAATAATTTGTGATTAGATTTTGTTTGTTTTTGTTTCTGAAGCTTTGAAATGCAGTGCTTGTTGATGCCATAATTGGTTGGTTTTGATGATTTTCGTGTCCATTTTCTTAAAAAAAAAAAAAAAAACACATTATTAATGTAACGACACGTTGATTTTGTACTTCCTTAACTATAGTTTTGTTACGAATATCTTATTTTTCGTACCAACTTATAAAATAAAAAGAGTGTGTGTTAGATATTTATAAGAGAAAGAATGTTTGCACTATCATCAAATACAAATAACCATATTTTGTACCAATAATTTTACAATATTTTTATTAGAGAATTTTGGTTTCGTTTGTCATTGAAACTAAGTCTATTGAAAATCATCGTCGAATTTTTAGTTTGTTCGTTCAGGCCTGGTACGCAATTTTTATTTCGTACCTGGTTAAGATGCACAATATAGTTTTAGATTTCCTAAATAGGATTTGAAATTCTCAATTAAGGTTTAGATTTTCTCAAATAGGGTTTAGATTTTTCCAAATAAGGTTTAGATTTTCAAATGAATTTTAATATTCAACAACAAGGTTTAAATTTTTTCGACAAGAGTTTAGTTTTTAGTTTCAACGTTTAGTTCCTCAACAGGGTTGGTACGAAGTGAATCATATTCGTACTAATAACTGCATAATCGCATACTTACGAATATATTCTTTAGTGATCATATTTAATTGGTACGAATTTGGTATATTTCATACCTGCTTAAAGTTATATGAATATTACAGTTGTAGTAGTCAAGGGAAAAAAAAATAGGGTTTAGATTTTTCAAAAAGAGTTTAGATCCAGCAAATAGGGTTTAGATTTTTTCAAATAGGGTTTAGATTTCTCCAACAAATTTTAATATTCACCGACAATGTTTAATTTTTAGTTTCAGGGTTTAATTCCTCAGTAGGTTTTAGTATGAAGTGAATCTTATTCGTACCAATAACTGTATAATTGCATACTCAAGTATGAATTTTGTAATTTTTATATATAATTGGTACGAATTTGTTATATTTCGTACTTTCTTAAATTTATACGAATACTTCAGCTACAGTAGTCAATATATATTTCGTAATTCTTATATATAATTGGTACGAATTTGTTATATTTCGTACTTCCTTAAAGTTATACGAATATCACATTGGTACGAATTGGTTATATTTCGTACTTTCTTAAAATTATACGAATATCACAGCTACAGTAATCGGGGAAAAAAAAAATTCGAAAATTTGAAAATAAAAAAAATAAAAAAAGGAAAAATAATGAGGAGAGAAGAGACACGTGGAAAAGGGTGAAGGAGGGGGAGGAGAGAAGAGTGGTGTTAACTAGTAAAAGGCAAAGTTATTAGTAAGGGTATTTGTGTAATTGCGCGTTAAAAATGGGTATTTTTATGTTTTTTAAATGTGTGTCCTTATATTGATTTTCTTATCACTAGATGGGTATTTTATTTTTCCACTCTTATTTTTTCCCATATATGAGGAAGGAATTAAAAGGGAAAAATACATTAAAATAAAAATTCACAACCCTCAAATTCAAGAATCAAGAAGAATGCAATGATCGCGATCATCCTCCCTCGCCGCCACCGCCCCCAAAAATCACATGAAAAATCTGCAAATTTTAATCTCACACCAATTTAATTTGGCCATAACCCCTTAAACACCACCTCTCTCTTTCTCTCTCTCTCTCCTTTTTCTTCATAAACAAATTTAAAATTTTGAATAAATATAATCGATCAAAAGAGTAGAAGAAGGAAGCCACCTGAGAAATTCCCAATGTGGAAAACCTCTTCCCTTTTCATCAGCTGGTAAATAAAAATCCAATCTTTATTCATGATTCATATTTTTATTTCCATATGAATTGATTGCTGTTTGAATTTCTTAGAATTTCTCAAAATTTTCAAGGTGTTTTTTTTTTTTTTTTCATGGCATTGATCATCTAACAATGATGTTACACACATTCCCTTAATTTCTTGAATTTATACCCGAAAAAAAATCTGCAGATTTAAGGAGGCTAGCTGGAGAAAATGGGGGTCCCATTAATGGAGTATGGGAATTATGCAAGAAAAGGTGTAATCTTTACCACGAAGAGCCTCTATGAAACAGTTGTCCATCATCCATTCTTTGTGTGTGTAGTGTTTGCCCTAATTTACATTTCAAGAAATTTCCCCTTTCTGTTTTCTTTGATGCTTTCTGCTTCCCCTGTACTAATCTGCACTGCTATCTTGGTTGGAACCCTATTGTTCTATGGCCAACGAAACATTCATGAAACCGAGATCGAAATCGAAATGAAAACGAAATATGAGGGCATTTCTTTGAGGAATAGGTTGCCTGTAGATGCTAGTTTTCTTGATAAAAGTGATAGGCATTTCTTTGAAAGATTTGGCGAGGGTAAGAAGGATGATCTGGATTCGAGTTTGTTCCCGAGGAAGCTCGATGAGATTCGTGTCGGGGGGCCGAAGAAGCTCGATGATGTTCGTGTCGGGGGAGGTAGTTTAGACGGGTCGAGCAAGGGTAGGAGTTCGTTCGGGGGTGAATCGGAGTCGGAGAACGAGGAGAACTCTGTTCATCGGGAGAAGGGTGAGTGGAGTGTGGAGAGGGAGAGGGAGAGGGAGAGGATTGGTGATGGGGAGGTGATGGCTGATCACTATGCGATAATCTCGAAGGTGATAGGCGAGCTTCTCGACTCGGAGTCGGACCATGATAAGTCGGAGGCGGACTCTTGTGACTCTGAGAGGGGGCACCTGGATGAGAAGAACGGGGATGAGTCGGGATCGGATAGGAGGGAGAGCTCGTCTCCGAATGAGGATGAGGATGATGATGATGGATCGATTGATGGGATAATGCCGATGCTCGATGAGCTCCACCCCCTTTTAGATGAAGAGGGACCGCAGCCTCCTCAGATTTCGCGGGCTGAATCTGAGGCAGCGCTGATCGAGACCGACATTCATGAGTCGGAGGCTCTAGACGAAGACGACGAAGATGATGATGATGACGATGACGACGAAGATGAGAAGGAGGATCATACAAAGTCTATCATTACTTGGACAGAGGAAGACCAGAAGAATTTAATGGAAGTTGGAAACTCTGAGATGGAAAGAAATCAAAGGCTAGAGAGAATTTTGAGGAGGAGAAGGAATAGGAGTATGGTTCCTGAAATAAACTTGTTGGATTTCGAAAACTCCGATTTTCAGTTCCACATCCCTCCGATCTCAACGTCGAGACAGAATCCTTTCGATATGCCGAATGATTCTGCTCCTGGATCAGCTCCTTCTTATCTACAGAGAAGGAATCCTTTTGATTTGCCTTTCGACGAAGACGATCAGGATGAGACTCCAGAGGAATCTCGAGAGGATCTCAAGGCGTCGCTCACGAAGCAACAGCCGTTCTTGAGGAGGCGCGATAATTTCAACCCACGCCCCTCGATTTTTTCACCCATTAGGCAAGAGAGGCAGCTTCAGAAATTGAGGCCCTTTTTCGTGGCGGAACAAACAACTGTGGATGAGTCGAGCTACTCACCTTTTCATCGACAGTCGAGTGGACAGAGCTCCGTTCTTGAAACAGAATCGGTGAATTCAGTCGAGTACCTTGATGATGAGAACCTCGAAGAGGCAGACGATCCGGATCAGGATCAGGATCAAGCTTCGAACGATCAAGATCATGTCTCCAATGATGAAGAAACTGCTGATGTGCATGCTTCGAGCACATTGCATGACGACGTCTCAAGTAAGGGCCCCGTTTATGATACCGACACAAGCCCCACAAGACATCAAGGGACACAGAGCGAAGCTCCTAGTTCGAGTTCTCAGTTCGATGATCGGATGGAGGCAGAGCATTCAGCTGATGATCAAGTGCAGGTAATTGAAAACTTTAATCAAGGCCCTTTTCTTACAAGATTTCATTCATAATCTATGTTATATTTCAATATATTCAAGAAACGTAACATCTTTGATGGGACGAAGTGAGTATTGATTAGAGCATGCTTGAGTTTCGACATCCTTAAAAAGTACTTGTTGTGCAAGAATCATCATCTCTGAACATGCTATGTTAGTTCAGAGCAATTCATCATGATCTTTGTATAATGCAGGCGCAAGAGACTTCGTCTACGCGGGAGAACGCGACAAGAGATTCAGGCGAGAGAGAGAGGTCGACGCCGTAGAGATGAATATTTGTATTCATCTCTAGGCAAGGATAGAAATGAAGACTGCAGAAAACTGCTGCTAAGAGAGTTGCAGCACTCCATGAAACTTCTAGAAGATAGGGTAGATGTTCTAGAAACTCGAGCAGTTCTCTTAGCATCACGGAGTTCTTCAAGAATGATTATTTTTTTTTTAAGAATCGATTTCTTGAATTTTCTTGAGATTCTCATTCCCCAACCCCATGTATGGTTCATTGTTGCTATGAGATTTTGGGTTAATTGTATACATGCAGAAATCGAAATGGGACTTGAAGAGAAGAGAGGTTGCATTACGAGCGGGCCTAAGATTATCTCTCGGGTCCGGGTTGGCCCGTATCGATTTTTGCAATCGGCTCGGTTAAATCGACTCCAACGACTCTAACATAAGTGTGCAGGGCGACCGCCTAGGGCCTACCATTTTATAGGGTCCGAAATTTTTAACAATTTATTATTATATATGTATTTTTTTGTCTGAACGAAAAAAATTATAATATGTGTAGTCCAATAATATAGGGTGTGAAACGAGAAAAATATTTATATGTGTAGGTCTAAACTCTAAAGTATTATTTTTATTCTAGCTTAAACTCAGACAAGAAGAAGATGATGGAGAGAATACAAGAAGTAATTAAGTATTTATACTAATAGCATCGGGCCTAGACGTGTATTCGGGCTTGGGGCCGCCGGTTTCGGGCCAGGCCCGCGGGGCCGCGGTCCTAAAATCGGAGGACCGGGCCCGGACTGGTAGATGAGGAGGGCAGTCCCGGGCCGGTTCAGAACCGGCGGGCCTGCTGCATGCATTGGGGGGGGGGGGAAGGGGCAGTTCTTGGCAGCAAGCAGCAGAGGAAAACAGGGGAGCCTCCCCTGGTGAAGCTACGGCTTTTGCCTTTTTTTTTTTTCATTTCATTTTGTATTGCTTCTAAAATTTTATAAATGTAATAATTATTATTCTAATAATCTTATAAATAGAAAATGTTAACTTTTATATTTTAATTTTGAGTTTTTTTATTTTTTTAAAGTTAAAAGAACACATTGAATTGTAGTAAAATATTGAGTATTTCACTAATTCACTTAGAATTTTTCATTGATAATATAAAACAAATAACTTAACTTTAATTTAAGAAATTTGACACTACAATAAGTAATAAGATGTTGAGTTGTTGACATTGAAATGAACTCATTTCAATGTAGTAAAATTTTTAAAGTTAAAAGAACACATTGAATTGTAGTAAAATATTGAGTAATTCACTAACTTCACTTAGAATTTTTCATTGATAATTTAGAACAAATAACTTAACTTCAATTAAGAAATTTGACACTACAATAAGTAATAGGATGTTGAGTTGTTGACATTGAAATGAAAAATAAATTTTATTAAGGGACTTGAGCTCAATTTATTTAAAAAATTGAATTGCCTATGTATCCTCTAAGAGGAATCAAAGTCCACGTAGTTCGATTACATTGGAATGATTTATACTCTCTACCGGGTCCGGATCTACCACGATCCGATTCCGTGAAGGCTTCCGTGTCGCTCTCATTTCGATCATCCCACTCCGGTTCTTGAGTTCTAGTGTCGGCCCTACACCAATCATCAAGCAACATTGTAGCTTCAATGTTTTCCGGCTTCATAGTTGATCTTCTTTGATCTAGCATGAGTCCTCCCGTGCTAAAGGCTTGTTCAACGGACACAGTAGATGCCGGGACGGCGAATAACTCCTTCGCCATGATAGAGAGTATGGGGAACTCCGTTCTCTTCGACCACTATCGCAACACATCGATCGATGGAGCACTATCTTCAACACCATAAATAAAACGAGATTGCAAAAATATATCCAATTCACCATTACCTTGGGCCATTGGATTTTCATAGGTTCTAGTATTGTACATACCTTGCATTTGTTGAACTAAGGGATCCATTGGATCCATAAAAGGAGGTAAAGCAAATGAAGAAGATGTCATAGAAAAATTAGAAGAAGCACTAGAGTTGGTAGAAGAATCGTCTCTACTACCATGCAACGAATAATATTCATCAAAAAGAGTTCTCAAACTCCTATTTAGCCTAAGCTTGATTAAATCAACATCCGGAAGATCAAAGAAGATTTGTTCACCATCAATTACAACACCACTCATGTCCATTTGTTTAAAAGCATCATAATAAAGAGTCAACATTTGACAAACACCATCATATCTCCATTTAGGATCTAAACACTTAGCAAGCAAGAACACTTCCGGGATCTCCCTAAAATACTTGAGCCACTTTTGAACCATAAAATAAATCACACCCGTCAAGTTTGGCTTTAGAAAACAACTTTTAAAAGACAAAGCAATATACGTGCAATGTTCCAAAACATCAACCGAAGTAGGATAGTAAACACCCGATAATTGTTTAGTAGCATTATAAAAAACTTTAAACAATCCAAAAACCTCCATGCAAGCATCCCAATGAGACTCGGTAAGAACTAATTGAACGTCCCTAAACTCCTTTCTAAAAAAATCACATAAATGTCCCTTATACTCCATAGTACCATTAAGCATTTCATACGTAGAATTCCAACGATGTGAGACGTCAAGTCTAAAACACGTATACACAAGATTCTTTTGATGACAATACTTTTGCCATTTCTTTCCCACGACTTTTTTTGAATGCAATATTTTAATGGCATTCCGAATAGGAACAACGGTTTCATCTAGAATACTAAGCGCATCTTGAACACATAAATTTAAAATATGACAAATGCATCTAGAATGAAAATATTTTTCTTGAAAAGAAGGTGAACATGCATCAATGAGTTGAGGAATACTAGCCGTGTTTGACGATGCATTATCAAAACCAACCGAAAATACTTTGTTAACCAAACGATACTCATTTAAAACGGTAATAATAAGTAGAGCAATATTTTGAGCTGAATGAGGCTCCTCGAACTCCCTAAATGCAATCAAACGTTTTTTAACTTTCCATTTTCCATCAATCAAATGACAAGTAATTCCCATATAGCTATTCTTATTATAATTATCGGTCCAAACATCGGCACAAATAGAAACTTTATGCCCCAAACGATTCAAATAAAGCATCAAATCAACCTTTTTTTTTTCCATGTATTGTCTCCTAATCCTTTTAAGAACATTTGACCTAGTGACTTTATTAGCATTGGGACTTAATCCCTCTTTAAAATTATCTTCATACACTATCCTATCCGCAAAATTAAAAGATTGTTTATCCATAGCAACAAATCTAGCAACACTATCTTCATATCGATTTTTGTCAAATTTAAATAAAGGAGACGTACCCGGGTAATCCGTAGTCGAAGAGGCGGTACCTCAGATTTGAGTTTGAGAGGTTGATATTCCGGCCTCGAAAGGATGAACTCTTTCCATGTGCCTTGACAACGTGCCATAGCCTCCCCCTTCGATCCATTTGAAGGAAGATGAGCAATAGTTGCAATACGCCACGTATCTCTTTCGCGGTCGGGATAGGGAGGAAGACCTTCGGCAAGAACGACCTCCACTTTTTTAAAGTGTTTGAGGAAGATGTGGGACGAGGGCATCTTCTTAGTCTTCGGAGGCGGAGGAGGCATGCCTTCGTCGTCGCCCTCGTCGTTGCCCTCGTCGTCGCCTTCATCATCATCGACGTCGTTGGTGGAGCCTTGGTATTCGTAATTGTGCTCCTCCATTTCATGAACCATCGCTTCAAATTTCGAATCCTCTTCTTGTTGAAGACGCAAGGCCATTTGCCTATCAATCTCCTCCCTCATTGCCGCCTTGGACCTCGGTCGAGATTCACCTTCGCTTTGAGTGGCAATGGCCTTACCCTTACCCTTACCCAACATTCTTGACAACATTCCTTAAATAAGTGATGAAGGTTGGTTTATTCTCTAAAGTCATGTAAAAACTGGAAATATATATATATATATATATATATATATATATATATATATATATATATATATAAAAAGGGAGTTTTTCAATTTCAAATCAATTGAAAAGTAGTTATCAATGGCAATTTTGTAATTATAGAGAACATGTTCAATTAATATACGTAAAATTTTTAAATAAACTATTTTAATTCATACACCCCATTGCACAACCCACGTCCAATAAGGTTTTTATAATATCAATGAATATAGCACAACTGAAAATCAACAAAAATTTCCTTTCCGAAAAATTAAGTAATAAAATTAATATAATATTATAAATATTACATTTTCCTCAATCATGTCATTGATTATCAACGTAATAAATAAATTAAATAAATTATTTAATAATTTATTCTATATACATATAAATGGGAATTTAAAATTAAAATCTAATTTGAGTGCTAATTTTACAAATATGGTTAGTTTAAATTTAATGTTAAAACTAAAACTCCGTCCACTAATTTATATCTATTATCTATTATATATAAAAAGGGAGTTTGAACAAATCAATTGAAAATTAATTAGAGTGGCAATTTTATAATTTTAAGCTTAAACAATATGGTTAGTTTTTTTTCACAAATATTTGAACGTGTTTCTTTTGTAAAAATATTAATTTGATGACATGAAAATTGAGCTCCACAAGTTTAGGAATTTGATAGGTAGTGGGTGTTTTTTTTAGCATTTTTTCCCTTTTTATTTATGAGTCTTTTTTTAAATAATAAACGTATTGAAATAAATTTCAATAATTCATACAAAAAAAATGACGTTAATATATAGATGATTTATAAACTATTGTTTAAAAAAAAACTAGGAACAAATAACGTTGGTCAATTTTAATAAATTTCTTTTTCCTTTCAAATAGCTTCATATAAAAAAATCAAAACAATTACAAAGAAGTTATTTTTCCAAATGTATTTTTTAATTCTATTAATATTTACACCAACATAGATTTTCCATAAAATATTTACGATAACATATTATATGTTCTCAAAGTAATCGATCTTATACGATAAGTTAATAATTCCTAATATCCTTTTTAACTAAATTTAAAGCAATCACCGACTTTATTATTGATTTAGTTGCTTAATCATTTTTAGGAATGTACTAAATCTATAAGTTTATATTTATAAATAAAAATTAAATTAGAGTTTACAAAATATATATTAAAAAGTTTGAAATACAAATTTAAAAAAAAAAAATAGAAATGTAAGGTTATTTTTATAATATTTTATTTTAACTCTATCTTAAAAGTGCTACTAAACAAAGTATGCAGGTCATCTTCCTAAAATCTAATTCTATCAACTTAAATAACTTTTATCTTATCATACCTTATCACATTCACCTTACCAAACGAGTTAGGAGGATGAATGAAAAATCGAATAAGCCTCAAACAAAACAACCAATGTCGCAGGAGATGTAAGAATGAGGTGGTTTCCAAATTTACAACTCAAACTATTAAAGAATGGGGTCATAAATTAAGAGAGTATTTAGCAATGGTAAATTTATTTAAAGAGTTTATAGTTGAGCTCTAATAAAATGAAACATTTTAGTATTATGAACTAAATATAAATTATAATATGAAATCGGAGAAGGCCGATACTCACATACAAGTATGAGAGTGGATTCATGATCCGATTCAGATTCGGTGGTCTAATCAGTTGGGTAGAGCTTGGATTGTCAAAATTTAAAAATTTGATGAATTGGGTCAAATTCGGGCATAACTTAAAAATTTCAGACCCAGATCATGATTAGTTTCTTCTTTCTTTCTTTTTTTTTTTTTTTTTTTTAAATTTTATTTTACAAAACTCAAAAATGGCTCGCGGATTAGATTATAAACTCCCTCCGTCCCGGCGATTTGTTGCGCGTTCATTTCTTTAATATACGATTATACGAAGGTAAAAATGATAGAGACGCACTAAACATTAGTTGGAATAGTGGATCTAAACCCAAGATCCGCTAGGTCTGACACATTTGGGCATGTATTTGGGTTTTTAGATTAGATGAATTCGAACCTAAGTCAAAAATTCCATATTTAGATATGGATCAGACCAAACTGGATTAAAATTTTGGCTCCTCACATACTCCCTTCGTCCCATTAATATTATTGGGATATGACACCGTAACCAAGGAGTGCATAGATAAAGAGGTTTTAAAATGTGTTTTTATGTGTTAAATCCTTTTCATTTTTAGGAAAGAAGACTAATAAATGGGATAAACAAAAAAGAAAGTGTGACTAATGAAATGAGATAGAGGGAGTATTTACTAAATTTAAATAATTACTCCCTCCATTCCACTTCACTTGGCTTTATTTCCTAATCAGTACGTCCCATTTTAATTGGTTTGTTTTCTAAAAAAAAAAAAAAAATCTTTACTTTTCAATGTGCACCCCTTACTTTTCACTTTTAATACTACGCATAAAATCCCTTATTGAAATAAAATAAGCCAAGTGAACTAGGACGGATAGAGTATATATTTTTGAATCATAATTTCTTAACACGTTAGATACCGTGCATTTGCACGGGTGCAAAATCTAGTATGTTATAATATAGGAGTACGAAATAATTAGGGGCAAGGACAAAATTAGCCACTTTCATAATAAAAAAGTCTTTTTTAGCCACTAATAATAAAAATGTCTTTTTCTAGCCACTTTGGACCTAAACTACCCATTATACCCTTACTATTTAAAAAATATAAAATTAAAAGAAAAAGAAAAGAAAACCCTATCCCCACCCCAACCCAGCAACCCCACGCATGCACGCACTCTCTCCCTCTTCTCCCTCTTCTCGTCGCCGCCGCCGCCGCCACTGTCGTCGCCGTCGCCGCCGCCGCCGTTGCTGCTACCGAGCACACCATCGTCGGCGTTGTTGTGCTCTCTCTCTCTCCCTCCTCCCTCCTCTCTCGATCTCTCCCTCTCCCTCCTCCCTACTCTCTCGATCTCTCCCTCTCCCTCCCCTCTCGATCTCTCTCACCATCCTTCTGTATATACACCGACGATGAGTTCGGCGAAAAACTCGAAAATCTGGAGAAGATCGAGAGAACTACTACGATTGGGGAAAATGTGGAAGGCGAGTTCAGTTTCGCGGAGAATGGGATGGGGATGGGGATGATTGAGGAGGAAGACGAAGAGGAAGAGAAGGTGCCGAGCAGATTCA
This sequence comes from Thymus mandschuricus, assembly GCA_029379335.1. Lineage (NCBI taxonomy): Eukaryota > Viridiplantae > Streptophyta > Magnoliopsida > Lamiales > Lamiaceae > Thymus > Thymus mandschuricus. The sequence continues at coordinate 2,110,254 of CM057081.1, read as the reverse complement.
GAGATTTGAGAATTGAGACCAGAGGCGCACGGAATAGCCCTCCAATTCATCAGGAGAAAGAGGGAGATGGAGGTGCGGCTGCTCGACAGCAAATCGGAGAAGACGACACGAACACGAGCGAAACAGTCGTGAATACTCGATCGTGCACACGAACACGAACAAAAATGTCGTGAATATCTGTTCGTGCACACGAACACGAACAAAATTGTCGTGAATATCCGTTCGTGCACACGAACACGAGTAATCCTGAATTCGTGTAACCCTCAACTTATTACTTTAGATTTTAATTTTAATTTTGTCAATATTTCATTAAGGGTATAATTGTCATAAAATATGTAAAGTGGCTAGAAAAAGACTTTTTTATTATATGTGGCTAAAAAAAGACTTTTGTCTTATGAAATTGGCTATTTTTGGGTATTCTCCCAAATAATTAAGTAATACTAATAATGTTTCCCCCTTAATTTTAGGGAGTCAGTTACAAAGATTTTCAACATTAAAAAAAAAAAGAAAAAGTATAGCAACGTATTCAGGGGCGATTTTACTAAGGGGCTAGACTGGGCTTCAGCCCAGTGCAAGTTTTTTTTTTTTTTTTAAGATATATATGTAGGTCCATTATTGAATTAAATTTAGCCCAGCCCAAATTTATTTAAGAGGCCCAATGAATATTTAATTTATAATATGCATTTGTTTATTTGGAGAGGGAGAAGAGAGAACTTAAGAAATAAAAAATTATCGCCGTTCCTTCTTCCGAGTTCTGCGCAGAACTCGTTTTTGCTCGCAGGCGTGTAGCTTACCCATCTCCCTCTCACCATTCTTCTTCTTCTACTACAATACATTTATCTAAATTCTAGGTAATGTGTTCCTTTATATATTTTGATTAATTCATTCATAAATTAATGCACAAACACTACATAAAGGAAATAACCTAGATTTATTTTATTCCCCCCAATTGATTCTATAAGTCAAATATTTCTAATTGAACTTGTTAAAGATGATATTCTTGATTCCTTAATGTATTGAGCAAATAATTATTTCAAGTGGGAGTATAATACTAAGAATTTTGAATATGGTGTTTTGTCTTGTATATATAAAATATATATATATACACTTTGCCTTTTTCCTTTTCTTATTTTTAATTGGAAACTTGAAATATAAATTATTTGGATTGGTGTGCCTTTGTTTATTTATTTATTATACTTGAGACTTGATAATTGAGATGATTTAGTTACATATCCTTAAATTTTGAAGTTGATTTGTATCCTAAAATTCTATTTGATTTGTAATTTGTAATTCTTACAAGTTCATGTTCTTTAGAATATGTTTATCTTAATGAAATTAATATATTTTCTTGTGTAATGTCAAAGTGGTTATTAATTTAGCTTATTTGTATACATGATAATTTCAGAACTTAAAATGGAGCACCAACATTGTGCAAAGAAAGGAAAAGGACTTATATCATCTTTCTTTAAGAAACGTGATCGCCATGATAATGACGGTAGCTCAAACCCTTCACCAACACCGATCCAAAGTCAAAATAATCAATCAAATGTAATACATGTGGAGCAAGAACACTCTATTTCGGATTTGCAACCAAGTACAATTGAGCGTGATCCCGGGAAAAGGAAGCAAATGTGGGAGCATCTTGTAAATGCACGGGATGAGATTAGACGTGCCTATCTAAAAGTTGGGCCCTAAATGTCGAAAATTTTACTTTTCAGCCCACCCCACTACCAATTCCTGGCTTCGCCCCTGAACGTATTCATCATGTTTAAGCCTTGTTCGACATCTTTTAGAGAGAGAGACGTTTGGGGGACTTCGGAGGGTTATGGAAGAAAGCTACTCGTCTCCTCGGAAGGAAATACCGAAAGTGAAATATACAGTGCTACTATGTTTGGGTTAATTACAGTTTACTACCCTAGCTTTTGACTTTTTTTTTATGGCCTTTAAATTAAATTTATTTATCCACCTCAGGCCAAAATATGCCGATTTAAGAGGCAAAATAAATCAAAACTTGAGATCATCAATTGAAATTAAAAAAAAAAAAAAAAAAATGCGATCTCTTTGGAAAAAAAACATAACAATGCCAAAGCCAAATACAACTCAAAAGAGGAATTCAAAGACATGATACAATAAAAGACACGATAGAGGACTCGAACATGAAAGTCCAAATCACACGCACGCGCACACGCACACGCACTTGAGAATGAAGTTTCACATTCACTTTATTAGAAACTACGGAAATGGCTATCATCAACAATAGATCCCATAGAAATATAATGCACTCTTATCTTATAAACCTGATACATCTCCGATCTGTCCTTGTTCTTGCAAAGAAAAATAACGAAGAAAATGAAATGTATGATAAAAATCTAAAGAACAAATCACAAGAAAATAGGACTTACCTACTATAATTAATTAGTTGGATGTGATATAGTACGAGGTAAAGCATTGTATCTTATACTACTACATAGGAGTATACCTTTGAGCTCCGCAGACTGCAACTAGACTTTGAACGTGCCGCAGGAAAGACCTTGCTGTTATACCAAATTTGAGTTTGGCCTTTTCACGTTCGGCAGTCTCCCTTTTCTGTTGCCTTTTACGTAAGTTGGTCGTGACTAATCTAGATTCGAGCTTTTTATGCCGCTTGGAGTAGCATGGTTGGGTTTTGGCCAATCTATCTACGAGTTGGTCCATATCCAATTCTGGTGTGAGCTTTTCATTCTGGTTGGGGGTTTTGGCCAATCTATCTATGAGTTGGTGTTGGTCCATATCTAAGACATTAGCTGTTTTTGTTATTTCTTATTGCACCTCTTACAAGATGTTAAGATTATAGATCCTACGTTGGTATCGTTGAATATATCTGCGTTCGATTATTCAACCTTTTCATACCAAACAATAAACAAAGCGGAACGGAATTTGTGAGGGGGATTGGGGTTGTGTATGTGGAGCTTATGATTTTCAAGGTAGAGAATAGTACCATGTCTTATTTACTACTGCCTCCGTCCCGTTCTAATAGATTTGTTTCTATTGTTTTACACTTATGTATATTCAAGAAGTGGGTGCCGGGACGGAGGGAGTATTATATGGATGTTATGCTGCATGATTAGAGTTAAACATAGGATTGGAAAAACAAAAGTCCCAAGTCAAGAACATCCATTCAAGATTGCAAAAATTAAGAAAGAAGTTTCACCTTCACACTATTAGAAACCAAGCCAAAACCCTACTAAACTTGTAGAAAAGCCAACAAAAAAAGATCCTACATTTGAAACCTGGACATTCAGTCATATTTACTTCATTCGATAGGGCGAGCCTCCCTGCAAAAAATGTCGAAAACGAGAAAGAAAAGGCGTGAGGAAGTATAGAGGATACAAAGAAAGTAGGATTTTCTTGTGAAACATAAGAGAAACTTCATACCTTAGACCTCTTTAATACCAGCTTTGCACCACTTTGATGTTGGTTTTCATCTGCTGCTTCTGCTTCTTATCGTTTGGGACCTTGATGTTGGTTTTCATCTGCTGCTTCTTATCCTTTGGGACGGTCGACTTCAAGTTCTTGAGCTCAACTTCGGCCCGTTTGTTCTTGAATTTGGCCTTCTCCAATGCAGATTTCACATTTTGAAGCTTATTATCCAACATCTTGTGCTGCTTTATCTCCAGTTTAACCTTGGCCTTCTCACGCTCGAGCTTTGCCGTCTTCTGCTTCTCCTTTGATAGGGCTTGCTCGAAACTCGACACCTTCCGCTCCTTCGACTCCAATGCATCCCTCTTCAGACTAGGCTCCTGAATCTGCTTTTTCATCATTTTCAACTTACATTTCGACTCTCTCAACTGCTATATCAATTTCCATTTTCAAGGCAATAATAAGAATTGAAATACCTTTGGATTAATAGATTTGGGGTTTTTTTGTTGAACATGGATGCATCGTTCGTAAACAACCTGCCCAGAATAAGCATCATATCATCCACACACATTAATTCACGAAACAATAAAGCTATTTGGCCATAATGTGGCCGGCCACACAACGATATTTTTTATAATATACGTAATTTTAAAAATGGTAAATGATAACTATAGTTTATTACATTTATATTTTAATTTAAAAATATTTATTTCACAAAAAATACATATTTTTCTCCTTTTTTCTAGATAAAAAGGTAAAAAATTCTTTAAAATAGTAAAAAATATCAAATAATTAAAGGGTTAATTTTAAAAAATGCGTAAAAAATACGGAGCATCACTTTTTGAGTTTTTCATGATATAAAAAAATTTGGCAAAAAAATATAAATTATTTTATGCTTAAAAAAATTTAAAAAGTTAAATTAAAAAAGTTAAATTATTTGATATTTACACAATTATACAACATTTTCTTATTAATTACGACTAAAATTACTTCAAAATTCACACCACCTTTGAAGGATGATTCTAGAAAGAAAAAAGAAACACTCATTATTATTTTTTTTTTTCTGAAGAGAATAGAAAAGGAAGAAGAGCGAGAAACAGAACAAGGGCGGAACGACGCCGCATTATACAGCAAATCTCAATCATCGGAGGAATCTCAGTATTAACAGTGAAGAGAAGAGTGAAGAGAGAATACCTTAGTAGTAGCAGAGTAGGCAAAACGTTCATAAACCTTGTTCGACATCTTCCTTAGAGAGAGATAGAGAGAGAGAGAGAGAGGCGAGGAAGGTGGGAGGTTTGGAAGGGTTATGGAAGAAAGGTGATTGATTGATTATCATCGGAAGTAAATAATGGAGTACTCCACTCAAAAAAAAAATAATGGAGTACTATGTTTGGGTTAATTGCATTTTAGTCCCCTATCTTTTTACTATTTATTTTTATGCCCTTTAACTTTAATTTCTGGTGCAAAAATGTCCAATTTCACTACTATTTTGTTAAACCTTATGTAGTACTTCTATCATCCGAATTAAGTGTGGATTATTTGCTATTTTGGTACCTTCGAAAAGTCAACATTCTCCAACCACAATAACATACGTCAATTTTTGTAAAACAAAGTAACTAAATTACGATAGACGAAAAGAATACGAAAAAAAAATGAAACATCATACGAGCAAAATGTGGTCATTGGTCACTCTCTCATTAAACGGGGGCAATTATATCAATATTCCAAAGAAAATGCGAATTTCTTTGGAGAAAAACATATACGATATCAATCGATGTCACATGCATATAAATTTTGCAAGCTATCCCTATTCAAAAGAGGAATCAAAGACACGATATAGTTAAAGACACAACAGAGGATTCGGACATGAAATTCAAAAACACACGTACACTCGAGAATGAAGTTTCATCTTCACTTTATTGAAACGAAACATCCCAGATAAATATAATGTGCTTCATCTTACGCCTCCGACCTTCTTGTTCGTGCAAACAATAACAAAGAAAATGAAATGTATGAGAAAAGTTGAAGGAACAAATCACAAAAAAGTAGGATTATCTACTATAATTAGTTGGTTAGGACTATGGGTGAAAACGGATCGGATATTTCCCGGCCGATCCGGAACCGGATCCGGTCGGTATCGAATTCGGTATAAAAAATCAGTATCCGGTCGGATACGGATTCGGATACGGATAGTTGAATTCGGATATCGGATCGGATTCGGATTACATAGTATCCGACCGTATCCGAAATTTACCGTATTTTTTCGGATAGTAACCGGATTCCAAATTCGGATATCCGAATAATTATATATATTTTATAATTTTTATTTATAATTTTTTTATACATATATAATATTACTTATTTTATTTATTTACTTCATCTAATATATTATTAATTATTTTAAAAACTCAAGTGAAATTGAAATACCCACCGTGACCGTCGTCCAGTTCTTCTCCTCTTCAGTCTTCTCTTCACGATTTCGTCCACCAGCCGCCGCGCAAATGGATGAAGCTGAAGACCCACCGTCGCCGTCGATCAACCTTGCCGTCGATGAGGTGCCCGGCGCCGAATACATTGAGAGCCCTCCGAATCTCTTTCTTAAACCCAGCGCAAGTATTCAAGGAATTAGGTTAGTAGCAAATTTGGGTATTTTCTGATTTTGGGGAAATGGTGAGGGAATGTGGGAGTTTGATCTATGGACACGTAAAGGATATGTTCTGGTTTCCTAGATTGAGCTGTTAGAAGCTTGAAGTTTTGATCTTGGGCAGTTCTGGTTTCCTCCGATTTCTTTGCTTTCTTCTTTCGTTTGCATTCTCACTAATTTCCTTAACTAGGTAGCATGTTGATACGAACCTTGGTAGGTCCGATCGACTCACGCACGCGGAAGACTCAAGATACCGATGAAAATCCCAAAACCTCATAAATCGAACACGAAAGTGTTGTCTAGGCAACTCGGGGACGATGATTGACACACAACGAGGGATGATTAACTCGCCGATTCGCCGGATAAAGAACTCAACTTGATAAACAAGAGGAATTCGAAAATTCTCATAAAAGAGAGAGAGTAAAAACTCAAGAAAATATATTAATGAATAATGATCTAATTTTCGTCCACAAAGACCCCCTTATATAGAGAGGCAAATAAAACCATCTAAACCTAATCTAACTAGGAAATAACTGACCCAAAGTCAATGACATGGCCCAACCCATTAACCAACATGATAAAAACCCTAAAAACAAGTCTTTTAAGGCTCAAAAACGTGGCCGGACTCAAAACACACGAAAATAGCAAATAAATATTAAAACATTCATAATAACTAAAATAAAACTAATTAAAAGACTCAATTAAATCAGCCTTCGTATGCAACGATCTTGGGCCTCCATGGATCACATCATTCCCCTCCTCTTGAAAGGGATTTGTCCTCAAATCCACGTCGTCACTCCAAATGCCCGGATCAAAAATCAGATTTTCTCTCCTTGCAAGAAACAAGTGTTGAACCAAATGTTTGCTCCCTTGTGCATCCTTCTTATACTTCGTATTCTTCTCTTGAATATTGAACACGATATAGTGCTTGCTGAATATATCATCGTGCTTCATTTGTCTACGAAACAGCCAAGATGGCTCCAACATAGATGCCTCCTCAATAAACACTTCACCTTCATACTTGCTGATTTGAAACGGAACCTTTACTTCCTTGGCCGTCTCATCAACTCCAGTTTCATTCATCCATTGCAGCTTGGGGTGCTTCAACAAGGTCAATCCTAACTTTTCCACCATAGTAATAGTAGCATCGTTAGTATAAGTTTGATCATCAATAATCAAGCTACATACCTTATCCAGAACGTCACATCTTGTGGGAAAGATATTATTTTGCTGTTCTTCTTCAATGCTTTTAGCTTCCGCACCCAAAGTACTTGCATTAGATACTTCAAGCACATCTCCACATGACTCCTCCGAATTCAGCATCGTGTGATCATCTCCATCATCTTTAACATCAACTTCTTCATCAACTCTGATCACCATCTCCCTTGGACATTTCTCTTCTCTCGAATCAGCTACATCAATTCCGAGCACCAACTCCCTTGGACAATCCTCCTCCTTGGAATCAACCACGGTTTCAAGTTCAACGATCTCCTCTTGCTGATTCGGAGCTTCCGCATCTTTGACATCAAATACGGCTTTAAATGCAGCCATGATCTCACTCAATTGTTGTTGTGGCAGCGGCTGATTCTCCTTATTAATCCAAGGATCCGACTTCTCTCCAAGTAACGATTTATGATCGTGTTTCTTCTGGATTGATGGAGTACTTTGCAACTTGATAGCCTCTCGATCCCTTGCTCCATCCCGCCTTAATTTGCTGCCATTGTGTCGAGAAGCTTGCTTGAAGTTCTCCTCATAAGATGTCTCTTCTCTCATCAATCGCTTTTGAGGATATGTGATTGGATGAAGCAAATTCTGACTTTCTCTTGTCTGAGAATGCTTGAGTTGATCTAACCTCTCATGGATAGGCTTAAATGCATCCTTTACCATACTCTGCATCTCTTCCATAAAATTTGTAATCAAAGCTTCTTCAACCATACTTATGGAAACTTAAGGATAAGTATGGAAGGTAGAAGATAAATATGGACACTTATGGATAAATATGGAGTATATGAAAACTGAATCAAACTCTACTAAGAAAATAAAATCTGAACTATATGGAAACCAAATCAGATCTGGACTCTATGGAAACCAAATCAATTAATGAAGGAAATAAGATATGAATTATAAAAACAAATCTAGAACTTATGGTAACAAAACAAATCTAGGAATTATGGGAAAAAAATGAATCTGACACCTCTTTTTTTTTTTTTTTTTTTTTTTTTTTTTTTTTTTTGACACGGAAACGAATCTGACGAACGGAACGGAGAACAAAGGAATGACACTAACGACGAAGACTCAACGAACGACACGAGCAAAACAAGACACGAAGAGAACGATACGAAGACACGAACAGAAAGCAACACAAGATACGAAATTCAAGACGAAAAGGATGATAGAACCTGGATGACGTAAGCCTGGCTCTGGTGCCAAATGATACGAACCTTGGTAGGTCCGATCGACTCACGCACGCTGAAGACTCAAGATACCGATGGAAATCCCAAAACCTCCTAAATCGAACACGAAAGTGTTGTCTAGGCAACTCGGGGACGATGATTGACACACAACGAGGGATGATTAACTCGCCGATTCGCCGGATAAAGAACTCAACTTGATAAACAAGAGGAATTCGAAAATTCTCATAAAAGAGAGAGAGTAAAAACTCAAGAAAATATAGTAATGAATAATGATCTAATTTTCGTCCACAAAGACCCCCTTATATAGAGAGGCAAATAAAACCATCTAAACCTAATCTAACTAGGAAATAACTGACCCAAAGTCAATGGCATGGCCCAACCCATTAACCAACATGATAAAAACCCAAAAACAAGTCTTTTAAAGCTCAAAAACGTGGCCGGACTCAAAACACACGAAAATAGCAAATAAATATTAAAACATTCATAATAACTAAAATAAAACTAATTAAAAGACTCAATTAAATCAGCCTTCATATGCAACGATCTTGGGCCTCCATGGATCACATCACATGTACCTAAGATCTTGACTTTTCTGTTTGGATTTTGATTTCTTTATTTTTATGGTTGGTTCGTCCAAGTTGTCAATGATTGCTCCTTAAGCTGAGAAAATGATGGCTTTGTTGATAGTCGATCGTTCACTCTGTACTGCATAGAGTTGAATTCAATGGTTGCTTCACTATTATCAAGTAATATTAAGATATAGTATTACTCTTTCTTTCCCTCTCCAATCAAGTAATATTAAGATATACTCCCAGAACTGTCAATGTAAATAATATTAATGTTAGTCTGTGTATGTTTATATATTCGTTTTCTCTTCTATGAAGTGGATTTCTTCTTACTCTTTAGTTACATTGACATTGAAGTGGCTAACACATTCATTCGATCTTTTTGCCACAGCTTGTTCGTGTAGCAATGTAGCTGATGGACGAAATATTCTCCTTGACCTTGAGGCTGTTTCAGTACTAATCTATTGATGATGGTTTCTTTTTATGATGTCTGTTATGAAGACTTTTGTGATATTCGTATAGACCTTGTGCCTTTGAAAGTAGTGGAAACTATAATATTTTGTTGCTTAAATTTTTTATTAGGTTGAATGGTGTTCTTACAGACAAGCAAGTTATCATTTTATTCAAGATTTCAACCTTTTATTATTGCGTATTTTTTTTAATTTTTTTTTAAAAATGTGTTTCAACCACATCTTGATGTCTTTCGTATTCAAATGTAATATCCGATCATATTTATCCGAATCCGGTTCGAATTCGACAATATCCGCCCCGTATTCGTATTACCGAATAATCCGAATTCGTATCCGAATCCGGCTATTCCGTATCCGACTCCGGATTCGAGAAAAAAATATGGTATAGGATATGGTATGAGCAATATCCGTCTGTATCCGATCCGTTTTCACCCTTAGTTAGGACATGATACGAAGAAATTAGTTCGTTATTTACTCAAATCCTCCTTTTCAACTCTCGTATTTCTGTTGTGGACCAAAGTAAGGAAAATTACAATGTATACATGCAGATTTTATAATATCTTAAAATTTTCGCTGACAATTTGTATTATTGAAGTTAGATATATCAACTCTTCTTTATTGGGCCAAATATAATCCTTACTTCATTTAAGGACGAAGTTGAAAAATTAATTAAATTGCTAAGTGTCTATGTAACAATATTGTGTCGATAATTAATTTCTTGCATAATTATCAATTGTTATGATTTATAAGCCTAGAGATAATTGCAAAAAAAACAGCGATATTAAAAAATCGAAAATCTAAGGGCAAAAAGGTAAATAGAGGGCACACACAATACAATGAGCACAAAGAAATTAAACGACGTTACAAGAAAGAAAATCTATACCTATATTAAAAAGAGTCTTATGTTACAAAATAATGTATTACTTATAATATCCAGATATCCTTATTATAAATTTATTTTTAAGGTTAATTGAGTAATAACATATTATTTATAAAAGGTGTCTTATTTACAAAATTTGATTTTCCTCTAATATCCTTAATCCAATATAACAATTAATTAGTTTATAATTTAATTGGTTAATTGACTTAATTCTATATAAAATTGGAAAATTCCTTTGCCAAACAATTGATAGTATAATATTACTTATAATTCTCATATTTTATTTAGCAATCCTTCCATCATCAACTTTTCTTTTTTACTTTATTTTTTAAAATTTGTTCAAGAGTTTTAAATTATTATTCATATCCTTACTTAATAAAAAGGGAAAATGCAAAAAAAAAAAAAAAAAAAATTGAATTAAGAACATTACAATTATTTACATTAATTAAACTAATCAAATTTCTAGAGAATTTCATCCTAAGACAATTTAAAAACTAAAAATAGGCAATTTAAGATACATTATAATCAAATCGGCACCTAATTATCATTGGGTTGAAAATAATATATCGAATTGAAAATATATCATTTGAAGAAACCAATTACCTTATCAAAATCATACCATGCATCCATTTCAACCCATCTTGGTAGTTCTCCCGTAAAAAATTAAGAAAGCATATACAAATCTTCAAGTGAAATTTTATCTGCAACTTCTGAATCTACTGGAGACAACTCATCCTTTTTATGGTACTTTTTTCAAAATTCATGAACTGCCCATTGTTATATTCAAAACAAAAGTTATGGTATGAAAGAATTTGATAATTATAAGCTTCAATGAATTAAGCTATTTAAAAAGAAAAATATGTTTTGATATTCACTTACCACAAAAGCAGTATAAGCGATGGCAATTCGTTAATCATATGAGTATACGCCTGCTAGATGTGTGTTATTGAAACATTATTTATGTAAGAGATGAGAGATTAAAAGGATTGAAAGTCTAATTAGTTATGGAAAATAAGTTGTAGAGATAATTGAAATAACTATAAATAAATAAAGATAAGAAGAAATAAACAAAAGAAAAGGAAAAGAAAAGAAAAATGAGAAGAGGAAAACGTGCAGCCCCCTTTTCTTTTTTTCCCTTCACCTGTCATTTTCCATCTCTCTCTCTTCACTTATTGTTGTAATAAAAAGAAAGTTACTCCCTCCGTTCCGCTCTATTTAACATACTCTATTATTTTATACCACACATCTATTCATTTTATAAGCTAAATGAAGCGGAACGGAGGAGGGAGTACTTTTTTGTATGGCATAAAACAAAAATGACGTGGCTATGAAAACTTGGGGCTGAAAATGAGGCAGCCAAGAACTAGTGGATAAACCATTCCACCAAAACTAAAATCTCAACGATTTTTCCAAAAGGAAAAAAAGCAATGCTACTCCATGGAGCAACTTCAAGCAGATGCTCGATGAAATGCCCCAGAGACCGCCAAACTCAACCACACAACAAAAAAGCCCCTATCTTTCTCCATTTCTCCGCAGGCAAATCAATAGCAGCTGCAGTCGCCGCAGCCGCTGCCGCACTGGTGTTATCCGCCGGCGCCATTGAGGTGGCGGCGCCGTCGCAGTCGGACGAGACGCTGTCCAACGTACCTCAGACGCTATCGAGCGTGTGCGGTCCCGATCAAAAGGACTGCACGAAAAGATACAAAATCCAAAGGCCGAAATCGAAGAAGGCCGAATCTTGCACCAGTAAATGCTCCACTACCTGCATGCAAGGCGGTTTCGGCGCTCCCGGCGAAGGCCCCTTCAACATCCGCAGGTAATTCATACTCACTCTATCTCTAGGAAGTCGAGTCATTTCTCAAATATATGTAAAGTACAAGATAATGAAACAACTTAACTTTGTTTGAACACGGAAAGTCTATATATGTAAAATGGGTACTATAGTATTTGATACTTATGTTCTTGGTGCCTAATTCTATTTCATGACACTGAAAAATTATGTTAAATCTATAATGTTGAACTGGGAATGAATGGAAATGGGGATTCTAGCTTATAAACTCCATGTTGTTTTGCACCAGCAGACCATTAGTAGTTTTCAAAGACGGTTTTCGAAGTCGAAAATACTGGTAAGTAAGCCCTTTTCACCTTTGATTTCACCATTTTCCTGGATTTCACTTCCACTGATTTCTTGTTTACAACATTCTTGAAGATTGAGATATGATTTTTTTTTTTTCTTTTTTTTCCTTTTTCTTTTTCTGCAGTTTATCAGAATGCTCTGATATCTGCAACTTGATTGGAGATGGTGATGATGGACCTTGATTCATTCATTCATTCTTTCTTTTTCCCATTTACACATATACTTCAAAGTAGAATGAGGGATATTTTGGGCCTTTTCTTTTGCTTGTATGTAAATTAATTCACACTCAACTACTCCTTGCACAAATGTACCACAATTTGAACTCATCTACTCAAACATTCAATATACAAGAGTGAGTTTTTTTCTTTTTTAACGTCGAGTACAAACAATAAGTCGTCAGTGGAAATATAAGGAGGAGATACACCTTGTATATAAAGGGATGCACCACCATAAGGGCTTTTGGAAGGAGCCTAAAGAACAAGAATCGTGTGAACTTTGCTTAGAGTGGAATGGATAATATCCTACTATTAGTACGGTTCGATGGTACATGCGGCAGTTCTTACGTTTGAATTCCTCAGAAATTTCAAATATTTGTTTCCAAGACTATCAAACAATTCTCCTAAATCTGTTGAGTTTGTTATGTTCCTTTTCACTGTGAAAATGTCCAATGACGTCTGATGCTAAATGAAACTAACTTGATGTTGAGTTGAAAACTTCACAACTTTTCAAAAACATAATAGAAAAAGAAGAGAGAGAGAGAGATTAGTTTCGACAAAATAGTACTCCGTAGTAATCTTCTTTACTCTGATTTAGCTCATTTTATGAGACGAAAGGCCAAATCAGAGTAAACGGAGTCGGTACCAATCTCAATAAAAATAAACCAAAATTTATCTCAAGTCATTATATGTAACAACCTTCAAATGTACATAATTCAACGAAACTGCTTCAGCTGCGTATTCAAATAGCAGCTGATGAACAAATTAAAAAAAAAAAAAAAAAAAACCATCAATATTCGCTATATTCGTATCGATAGTCAAAGGTACAAGCATCGAAGCACACCGAACAAGTCTACACTCCTCTACCGCCATTCAAAAGCCGGCACTTTACAGCAAAAACATTAGCAGAAAGAGAGAGAGAATAAAACAGCAATCGAAAACCTAACCTCTATCTACCGCCGGCGGAGATGTACGGGGAGACTAAGCGCGAGATCGCGACGCGGAGGCGCGGGTAGAAGCTGAAGAAGTACGAGCCGACATCGCGGAAGAGGTAACTCGTCGTCTCGACGAACAGATTGAGGCTGCGGAGCGGCGGAACGTACAGAATGAGCGGCGCCACCGAGAACGCCACCGTGAAGAACAGCTGAAGCATTTTGGGTTTTTGATTTTCGAAAAATAAATTATAATTTCCTTTTTGTCTCTCTCTCTCTCTCTCTCTCTCTCTCAATAATTTGTAATTATAAATGTTTTGGATCGGTTTTGAATTAAATTGGGGGTTTACAAAAACTGACCGACCTAACGAACGTGTGGGGATGTTAAAGCACGGCGGTTTTTAGGTTGCCGAAAAAATTAGTGTATTGTCTAAATTGCCCACGCGCTTGCTTGAGGTTTAGAAGGGTAAGGATGGGATTTCGCGTGGATTTGGTGGGAAAATTCGGGAAATTGCATTTTGCGCTCCCAACATTCGGGAATTTTCACAATTGCCCAATGTAGGCTAAAATTGATAGCAACGTTAGATTCCACCAACTTATAATTTAGAATATAATCCTTCCATCACATTGATATATGGATAAATTTTATTTTCGTTCGTCTCATTAATATCGGGATATTACCAAAGATGATAAAATCATAACTCAGTGAAACTCATCCACACTACTTAATTTACTACTATTTACGTTATTCATGTATCAGTGGGACAAAATTAAAAGTGAAGTGTTTTGGACAAGTAAATTAGTCCTTTTAAGGGTCTCAAGAGGTTCACACGGAGTTTAATATATTAACAACAATGTTCTAAAAAGCGCTAGGCGCTAGTCGGACGGTGGAAGGGTGACTAGCGCTAGGCGGGAGCCTAGGCGCCGCCTAGGCGGATTCGAACTATAATGCTTATTTTTCCTATTCTTACAATATTGTTGCCAAATTTATAATAAATACACATACTATGACAATTGATATGTTAGTTTCATAATTATAAATCCAAAATCATACATAAAGTAGCATAGTTTGCATAAACATAGATTAATTAACACATAAAGACTATTGATTAAGCTACAAGAGCGACTCGTTGGGTATCACATAGAGCCTAGGCGGATTACTTATTAGTCGGACGGCGAGGTACTGACTAGCGCCTAGGCGGCGTCTTTTAGAACACTGATTAACAATAATATGTTAAAGTGATGTTTAAAGTACTCCGTATATGATTATAATTTTTTGTATGAAAGCTCACTGCTTAAATTGGAAATGCCCTAAAATTTGTGAGCAGATCGAAAAAGAAAAAACTCTAAAATTATGTACCGAGAGAGTATGTTTTAGGTAGTACGGAGTACTGGCTGGGCTTTATATTACAGGCTACACCTACATTTTTGCAATTGTTAAATTGGGCCTCAAAACTCTTCTTTTGGGCTTAAAAATATTCCTCATTTCTATATACTCCCTCTGTCCATCATTTACTGACACAAAAACTATATTGGGACGTCCACCATTTACTGACACTTTCCGTTTTAGGACGTAGATCCCACAATCACTTTAACACTTTATACATCTACTTTTTATTACTTTAACATTTTAATACTATTATAAAATTCAAATAGACCCACAATTATTCAACTTTAACACTTTACACATTAATTTATTATTATACCATCAAAATGCAAAAAAAATTGTGCCCATAAAACTATGTCACTATATAGTGGACGGAGCGAGTACATAATTATCTTTCACCATAAACTCGTGATTAAGAACTCTTGTAGAAAAGATTCAGGAATACTATTGGTTTGGAACAAAGGAAGTAAAAACTTCTAATGATATCACATACAATCTTATTAATTAAGAACACGAGGAATGTTCTATTACCCATCATGGACATTCTTAATATGTCCACGAATGACGTAATATACTATTAATGAATAAAAATATTAAACTATATACCCTACTTATCCAAAAAAAGTAAACTATATCATTGCCATATCAATCGTGGGGAGGGAAACGCGTTTCTGTTAAGAACATATGCACTCTCCACAACATATATACTAAGATGTATCTTTCTCTATTTAAGAATTATGGCAAGTGAAAGAATTAAATAAAAAAAAAAATGCATGAAATCTGATTCTTGTGCATAAGTCTAAGAGAATAAACATCACAAAAGAATTTATTTATCTAAATGCATAATAATGCTTGCAATCTACATAAAAAAGAGTGGTCCAAATTTTTGTGTATAGTGATGAGAACCAGAATCACAGATGTAACATGTGGTTTTGTGCTAAAGACAACATGCACCTGTCCACACTTATAGCTTTCATTTCACGTAATCAACGAAGCGCAACTCACTTGGTAAGACGTTTCCGCTCCGACCACGCATACCACTCATAAGGGAAAGGAGAACCATTTTTTATCCTCTTTTGATGAAAAGAAAGGGATTCATCCTATGCAAATGAACACATCACACTTAGCGCACACACACTAGCTAGTGGTTCTGCTGCAAAAAGGGTGCGTAAAGAACGAGCCCTCTTTGGTTCATCGCATAAATTTTAAGGACGAACTGAACGTGAAAAACAGACATATGATTATATCATCATTCCCAACAATGGGTGAATCGATTTTCTCGTGTTTCTTGTGACAGGATTTTAAAGTGTAACATGTTACCTCCATATGAATCATGGGAATTGAGATAGAATGTTAGCTGTTGCACATTTTGTGTGTGTCCTATACCCTTAAACAGTTAAATGTCGAAGCTACTAGGTGAACAATCGAGCTTATGAAGTAAAATAAGGATGGAGAATTATCTTTAGGTGAAAGGTTGGTGTTAGCTTGCCATGTTGAAGCCATTGGTCCCATTTGCGGATGCTTCAGCCTCGTAAAAATTCAGACCCCTTGTCCGACCAGGTGCCCCACCCTTGATCGAAGATAAATCCAACACAAATCTGCAAGAGAAAAGTCGAGGATTCAATATTCAAGAAAAGATGGTAGTTGCATTACTGATTTCATGTCAATTTCGCGTACATTCTGCCATCTGTTTTCTCTTGCTGAGGACTACAGCAGTTTATTAGGATCTTCTGATCAACTTTTGAGACGGTGTGCTCCAGAGGCACGTGAATCGAATCTTGAGCTGAAAAGGAGCGCACCGATTTCAGTTGACGAGCCAAATATTTTATTGAAGTCGAGCAATTTTGGTTCCAAAACTAACCTGGTAAATTGGTAGTCTTGGCACCATCACTGAGGCCTAGAAGCTTCTGCAAGATTTGTGAGATGCAATTTTTAGTGTCATATCGAAAAATGGGAGCTCAGATAAAGCAAAAAATAATTTGCAGGGAATATTCAATCACTTTGAGATTCTCGTAGCACGTCTGCAGATCATCATTGACCAAGATATGATCAAAGAGTTGAGACGAGGTTCCTTGCTCAATCTCTGCCTTGGCATTTCGCAGACGTTTCTGGATCTGTTCTTCTGTCTCAGTCCCCCTATTTGGATAAACACGAACTTCTGTGAATAATAAATTATGCAAGGAGATATGACTTAATATCTAGGAGGGTGGCCAACCTTGAACGAAGTCGTTTCTCAAGATCCTCGAACGAAGGAGGACATATAAAGACGAATATGGCCTCAAGAGAACAACCCCTCACTGATCTAGCCCCTTGGACATCAATGTCAAGAATGCATCTCTGCACAGAACAATACACATCCATTTTTAAACTTCACAAAATCGAGCATCGAAGATTTGAATTATCGAGGAAAAGCAAACAAGAGCTTATACTTTTCCTTGGTCAGTAACCGTCTCAACTGCTTCTACACTTGTTCCGTAGAGGTTTCCATGAACAGCTGCAAATTCTAGGAATTTTCCTTCTTGTATATCCTTCTCCATCACACTACGTTCAGTGAAATGATAGTGAACCCCATTTTTCTCGTTGTTTCTTGGAGCTCGAGTGGTGTGGCTCACAGAAAATCCAAACATCGAAGGGAAATCCTCCATTAGTTTGGCGATGAGGGTACCTTTACCAACTCCCGAAGGACCACTGATAACAATGGGTATTTGAGCTTCACCAACCACACCTTTACTCCAAGCAACAACTTCACTCCCTAGCCTCACTCTCTGCTCCCTAACAAAAGCAGTATTCACCTAAAAATTCGGGAAAATAGGCATCAAAGATTCGAAACCTAGCTAATAAGAGAGATGCATACACACATGATCAGATTCTCTCGAGTACGACAAGGAAAAAACAAATCTCAAGAAAACAATACGCGCCACCTTTTACTCGGCATCAAATATAACCAAGAACGAGGATGCTAAGAAGAACGAACCTCAAGAAACCAAAAGCAATCATCTGAGGTTGAGTCACCCTTAATAACCAGAATACGATCTTCATCCAAGGCTATAGCAGAGTGGCCCTTTGATAGATTAGGCTTGGTACCAAATACAGTGGGAATCACCCTATAATACAATGAAACTCTAAGTTATTTAACTTCAAGAAAACCAGCACTGACATACGAGCTTAGATTATTACCATTCACTTGTCGGTTTATCAAAAATCCGAACTCCATCCGAGCAATCAGATCCACTTCCCATTGCACCAATGACAAACTGAATTCACATTAAGAAAAGGTCCAAGATTTATCCATAGCCATGGACACACATAGAAGCATAGCATTCATTCAATATATCGAATTTTCCGTACTGTTCTACTGGAGCCCATATCGATAATCGTTTCACAGCCCTTCGATTTTAAGCAAAGCCCATTCGAAAGATCCCCATGGAGATCATCAGCAATGAAAGCTGGAGCTTCACCCTGATCATAGCACACAATTAAGCTACCATTTCAATTATTCAGAAATACTTCAAGAAAATCAAATTATTTCTTCATGTTCACAATAATCGATCAGAAACAAGAGCTCTCACCATTGATAGCTGCAATCCAACAAATCAACAAACAATCTGAAGAAAAAAGAAATGAAACATGAGATCTAAATATACAGTCTGCATTGCTAGAGAAACTCTCACACACACAAACACACACTGATTTTGATCAAAACTGGAAAAACAAAATGAAAAAATTCTTGTTTTTTTATACAAATCAACGCCTGAAAAGAACATAATATAATAAAATAAAACCCAAATTGCCCGCCACATAATTCGAATCGTCGAAACACCCATCATCACATTCGACCGCTTCCTACAAAGTGAAAAACTCTAGCACCTCCATTGAAAACACAGAGCTAAAGAAAGAATTTACAGAGAACAATTTCGGAAAAGCCCATCAAAATTATTAGAATCACCCCACCTCAAATTCACCCCCAAAACCACTGGATTAAGCTACTGGGCATCTGTTCTTCACCCTCACTTTCCTTTTTCTATTTATTCAGTTTGTTCCCTTACCTCGTACGCTCGGTTTATGCGTGCAAAGGGGAAAATGGCCGATCCAAGACGCGATTTTTAAGGCAGCGAAAGCTTGGGATTGAGAAAGCAGGAGATTTTGAAGAATTTGGGAGGGAGGGACGCTCCCATTATAGAAAGCAAGGTTAATGGTAATAACTGCGGGCAGGGGGGATGGAATTCCAGTCGCATTCACTTCACTATGCTGCAATTTGACGGAAGATGTGTCTTTTTCTCTTTCTAGATTCCTTCTCTTTCTAGAATTCCTCTCCCCTCTTTCTTGATTTATTTATTCTCTCTTCCTCGACAAGTTGGGAAGAAAGAAACGGCGATTTCCACGAAATTTTCTTGGATAAATGTACTTTTTGGGAAATTCTATTAGGGCATCTACAATGGTTGGGCTCTTGTCCATGTGTCAAAAGATAGAGCCCAACTTTATTTTTGAGCACCATTGGAGAGCCCAAAATGAAGAGCCCGGGCTCTCCTGCAAGAGCCCGGGCTCTATGTTACTTGTGGGGCCACCATATATGCATTACATTTTATTTTACATTTAATAATAATAATAATATTGATAAAAAGTGGGACCCAATAATGGTATTAAGAGCCCTAAAATTAGAGCTCATGATTGTGAAATATTTTAAGTTTAGAGCTCTTGTCCATGTGCCAATTTATAGAGCCCCATTTGAGGCTCTCCATTGTAGTTGCCCTTAGGGGTGTAAGGGTACTACCCCAATCCATTCATTGTAAGCCATGTGGCAGTGGGTCCACTTATATTTTTGAATCAAATTTCTATTAAATTTTAATTCTATTTTTTATATCTAAACGTCCATCCTTAACGCCGTAAAATCAAAAACCCTTCTTGCCTTCTTCTTTCAAATTTCTCCCCCACTTACAGCCACCCTCTTCTCCCCTCTTCTCCCCTCTTCTCTTCTCTTCTGCACCAGACCAGTTTTTTTTTTTTTTTTGGAATTTTCATTCCGCCTCCATCCTCTCAATCTTCTTCCTCTACTCGATCTCTCTCTCTCTCTGCCTTTCTCTACAAATTTCTCCCACCATCATTCCATCTTCCCCAAGAAATACTCTCTACTACACTACCGCCTCCACCGGCCGTCACGAAATTGCAGGTCCTGACATCGAGCCAATGCGACTGCTCCGACTAGTCCGCCTACTTGAAATATCTCCCGGCGACTGCCCCATCATTCCAGGCAGATTGATAGTCTATAAAGTTTCTTTTTCAGATTTTGAAATAATGTGCACGCAAGATGTTCGTAAAAATGCAGATATGAAAATTGATATCAATCACTAGCTTGTGCGATTCATGTATATAGTGATTCATATATATAGTGATTCACATGTGTAGTGATGTATTAGATTGACAATTGTTACTGTGTTTATGAGTAGTGGTTTTCTCGTTGCTTTATTTTATGTGCTATAAGACAAATTTATTTCAACTGGATTTCAAGCTTTTGCTAACTCTAACAAACTTATATTAATGTATTAGAGTTGCAGAGCACAAAAA
The DNA here is from genome assembly GCA_029379335.1 of Thymus mandschuricus. NCBI lineage: Eukaryota > Viridiplantae > Streptophyta > Magnoliopsida > Lamiales > Lamiaceae > Thymus > Thymus mandschuricus. The sequence goes on along the minus strand of CM057081.1, from coordinate 2,089,648 downwards.
ATACACCAATGAGCAGCAAATATAAATGTTTACATATTGTTTCTCCGTATATATTAGTTTTCCTAGTGTGTAAACTAATTAAAAAAAAATGACAGCAAATATAAATGGAACTCCAACTAGTGCAAAACTAATTCAGAAGTCAGTTACATGTCTAATGGGAACTGAGAGAAACAAAAACCACCCAAGAAATAGAAACTAAAATTTCCAAGAAGTAAGTATTTCTCCCTCACAACCTTGACAAAAAAATCATATATAACATTGCACCAAAAAAAGTTATCGTTCAAAATCCTGCATTAATTTATGTTGTCGATTGATCCTCCATCCTTCTTTGGTTGCTTCCTCCCACCGTTGCCTCGACTATCGCCTCTACTGCAGCTCCCTCGCCTGCCGCCAGACCCCGGAATCCCATTTCTGCCACCGCTTGTATGGAAGAATTACCCTGTGCATTTTTAATTTTCACCAAAACCATCAATCTACCTATTATATATATCATTTAGTGTATGTATTAATCTATACATATACGTTAAAAAGATGGAAAGAAAGAGCAATATTAACGAGAAGATAACATACTTGTGATGGATAAGGATGTCCATATGGATATGCGAATCCAACATGAATGTTTTCGATACCTTGCATGGGATATTGGTAGTATGGCTGTGGTTGATTGATGTGAAAAGGGGAAGCAAATGGCAAGAATTGACCTGATCCAAGGGTTGACATTTGAGGTGGGATCATAAGACTTGCTGCCTGTGATATTTGAGTATGAGGTGTGTCTTGTGTGTGTAATTTCTTCTTCTTGGAGGCTTTCGGTTCTGCATTTAAAAACACGCACACAAACATATCAAAAATTAAACTTGATAAATTAGCACAAGAGATGCATGTTACTCGAAATGACAACAGACTGTCAAGATACCAAACACCGATCCAAAAAACCTCATTATAAAACCTGAGAACCATCACAACAAGACAGAAAATATTGGAGCTAAATAGATTGTAATACTTCAACTCCGAGATCTATTGGAGCTATTACAGTGTTTGTATTTAATAATTAAGCATTAAGTACTTCAGTAATTATTACTAGAGCTTCTTTCAAGTTTAGAGAGAATAGGTAATATGAAAGACATTTAGATAAAGAATTGATGTAAGTTACAGAGAAAACTTACTTGAATCTTGAAGCTTATTCTTTCCCTTTCCCTTTCCCTTTCCTTTTCCTTTTCCACCTTTGTTCTTGTCCCAATGGCGTGTTATGTGGGAATTTGTAGTGCCTCTGGTCTTGGCACACACAGGTAGGGCTGCAAACGAGCCGAGCTACTCGGGACTTATTCGGTGCTCGATTCGGTAAAAGCTCGTTCGAGCTCGAACTCGTTAACAAACGAGCCGAGCTTCGAGCCCGAATTCGAGCTCGGTTAACTTAACGAGCCGAACCCGAGCAGTAAGGTGTTCGGCTCGTTTTGCTCGCGAACGTGTTCGGCTCGTATGTTAATCGAACATGTTCGCGAGCCTGCTCGCGAACTCTTAATCGAACCTCTAATCGAGCCTGTAAACGAGCTTTAGCATTTATGTGTAAAAAATTGTAGGTAAGAGAATTTGAATTATTGTCAAATGTTAATGAGTTAAAATTAATTTCAAATTACAACCAAAACTAATTAAGGACTATACCATAATTAAAATTAAAAAATATGTATATATGCTTTGTTCTTTTTGGATTATATTTTGTATTTTGGATGAATTTCATTAGGTGGATTTTTATTTGATGAAATTCATTTTAATTCAAGTTCATTTGAAGTTTTAAAAGACAAAATTAAATATGTTTATATCATGTTTTTTAAACGAGCTCGGACTCGAGCTTTTCATGAGCCAAATTCGAGCTCAAATCCGAACCGGGCACGAGCCGAACTCGAGCCGAATTCGAGCTCAAAAATTTTAACCCGAGCCGAGCTCGAGCCCGGATTTGAAGCTCGAATCGAACTCGAACCCGAGCCCGAGCCTGTCAAATACTAAACGAGCCGAACCCGAGCAGACCAATACTCGATCAGGTTCGGCTCGTTTGCAGCCCTACACACAAGATTTCGCACCATAATACCACCATTCTTACCATTATCATCCACCACCAAAGTATCAGAATTAACATTGCAAGGACCACTACTGCACAAATTTGTCAACAAAGCATCTAACTGATGTTTGGCCTCTTCAAGACTTTCCCTCAATATTTATACAGTTAGTCAATATTTATTCATAATAATTATGCAGAATAGTTAAGAAACTCAAAAGGTTAATGGAGCAAGAAGCGTGCTTCTTGCTGAGAACTTTCAGCGAACACATACCGTGCGTATTTTTCTTCTCACAATGTGTAGAGCATAAATTCAATTCCAAATACAATCCTTTAGGTAGGTGAATTCGTCAGTGAGATATGGAGGGGAAAATGGAATGATGGTGGGAGAAATTTGTAGAGAAAGGCAGAGAGAGAGAGATCCAGTAGAGGAAGAAGATTGAGAGGATGGAGGCGGAATGAAAATTCAAAAAAAAAAAAAAAAAAAACAAAAACTGGTCTGGTGCAGAAGAGAAGAGAAGAGGGGAGAAGAGGGTGGCTGTAAGTGCGGGAGAAATTTGAAAGAAGAAGGCAAGAAGGGTTTTCGATTTTACGGCGTTAAGGATGGACGTTTAGATATAAAAAATAGAATTAAAATTTAATAGAAATTTGATTCAAAAATATAAGTGGACCCACTGCCACATGGCTTACAATGAATGGATTGGGGTAGTACCCTTACACCCTTAATAGAATTTCCCGTAGTTTTTTTTATCAGTGTTAATTGACATTTCTTGAACCTATATTCGAAGGGTAATTCTAAATATAACCCCCAAATTGCTAATCATAGCCCCCAAATTAAAAAATAATTAAAAATTATTGGTTAATTTACAGTCATATCCCTAAATTTATAACCCCTGAATACCGAGAAAACGTACAGCCCCTATCATTCTAATTCTAGTAACCCTACAATATAACCCCCCAAAACCGAATTATACACGACAATTCATAACCCCCAACTTAATCTTTTAATTGTAACCCCATTTTTCCGAAAACATTAATTTTCTCACCCCATCGCCGCCGCTGCCGCCGCCATTAATTTTTTCGTTTCCTCCCATTTTTCCTAAAACATTCGAATTTGAAGAACAAGGAAGACTACCGACGAGTGCGATTCGAGCGACGAGCGTTGAAGATGAAACCGAATTCGGGATTCTTTTCTTTTCTCCATATTTGGGGGCTATACGTACTTCCCTCAATATATTGGGGGTTACAAGTTTAGGGATAGGATTGTAAATTAATTACTAATTTTTATTAATTTTTTTAATTGGGGGCTATGTTTAGCAATTTGGGGGTTATATTTAGAATTACCCATATTCGAATATGCATAGTCGGTTGGAATGGACAATATACGTTTTGGGCTTTAGGTGTGGTATTGGGCTTGAATTCTTATGTTATGCTTATTCGCTATTTATATAGAGCAGTTATTCTCATTTTTTATTGATTTCTCGCGTAATTCAATGTTATCTTTACATCTCATGTTTGTTTATTGTTCTTTAACCTTATGCTGTTACAACAATGGCCGAATATGAAATGATGTGCAAATTTAGGATGATATGATATCATCCCATCAAAAATTATTGTACCCTTTCAAATTATATCAAAACTTCTAAATTGAGAAGTTCTTGTTCTTGTAATTTTGGAATTTGGGAAGATTACAAAATGGAATCCAATGTGATTATAAAATTAAATGAATAATGTTAAAAATAACTTTTTTGAAAAAGAAAAACATAAATTATCTCTGTCTCACCCTAATAATCTCTATTTCCCTATTAGAATGTCTCATTTAATTGTCCACTTACCTAAAATAAAAAATTTATACTCTCACAATTAGTAATATAATATGAACCCCATCATTATTTAATGTGTCGATTTTGCAGTGGATAATTAAATAGTACAGAGGAAATATGTATTTAGAAATAATTTGCCGCCAATAAATGTGAACTGAACCGTAAAAAAGTAAGGGACCACTAAAAAGCTTTGGCCCATGTGAAGTGACGTCCCCTCTTTAAATAAATAATTAATTAATAATTATTGTATTAGTATACTAAACTCAGGCATAAACCTGCATATTTAATACTGTATTTAATAAATTTAAATATTTAATTATGTAGCTGACCCTCCAATTAAAATCGGACGCCTGCATAAAGGCATTTTTCTTTTGAGAAATCTATGGAAAGTCAAGGAATAAATTTGACCTAAAATATAATTCAAGGCTTTCTGGATTGACCAAGTAAGAGGGAAAATTGATCTTATCAATTTGATCACATTTACTCCCTCTATCGTAAGAGGATACGTTTCTTTTCAAGTACGAAAGTTAAAAAATAGTAAATTTGTGTGTTAACCTGAAAGTGCATATGTAACAAGTGTCATTTTCTTCCATATTCTTTACCCAATAAAAAAATTTACCCTCTTATTCATAACGTATCAGAACGCAAAATATATTCATTTATGAGACGAAAGAGTAATTTAGTGATCAGAGACTACTTAGAATTAGTCCTTAGTATGCGTTGTAATCGTCCATTCTTCGGTTTGGTGGCTCTAAACCGCAACCGCGGGCGAACCGCGGTAGGTGGTTCTTAAGGTATTTTTTAGTTTGTTTTTCATTATTAAGTTTTTGAAATTCTAAAAAAAAAAATTGGGTAGAGTTCAAGAATTTCGAAAATTTTGAGCCTTAATTTTGAATACTACTTTCATTGTCGTTTTTTAATGTATACTTTTAAACACCGTGATAAATGTATTTAACTTGATAACGAACAGTTGGATCTAGACGATTCCGGTTCCTTTTCGAACCAGCGGTCCGGTTCCAAAGCTTTAGAGTTTGATAAATGTATTTAAATCTCACAATCTCATTAAACTCTTTTTCATCCCAATCTTGAGATTTTATTTTCTTGTAAGTAGTGTTACTTAGGCCTTAATTCAACCCAAGCCTTAGTTTATTTTATTCGGCCCACATATTATTGGGCCCAAATCTAATGATGGGGGATTATGTGATCATATATGATCATACTCGTATTTACTGTCTTTATTCCGTTGATAACGAATTCGTCGCTAAGTATTAGGAAGTGAATTCACATACAAAAAGTTGGGATTATACCCTTTGAACAACATTTTGATACATTATCACATACAAAACTATGCAACATAATTTTTAGTCATAATAAAAGATTGTGGACCGAGCGAGTCAGAAGAAAGATCGGTTGGAAGGAGGTGTTCCCATGGCTCTCATGAAATTTGCTATTTCCAAAACCCTCGCAATTTTTGTTCCTCTTTTGCCCTCGGCACTTGCCTTCCTCTCTTCCGCTTTTCTTTGAGCTTTTGCTATCTCGTTCTCCATCTTCTCCGTCGCTCTCGCCCTTTTCTCCTCGATTTTCCTCTACGATTTATATGTATAGTTTTTTAATATTTCTTGATAAAAATATTAATCAAATAACATATACTATTAATCCTAATTAATTAATGATTACCTCGACACGTTTCATCCATGAAGAAGCCTCATGCGCTTGCTTCTCTTCCCATCCATTGATTATGTCTTCCTCTCTCTTGAACCGGTTGTTGATCTTCGCCACCTTCGCGTTCTGCCACGCTCCGATCTTCGACTCCGCCTCCTCTTTCTTTACTCGCCGCATGGCCGCTTCGCCTCCAGCCGGGTCGATTACTATTGCTAACGGGTTGTTGGCTTCGAGCCGACCGGCCAAGCCGGTCGGACCGGGGGCTGACTGGTTGTGGTCGGTTCGGATGGTTGAACCGGCAAGGACAAGGGCGTTGAACTCGTGGCTGATGGTGGTAAAGTTGTCCGACGACGACGCTATGGATAGAGACGATGAAGGTGGCGGCGTCAAGGCGTAGATGTCTCGAATCATGGCGGGTGATTCTTCGTTGTCACCGTCGTCTCTGTGAATAGTGTTTCTGGTTCTTTGCTCGTTCAACATTGAGATAGAGAGAGGGGAGATAGGGTTTCAATCGTTGATATTGATCATGGATGAAAGATGATTGTTGATCAATTTACGTGTGAGTGTTGATTAATTTTAGTATAATATATAGTGGCTAGTCATGCATGATCACTTTTAAAAGTTATAATGTACAAAAGGGACCCATAGTATTTATAAAATTCCGGGAATGAAAATGATACAAACGTTTGATCTTGATCGTTTGATGAATTTGCATTTTATTTTTATTTAATTTTCAATAGCCTTAGAGGGTTAGGATCAGGAACTAGCGTATATATTACATACGTTCGTGTCTTCTCCTTTCGTACCCACACTTGTGGACTCGATTTCCAACAAATGCACCCTTTTAATTAATATATAGAGGCATAGATAGAGGTGTATAAAATAACTTTGTTAATAACTATTTTTTCTTTTGTTTAGTGGATAGAACATATATATATATACATTCATTGACTTATTAACATTAATTTGAACTTCGATTTCAAGTGTGATTCTACGTGTAATGAATACATTAATTACTCTTTTGATATTCATAATAAAATGTCGGCACCAACTTTTGTCCTATACATGAGTTGTCCTTTAATTACATACTATGTTGCTACCAATATCACGAAATTTACGCTAATCTGAATTAGTCCTAATCGAGACTCGTGGCACACCATTTGATTACATACTAGGGGCTAAATTAACCCACTACCCAAATTGTCAAAAAAATTGTACGAATTTACATTTGAATTTACATTTATGTTTATTTGAGTATTTTTCACTTTTCAGCATATTTTATTTATTTTCAAGATAAGATTTTTTTTTAAAAAAAATCAATAAATAAAATAATTAAGTCACAATATATTTACACAAAGTTGGAAACAATATATAACTGAAAAAAGAAAATTAATTTAATGAATAAAATAATAATATAATCGATACAAATACCTTAACCCACTATTAATTACTCGTCTTAATTCATGCACAGAAAAAAAGATTTTTTTTTTCTAGTGAGACAGAGGGAGTAATTAATTAGTTCTAGTGGCTCTAGAATGAAAGAAAACTACACTATTTACTCTCCATCCGTCCCACTTAATTAATCCACTTTGTTTTGGCACAGTAACCAAGAAAAACAAAGATATAAGAGTTTTAAAAGGTATTTTTGTGTGTTAATTTGTTTCCTCTTAGAAAAGTGGACTAATAAATGAGATAGACGAAAAAGGAAAGACGGACTAATAGAGTGGGATAGACTAGAGTGAGTAGTATTGCATTCTTTGCGAGTGGGTAATAACTAATAGGGTATCTATACTTTATGACCTAAATTTTGAGCATTTTTTGATTTTTAACTCAAACTTTGATTTATTTTAAAAATCCTGAACTTTATTTTTTATTTTAGTTGTGACCCACACTCAATTTTTCGGCACCGGAAATATGTCTCACCTTGCCAACATGGAATGTTATGCTTCACATCACACACGTCGAATTTTATGCCGACCGTATCAGACGTCTCGGTAGGCGGAGGTGCCAAGATTCCTCAAGGAGCCCAGCGGCGCTCCGGCCAGTGTTGTAATCATCATCACTAGTTTCAGCGGCACAGTGGCATTTGTCAGAAAATTGGAGAACGACGAAATCGGCTACATGCTCGTCGAAATCATGAAGCAGATCAAGATCTCTGCCGAGGGCAACAATTTTGGCAAAGGCACTCGCACCGCCCCGGCGAACGTGACCCTACGCTCCGACAACGAAGGTGATTTCATGTTCTACCGGAACCCCAGTGCGTTAGTTGATTTGTGTGTGCATTGATGGGGTACATAAATGAGTATTTTTGCGCTATTCACACTATAAGTTTTGGTTGAATCTGAAATCATGTTTGCTTGGATTTTATTTTATTTTATTTTATTTTTATTATTATTATTATTTTTTTATCTAATAAGACCCAAGTTTGTTAGGAGGGTTTGAACCTATTGGATCATAATCTAACTCATCAACCACTGGGCTTGGATTAATAGATCTTATTATTTGATTTTTCTGATTTCTTTTATTTGTTTTCTGCAATTAAGTTTGGATTTTAATGGTTGTCGAGTGAATCTCATGCCCCTCACCTCAACAACGCGAGCCACATTTCCGGTTCCGGAAAATTGAGTGTGGTCACAAATCAAAAAAAAAAGAAAAAAAGTTCAAGATATTTTAAAAATATACTATCAAAGTTTGAGTCATATATCAAAAAAATGTTCAAAGTTTAAGCTAATACGAACTTTGGCGCCATTTCATCAACCGGGTCGGGTTTCATTCACGTAATTGGCGAACCGGGTATAACATATGGGATCCGAAGTTGACCGTCCGAATACAGAAGCGTGACCCGTTTCCTTCTCTCTCTAGACTGAAGCAGAAGAGAAGAGAAGCTGAGGAAGACGATGGAAATCTTCCTGCGCGGCAATTGATCCATCGAGTACTCGTACTAAGCTGGAATTGTATCACCGATAATCGAGAAATCCTTGAATCGAAGATAACTTAACGATGAGGAAGCGAGATTTAGCAATTCTGATGCTCTCGGCTTTTGCGATTTTCTTCTCTCTCCAGGTATGCTTAAACCCACTCGTGAAACCCTCGCGTTCGTGTTCGTTGGACTCAATTTTCATCGAGTTGAGTGGTGGTTAATGCATTTCGTATTGATGAATGTAGCACGAGGGGAATTTCTCGTTCAAGGAGGCGTGGTTCCATCTCTCCGATGAGTATCCGATAAAGTACGAGGGCGACCGCCTCCCTCCGCCGATCTGAACGGCGACGGAAAGAAGGAGGTTCTTGTGGCCACGCACGATGCAAAAATTCAGGTATTTGTTAGTAGTGATTTTCGTTGTGATGTTTAGGTTCAATGAGGATATAATATTATTCTCAAATAAACATAGTTATCAGCTGCTAGAGTCGAGTGTGATTTTGAATTTGCAAGGAACTGCTATCCACCATGATGCATTTCAAAATAAACCGTGCTTGTTACGAGCTCATTGATGCCCCCTTTGAATATTAACTATAACTCTATAAGTAGATTATGCAATTAGGTTTTGGAACCTCATATGAGACGTGTAGATGAAGGGTTTAGTGAAGCACGAGTGCTGGCGGAGGTTTCTCTTTTACCGGATAAACTCCGTATAGCTACAGGGAGGCGTGCTGTGGCAATGGCTACTGGAGTTATTGAGAAAAGCTACAATAATAGGGAAGCTCGGAAGCAGGTGTTAGTTGTTGTGACATCAGGCTGGTCTGTTATGTGCTTTGATCACAACCTCAAGAAGCTGTGGGAAGTAAATCTGCAGGCACGTTGGAAGTTTTACATTGGCCGTATGAATCATCAACATTGTGTATCATATAATAGTTCTACAAAGTCCAGCTTCGTTTCCTGTTGGCTAATTCTTATTTGTTTCTTTAACAGAAGGATTTTCCCCATAATGCTCATCACAGGGAGATTGCTATCTCAGTTAGTAATTATATATTGACGCATGGGGATTCTGGCTTGATAATTGTTGGTGGGAGAATGGAGATGCAGCCTCATGTATGTTGCTTGTTCTTTCAGTATACTCAAGTTAGAAACCATTACGAATATAATTCGTTTTACCCTAGCAGAATGTGAAGGTCATTCTTTACGTTTTTCAGCTTGTGGAGTTCCTTGAACATTAGGCATAATTGTATGCAAACTACTATAAAGAAACAATGATAGTCGTAAAAATTTGAAGCCGTGCATGAGGGTTTACATTTAGTGTCCAAGAGAAAATCTCAATCCATTATTTATTGCCTATGACATAGGGTTTGATCCTTCTCATTCCCATTTCTTTCCTTAAAATGAAAAAAATAGAATAAAATTGAGTTCAGCACAGAACTGAGCTCTGGAATTCAGGAACCTAGTTCTAGTTGGAAATCTAGTTGCTTTCTGTACAGTGTTAATTACTTGATCTCCCTATAGGTTTTGGGCGGTACAAGAGGGACTTCATTATCGATATCTGATGTATGATAAACTTATAGTTCCAGTTTTCCAAAACCTGGAGCTTAATTGAATTCGATTCTATCTTTGATCTAAAGAATGGTTATTGATCAAAAGATGGACAGATTCTATTTATTGTAATTAGTTATAATTATGCCAATTGATGATGGAATCTTAGTATGATTTAGTTGGATATTAATCAGTCTTGAAGTTTTCTGCTTCTTTCAATTCTTATTGGTCTATCTTTTTGCTTGAGGCATTGTTCTGTGTGTTTAATGTCCACTCATTTATTTGTTAAACCCAGATGCATATTGATCCCTTGAAATTGAGATGGCTGACAAAAAAGCAGAGGAGCACAGAAGAAGTGCCACTGAAAAGGATGTAAGAACACTATCACCTTTCAAATGAACAATGTGTAAGCAGTCACAAGTATAGCAAGGTGCCAAGCATAATCTCAATTTGTTTGTGAACATAATCATTATACCAAATCTGTTGAGAGAGCACATGTCCGGACAGGTCCTTTCGGCCGATTTTTATGACAGGCTGTTCTTATTTTTTGCTATTTCTTGTCCTGTTCAATCCTTGTCCGCCTTTGCATGCTCGACCAAGGAATGTCCCTTAGAGACATTACAGAAAATCCCTACGTATAGAAACTAAGATATCTATCTGAGAGGGATTTTATCAAATCCCACTCCCAACAGAACCTATGGCGAGGGAATTTTATTAGCTCAAAGAGCTCATTTTATTTAATGAGATTTTCTGTCTTAGAGCACATGACATGATGTTGATACTGAAAAACTTGTAAATGTACGATCGGTGTGAATATTTTATTGCTAATAAGTTTATTACTTCCCTTCGATTATATACTTGTTCTTTGTCTTCTGTCAGGAGTCTGAAAATGCAGGAACAGAAGATTTATGGCCCTTTGCTTTTTATGCATTTGCTGGTCAAAGTGGTGAAGTGCGGTGTATCAGGAAACAAGAAGTAATTATTTATTTTACGAATATAATCTCTTTTGGCGGATCATTTCCTGTTCCAACTAAAACAATTATGTGATTTTTTTAGAGGAGGGGGTATCTTTGAACTAATGACCTAGGAAATGCCCACACGATAGACTACAGTCAGGACTGATTTGTTATGTGCAAAACAGTGTATGGCATTTCTAAATTCCGTCCTCAAATTTCTTTTCGATTCTTATAGATTTGCAAATTTGTCTGATATCTTCCATGTTTATGACCATTAATCTTACCTTATGCTATGCGATTGAAGTTTCTTCTTTGGATCATTGGATGGAAAATGTGTGCAATAATTATTAACACCTTGCTAATTACTTATTATTTGCGCAATATTTCTTATTCATACTGTGTCCTCAACCTGATTTAAGATTTCCTATCTTGCAGAACACAGATGCTAAAAAATCAGATAAACCAGAATTGACTCTACAGAATGACGCATAACTATGACGTTTGTTTGATATTATCAGCATTAAAAGTTGGGCCTGGATCTTTCTCCGTTTTTGCAATTCGTTACAGTGGAGAAACAACGCCATTTAAGTATTTATCCTTTTTATACAAATATGACTCAGTATAGAGAAATATTGTTATTATTTGTAAAATATTCTTTCAACTCTATATGCATAGTTGATGGATAAGCTATTTAGTTCTTCTCTGCTGTAGTTTGAATGCAGGGAGTTGAGAGAATCCATTCTAGGAGTCAATGGGTAAGCTGGGTTCTTTTGATCTCTTTCATACCTGACGTAGAATCTATGAGTTGATGTAAAGCCCATTCATGATCCTGACAACTGCTCAATTGTATCTTATCAGGAACTCCGGCGCACTCTCCTGGAAAGCATGTAACAAAAAAAGATTCCAACATGGCTAAACCATAAAAAAAACAAAGAGGGCGAGATTCCAATATTTTGTCCTTTTTTCTTGTTTACCCACTGATAGTACTAAGGTGCTTCTAGGATGAAGAAGATTAACGTTTTCCTAGTAACACCTCTATCAGCATGGGAAAAAAAGTAAGCTGTTATAGTACGTATTTGATTTGAGAACTATTCACCCTTTAATACAGCGTCCTTGTACATGATTGTCAGTCCTATATTCCTTGGAAGTTAAAGGTTTTGTAATTTTAAGAAATGATATATTAGTTGCTATCAAAGAGTTTGTGTTTTATTCTTTTGGGCATGATATATTATTATGCAATCCTGCGAATCTGCATGGTCACAGTCACTGATAATCATATTCATGTTATGTTTGGCTTTCCGACAGTACTTACTGAGCACTTCCTTGATATTATTTTGCAGGACATGCCATATATACCTACCATATCAAATTACACTCAGCTGTGGTGGGTACCTAACTCCTATTTTCGCCTCGGTATGTCAAAGTTGTGCTGGACAGAGTCCGGTACTAGCTCAAGGGACACGAAGCTTAGTATTGTAATTGTTTTGTTGGGCGTGGAGTGAGTGTGAATGCAAAAGGATTCGGTGCTGCTTTGATAGCGGCCGTTTGGAGCACTTCTCTCCAGCAGTATCAAAATGTACTTCCTATTTCCATTCAAGTTATAAGCAAATCATACATATTTCTTACAACCTTTGTTCGTATAAAATGGATTCTTCGGGTTTCTTTGGTGGGATTCGGAGAGTTGGATATTGGCTTAATTGTGTCAAGAATTTGTCATAATTTCTCATGTTTATATTGCTCTGCAGATTGTTCATTATTTACAACAGAAGCATTCAATCGGTTCTTTCAACTTATTAGGCTACACAGCACCGGCTCAAGCTGCTTTGTTGCTATTACTTGGGCCATTCATGGATTACTGGTTAATTAACAAGAGAGTAGACGCGTATAGCTACACCTTCTCATCAACAACTCTCTCTCTCTCTCTCTCTCTCTCTCTCTCTCTCTCTCTCTCTCTCTCTCTCGTGTGCATATGTTTGTTGGAATATCGTGTGCCATTGCTATAGGGACGAACCTGAGCCAGTTCATCTGCAAAGGCAGATTAACAGCAGTTTCGTTCCAAGTATTAGGACACATGAAAACAATCATCGTCCTAACATTAGGGTTCATTTTCTTCGGGAAGGAGGGACTAAACCTACATGTGATTGTTGGAATGATTGTTGCAGTGTTCCTGACGATCTGGTGCGGCCACGCCTCGTCTCAACCAAGTGGGAAAGAACGTGCTTCTTCTTCTTTGTATACCAAAGAAGAAGAAGAAGAAGAAGAGCTCGATGAGAGGTGTTCTTTGCTATATCCTGTTCGAAACAACGAAACAAGCAAAGATCTCGTTACATATATTTGTCATTATTGTTAGGTTTCTGAAAGAAGAAAAGAAAAGAAAACAAGAGTTAAGGAGAGGCTATATGATTAGATTAACTATAAATCTATTATATGATTAGATTATGATATGATACGTTAGTGTACGTTCACCTCGAAGGAATATGATAGAGATATATACCTTTTCCATTCTTTTTATTAATATAAAATTAATATTGGATATATATTACAATAGTTTTAAATAAGTCATATTCCTAGAAGGATTCGATAACCTGTATAGCCCTATATATATTTAATACTACACCCTTTCTTTTCCATTCCTTTTCTTTTCTTTCCAATGTCGACGATTAAATCCAATTTTTTGATTAAGATGGAAGCAATAAAGAAGAAGGTGGATCCTTTTCTTTTCTTTCCAATAATGTCGACGATTAAATCCAATTTTTCGATTAAGATGGAAGCAGCAATAAAAAAGAATATGGAAGCAGGTGACGCAGAGACAGGGGAGAAGCTGTTGAGACTGTTCTTGATTTTGAATGTTATCGTTCATGTAGTTTTAATCATACTTGTGTTGGCACTTGCATATGAATTTTGTTTAAAGTATATATACTATGTAATTAGCGAGTATTGCCTAGACTGTATGCTCGTTATCTCACCGCAGTTCCTACTTTCCTTGTATGCAATCTGGGAACAATATGGACATCTCCGGGTAAACACGAACTTGCTCCTCCTGCTTTATGAAGACGACGGTCAAGATAAACTCCGCGACAAGATCCAAGGCGAGGATGCCGAGTTTCTTATGAAACATGTAATGTGGTGGGAGTCGTTGAACTTCGTTGTGGATCGTGTGTCTCCGGTTTGATCGGCAATTTTTATTTATTTATTTTATCTCCTTTTTCTCTTAGCATAAGGTTTCTTTTCTTTTAGCATGTTCATGAGTTGATTAATAAAGATATACCAATGTTTTATGGTAGTAGGTTTTATACAATATGATATGATGGAAGGATTTTGTTACTTACTTTTGCTTTGATTTGCTTCTCAATTTTATTATTATTTTTTCATTTTTCTTACTATATTTTTTCATGAGAAAGGATGAGGAAAAATAGGTTTCGTAGATTTGTTGTTTTCCATCACTCATATTTGTGTTGATAAGTGTTTTGAAAACCGGATCGAGTTGACAGTTAAATCGATTGAACCATGATTTAGTCATGGTTTTAATTTGACCTTTCGGTTGTTTTTAAAACATTGATGTTGGTATTCTTGTAGCTATTAATTTAGATGAGGACATATTTTTGTTGATTGCTGAATGAGCTGAAAGTCAGCTTAATTATAAAGGCTACAACTACTTGCCACGTCATTAACAAACTAGTAACTAAGAAATAAACGGGTAATGCATACAAACGCGACTTCATTACTTCAAGTTCATCCTTCAAATGCTGCTTCCTTCACCAACTTCTTCACATTTACTGAAATAGTCTATATACTACTGTATAAAGGTAAATGAAACATGCGAATACAAGTTCAGATATGAAGATTACACCACCACAATACACAGTTGAACCAGAAAATTCCTATGCTGCCATTATCGATTCTTGGTGACTTTGGATAGAGGCAGGTTGTCCACAACATGATATAATCAGTCATCTCGATTTCCTTTTCCTTCTCCTCCTTAATCGGTCTACGTATCATCTCTCCAACCCTGTTCTTCAATCCAACAAACATTGTACAGGATGCAGTCGCAATCAACTGCATTCTTGCCCACAACATTATGAACACGTTCCTGCAAGCCGTTGCACCATCTTCGTATAGGTGAATCACCGCCAACCAAACTCTAACGAGTTCATTCCTCATGTATGGCCAGCATTCCTGCAAAATACCAAACCCTCCCACGTAATATAGTAAACAAAATACCAAATACGATGGGGATACTCCATCTGGCACAACGTCATCAAAGAAGTATGGCATCTTAGACGGCTTGATAAGAAGGAAAATCCACTGTGTAACACCTAAAGAAAATACAGCCACACTAACAACTTTACCCAAGATGTATCCCAAACCTCTGTTCTTTAGATGGAATACCATAAACCCAGCAATTGAGACGCAGGCGTGCAGAAAAAGCATTTTCGCAGCATATTTCTCATCAGCACTTATCCGTCGAAGCAAGAACTGAAATATGCTCTTTGCTTCTGCCCCTTTTTCATCTAACACAGCCACATTGTATTTGAAGAACAATTCCAACAGTACAATGAAGGCACAAATCACAGCCCAGACACATGGCTTGACCTCCTCCTCAGCCATCTGTGCTTGGGTCTCCTCCTCAGCCGTCAGTGCACGGGGCTCCTCCTCAGCCATAAGTGCTCGAGCCTCCTCCTCAGCCCAACGTGCCCGGGCTTTCTTAGCCTCTACCCGACGTGCTTGGGCATCCTCAGCCCGATCCCACATAAAGAGTATAAGGGCAACGAAGATAGCATACAGAGCAAAAAATTCGACTAATGCCCTCTCGTCCTTCACATTGTGCACAAACATGTAAAAAGACACACATGCGCTTCCTCCACATACACAGAAGCTCAAAATCGTCCAACATAGCAACCCACAGTCACTCATGAAGTGCCTGCTGAAGATACGGATTGACAGGAAAAAGACACCTACGATAGCCAAGAGCGCAAGGACAGCTAAGACAACCACACCAAACCATTGTGCCCCGCTGGATGTGGAATCCAATCCACGAAGTAGAGCCTCAAATAAAAGAGTACAAACCCCCTCAAGAGATATATCCTCAAGAGATAGCCTCATCTTTAATCTGAAAGATTACACATAAATTATTAATCTTTAGTATGGATTATCAACTGGGAAATACACAGCCCTACTTACTGAAATCATAGCATTGACAACATGTATCAAAGCAGTGGCATTCAAGTGAAAACTCTACTCAAATCATGTGAAAAACTATGAATTTCATAAATCAATCTTCACAAAAAAAAATCACAGAATTCAAATCTTCAAAACAAACTAGAATCATTAGAATAACAAACATAACAGCTAGATCAGCAACAATAAAAGCAAAAGAATGAAGAAGAAGGTTTTGCGAGTCTCACGTAGATTGAAGGAGAGCAGTAGCCGTCAATTGCACTCTCGCAGAGTCCTTCTCAAGTGTGAAATCCTAAAAAAATCAGAGAGAAAACATCACATGTTTTTATCGCAGAGAGAGAGAGATGTGAAAATTGCGAAGAAATTCTCAAACATTGTCATTACGAATCATGTGTATGGGACAAAGTCCAACTTCAATTCATACTATATCATGTAAAAGGATAAACAATTTATGCACTATATCAACATTCATATCAAAGCATTGACTCAAATTATTGAATTCTGAGTCTTCTAACTCTCATACACACACTTTCGCACAACAAACACGCACTCAAATCATCACACATGAATCACAGAACATGAAGGTTGAATAATAGGATGTAAGGGAGTATGTAATCTCTGCACTACTACTATACAATTACCTCTAAACATGAATCACAGAACATGAAACTTTATAAATTCCCAAATTTATATCTGTAAAACCCTGTATTGACGAGAAACCCTCGCATTTCGAGAGGACGAGTTGAAACAGAACTCCTCTAAGAAAGAACAATGTGTTCAACTGAAGCCTAAACTAATCATCTCGAATCACGAGAACATCAAAAGATTCTAAAGAATTCGACTAATTCAGCTTTCCTTTTTTACTTTTTCTTTTCCGCCAATACGAAGAAACAGAACAGATAGAAGCAGCAATACTAATCCGATTTGCTGAAAATGAAACTCGCAAAAAATCACGAAATACGCAAAACAAAAGTGAAAAACTCGTCAGATTCAAGTGACGATACGTAGATTTCATAAATCAAACTTCACACCAACAAAAAAAAAAAAAAAACCGCAGAATTCAAATCTTCGAAACACACTAGAATCCGAAGAACAAACATGAACAATGCATACAGATCGATCAACGAACAAAAATAAAAGAAGAACACGAAGGTTTTTCGAGAATTACGAGCGATAATGCGAATGAAGAGAAGCAGTAACCGTCGATTGCACTCACGTAGAGTCCTTCTAAAGCGTGAAATCCTACAAAAACAGAGAAAAAAATCACGTGCTTTATGAGTTTATCGGGGGGAGAGAGAGAGAGGGAGAGAGAGAGTGTTGTGAAGAAATTCTAACTGTTCGAGAGAGGAAATTTGGCGCCTGCTTGGGGGTGAAGACTCTGTATCGACTGAATTGAAAATGGCGAGAATATGTGTATTTATATTATGTGCTAATCACGCAACATGTATGCATGCTAATTTTCTAATTTTCCATTTTACTCAAAAAAATAAAAATTACGTAATACTCCCTCCGTCCTTAAATAAGTGTCCCGAGCCGTCATTTTGTGCAAACCAAGGAGAAGGGTAAATTGACACTTATGCCCTTAAAATCCTTGATTATTTATTTATTTATTTTTGTCTTTATCCCACTTTTAGATTTTCAAGAAAGGGTAGTTTTGGTAGTTTTGTGTAATTTTTGCTTGTAAAAA
This sequence comes from Thymus mandschuricus, assembly GCA_029379335.1. Classification (NCBI taxonomy): domain Eukaryota; kingdom Viridiplantae; phylum Streptophyta; class Magnoliopsida; order Lamiales; family Lamiaceae; genus Thymus; species Thymus mandschuricus. The sequence continues at coordinate 2,071,830 of CM057081.1, read as the reverse complement.
TGTGATAGGACACTTATTTAGGGACAAAATTTTTGGCGGCTCGGGACACTTATTTAAGGACGGAGGGAGTATTAATTAATTAATTACCAACGCAGTAGTAATTTTTTGGGGGTAAGAAATAATGTTCAAATAAAAAAAAAAAAAAATGGATTTCTTTATTCGACAAAAATTAACCAGCTTAATTTAATTTAATTTATCCAGGTGCCCTCAAAGGAACCGAGCCCTTAATTTTCTTGGCAAATTCTTGCATCTTCTTCGCTATTCCTCCAACTTGATAGTTGATATGATCTCTGTGTAATCGATGGTTCTTGGAAGGTGTGGATTTTGTGCTTAAAAGGAATAGCGAAAACGACGCCGTTGGGGGCAAGATGGTTTCCGCCGCCGGTTTGCAGCGGCGATCAGCTCTGATTGCGGCTGTAGCTTGTATATTGGTGCTCGGAGATGTGCCGGAGAAAGCCCTAGCTTGGCTTTCGTCGAAAATGTTATTGATAGGAAATGGCCCATCTCCCTAGGCCCAAAGGCCCAAAACCCAGCAGCAGGCCCAGATCGGTGAAGGCCCAATAGGCCCAGATCGGCAAAGCCCAATTCACACCAAACACAGGCCCAGGGAGTTGAGCCCTAAATCCAGAACGTGGGTTGATGGAGAAGAAATCGGGACTGGAAAAACCGCCCACACCTCCACGTCTCACCTTCACAACCGCTATGAACGTCATCTATAAATAAGAGAATTGACTGTATTGTACTCACTCATGCTATTTTGAATATACAGAAACATATTTTCCTCCCCGTGGACGTAGATCAATTCGATCGAACCACGTAAATCCTTTGTCCCTCTTTAAATTCCGCACACAAATCACTATACATTTGGGCCGCAAATCGAAGGTTCATCACTGGCGCCGTCTGTGGGAACGAAAATTTGTGTTTGAATTTTCGGTTCTTGCTGCTCAAAATCGCCAACAATGCCGAATGGAATGACAACACTTCTGGGAACTCCTCGCCGCCGACGGAGTCGCCGACGACAACCGGAGGAACCAGTATCGACGGTGGATGCGGAACAACCCCACAACGACATTCCTGAGGACAACCAGATCACCACCGAAGAGATCCCGGAGGTCCCTAACTCCGGTCAACAGAACGTTACTGTGGCGCGGCAGCACAGCCATCCTCGCAGTTAACCCAGCCTCACCGAGCTCCCGTGAGCTCGCGCCTAGGGCCACAGGCTACACCAGAAGGCCATGTGGAGGACCTCACGGCAAATCGGGACCGTGAGCTGTTCGGTCCGGAAGCAGCACTACGCCAGCCCCCAGTTATCCGACCGAGCTTAGCTGCTCGCCTCTCTCCAGTCATTCAGCCGAACTCGGCAGCTCCGCCGCCTCCACCGCCTCCAGGGATTGAGGAGTTGTTGAGAAATTATCTCGCCACGGCATCAGGGCGCGAGTTCCTCAATCAATACACATGCGCACAAGGTGCTGTTGGAACGGCTGCTTGAAAGCCGCCCCGTACCCAGATCTTGGTTCGGATGTGTTGATTCGATCGTGCACATAAGTTCATGCAAAGGCTCGAGTACATACCTTATGATTACGAAGAACGTGCAATCTGAGTCGTGTCTGATCGATCTACGGTTCTGATCTTCTAGGATGTGATCCCACACCTTCAGATCTGAGACTTGGTGGACGTCTCAAGATCACTGGAACCTCGATCTCCCTTACTCAGAAGCCGCGGCCACTCTCTCTCTCACCCTAGGTTTCTGCGCCAATCTCACAGAAATAATTCTGGTGGCTAGGTCAGATTAGATTAGGGTTTTGATAAGAGACTTGAGAATATATATATGGTTCATAAATAAGGAGATATGATTCCTTATTTATCTCTAACCATATCTATGCCTATCCCATATTTATTCTCTTTCCATAACTTACAAATCCTATTCCTTTATTAATACGGAATTAATAAGGAATTAATCTGTTCAGTTATGCAACTGTCGATCCGGAATTGATTCTAACAAAATAGAATTTATTCTAATTCCAGTTGAAGAATAAATAAATAAATATATACTTAATATATTTATATATGATATTTATCCCCATAAGATTTAATTAAATAAATCTTATCTTATTAGATTTAATCTTATCCTTGAATGATTAAATCTAAATTAATTAGATTTAATATCCATCCAACGGATATAAATCCAATATATATCATATACTGGGCCTGAGTCCAATTATTGAGCCCATACTCAATAATACTATTTAGATCGATTCCTGAGGTCTGTTTGGGCCATCCTAGGGATCGGATACCAGACAGAGTTGGGCCTTATCTAATTCGATATTTCCATGTCCACCCCTGAACATGTATCTCATTAGAACTATGACGCACTCCACTAAAGTGTCATAGCTGAATCACCGCTCTGTCCCAATTATGTAGATTGGGTAGGTATTTTGTATAGTTCGACCCCCGTGTTTAAGACCTTCCATATCCGTTAATCAATTAGAGCTACAATGACTGCTCCTAATTGTTAACATCTATTCCTCAGGTAGTACCCGTTCACTCCTCATTATTATACCTGAACTTAATCAGCATGCATGACTTGGTATAATAAACACTGTGAACTCCCTGAGGGGACAACGTCAGCCTGCACTCACACAGGACACGGCTTATTGATAACACTTATTAGACATACTATGCATCTTCGTGTTACCCAAAGTACGACATGATTTAGATGAACTAACGAAGTTCATATCTTCGTAAATGAAAGTAACATCGAAGAATACATATACATCTAATAGTTTACCAAGGTTAAGATCGAGCTAGAGCCTGAGATCTATAGCTCTTCACCTATATCACCTTTGATACAGGGTCAGTATCAGAAGAGCATTATCTCTATTGATCCTCAATACGTTCCACCGTACCAGCATAATTAGTGATTAGGACTCATCACTACCATTAAGCTGCAGTCTAGACCGATAGCTCAGCCCAAGCTATCTCGACTGTGAACTGTTTATATCTCATCATTATCAACGACCTTCGTGATCCTCTCCGAACTCAGATCGACACGTGGTCTAAAACATGAGATAATGGGCTTTATTCTTGCTTATACATATTCTTCCAGATAGGGATTGTTAACAGTGGACCTGTGTCGTAACCACTAAAACAACTGGTTTTGCTTTAGTTATACAACAACCCCAACAGGTGCCCCCCAGTTCGGACAGGGAGCCTCCCAGTTCGGACAAGGAGTCTCTCAGTCCGGTCAAGGACAGAGACCCGGACAGGACTTGCGACACTATCTCCAGCAAACCCGAGGACAGACTCAGGGAAGCCAGCAGCCGAACTCCCATGTGGTCCAGCCGAACTACGCCGTTGCCCCACCCTATAACGTACCCAACTAAGGACACCTAGCTGGGGGAGCGCAGATTTTTGACGCGCTTGGCAGGATCATCAGTCCGCTCTCGGAGGAGATCCTCAACACACCAATGCCCTTCGGGTACACGGTACCAAAGATCAAGGCGTACAATGGAGTTGGAAATCCGAGCAATTTCCTTAGCCAGTTCAAGTACAGCATGCTGAACCAAAATCTGGGAAGTGTTCACATGTGCAAGCTATTTCCTGAGTTGCTAATTGACAATGCACGGGAGTGGTTCGACAGTCTGCCCCCCGGATCGATCAGATCGTACGCCGATCTGATGAATGTGTTCGCTAGGAGTTTCTCTCAGCGCGCCGAAGTGAGGCATACTCCAGCACATCTGCTAACCGTGAAGCAAAGCCGAGGCGAATCACTACAAGATTTCATGACCCGGTTCGATAGAGAGTGCTTATCAACTCGATGCACAAACGATCTTCTCATCATCTCGGCATTCCAAAATGCCATCAGCTCGGACCATCTCTACAGGGAGATTCTGGCGAAGGAACCAAAGACTACTATCGAACTGTGGGCTATAGCGGATAAGTTCGCCAAGATAGAGGAGGCGACCAGACGCCGAAAGGAAGTGGACCGAGGTGAAACCTCAAAAAAGAAAGAAGATGCACCCCGGAAAGGGGTAATGGAGCGGATTCAGCGAGGTCCGATTGAGTCTCGTCTCGGACCTCGGCAGAATCCAGCACAACGGGGTCCGCCAGTATCTCAGTCCGCACAGCGGCCGACTTCACAGTTTACCCCGTTGAACAAACCAAGGACCGAAATCCTTGAGTTGCATGCTAATCTGTTCGAGAGACCAAGGCCGATGCGGGAGGACGGCAAGCCGAGGTCAAAGAACAAGTATTGCCAATTTCACGAAGACTACGGACATGAGACGGAAGATTGCAGGAACTTGGCTCAGGATATCGAGAGCCTAGTTCGCAATGGTCAGCTTAAAAAATATCAAGATCGGAGCACGGGGGTCAATCAAGTGGACGCCCCCCGAAGTCAGAAGAAGAAAAGACAATATAGAGGAAGTTGCAGTACGGAGACGGAGAAAAAAGCAAAGCACAATGAGGATGATGCCGATGAGGACGGAGATTATCAATACGATGGAGTAGTCGCTACGATCTCCGCTCTCGCCAAAGGACAGACTAAATCATCACTCAAGAATGGAGCTCGGAACTTGCCGAGCAGAGAACCCGCTAACAAAAGGTTCAAGAAAGAGGAAGTCGTGACCTTCTCGGCCGAGGACTCGGTGCCCCCCATGGTGCCGCACTCCGATGCCATTGTGGTTGAGGCTGTGGTGGCCAACATGCTAATCAAGAGAATTCACATCGATACTGGGGCATCGGTGAATATCATGTTCAAACATTGCTTTGATAACATGGAACTGGAGAAATCGAAGATCATACCGACCACACGGCCACTGCGGAGTTTCGCGCAGGAAGAAACCCACCCCCTAGGGACGATCGAGCTGCCTGTCACAATAGGGAAAGGGCCGAGGAGCACCACCAACATGACTGAGTTCATGGTGGTAGAAGCCAAGTCCCCGTACAACGTAATCCTCGGTCGTACTTGGATGAATACGGTGAGAGCGATCTGCTCCACGTACCATCTAGCTGTGAAGATCCCGACTAAGGGAGGGGTAGCCGTGATCCGCGGCGATCAGAAAATGGCAAGGGAGTGCCTGCATGTGGCGCTCAAGGGGCTAGGGGCACCGCCCGAACTGCCCCAAGCATAGCAATTACCGACCTCCGAAGAGCCGAAGAGGACGTCGCCTACCGAAGAGAGAGAGGTGGCTTTGTATGAAGACGACCTCGCTAAGGTCGTCAAAGTTGGGTTGACCGAACACCCTCACCTTCGTAAACAGGTCATTCGGCTTCTAAAGGAGTATAGAGACGTCTTTGCATGGTCCCCGTTGGACATGACGGGAGTATCGCCTGAGCTAATTACACATAGGCTCAAGATCGACCCCGAGGTTAGGCCGGTAAGACAGAAGCAATGCTCTTTTGCAGCAGAGCGAAATCAGGTTATAAAGACCGAAGTGACCCAACTGCTAGACGCCGGGATTCTATTCGAAGTCACTTACCCGACCTGGATAGCGAACCCGGTAATGGTCAAAAAGGCTGGGGGAGGGTGGCGCATGTGCATCGATTATACCGATCTCAACAAGCACTGCCCTAAGGACTGTTACCCTCTGCCCGACATTGACAAAAAGGTGGACTCGCTGGTCGGTCATAGGATATTCAGTTTCCTTGATCTGTATAAGGGATATCACCAAGTCCTAATGGATGCCGAGGACGCAGCTAAGACAGCGTTCATTACGGACTTCGGCGTCTTTGCCTACCGCAAAATGCCGTTCGGACTAAAGAATGCAGGAGCTACCTACCAAAGGATGGTAGATAAGATATTTAAAGAGCACATTGGAAAGGAGGTAGAAGTTTATGTCGACGACATCGTGGTAAAAAGTAAGGAAGAGAGCACAAGTGTTGCCGATCTCCGAACTGTGCTCTCCATCCTCCGCAGGGTCAACCTGAAACTTAATCCCCAAAAATGCACCTTTGCTGTGACCTCGGGAAAGTTTTTAGGTTGCTGGATTTCCCAAGAAGGGTTGAGGGCAAACCCATCAAAAGTTAAGGCCGTGCTGGAAATGAAGGATCCGAAGTCGATCAACGATGTGCACAGACTTACCGGGTGTCTTGCCGCACTGAGCAGGTTCCTGTCCAAGGCAGCGGAGAAGCAGTTGCCCCTTTTCAAGATTTTGAAAAAGGCGCCCGAATTCAACTGGAGTTCGGAACACCATCTCGCACTCGGCCAATTAAAAGATTACCTCAATGATCTGCCAACCTTGTCAATGCCGAAGGAGGGAGAAGTGCTGTATTTGTATCTAGCTACCTCGGAGGAAGCCATCAGTGCGGTGCTTGTACGAGAAGAGGCGGGTCGCCAGTTGCCGGTCTATTTCATAAGCCGGTCACTAAAGGGGCCCGAAGTGAGATATCAGCCGTTAGAGAAGCTAGCCTTAGCACTTGTCAATGCTGCTCGGCGATTACGCCCATATTTTCACGCGCACTCCATCCAAGTCCGAACAGACTCCCCACTTCGGCAGGTGCTGACGAAGCCTGAAGCATCAGGACGAATAGCGAAGTGGGCAATAGAACTGGGAGAGCATGATATCTCTTATGTCCCCCGCCAGGCCATCAAAGGGCAAGCCTTAGTGGATTTCTTGGTTGAAACCTCGATATTCGAAGTCCCGATCCCGATACTAGAGCCAGTTCGTACAACGGTGGCGGAGCCTCAAGACTGTTGGCATATGTACGTGGATGGGGCCTCAGGAAAGACGGGAAGCGGTGCAGGAATCCTTCTTGTCAGCCCGGAAAAGAAAGAGATCACCTACTCACTTCGCTTTCAGTTCACAACTACCAACAACGAGGTAGAGTACGAAGCGCTGCTTGCCGGACTCCGGATAGCCACGGATCTGAAGGTCACGGCCATAAAAGTACACAGTGACTCCCAGGTGGTCGTGAATCATATGCTAGGGAAGTACGAGGCGAAGGGAGAAAGAATGAAGAAGTATTTGGCTAAGGCACAGGGCATGCAGAGGGTTTTCAAATACTTCCGGCTCGAGCGCATCCCCCGGACTCAGAATTCCCGAGCTGACGCTCTCAGCAAATTGGCAGCAGCACCTGGCACTTCACCAGTGGAAGATGTCCAACATAGAAGCATAGACGAAGCCGAGGTCAACGATCTAGATGATGAGTCACAGCCGACGTGGATGATGCCCATTCTTGCCTATCTGGCGAGAGGGGAGTTGCCCGAAGATAAAACGGAGGCTAGAAGGATATTGTTGAAGTCATTAAGGTATGCCGTTCTGGACAATGTCCTGTACAAGAAATCGTACCTTCAACCCTTACTCAAGTGTGTCGGACCGAGCTCGGCAGACTACGTCATGCGAGAAATGCACGAAGGGTCATGTGGAAGCCACATCGGACCTCGGGCTTTGGCCAAGAAAATTATGAGATGGGGATACTTTTTGCCCTCGATGCTCAAGGATTGCACCAAACTCGTGCAGAGGTGCGAGAAGTGCCAGTTACACGCAAATGTGATAAGGCTGCCACAGACCGAGCTGACCGCGATGCAGAGTCCCTGGCCGTTCGCGCAGTGGGGGATAGATATAGTAGGCCCATTCGATAAAGCACCAGGTCAGTTGCGACACCTCATAGTTGCAATTGATTACTTTACGAAGTGGGTGGAAGCAGAACCCCTAGCTGCGATCACAAACAAGAACGCCCGGAACTTTGTATGGAAGAACATAGTGTGTCGATTCGGCATACCTCATGTCCTAGTGTCCGATAACGGAACCCAGTTCACAGACAGGATTTTTAGGGAGTGGTGTGACGAGCTGCAAATTCAGCAACACTTCACATCGGTGGCCCACCCTCAGGCAAATGGGCAAGCCGAAGTGACGAATCGAACTCTCGTCAAAGGCCTCAAGACTCGTCTGGAGAAAGCCAAAGGGTTATGGGTGGAAAACCATCCAAATGTTCTATGGTCCTACAGAACAACGCCACGAACAGCAAATGGCGAAACACCGTACAGTCTAGCATACGGAACAGAAGCTGTAATCCCGGTCGAAATCGGACTCCCCAGTCCGCGCACGACCCATTTTGTAGCCGAAGTGAATGACGAGAACCGACGTGCGGATCTCGATCTACTGGAAGAAAAGCGGGATACAACTTATATCAAAGAGGCCCGATACAAACAACTCATAGCCCGATATTACAATCGGCGAGTTAGGGACCAGCAGTATTGCGTAGGAGACCTAGTTCTCCGAAACAATGAGGTCAGCAAGGCTTGTAAGCTCGGCAAGCTGGAGGCCACATGGAAAGGCCCATACCGAGTAGACGAGGTCCTTGGTAAAGGCGCCTATAGGCTTTCCACTCCATCCGGGGAGCCCATACAGCGACCTAGGAATGTAATCCATCTGAAGAGGTATTATGCATAGATGTGGAGTATCATGTAGGGTAGTTCTGTCAGTTCAGTCTTTTGTCAGTTCGGTCTTATTCAGTTCAGTTCAATGTTCAGTCCGGTCTTGTCTTTCAAAAACTATTTTAAGTAATGAAAGTTTAATATTTTATTTCTATATCTTTTATTGTGTTCACATCATTCTGCATTACTCCACTTATATGCATGTTGCCTCTACCTCGAACACTATCCTGACGAGGACAAGTGTTACAACTAAACATAAAATCGTACGAACAGGGGACCACCCCTACCGACCTCGTCGGCAGAACGGGAACCCGATCAATACCCAAGTGTCACCTTAGGCATGGATAATAGGCGGTTGACATCCTAACTAAGGGAAGACCCAAGTGTAACATCGGAAGCCGAAATGAGCCCCCCCGAGCCACTTCGGAAGACCTGGACCTTGGCCTATGTGTCAGTTCGGATGACGAATACAAAGCACGCATGCTATATTCGGAAATAGGCTATCAGCCACAAAAAAAAAAGTATATATATATATATATATATATATATATATATATATTATTTCTCGCAGGTTTTTACAGGTTATGCATTAGACGGACCGCCCTCGTCCGGTCTCTTGCTACAATTGAAGTAACTAGCCCAACCACTAGTTGGCGGGTTAAGCAAAAAGTCTATATTTACACCTTCCTTCTTTCGGGAGTTTTGCCCCGAACTGCGCCCACCACCGCGCCCAGCGCCACCTTGGCCCGTCCCTCCAGCTCGGCCTGACATTACTCGTGCGGAACTCTGACCTCGAGGGACTACGGGAGCTCGGTAATTCCCATCACCTCGGTTCAGGATCGGTCTGCGGTTCTGAGCAGGCATAAGCATGTCCAGCCGGTCCCTAACCAAACGGGATGGAACTGTGGGACTCAAGGCGTGAAACCGAGGGGCGTGTTGTTTAGAAGGCTGCACGTCAGGATACCGATCTAACCACTTCTTCATTATGGAGTGACGAGCTAGCACTAACGGGAATAGGTTCGTCAGGTAACGTAGCTCAGATATATAGTCAGCAACCTCCCATGAATCTGAGCCACGATTCTTGACCTCCCGCACCACCCCCCGCACAGCCTCTAAAGCGCCAGCCTCGACTTCGGATATCGTCTTGCCACCGAGCTCATGTATAACTCTTTCATACTCGGCGTGCTCGGCTGCAATCTTCTCGGCATCTGCATAATCTTCTTTGAGTTGCAGATATCGAGCTTTATTGGAATCTGCTTTAACTTGCAGAGCGTTGTATTTGGCATCAAATTCATTCCGGAGATGTTCAGCGAGTTTGTCGAGACGACCGATCTCGCCATCTTTGAGATCGAGAAGAATATTTAGACGTTTAATTTCATTCAACAGAGCAGCTTGATCCATTTCGGGTTTATTCTACAGGAATAAAAAGGACAGATATAAGGGAACAAATCAAGTCTTTCATTCAACGAAGAGGCAGTACATTTACAGTTCGTTACCAAAAACACAAAAATTTACAAGAGGAGGGGGATCAACTGACCCCGCCGGAAGGTTCAGCCTCAGTGTTCAGGGCGCCGGTCTCCGCAGCATCCTTCTCTCCGGCATCTCCATCGACGTGGCCAGTTTCCACGTCCTCCTCCTCCTCGTCAGACGGCAGATCGGGAGAAAGCGGGCGCTCTGCTAGCTCGTTGCGAAAGGGACCACAGAGCTTCTCGAACTCCAAGTCCCGATCAAATTGGCATTCCCGAACTTCGGCCGCAGACAAGGGAGTCCGCTGCTCGGCGACATACCCCACCACCGGAAAGGGGGAAGCCTTCTTTTGCAGTTGGCGGAAATACATCCGCAGCATCTCGTCATCCAAGATGGGCTTATAGCCGTACTTCCCCTTGTCAAGAGTGGGGAAGTCGGCAGCCACCAGGTCAAGAACCTTCGCCACCGCCCGGTTCTTCGACGGTCCGGTCAATGCGGAAACCAGGGCACTGAAGCCCTGGCTGTCGATTACCCTATCGACGAGGGCTTGAGCGAACTCGCCCTGTTCGGCAGCGAGCCGCTCCTCCCGAGCACGGGCTGCCTCAAGTGCCTCCTCGCTCTTAGCTGCTTTCTCCTCGGCAGCGGCAAGCTTAGACTTGGCAGCAACTAGCTCATTCTTCAGCTCTTCCTCCCGAACTGAAGCAGAAGACAATTCCTTGGCCAATTCGGCCTTATCAGTGGCCAAGTCCTTGATCTTCGTGTCAGCTCGGGTATTGACTTTCACCGAGCTCTGGAGGAGATGCTTCACAGAGCGGTAGACGTATTCGAAATCCTCCAGTGTCGGGCCCACACCCTGCATTACACCCATCGTTTAAAAAAAAAAAAAAAAAGGGGGGGGGGGGGAAGGAAAGTATTCTAAATGACCCGAACTTACGGAAGGATATGATGGTGTCGGAGCTCGGACTGCGGTGATCGCGACATCATGCTCGGACGAGGCCGAGCCCATTACAAGCTTCTTGGCAGCCGCCAAGTCGACCTCCTCAGCAGCCAAACCGGGGGCCCCGCGAGATCGGGGAGTGGGAATTCCCGACGGAGTCCTCTCCGAAGACTCCGTCGCGGGCCTCTTTGTACCAGTTGGCGAACTGGTGGCCTCGTTCTTCCTTTTCCTATGTGCGGCTGCCTTCTTCTTGCCATCCTTTACCATGTTCACTGCAGACAAAAGGCGACAGAATAAGTACCGATGTAAAAAAAAAAAAAAAAAAAAGGGGAAAGGACCTCACCCCTCCCCGGATCCACCGAAGTGGAAGGATCATCGGGGCTCGGTACCGCCACCGCCACCGCCAGTTCGGCAAGGGACATCGGCATTTTGCCCAGACTGGCAAAACACCCTGCCACTTTAACAAAATTTTTCTGCCTCGGCAGAAGCCTAACGGAACCGGAGTGCCACCCGACCTCGGTGGCACCCTCGAACTGGCAGTAAAAAAATTTTTTCTGCCAGTCTTGGACTTTTGAGGGCACTTTGACGGAGAAACCCTTGTGCCGATATGAAGAGTAATACCAACCCTCAGTCCTAGACTTAAAGGACACCATCCCCCCAAGGGTATCTATCGAGTAAGGAATACCCAACCGAGAACAGGCAATCCCCAGCCCGGTTATTTGGCTAATACTATTCGGGGTAATCTGGGCAGGAGATAGACCAAAGGTGCGGTAAATATCGGCATAGATAGCCGGAAAAGGAACGCGCAGACCAGCCTTAAACTGGTCCACGTAAACGGTCACACAACCACGAGGAGGACGATAAGCCTTATCAGACGCGTTTGGCCGAAGAAGGAGAACGGAAGGGGGGAAATTGAACTTAACAGCAATTTGATACAGGGTAGAGGTAGAAACTGTAGACTCAAGACCACCCACAATCCCAGCAACTCCGGGAATCTCGGGAAACTCAACTTCCTGCCCATATGGTTCCTCACAATTCGACCGAACGCACGCACGCCTATCCTCGGGGAAATGGATCGGAATAGAATTAGACGAAGAAGCGGCGGCGACTTCTTCCGTCGCCACCGGAGAATGTGAAAGAACGGGGGAACGGGCTTCCTGAACGGAGGAATCCGAGAAAGAAGTTGGAATTGAAACAGATGAAGACATAACTTACTTTTTTGATCTTCTTGGAGAATCCGCAAAGAAAAGTGAGTTTGGAGAAGATGAACAGTAGAGAGGATTTGCAGATTTAGGGTTTAGTTTTCGCAAAGGAAATGAATGATTGTTTTCACAATCATAGGGCATTAAAGGGGAAGGAATTAAGCATATTGAATACGCCATTCAATGCGACGGCGTTTCAAACACGTCCAATCGGTGCTTTATCGGTACCCGAAGCGTCGCATTAAATGCGGCTGACAACTTTAACTTTGGGCGGGAGACAAGCTCGGCGTCGCCGAACTCCAGGTGAAAGCATTCAGAGGGGGTACGTAAGTTCAGTTCGGCCTTCCTCACAAAATTCAAAGGGGCCATGTGAGCTCAGTTCGGCCTTCCTCACAAAATTCAGAGGGGGTACGTCACTTCAGTTCGGCCTCCCTCACAAAATTCAGAGGGGGTACGTCACTTCAGTTCGGCGTCGCCGAACTCCAGGTGAAAGCATTCAGAGGGGTACGTAAGTTCAGTTCGGCCTTCCTCACAAAATTCAAAGGGGCCATGTGAGCTCAGTTCGGCCTCCCTCACAAAATTCAGAGGAGGTACGTCACTTCAGTTCGACCTCCCTCACAAAATTCAGAGGGGGTACGTCACTTCAGTTCGGCCTCCCTCACAAAATTCAGAGGGGGTACGTCACTTTAACTCGCCCTTCCTCACAAAATTCAAAAGGGCCATGTGAGTTCAGTTCGGCCTTCCTCACAAAATTCAGAGGGGGTACGTCACTTTAGCTCGGCTTTCCTCATGAATTTCATAGGGGGTACGTAATTCAGTTCGGCCTCTCTCACAAGTTTCAACACGATCAATGGACGAAGACATCAGCTCCATCACCCCACGCTTTTTTTTTTTTTTTGGGGGGGGGGGGGGGGGGGGGGGGATGTGATAGGAAATGACCCATCTCCCTAGGCCCAAAGGCCCAAAACCCAGCAGCAGGCCCAGATCGGTGAAGGCCCAATAGGCCCAGATCGGCAAAGCCCAATTCACACCAAACACAGGCCCAGGGAGTTGGGCCTTAAATCCAGAACGTGGGTTGATGGTGAAGAAATCGGGGCTGGAAAAACCGCCCACACCTCCACGTCTCACCTTCACAACTAGGGCTGGGGAAATATACCGAAAATTCGGTATACCGTCCATACCGTACCGAAAATTTACCGAAAATACCGTAATTAAGGTATACCGAAATTTTCGGTAAGGTATCATACCGTACCGGAAGACAAAGGTAAGGTAAAGGTATCAATTTTTGAATACCGAGGTATACCGTTACATACCGTTATCGAGGTATATACCGAAAATAAGGTATATACCGGTATCGCGGTATATACAACTATCGCAGTATATACTGAAAGTATGGTATATACCTTAAATTATGTATATACCTTAAATTATGGAGTGAAACTGGAAAGTTTTTTATGCTCTCGTTGTGCTTTGAATTTAGATGTTTTGGATTTGGATTTGATAATACGTTTTGTTTTGAAGAATGTTGAGAGTTTAAATATTTGGGTGTTATTTATTGTATTATAAGTTTCTAAGATATGAATTATACATATATTGATTTATTTATTTATAATTAATTTAAGGTATACCGTGGCATACCGGCTTAAGGTATGGTATACCGAAAATAAGGTATGGTAAAGGTATGTAATTTGCTTCATACCGAAATTAAGGTATACCGGTTTAAGGTATACCGACAAGTAAGGTAAGGTAAAGGTATGCAAAATTAGCATACCGTCACTTAAGGTAAGGTATAAGGTATGACGAAAATACGAAGGTATACCGTACCGACCCACCCCTATTCACAACCGCTATGAACGTCATCTATAAATAAGAGAATTGACTGTATTGTACTCAATCATGCTATTTTGAATATACAGAAACATATTTTCCTCCCCGTGGACGTAGATCAATTCGATCGAACCACGTAAATCCTTTGTCCCTCTTTAAATTCCGCACACAAATCACATATACATTTGGGCCGCAAATCGAAGGTTCATCAGTTATCTACTCCAAATCGTATTGCCCGTGAGTTCGAATTCGATATGATTATTGATGTCGGGTCAAGAATGTGTAGTGTTTAATTGCTTGGTTATTATTCGTAGTGTTGAACTGTTCTGTTATAGACTTTTATGGAAATTTGATCGGATATTGTTGATGCTTATTGGGTTTTCTGTCTATAGTAGTGAATGAGTTGATATGTATGAATTCTATGTATATGATGGGGATATCATTTATTCGGAAGTTCGGAAGTTATGTAGCAGCACCAGAAAGAGTCATATTTGGTCCCCCATCCATGGTAGGTGTAGGCCTTGGAAGCACCAGGAGATAGAGGCAGCATGTAGATCATCACTCCCCTTTGGATGCTCAGCACGCCATTCGTTAAAGCTCGTTCGTAGTAATCAGCGTACGCCATCACCTGAATAGATACTGATCCACCACCTCAGTTACATCCACACACAACCATCCATATAATAACATCACATGATCAGAAACTAAAGGTAGTAGCTAGATGTGCAGCACCTTGAGCATGTTGTATGTCGTGCAGGACTCTTCCGTCTCGTTCTAAACGCTTCGGATTAGACCTGCACGACAACAAAGAGAGGGAAACAGAAGATAGCAAATCTGGTAATGTGAATGGCAAAGCTGTTTCATGATTGACCACAACAATGAAAAGAGCACCAGAATTCACTGACCGATGTCCCTCCTGTGGCGTAGCTGTGACAAGAGTTAACGACATCCATGAAGAACGTTCCCATTTCCTGAGAGTGCCAAAAGTTGCAGAAAATTCTCAATGTTTTGAAGGCCTTTTGCTGAATGTTATCAGAGTGAAATGAAACTACATTAAACATGAATATTCCTAATAAATTTGGATTTTCAAATGTATGAATAATTCCAATTGTAGTGTAGTTGTAATTAATTGGATAGTGTACTACATTAAACATTAATTAAGATAAATTCTATTATTGGGCCAGGCCCATTTCGTTAACTGATTGGGCCCTCCCTCCCCCCCCCCTCTCTCTCTCTCAATAAAATGGATGATCTACGAAACATTATGTCGGAGTCGGGCCTTCCAATTCAGTTCAGCCCGTCATAATACATTGCAAACTAAGCCTTCCTTCACTTTAGTAAATCCAAAAAGCTAACAATTTTCAAACCCAGACGACGTCGGATGGAGATATATTTGGGCTTGAAAGCCCGGCCCAGTCAGAAAATGGGCTTAGCCCATTGGGCTTCAAATTCCCATTTTTCTTTCCTTCTTCAGAATGCATAAGTTAGGAGTAGATTACGTTGTATTTAATTTCTGGGATTTATTTTGATGAATATAATTTGCATTATTTGACACCTTTTCCCCATAACTCGAAAAGGCCCATGCTGCTACTAATTTTACTTTTGGGTAATTCTATCCACAGCCACCCCTTTTCTCTTCACAGCCCCCAATTTGATTAATTTGAAAAAATGCTTATGAAAGTACAGATTTATCCTTCGTAAATTGCAGCCCCATTCTCACAGCCACCGCGGTCTTTTCTCTCTTGCTTTCCTTCTTCTTCTCCGGTGACGTACCATGGTCGTCAACTACCATCGTAAATTCATCTGACACCTCAAATTAGTCTAAATTCACATTTGAAATATTCGTATTTCCGATTCCATTTCTCCATCCTCTTATCAGATTTTCATCGATCGCAGGCTCAACAGCGGTGCTGCACAACCACCGCTCCCTCAACAAGCCCTTCAACTTTGATATGAAATGCTTCGATTGAAAGATTCGCCGGAAATGTTTCGATTGAAAAATATGTAGGAAATATTCCGTCACTAGATATTGATTTGCTGTCAAACACAAACTTAGTTTTTAAAGTTGATATCTCTGTGAATCTCTCTTCAAAGTTTTGTTTATATCTCAAAGAAATTTTTGAAGGAAATAACGATATTATGCTTTTCCTTACAAAGCAAATGTTTTTGTATCCACCAATTGATTGTTCGAGATGAAAATATTTTTCATCTTCTACTGCACGAGATAATTCCTTACCCATTCTTGAAAAGGAAGGGGCTGCGTGTAGTTGGAGAGTGAGTTTGGGGGCTGCAGTCTGCAAGGGTATAAATGGACATTTCAAATTAATTTTATTATTGAAATAAATTGGGGGTTGTGAGGAGCAAAATGGGGGCTGTGTATAGAATTACCCTTTACTTTTTCAAGGAATATTTTCGGTATTTACTTAAAACTTTATCAAGAAATACAAATTTCTGCAATTTTTCACATTATGGCCCGATTGTTTTTTCGTCCTAGCCCGGGTTTAAACTTTTAACACACTAGTTATTGTCATCCGTGCAATGCACGGGATAAACTGAATTTTTATAGTTTTTATTATTTTTTATAACATTTTAATGGTCATGGATATCAACAATGAAAAATAATCTATATAAATCTAATAATTAAGTTTTCAATACATAGAAAATGTCTTCGTGATCGGACTTTTATCTTCCTCCACCATGAATACAAATGAAGTATGTTTTGATTAGCAAAATTTTGAATTCATAGGCAAAAAAATATAAATGTTGGAAAGATATTAATTTATTCCATAATAATTGCTTTTTTAACGTTTTTATTAATTATTTCATTAAAAAGTTATTGATAAACATTTATTATATACCGTATAATAAGAATATTTTTAATTATAAAATATTAAACAAATTGAAAGTATGATTGACCGAAATTGTAATATTATATCGATTTTAATGTTTAAAATTCAAGAAACAATAATAAAAAATAGTATTTAGCTTATTAATTCTTGGTCTAAATTAATTTAGCAATTCGTTTCGTTTTTATTACACCTCATGTGTGTTTGCTTGTCCTTATATATTATATATTGAATAGTATTTAGATAATTAATTTTTAAATGGTAAAAAAAATATAACTTTTATTTTAGTGATTTTTTCCAATAATGAGTGAATTATTAATGTAATTTAAGTATTTTGACAAAAAATAATTAAGTTATATTTTATATATTACTTCATAAATATAACTAAATGTATGTAATAAATAAACTATAATAAATGCATGTATAATGTTGATAAATGCATGCAATTAATAAACTGAAATTTCTAAAAATAGACCCGGGTTTACTATTATATATTATATAGATGTGATACTAGAAGTGGGCCCGGCCCGCATTACTCAAAATGACTTTTACGTGTCACTTCATTTACGAAATTATCGCATGACATGTCATTTATGAGATTCTTAAAGCTATAATTAACTAACAGTGTATTATTTTTCATGAAATGAAACCAAAATAGAAGAGTATAAAATCTAATGCAGTATAGTATAGAACTCAAAAACGAGGATTTACCATAACTATTAATTATAGAATTCAACAAAGGAAAAGTAGCCAACTACAACATACTAGTACTAGTACTTCTATATCACAATAAGCGTACTTAATTAACCAACTCATACATATAATCAATCAATTGCAGAAAAATTCGAAATCAACAGGGGGACGAGAGAAATTGGTGGAAAGGATTCTCGAGGCCACAAACATGTTGGCCACCTCGGTATAGTGGACGCCATCCTAGCTCACGTACCGTGCCCCGACCGGGCTCAACGTCTTCGCATTCTTGTCACTGCACGGCAAGAACGGATCTTCGAACCCTACGTAATCGGAAAAAAGGAAAAGAAATATTAAATTCACCAAAATTAAAAATTCAAGTTTTGTTCCGAACAAAAATTACCGTATGCGGTGGAGTTGGCGACGAGGTCAAGCTTGATGGCGTAGATATCGACGTAGACCACCGTCATGCATATATGTCTCTCATCTCCAACCTCAGCTCCGTGCACATCATCTCCATCGCCGCGTTAAGGCTCATGGAGGCTTCATTCTCCTGGGAGATGCAGCCGTACTGGTCAAGCGGCTTCGACGCATTCTTCTTAGCCACGCTACTAGGGAGGCAACCTGATGGGCCCGTGCCGTGAACCCACCTACGGCCCAAGCTATAGACCGTCTTAAAATGCATATGTTATGCACATTCAAAAGTATGTGCAAATTACTAATTTTTATATATATAAACATATCATGTTAGACAATTAATACTATTTGAAATAATTTGATTGGAATTTATGATCAATTTTTAATTCATGATAGATTCATAATATTATTTGATGGCATATTTCACGTTTGTACACTTTGATATCTTTAGTATAAAATCGATTTTATAGACAATGACATTTTTGATGGTTCATTAACACTATTTTGTACATTTTGATGTTTATTTCTTTAGTGAGGACTATTGTATGGTTGAATAATGTGTTTTCGTCAGGGAAAAAAAAATAAAAATGGTTGATGCACATATTTTTCCGGTATATATTAAGTTCATAAATATTAATTAAAGTCCATATATTTTGCATGTGCAAAAGTTGTGCAGATTTCTAATTTTGTTATTCATATGTATATTATTTGAAACAACATGGACCAACCGGTTGAATCTTGCACATGTTATGCGTGTGCGATATACGTGCAAATTTCTATTTTTTTTTATAAATATATCACATTATAATTTGATTGGAATTTATGATCAATTCTTAATTCACTTATTTTTGATTGATCAATTTCAAATTCCAAGTCTTTACGACAAAGGTTAACTAGGAACGATAAGGAGATAAGAAAGAACGAACCCACTTTCCGAAATCGAAACTTGTTTCGTTCACAATGTAAGTAGGTTAAAACCTTTTCTTTTTTTTAGAGAGAGAGAGAGAGATTTATGATGATAAGATTAGGGTAGATTTTGTATTCCGATTTCTACATTTGTTGTATACTATATTAATTACTTGCATGCTTCCACCAATGCATGCATTTGGAGGCTTGGGATTCCTCTCTACAATATTCGATTCTACATGTTATGCTACGTATCCATTAATATGCAATTTGCCTTTACCTTTTCTAATTTTACTAAGAGCCACATGCATGCGACGAAGGTAATTAATTACAAGTCTTGATTAGCTGCATATGTACATCAAAATGGATCGGTGCCTCGTTTAGAGAGAGAGAGATTTAAATTAAGAGATGCAATCTAATTAATCCCAAGAAAATTAGACAAATGTCCACTTCGCTATAACTACATTTGTTCACACACTCTCAAACTATGGAATTCCCAAAATTTGTAAGAAAATGATGTGGCGAATTTACGTCCATGTATCTTTTATGGCAATTCGTCGAGCACATGGCGTGCGTTGCCTTGCTTAGCGGTATTAGCATTGAAATTAGTTCATGAAGAAATTGTAGAGAAAGGAAGGAAAAATTCTCATTCGAAAAATGAAGAACAGTGGTACAGTAACCAAAAGTCTTAACTGATGTTCTGTTAATCACTGTTTATATATACACAGTGATTAACCAGAAATCAGCCACGTGTACAGATACAACTCAAACATAAGCGTACAACAACTCTACAAGTAAAATGCGATTACATTCTACACCGCTAGATTTAAAATAGAATCTACGGCTATTATTGTGACACGTGGATAAAAGAAACGGAACAAAAAAGAAACTGGACAACTCATCATCATCTTCATTCTTCTTCAATCACGTACTCTCCACCATTCCTCTGCAGAACTTCATGCACACTCTTCATCACAATTTCAACATCATCAACATTTGAACTAGAATCTCTATACCCCCCCCCCCCCCCCCCCCCCTCAAGATGGAATTGGTGAAGATCCACCAATCCCATCTTGGAGAGTAATGATAGAAAACGAGGAGAAGCTAGAGATTTAGTCAAGAAATCTGCTAACTGATCAGCTGAAGAAACTGGTGAGGGAACTAGAAGGCCAGAAACAAATTTTTCACGCACAATGTGACAATCCATTTCAATGTGTTTGGTTCTCTCATGGAACACATTGTTTTTGGTGATGTGTATAGCAGCTAAATTGTCACAATAAAGAGGAAATGGTAGAGAGATGGGAACCTGGAAATCACGAAGAAGATAAGATATCCAGACTAATTCCCTTGTAGTGAGGCTGAGAGCTCTATACTCAGCCTCTGCTGTAGAAGCAGCAACAGTTTGCTGCTTACATCTCCACGAAACAAGCCCTTCTCCCAAAAAGATGCAATAACCTGTTACTGATCTCCTCGAGTCAACACAAGTACCCCAGTCAGCATCTGATGAAGTATAGAATACACCAACAGAAGGACTCCCTTTGAGATATCTAAGAACATGTAGAGCTGCTTTCCAATGAGAAGATCTAGGCTTTGCAACAAACTGACTTAGTTGTTGTGATGCAAAGGTAACATCTGGGCGTGTGAGATTCAGATATAGTAGCTGCCCTACTAATCTTCTATATGGCTCAGGATCTGAAAGAAGATCACCATCATATCTTGAAAGCACAAGACCAGGGGGAAAAGGAGTAGATGCAGGCTTACATCCCATCAAATCTGCTGAAGAAATAAGATCCAGTACATATTTCCTTTGGTTAAGAGCAATCCCTTCTTTTCCTCTAGCCACTTCCATTCCCATAAAGTATTTTGCAAATCCCAGATCTTTAATTGTGAAAGCAGCATGTAAGAAGGCCTTCAACTCATCAATAAGAAGTTGTGAAGGACCACTTATCAGCACATCATCCACATACACAAGCAAGCACAGAAAATCATCACCTGACCCTTTTAAAAACTAACAATGATCACTGCAGGACTGTGTAAAACCAAAATTGATCAATTGCTTGGTAAATTCTGCATTCCATTCTCTTGATGCTTGCTCGAGGCCATATAGACTCTTGACAAGTTTGCAAACTTGATGGGGAAGGGCACCTTTGAGACCAGGAGGGACAGTCATGTAGATTTCATCCTTTAGAAAACCATGCAAAAATGCATTGTTTACATCTAGTTGTGCTACTGGCCAATCATATGCAGCAGCCATAGCAAAGAGAAACCGTACTGTGACCATCTTGGCTACTGGAGAAAAAACCTCTGTATAATCTATCCCAGGCTTCTGATTAAATCCCTTTGCAACAAGCTTAGCTTTGTACCTTTCAACTGATCCATCAGGATTGAGTTTGACCTTGTACACCCATTTACAACCAATAGGTCTCTTCCCAACTGGTAATTCTGTTAATTTCCAGGTCTTATTCTCATTTAAAGCAGTCAATTCTCTATCCATTGCATCCACCCATTCTTGAGAGATGCAGGCTTCCTTGTAAGTGGTAGGCTCTTTAATCAAAGAAAGATTAAAGAGAAAAGTGGTGTAAGAAGTGGATAAGGATGAACTTACATAGAAAGGAAAGGTTGGTGGAGTAGTACTAGATGAGGAAGTACCTAAATATTGAGATGTGAAACTGGAGCAAACATAGTCTTCCAACCAAGTTGGTGGTCTACGATTCCTAGTCCCCCTTCCTGCAGTAGGTGAAGGTAAATTAGGTGAGGGTAATTCCAATGTTTCACTCTCAACAATATCAGTTTCTGTAGAGCAATCATCTCCTTCATCATTATCAGTAGATGGGGAAATAACAACAAGTACAGGTTCAGTACTAGATACATCTACAGAATCATCAGTTTTACATGATGTATCAACTAAATCATCCACATTAGTGGTGGGAATCTGTGGTAGAGAACTTGATTGGGTAGGAATACCACCACTCAAAGTTTCTGGTTTGAGAAAAGGGTAAGTATCAGGAAAGAACTTCACATCCCTTGATACCAAAACTTTAGAGTTTTCAATATCAAAGAGCAGATAACCTTTATGAAAGATATCATACCCCAAAATACACGTTTGAGTGACCTACTATCAAACTTACTTCTTGTAGGAGAAAGATCCACAGCAAAAGCCAAGCAACCAAATGGCCGCAGCATTGAATAATCTGGTTCTTCCTTGAATAAGACCTCATAAGGTGTAAACCATTCAATCACTCTACTAGGTAACCTGTTTATTAACCAAGTAGCAGTGAGTAAAGAGTAAGGCCAAAATCTGGAAGGCATGCCACTTGTAAACATCAAAGCTCGAGCAGTTTGTAGTAGGTTTCTATGTCTCCTCTCTACAATACCATTTTGTTGAGGTGTGTAAGGACAACTCCTCTGATGAATGATCCCATGCTCTGCAAAAATCTTGAATACAAACTGATTCACAAACTCTGTTCCATTGTCTGTTCTAAACCCCTTCACATCATGTTGAAACTGAGTTTTAACCATCATGATAAATGTCTGAAGTGTAGAAGCAACCTGATCTTTACTGTGTAGCATGTAGGTCCATAACATTCTACTATGATCTTCCACTAGAGTTAACATATACTTGGTATTGCACTGATTATCCTTTGTATAGGGCCCCCACAGGTCAGCATGTACCAAATCAAACAAGTGATTAGTTCTTCTGTTAAGTATAGGAAATTTACCTCTTGTTTGTTTGGCACGAATACACACCTCACACCTTTCTATGATATCCACCATCTGTTTCTCCAACTTGCCATCTAAAACCTTCATATGTTTCATCACTGTAAGAGAGGGATGCCCCATTGCTATATGCCACTCTTGCAGAGTCAAGTCTTTGGGATTTAACATACTACAGCAGTATCTCTCAGAAACTACATCCATAATGTAGAGATTTCCTTTCATTGTTCCTATTCCTAGAACTTGTTCAGACCCCTCTCTTTGGAAAACACAATGACTCTTGTAAAACATGCATTTAATACCAAACTCTTGTATCAACCTTGCCACAGAAAGCAAGTTGTGAGTAAAACCTGGTATACTTAGTACATCAGCCAACACAATATCCTTATTAAGCCTCACATTCCTAGCATGAGTCACCATCTTAGAGGATCCATCAAGAAGATGGATATTCACAGGTCTATCCATCCTGTAAGTAGTGCAAAACAGCATAGGATCACAACAAATGTGATCAGAAGCTCCAGAATCCACAATCCAAATATCTCTACCCATGCTTGGTAACAAGCTAAAAGCATAATGTCCTTCGAAAGGTGTAGATTTACTTACTGAATCAAGCACCATATTTATGTCAGCCTTTGATTTTCCATTTGATTGCTGCTGCAAATGTGTCTGTAGATACTTAGCTATCTCAGCTTGTATCATCTTGCTCATGTCTTGTGCTACTTCTCTCTGTACAGGTGAGTCCTGCATTGGCTCTTCATCATCTTCAGTTTCCACCATGTTGGCTCTTCCCTGCACTTTGTTTTCTTTCAACTTCTTATACCATTCAGGCACTCCATGGAGCTTGAAACAATCACTGATTTCATGTCCACTACCTTGACAATGTGAACATCTTAGTTTCCTTTTATCTTCTTTTGACATCCTAGGTTTAAACTGTCCAGGCTTCCCATAGTTATCACCTCTATATCCATTGTTATTCTTGACAAATTGACCAGCATTCATACTCATCAATCCACTATTATCAAACACAGAATTATTCAGTTGCTTCCTGTCTTCTACTTGAACAATCAAAGAGTATGCTCTCTCAATATCAGGCAAAGGTTCAATCATCATGATTTGATCGGACACAGACTGATATTCCTCATTTAAACCTTCCAAAAATTTCATAAGCCTTTGTTGTTCTTCTCTAGCAACAACCTGATTCCTAGCTTTGCACACACATTCAATAGGAGGTAAAACCGCATCCAACTCATCCCACAAGGCTACCAAATTATTGAAATATTCAAGCACATTTTGAGATCCTTGAGTATACTTAAAGATCTCTCTCTGTAACCTATATACTTTTGGTCCATTCCTCCTACCAAAACGTAAGGTAATAGCTCTCCATAACTTCGATGTGCTCTCTATGTGAGTGAACGCATTAACATACTCTTTAGAGATTGAGTTTATTATCCAATTAGATATCATCAGATCTACTTTTAACCACCTTCGATAATAAACCACACTAGAATCAGGCTCAGGAAAGCTACCATCAATTAATTCCAATTTACTACGTGTAGCTAAAGCACGCCTCACAGATTTACACCAGTTCGTGAAATTGTTACCTGTGAGGTACGCCGTGACCAATTGCATACCAGGATGGTCAGATTTCTCCAGATGAAGAATCTCCAGAACCTGACGGACTGTGAATCCTTCCAGTGGATCAAAATCATCGTCGTCTCCACCTCCATCCGATCCTCCAATCGGTGGAAATCTACCTCCATTCGGCGTAAATCCATGAATCACCTCAGATCTGAAGGACTGATACCGATTATCCTTAACTCCAGAACCTTCTGCTTGCTCGTCTTCAACTCGCCTCTCCCAACTCTCGCGCCGTTGCTGCTTCACCATTGCTAACCAGATCGAAACTCACGAAACTCAACAAATCGAAACTCAACAACGAGAAAAATGAAGTAGAAAGCCCTAAATTCTGGCTCTAGATACCATGAAGAAATTGTAGAGAGAGGAAGGAAAAATTCTCATTCGAAAAATGAAGAACAATGGTACAGTAACCAAAAGTCTTAACTGATTTTCTGTTAATCACTGTTTATATACACAGTGATTAACCAGAAATCAGCCACGTGTACAGATACAACTCAAACATAAGCGTACATCAACTCTACAAGTAAAACGCGACTACATTCTACACCGCTAGATTTAAAATAGAATCTACGGCTATTATTGCGACACGTGGATAAAAGAAACGGAACAAAAAAGAAACTGGACAACTCATCATCATCTTCATTCTTCTTCAATCACGTACTCTCCACCATTCCTCTGCAGAACTTCATGCACACTCTTCATCACAGCTTCAACATCATCAGCATTTGAACTAGAATCTCTATAGTTCATTACATTATAAGAACGAATCCATCTATCAAAAAAGAGATTATGACAAACTGTTCAAATGAGCAATAGTAGTACACTCTTCGTCCGATTCAAGACGACACAAGAAGAACGAAGAGAGTAATTTGAAAAATATCTTTAAAATTGTTTTCTTGATTCTTTAATGTAGCCTAATATTGGTTGATTAATTCTACTAATATAACTTACGTTAGGCATTTTTATTTTATTTTTTAAATTCTTTGATGTAAAAAATTGCATGCGCGCATTCCATTCCATGAGGGGAGGTTAGTTTGAGTGATAAGATTAGTTCGTGAATCGACTAAAAAAGGAATATGATACGAGATGCGATAGGATAAGGATAATTCTATATTATTGGGCGAGATTAATTAGCACAAAATTAAGAGATACAATGCAATTAATTTGCAACTATACTAGTATGAGACTGAGTCGAATAAAATTAGTCAATCGAGCTTACTCACTAATTAATTAATATTGGTATTTATATTTAGAGCATGGTTCGATCGAGTACGCTATGAGGAAAAGGGTGAATGATGCAATCTATTCCAAGAAAGAGTGAATCAATGAATATGCATATGTTTGAATACGAAGTTTGCCTACTACATTTGCTCCCACACGACAGATTTCAAAATGCTAAAAAAATGCATTGAATTCTTGTTCAATTTAAAATTATTTTGAAGATTACTACATTGTAGAGAGAGAGAGATGATAGGGTTAGGGCAGTTGGATTTTGTATTCCGATTTTCGATGCACCACCGGTAACCTCCCAATGATGTACTACTACTTAATTCCTGCAATCTTCACATGCCGCTTTGAATGAGACGAAAAGAATATTACTATTTGAACAGTTTGCCATAATCTCTCTTTCGATATATCGATTGATTCTTGAGAATAAAAAGCATGCATCTCTCCAATCTTTCTCCCATAACATAACTTCTCTCTCTCTCTCGAGCATGCATAGGTAAAAGAAAAGGATATGTATTAACTAGTGAGCTTGGAACAAAGTAGTAATTTATTGAAGATGATAATTATTGTTACGTACAAAACATGAATTAATTAGTAAACAATTTCAGAGGCATGCCTGCAACTACATGTTCCAATTGTGGGAACTTCACTACCTTCTAGGGTGTAAGCGTCGCGAAAGGCGCAGTAAGGGATACATTTCATCTTCGCACAGTCTTCTTCGGTTGCTTCTTCACTCGACAACGACTTACTATTAATTCTAGCTGTCTTAGTATGATCAATAATAGGGACAACAAGACAGTCACAACCAGAAAAATCGAATAGCGTCGATATGCACTTATACCTCGTACAATCACTGTCCCTCTTACAAGGTGCCTCTGCACAATTTTTTTGAAAAAAAATTAAAAAATAAATTATTCATAGATAAATTAATTTGTAGATATATAATAATTAAGATTAATTACCGTAATGGCTTCTGACTAATTAGAAATGTCGTTCAACGAAGAAGATTGGCCTGAGACGATCGAGATATATTGAACAAACTAATTAAAAAAGAAAAACGATTACAAAGCTAGATATTAGTAGTAATACAAGATGAGATGAGATGCTAACCAACGGTAATTAGCAATAACACGAGCATGAAATTTGATTTTTCGTAAACCATTTTGAATATGTTTTTTTTTTAATATATATATATATATATATATATATATATATATATATATATATATATAGATAGATATAATTGTAGTTTTGATAGTGTATATATAGGATGTATCAAATCTGAATAATCGAAAAATGGAGCTTAATCAAGTGTGTGTATATATATATATGGTGACAAAAGATTTTGAATAAAAAACGTACATTTTATTCCCTTATCATGAAGAACACATCACATTACATTTTTCACTTTTTAAACATGCCGTAAGTTTGGGGCCATTCCCTTATTCGAATAAAGTAGTATTTATCTACCCTCCATGAGTATTTTAATATGTCTACGGTTAACGTGACAATTTTATCTTTTATCTTTAAAATAATTATAATATATTATATTTTTAGCATGTAATATATCAAATTATTATGTCAAATAAGTTTAAATTATTAAAGAGTATAAAACACCCTCTCTAGCAAGAAATAGTCGAGAATCATTCTACTTCAGTAATTAAATACAAATTAGTATTAAATTTAGTTTGTTGATCGACTAGTCGATTAACTGCTACTCCCTCCGGTCTTTCTTAGTTGAGTCGAAACTTTTCGACACGGGAATTAAGAAGAGTTGTTTAGTACTTTAAGTATGCTTGGTAATTGAGAAGAGAATGAGATTATATTTATAATTACTAAGTACTGTATTTTATATTGTAAAAAATGTTTTTTATATTGTAAAAAATGTTTTTTATATTGTAAATTGAGTACATCTTTTAACTTATTTATTTTTTTATTATTAAATAATTATATTTATAAACTGAAAATTTATTTAATGTTGTAAAAAATAATTATATTTATAAACTGAAAATTTATAAACTGAAAATTTATTTACGTAAACTGAAAATTTATTTACGTACATTTATTTATAAACTGAAATTTTATTTAATGTTGTAAAAAATAAATTTATAAACTGAAAAATTATTTACATAAACTGAAAATTTATTTACGTAAATTCAAAAACTGAAAAATTATTTACATAAACTGAAAATTTATTTACGTAAATTCATAAACTGAAAATTATTTACATAAACTGAAAAATTATTTACATAAACTGAAATTTTATTTAATGTTGTAAAAAATAAATTTATAAACTGAAAAATAATTCTATTTCTTTTTTATTTTTAATTTGGGTTGGATTGGGCGTAATTAGGATGTTAATTAAGTAATCAAAGGGGTACAATTAGTTGTGTGTTTAATACTTAATTTTACCCAAAAAGGAAACGACTCAACTTCGAGAGACCGGCCCAATCGGGAAAGTGACTCAACTAAGAAAGACCGGAGGGAGTTTAAGTTATCGTTATAGAATTTATAATTCGTAAACGACGTGTGGAAGTGAAGAAATTGGGCCAAGCCCATTAGCAAGATATACGGACCAAGCCCAGTATTTAGAATTGGGCCGAGCCCAACATGAATATTCCTAATAAATTTGGATTTTCAAATGTATGAATAATTCCCATTGTTGTGTAATTGTAATTAATTGGATAGTGTACTACATTAAACATTAATTAAGATAAATTCTATTATTGGGCCAGGCCCATTTCGTTAACTGATTGGGCCCTCCCTCTCTCTCTCTTAATAAAATGGATGATCTACGAAACATTATGTCGGAGTCGGGCCTTCCGATTCAATTCAGCCCGTTATAATACATTGCAAACTAAGCTTTCCTTCACTTTGGTAAATCCAAAAAGCTAACAATTTTCAAACCCAAACGACGTCGGATGGAGATATATTTGGGCTTGAAAGCCCGGCCCAGACAGAAAGAATCAATGAAAGGGGGCTTGAAGTCAATTGATAAGATGAGGTGCTTGCTTACTCATGAGCCCATTGGCGATGGAAAGATTATAGAAGAAACCAAACTGCTTCACTTGAACTTCAAGCCTATTCAAAGCTCTCGGCATATCATCTCGGAAAGTGTCCAAGCCGGCGAGGGCAAAATTTATGCCGTTGGAGTACTCCTACTCCAACGACGACGAGAATAGCTTGAAAAACGGGGATAAGTAATTGGCCCCCAAGCTCTCACCTACGTAAACACATAACAAATCAATAAGAGAGAGAAAGTAACAAATCAATAAGCGAGAGAGTTATATACATAAAAGGTCAATCAATAGCCGTCCGTCGCAAATCCGACCAGTGGGCTTGTTGAAAAAGACTCGTCCATCCGGCAGTTGAGGAACGGTGTCTGAGACAACGAAGAAAGCTCCGGTATCCGAGTTGGAGTCGCCAAACACGTAAAGAAACGGCGCTTTACGACACGGCGACTCCGTATGGATGGACATGCACAGAACAAGAAGAAGAAGAGCGCTAGTGAAAATCGGTGAGTAGAACATTTTTTATTTTTATTTTTTCCTTTTGAATTCATTTGCTTAATTCTTTGGATCGGACAAGAATTTTGTGCAGAGGCTGAGAGGAGAGGATAACAAGTAAGAAGAGAGATAATTGTTATGGCCAATATGTACAAAGGGGAATGGTGGTTGAGTCGATGCGTAACCTCTTGTGACGGAGTTGGAGTCTCCGAACACATACAAAAATGGTGTTTTACAACACATCAGACGCCGCATCAACATCACCATGGACGAACATACACATCTTAGCTATTCAATATTTTTCACTACAAAATAGGTTGCACCAAATACACAAAATATTATAACATGCTATACGATATCTGATCATGACATGTGTTATCAAATACTACCTCCTTCCCACCATACTAGTCCCATTTCCGTTTTGGGACGTCCCGCTATACTAGTCTCATTTCTAATTGTAGTAATAAATTAGCCTCAATTTCCGGCCCAATTAACACTAACCCAGCCCACTTAACTTAGCAGCCCAATTAACCCCCCCCCCCCCCCCCCCGATTAGGGTTTTTTACCCTCAATCATTCACAAACCCTCACTCTCTCATTCTCTCCGCCTCACTCTCTCACTCTCGCTCTCTCCGCCTCACCATTTTCATCTCTCTCTCTCTCAATCATTCACAAAATCTCTCACGACACTCTCCATCTCGCCGCCTCCGTCTCTCCTTCTCCCCGATGTCTCGCATGGCGGCAGCTACAGCGGCGGAAGAAAATCGTAGATCTCCTTCTCCGCCGGCCTTGACGAGGCTAGATCTGCAGAGATCTGGTTCTCCGCTGCCCCTTTCACCGCCGCCCCTTTCTCCTCTGCCTCTCGGCGTCCCGCGGCCGGCTTCTGTGGCCCGGGTGGAGGAAAACCCTAGATCTGCTTCTACCTCGGTCTCCCCGAGTCTAGATCTGACCTGATCTGTTTCGCCGCCACCTCTCGTCGTCTCACGGCCTCCTGCTCAGGGCCCAGCGCCGCGCTGCAATCCCTTTATTTGGCGCCTTACTCCGAGGCGACCCCAAAATCGGGTCCGGGGCGCCAAAATCTCCTATGACGAAGTCGTCACCCCCCCTCGGCCCAGAGATGTTCCTCCACCACCCATGCCGCCGCCGCTGATTTCGGGAGACTCTTCAACGCCGACGCCGGCCCACCGTCGAGGCGGTGAAGAGATACCGGGAGGCCGCCGCCTCCCCGGTTCCTTCGATCCCAACCCCTTTAAAGATGAAGCCGATTGTCCCGGTTCCTTCGACCCAAATCCCCTTAACAGATGAAGCCGGCCTCCCCGGTTCCTTCGACCCCACCCCCTTTAAAGATGAAGCCGGCGCTGGCGAAGGTGGAGGTTTGATTGGTGTCTGGATGTTAGGTTTTTCGTTATGTTTTCATGTCCGTTTTCGTTGTGTTTTTGTGTCTTTTCGTGTGTCTTTGGCTATGATTTGGTTGTTTGGAGTTTTTGGTACTTGTAGGATGAAAAGGGCGGAAACAAGAAGGAAACGAGAAGAAAACGAAAAGAATGGTTGTTGAGCAATCATTGACCTCGAGTTCTAACCTCTCATGATTTTATTGAAGATTCATTTTGGATGTAATGAAAGCATTATATCGAAGAGGGGTTCGATAGGAGCACATAGGCGACAACGGAGGTCAATTTGGAGTTCGGATGAGGAAGATACGGCCGAAACAAGAGAGTCGCGCGCAATCGTCCAGTGCCTGATTTGGCCGATCGGCCAAGTCCTTCACAAATCTGGCCGATCGGCCAGATGTCCGCGTCCAGCTGTTGTTTCCTTATTTAATTAGGTTTTTCTTCCTACTATATATACTAGTACCTTGGGACGAATTTGCATCATCCTTTATCATCTTTTAGCAGTTTTTAGCATACTTTAGCTTTAGTTTTCAGCACTTAAACACTTTAGATTAGTTTTACTTTGTTCGGATCCGGATTCGTAGTTCGTTTAATTCAAGACTTCTTTATTTAATTCAAGTTCTTCGTTCTTCGTTTAATTCGCGTAAGTTCTTTATTGTTTTCGTTTAATTGCTTTAATTGCTTTGCTTTCGTTTTAGATTCGTTTTCTTAATTGCTTCGTTTAATTTCCTTAGTTTAATTTCGTTCTTTCGATTTCTAGTTTAAAGTTTATTCGATTTTCTTGCTTTCAATTCTCTCGTTTTTAAAGTTGTCAAAGTTAGATTTATTTGCCTTTAAATTTCCAGATTTCATTCATCATGTCTAGAGTAGTTTATGCTTCCTTCTTTGCTTTCTTTATTGCTTTCTTTTCGATTTTTGCCTAGGTAGATTTATTGCTTTCGTCTAGTTTAATTTTCTAATTTATTTCCAGCTTTTAGATTAGATTTATTTGCTTTGATTTTAATTGCTTTGATTTATTTTATTGCCTAGGATTTAAAAACAAAAACCCAAAAATCTTATTTACTTGCTTTCCTAGATTTAGGCTAGATTAGGTTTTACTACATAATTGATTGCCCTGCTAAGTTTTCCTTGAGATTCGATACTTAGGTTTTACTTGCTAGTGCTACGATAGATTTCGTCTATTGCGAACACTTTTTGGTGAAACAAATTTTGGCTCCGTTGCCGGGGAAAACTTTAGGCTATTTAATTGTGTAGTATTTTTATTTTTTTATTTAATTGCTTTCTGTTTGATTTCTTTTCTCTTCCACTCGGTGCGTTTGATTCGTTTGTTGAGTGTTGTGTATGCTAGGTCGTCGAAGTCTCTAAAGGAAGTTGACACCTCACATAGACGACATCAATAGGAAGAAGGCGCTCTTAACCGCGAAGAAGGAAGAAGACGAGAGCTCGAAGCAATGGCACACAAGATGGGAGAATTTTCTCTTGACCTATGGATGGTTAAAGACGTTGCTTGTTGCAACTAATTTTGGATGAGAATTTTCTAGTCAAGCTAATGACGTTAAACGAGCGCTTGGTGGGAGGCAACCCACGTAAAAAAAAAAAAAAAATCTTTTAGTTTTTGTAGAATAGGATTTATTTTCTTTATTTTGGTTTTTGTTTGCTTTCTTTTTGATTTTCGTGTAGGGAGTAGTTTACAAGGAGGGTATGATGAAGAGAGAGATCGAGCCGGACCCGAACGATCCTCGTTTTTGGGCTCCTACCGATCTCCGTTGGCAAGATCCACGGTTCCGAGGTCCATTCGATCCATAGCTTTGTTTTGTGTCTTTTTATTTTTGTTTTGAGTCTTATATTTCTTTTTCTTTGTTTTGTGCAATTTTACGCTTTGGTATTTTGTTTAGTGTTTGTTTTGTAGGTACTACTTGGAGTCTTTCGAGATTTTGAGTTATTGGTCGTCATCGTGCGATAAGTTCCTTCTATCCCTTTCCTTTTTATTTTCTCGCAATGGGGACATTGCTTGATTTTAAGTGTGGGGGGGTCTTTGAAACTTTTGGCATGATGTGTTCGTTTTTGTTTTGTGTTTTGATCGAGTCTAGTATGTGATCGAGTCTTTTTTGTTATCTCCACTTTAGGAAGTTGTTTGTAATTGAGTGAACTTTCTTAACATGGTCCCTTTGAGTTCGAATGACATGACGACGTGATATTGGAGTTGTCGAACTTAGATTGTCGAAACTAGGATAGCTCTGAAGTTGACTTGCGATAGCGTGATCGTTTGTGAATAGTCGTGGGGCATGTTGTCTTGTTTCGTGATATGAGGTGAAAAGTTTTTTATTCGGATTATGAGTGAATTGCATTGAATGGTTGACGTATATTTGATCTTAGCTCACTTCCCTATATGTATAAAAAAATGTGCTTTGTTGTGAAAAAGAGTTGATAGGATTCTGCTCCTCTTACTTGTAACGTATGAAAATACTAGAGTAATGAGCATGGGAAACCACATGAAAAGGCTTCGAGAGACCCTCGAATGATTAAATTTCATGAACTATGTCCTAGATGATACTCGTATATGTGTGAATAAAGTGTTCGTAGGTACTCTACTCCTTTTGACAATGAGTACGGGAAACCGCACTAGGATGCTCGATGAGACCCATCGATGATTAAACCTAGTGAACTATGTACCAAAACGTTCACGTTTGTAAAAAAAAAAAAGAGAGAGAGAGAGATATTGTTCTTTGAGTTGAATAAAAAGGGAAGTAGGCTAAGGGATTAATATGTCGACTATTTGATGCTTGTGAGATGTGTGATATGTCGAAAATCGGATCCTCATATTTGAATCGAGTTAACGGGCCACATGATAGTTCGTATTTGATTGTGCATTTGCTCGTTGATATTAGAGTAGTCTAGGTTTTGATTTGATGAGTTTGACGATACCTACTTCGTGTTGTTGAGTTGATTGAACTTGGGTTGATTGTGTTGAATGTGTTTGCTTGAGGACAAGCAAAGGTCTAAGTGTGGGGGATTTTGATTGGTGTCTAGATGTTAGGTTTTTCGTTATGTTTTCATGTCCGTTTTCGTTGTGTTTTTGTGTCTTTTCGTGTGTCTTTGGCTATGATTTGGTTGTTTGGAGTTTTTGGTACTTGTAGGATGAAAAGGGCGGAAACAAGAAGGAAACGAGAAGAATGGTTGTTGAGCAATCATTGACCTCGAGTTCTAACCTCTCATGATTTTATTGAAGATTCATTTTGGATGTAATGAAAGCAATATATCGAAGAGGGGTTCGAAAGGAGCACATAGGCAAAAACGGAGGTCAATTTGGAGTTCGGATGAGGAAGATACGGCCGAAACAAGAGAGTCGCGCGCAATCGTCCAGTGCCTGATTTGGCCGATCGGCCAAGTCCTTCACAAATATGGCCGATCGGCCAGATGTCCGCGTCCAGCTGTTGTTTCCTTATTTAATTAGGTTTTCTTCCTACTATATATACTAGTACCTTGGGACGAATTTGCATCATCCTTTATCATCTTTTAGCAGTTTTTAGCATACTTTAGCTTTAGTTTTCAGCACTTAAAACACTTTAGATTAGTTTTACTTTGTTCGGATCCGGATTCGTAGTTCGTTTAATTCAAGACTTCTTTATTTAATTCAAGTTCTTCGTTCTTCGTTATTCGCGTAAGTTCTTTATTGTTTTCGTTTAATTGCTTTAATTGCTTTGCTTTCGTTTTAGATTCGTTTTCTTAATTGCTTCGTTTAATTTCCTTAGTTTAATTTCGTTCTTTCGATTTCTAGTTTAAAGTTTAGATTCGTTTTTCTTGCTTTCAATTCTCTCGTTTTTAAAGTTGTCAAAGTTAGATTTATTTGCCTTTAAATTTCCAGATTTCATTCATCATGTCTAGAGTAGTTTATGCTTCCTTCTTTGCTTTCTTTATTGCTTTCTTTTCGATTTTTGCCTAGGTAGATTTATTGCTTTCGTCTAGTTTAATTTTCTAATTTATTTCCAGCTTTTAGATTAGATTTATTTGCTTTGATTTTAATTGCTTTGATTTATTTTATTGCCTAGGATTTAAAAACAAAAACCCAAAAATCTTATTTACTTGCTTTCCTAGATTTAGGCTAGATTAGGTTTTACTACATAATTGATTGCCCTGCTAAGTTTTCCTTGAGATTCGATACTTAGGTTTTACTTGCTAGTGCTACGATAGATTTCGTCTATCGCGAACACTTTTTGGTGAAACAAGGTTGAAGACCATTGAGGCGCGTGCAGATGGATGGAGAAGCTGAGGCAATGCGCTGAAGATTGGAGAGCTTAGAACTAAGTGAATTCTGACCTTTTTTGTATGATCGTCTGTGATCCTTTTTTTATGCTCTCTGTAATTCATGACTTCTGTGGATATGTGAATTATGTGAATTAATCAATTTTCTGTGATGATATTGTTGTCTATTTCTGAGAATTATGCGATTAATCCTTCTGCATTGATGATTTAGGTAATTTGTGGGAAGATGGGCTTATTGAGTAAGCTATGATGAGTTATTCTCAAAACACAAAATCTGTTTTCTTAAAAGTCTCTATGTGAAGTGGTTTCAATTGCATCAGTTTGTTTGTGTGAGCTTGGGTCTCGTCAAAACACTACAATCTCTTTTTAACTGATGGCAAAATGGCCAAATGATGGTAAGCATTGAAAAGTTATAACATGGTTCAGTCCTTTACATTGCATCTTCATAATTCAAAAAAGAATTGTAACTTAAAAAAATCTGTTTTCTGCA
The DNA here is from genome assembly GCA_029379335.1 of Thymus mandschuricus. Classification (NCBI taxonomy): domain Eukaryota; kingdom Viridiplantae; phylum Streptophyta; class Magnoliopsida; order Lamiales; family Lamiaceae; genus Thymus; species Thymus mandschuricus. The sequence goes on along the minus strand of CM057081.1, from coordinate 2,036,933 downwards.
CAAAAAATCTGTCTTCTTCTTCTGTTCTTTCATTCACATGTTAAGGTCCAACACTCCTTCTCCATTCTGAGGTGGAATGATTCCTACTTCAGCCAGTAGTTCTTCAAGTCCTTCTGTGTCTTCTTCTCTGATAAGATCATCTATGCTTTCCATAAGTAGATGCCTAGGAATTTTCAGATTAGTAGGCAACATACCCTGCCTAATTAACCTATCATTCCCCACATGTGGTGGATTGAAGTTGTTCTTTCCTTGATGTTCCAAAATCTTGATCAGCACACACTGCAGGCTTAAGAAAACCTTGTTGAGAGTCATTGGTTCAACTGCCTTGAAGCTGTCTTCAACTACCTTGATGAGTTCATCTGAATTCTTGCATTTCTTCCTTTGTTGAAGGCTTTGAATAGCATTGAAATATCCTAAGTCTAGAGCATTGCACAGTGGTGAGTTAGGTGGTTGTTGTACCAACTTCATGTGAAATCCATCTGTATTTGCAGCTGCATTGAATTCTGCATCTGTGGCTTTGATGTGTGGCATTGCATTATCTTGTTGAATGGTGATATTCTTGCTAAGAAAGGTTGGCCATTTCTCTTTAATTGTTGGGACTATCTGTCAGTGTATTAATAACAAAGTATGCATGCATTAAATGAAATTTATGGTAGCAATAAATGTAACAGTTTCAAACGATTGGAGATGAAACATGTTACCTGTTTGATTAGGCAGTCTCTGATCACATCCCTATTGATTTTCTGTACTGGTTTCAACTCTTTGGTGCCTCTTTTCCTGTTAATATTGTCCCTCTTTGCTGTGACTTCTTCTGTAAATGACCAGATGCCTAATTTACCATCAAAAAGAACACTGCCATCTTCTCCAATTACTGGCCTACTCACTGCACACATGAACATGACTTTGAGGATGAAATTCTTTGACTTGCATACTCTTAGAGGCTCTGGTTCTGTAGGAGTGAGGTATTATCTGCATGTATCTCTTGTTAACAAAAACCACTTCTCATCAATATGAATGGTGTTCTCCATTGGCTTGAATCTGAACTCATCATTGACTGCATCATAGTGTATGGCTTGTAGACTAAAGCTCACTCTCTCTCGCATGTTAGAAGCTGTCAGTAGAGACTTCATGTTGTTTGTGTGATCACTGAGCTTCAGCCCCTCATTTGCCCATCTTTCCAGTGTGCTTTTTGAGATATGTAACTTATCTGACATGTTCTGCAAAGTGCATCTTTCTTCTACTAGAATGGCTTCAATCTCTTCATAATTTGGTTCATGTTTTTTTTTCCCTAATTCTGTTCGCTCTAATAGAAGAAGCATTTACAAACTCACCTTTGCTCCTTTGTTCTCTTGATGTATTCCACAGTCTAGTGATTGTCTTCATACAGACATTGAAAGCTGTAACAGCCTCACCAATTGCTCCATGGGCAAGCTTTCCATTTGACTGCATCTTGCTGGCCAACAAAAACTGAATTATCTGCATCCTTTTGCGTTCTGGAACGTCCTTCGTCATCTTTAAAAGAGAAAAAGCAGAGCAGGAAGTAGAAGGAGCAGAGCAGAGCAGAAGGTAGAAGAGAAAAAGATGAAGTTGGGTGGGATCTGCAGGATTCTGCCCTTTTATAGATTGAGAATAGGCAGGAAACTTGAAATTTTGGTTTTGGCACCAAACTGTAAATTTTGAATATTTTCGATTTTTTTGGTATATTTTAATGCATGAACAGTTAAATGATGTACAGTAAAACGCGCTACAATGTAACTTCTACAGTAAACTTTCATCTGAATTATCCTTAATTATTCTGCTTTAATGTGGGTTTGACTAGATATTGGTTTGTGTTAGGGATGTCAAACGGGCCAACCCACCGGGTTTCGGGCTAGCCCTATCGGGTTGCGGGCATTTCGGGTCGGGTTAATCGGGCTTTTTTTTCTTTCGGGCTATTATTTTTTGACCCTAACCCTGACCCACCGGGTTTCGGGCTAGCCCACCGGGCCATTAAGTTTATAAAAAATAAAATTGGCATCGTATAAATATAAAAATAACTATTATTTTAGCACATACTTGTATAAAAAAAATTAAATAAATTATTAAATATTGTGAATTTAACAATAATATTTTCGAATGTCAATCTTTATTTTACTTTTCACCAAGCGGCGAAGTAAAAAACGTATAGAATTTAAAATGAAGGTTATATTTTTATTAAAACAAATTTAAAATACTCAATAATAATTAAAAACACAACCTAATTTATCAAATTTATAAGTAGAGTAATGAAATATGTCATGAATTCATAATTTATGGTAACCCATCGGGCCAACCCACCGGGCTTTCGGGCCAGCCCTATCGGGCTCGGGCTTTTTTCGGTCCAACCCTATCGGGTTTTTTTACTTTCGGGCTATTATTTTTTGGCCCTAACCCACTATTTTTTTCGGGCTAATCGGATCGGCCCGTCGGGCTCGGGCTTTTTTGACATCCCTAGTTTGTGTGCAAGCCAAAATGAGACTATTATAGTGGGAAGGAGGTAGTAATATCTAATAATTATATTAATGGTTCAAGATGATATGTTTTTAAACGAATCTAAGAAAATTAGAAATTTGCACGTCTTTTGCACGTGCATTTTACCGGTCCTCAAAAATTAAAATTTTACACATGTTTTGCATGTGTTTAAAAAAGGGAGAAACTCATATATAGCCACTTTCACTATAAGTGAAACTTATATAGCCACAAGTTTAAAAGTGTGAGTTTTATAGCCACTTTTGCATGAAATACATAAATACCCTTACTTTTTAATTGGGACCCACCTCTTTTATTATTTTCTTTTATTTTTCTAATTATCAAGAGACACTTTCTCTCTCTCCCCTATTTCTCTCTCTTTCCAACCGTTCAACACGGTTGATTGCCTTTTTTTTTTCTTTTTTTTTTTTCAATTTCAAGAAATGAAATAGTATTTAATTTATTTACCTTTGTATTTTTTAATTAATGTCCTTACCGTGTTCATTAGTTGAACACGGTTGATTTTTTTTTTTAATTCTATTTTCACAAATATTGTAATTATTTTATAAAAAAATCAATAACTAAATAGTAATGCATTTAATTTATTTTCAACTACCAAATCTGTTTTTGATTCTCTTCATTAATTGAAAAGAGTAGATAGTAGTAATAAATGTGTCAAAATTTGTGTTGAATACAACAATAGCAACAACAACATTTCATTCATTCGAACATAACAAAAAATTAGAGAGAGAGAGAGAGAATTTTTTTGCAAAAAATTCTATTTTTCGTCTATTAATTTCTGGGAAATCGAGGGACTATTTTCGGCCGTGGAATTGGGAATATTCAAGGTTTTTCCGACTAATATAAAGGTACGATCATAATTTCATTTCGTTTCGCATATTTTCGATTATTTTTTATAAAATTGAAATTGTTCTTCGTGGCACTGTTGAGACCATAGTGACACTGTTGGATCATAGTGGCACAGTTGGGCAAACCATGCCCAAAATTAAAAATTTTTTTTAAAAAAAATACGGTAGAGGCACGGTTGGTTTGGGATTTCAACCGTGTGACACGGTTGAAATCCCAAACCAACCGTGCCTCTTATAATTATTTTTTTTTTAAATTTTTTAATGATGGCACGGTTAATTTGAGATTTCAACCGTGTCACACGGTTGAAATCTCAAATAAACCGTGCCCCGACCGAAAATCTAACAAAAAAAATCTTGTGTTTTTTCAGGATGTCGTATCAGAGAATCCTCGTGCATCACAGTGGGCATTGGGAGAGGACCTCGTACGTGGGAGGTGATAGTTTCCTCGTGCACTTCCCCATATTAGGAATTACACGTGATAAGGTGCTTAGGGAGATCCGTGATCAATTGGGCTCCGAATCGGAGTACATATTGTACTACTTGACGGACCTAACCGATCATGGGAGGATGAAGGTTGTTCTGAAGAACGACACGGATTTGCTTAGGCTTATCGTCGAGTAGAATGATTTGCCAACCGTGTATGTGATCGAGAAGACACAGAACATCAACTTTCGCACTCCTACGACACAACAATCCACGGTTTTTCAGAACTTGAATATTGGAGGTCCTAGTCATCAAGAATCGGAGTCTTCGGATGAGGAGACAGGGGATGAGGAGGCGAGGGATGAGGAGGCGAGAGATGAGGAGGCGAGGGCTGAGGAGGAGAGAAATGAGAGGGCTGAAGAGGCGATTGATGAACAACAGAGGGCCGACTTGTTTGAGTCGTTAACTACGGAGTTTAGAGCATGGATTCAGGAGCCGGGGCGTGTTGATAGGATCATCGGGCACCGAAGCATACATTCAGATAATCAAGACGGAAGATCCGATGATACTCGTGCAAGTCATGAAGCCATAAGAAATTGGTTGATTCCGTACGTCGACCTAGATACGGCATTGCCTCTAGGCTTTATCGAGCCCGATTACAGCCCCTCACTTGGACAATGTGTGGATGGCCTCTTCAAGGAGAAAGATGAATTGCAAATAGCCGTGGGCCTATATCACATGGAGAACCGACTGGAGTATACCACCGAACGCTCAAGCACAACGCGTTTGAATTTTGTGTGCACCCAGGATGATTGTGCATATTTGCTGCGTGCACGACAGAAGGGCGGGATATGGAAGGTTAGGAAATATGAACCCAACCATACGTGTCAAGTGGTTATAGACGGAAACAAACCGCGACAGATTTGTGCCAAGGTTTTAGGAGCTTTCTTTGCACGTAGACTCGTCGTCGAGGGATCCGTGTTGAAGCCGAATGAGATGATGAACGAGCTACAAACTCAGTACGATATTCAGATAGGCTACAGCTTTGCACTGCGCGCGAGAAACGTAGCGATCGAGAGCATGTATGGAAGTTACGAAAAGTCGTATCAGAGGCTACCGTCTTACCTCTACCTGCTGAAGGAGAGAAACCCGGGAAGTGTGTACGATATGGTAACATCGCGTGCTGACGATCGACTAGTGTACATGTTTCTTGCCCTTGGACAGTCCATCGAAGCCGTCAATTACACATTATTTACTAATGATACATCAATTATACGCCGATAACAACAACAACGAACTCAAACGACACTCGAATCTTTGGATAATGAGGTAGGGGACCATATACATTGTAGGAGTGTTTCATCTTAGGAAGTGCCGATGCATTAGATAGATTAGATTACGCTATTTTAATCATTAAAACCCAATGTTTTCCGCTATATTTGTTGTTTTTTAATCAACTATGTCATATAATAGTGAAGTCACACGCTAATTACGATCAAAAAATCGAATTTTGTACAATTTGATCAATTAGGCACGGTTGGTGTTCTTAGCGGCACTGTTTGGCACGGTCAAAGGGAAAGTCAACCGTGCCAGACGGAAGTCAACCGTCTACAGTGTGAGGCACGGTTGACTTCCCGTGTTGACCGTGCCAGACACGGTTGAAACTGCAATTCAACCGTGTCTGTACCGAAAGTTTAGGGGAAAATGGCTCAATTTTTTTCTAAGTCCAAATTTCCTCTAAGTCCTACTCTTTGCACATTCGATATTTGTTCGATGAATCCACATTCGATAATCTAATATGATAATTGCATATTGACAAAGATTGCACATTCGATAATCTAATACGAGAAACGAATTCCATAAACAAGTTCGATAAATAAGAATCAACAAGGTTTTTTATACATCTACATTAATCCTCGATAGATCGACCGGACCGTCGACAGGATACAACGAAAGACTAAAAATTCTCCTAGCCAATATCTTTCGTTGCCGTTTGATGAACTTCTCCTCTTCAGTATTTCGTAGAGGAGGTGCACTCGAGGCGAGGATACGATCCAAGTACAAGCATGCGTATACGCCGCAGCTCACACCGTCGACTTGGACGTACTGTTGATCATCAGGCATGAATTTTATCGGCATAAAGACTCTCCTCTTCTTCCCTATAGTAACCTGTTGGTTCCAAAAGTCGGTCTGGGCAAGGACTTTAGGGAAGAGGCGACTTATGCATAGGAGTTGTATCGTGCGATGATCTCCAGTCTCGCCCTTTTCGAGGCGGTACAATATTGAATCGTACACCTCAACCCTCCACTCTGGAACGCAGACGCGAGCGACCACGTAATGATTCGTCCCGAGATGGCAAACCATGATAAACTGTAACAAGCTAGCTATAATTAGATGCACACTAAAGTCGGGAAAAGAGAGGAAACCACGTAATGAATCGTACTTACATATTTGCCATGCTTCCAAGGGATGTACGTATTTGTCCCTTCGAAAACCTCCAACAGGTCTTTTTTGGCCTTCCAATTGCGATATGTCTTGCCCGCTTTCAAGCCTAGCTCAGGATCGTCCTTGTGCTCCGCTTCGAGGGCTCGATTCAACGACTTCTGTATTTCCAACAACAAGTTACAATGTGAGCTACACTTTGTATGTAATAAGGTAATGCAAAAAACGTTAATTAATAATACAACTTACGTAGTAATCACACCCCGCCAGTATGGTGTGACCGTGTCCTACATCGGGAGCTATGGATTTTCGACGGCGTATTCGAGCCCTCCAATACAGGATGTAGAGGTCAATAATCTGAAAATGCACAAACAAAACACAAATTAATGAAATCTCGAATTGTGATCTAAACACACAAATAAAAACGAATTCCATAAACACTTACCGGCGCTTCGATTTGAATCTCCGGGTCCTCGATTTCATCAAAGAGTTCTTGCCCCATCTCGAATCCATGCTCTTGACAGGTGTACGCTTTGGCATCCTTCCCCGAAGCTCTATGCCGTGCATAAGCTTGTTTCACAGTCCGCATAGAAAGCCGTGAGTCTGTGTTCGCCATATACGGACTCTGGAGGAAGGCAGAAGGCTTGATTTGCCGGCCGGCTTGAGTAGAGATTAGCCTTTGCCCGGCTCTCGGATCACACTCTAAGTCCGAACCCTCCGATTCGGGTGATTCTGGAGCACCACGAACAGGCGAGGGGATATCACGCTCGAGCTCGCGTAAGTAGGCCCCGTGAGAGGACGAGGCTTCCCCTCCTTCCCCCGGTGCTTGAGTCGGTGTCCAACTCCTCGACCTCCTAAGGGCCTCCTCGATCCTCTGACTGCCCCCGCCCACGTGCGAGTGATACGACGCCTCGGGAGACGGCCTCCTCGATCCTCGGCCCCCGAGAAGGCCCTTAGCACGTTCGACGACGGCCTTGGCAAAACGAGCAACAATGCTGTTCTCGTCTGTATCCCGAACCAGTCGATCACCGAACATCTCGATGAACCGGTCCATCGCCGCATCGTCTCCACGACATCCGAGCTGGCACGAATCCCCGTGGATGCAACAGACGACGTCGCTCGATTCCTCGTGAAGAGATGGCTCGTCTCTCGGGCGCTTCGACAGTCCCTCGTCTCTACGGCGCCTCGACTGCGCCTCGTCTACCGTGTCCCGATCCAGGGCTCCGAGACGGAGAGGACGGGTAGGCAACTGTCCCTCGGAAGAAGCACGGGTCGCTCGACGGGGAATCACGACCCGTTCAGGGTCCCGACACATCAACCTCTCTACGACCCTGGCCATATCTCGGGCCGCCTTCGATCTCCTCTGCTCCGGCTCCGCTTTCTTGTGGGCGTGGCGTTTCGGAGCATCGTACTCCAACACCAGAGGGTTCGGGTTCTCAAGACTGAGGAGATAGGGCTGTCGTTGCTTTTCCTCGGATGGGCGGAGCCTCGCGTGTACCTCGAGCTGTATACACGTATGAAATTCATTAGTTAACAACGTACGCATGAAACGACTAAATAAGTAAATAATTTTAATGCAAAGTGAAGTCATTAATTACCTCGGGGTTGTCGAAGAAACCGGCAAAGCTCGAGTACGTCGAATAGGTCTCCCACCTCCTCAGACGGGGCATCAACTCAGCTCTCTGTGGAGCTTTGTAGCCACAGGCTTGTCCCAAAGCCGGAATGGCCTCGTACGCCCATAAATTGAGCCCCCAAACCGGCCCGTACAAGTGGTATTTTTTGAGCTTGTTTTCGATCTCCGATGGATCTTTCTTCACGACGTCCAACTGGTGGCAAAGGATTTGCCACGACCACGATCCCCACGGGAAATCCCTCCACTGCTCCTCGTTCTCTACTAGCGCCCAAGCCCAATCATCGATGGGCGAATTGTCACGGCATTGTAGAACCAACAAGTAGACGAGAAGGTTGGCGGCCTTCAAGTATTGCTCGGCCGTGCCTAGCCTTCGATCTTCATTCAAGAAGTCATCCCTCAATTGGTTCGTCTTGATCTTCTTCTTCGAGCGTCCGTACTTCGTGTGGTACAGGCTCGACAACGGTATAATATGGTTTTGACCGTAGGGGTCGAAAGCGGAAGGCCCGAACTTTAATCCGGTCACAATGGCCCACTCTCGAGGGCCGCAGATTATTTCACGACCCCCAATCGAAAACCACCTCTCGTGCTCCGGGATCGACTAGTCTTTCAACTCCCGGGCTAGAAACTGGTGTGTGGCACTGATTGCCACATCTCTCCTATTGAGCTTCATGATGTAACGGAAGGGGCTCTCCTCTAGAAATCGATCGAGGAGCGGCTGTCCCCCGACTCTGATCAAAACATCGGGGATTTCTCGAAAAAAAATTTCCCGTGTGTATAAAAGTACTTTGCCGGCATATCTTTGCATTCGAGGTCTCATCCACTGAAACCTAGGCTAAAAATAATACAAACAAAACATATTAGTATAGTTATAACAAAAAATGAAAAATGAAAAACGGATCAAAAAAAAAATTGCCACGGTAAAGGCACGGTTGAATTGGAAATTCAACCGTGCCACACGGTTGAATTTCCAATTCAACCGTGCCTGGTCAACGATTTGGCACGGTCAACCATATGGCACGGTTAACTTGGTTTTTTGACAGTGCCAGGCACGGTTGATTATTCAAATCAATCGTGCCTCTACCGTAAAACACCAGTCGACATTTTTCTTATATTTTCTCATATTATCGAATCAAATTCATCATTTACAAACACTAAACCCTAAAATGTGTCCTCAATAGTGTTCAAACTAAACCCTATACCAAGAACTAAACTAATCGAACGAGAGATTTAAAATAAAATTGAGAAATTATTTATAAAACTCACCGGCGGCGGAGGCATCACCCATTCTTCGCTTTCGGGACCGGAATGTGCGTCTGACATTGTCTCCGGTGGTGGCGGCGGCGGCGGCACAAAGTAACGTTCTTGGCGGCGGCGGCGACGGTGGGAGGCGACGGCGACTGGTGTTGAAATGGGGGTTTCTTTTTTCTTCAAACACGTCGAGAGAGAGAAGGAGAGGGAGAGGGTGGTTGTAAGATTTAAGTGGTGCATTAATGGCCCACAAAATCTTACTTTTTGTATTTTTCAGAATATTCCTTTCTTTCCTTTTTTTTTTATTTATGTCAATGATGACATGGAACATCTTTTTTAGGGTAAATGTGTCTTTTTACTTGAAAGTGGCTATAAAACTCATACATTTAAACTTGTGGCTAAATAAGTTATAGTTATAGTGTAAGTGGCTATTTTTATACATTAAGACTTTAAAAAATGCATTTAACTAGTTCATCAAAAGTTAAAATTTGCACGTTGTTTTTGCATGGTACACTTGCATGTTACTTAGTTTCTAAAAATTAGAAATTTGCAAGTTGTTTTTGCACGGTACACTTTCTCTTAACTAATTCTTGCTCAAGACAAAATTTATCAAACGTATAACTATAAATAATTAAATGTATATAAAACTTGAAGCGTAATAAAATAAGTTCAAATATCTCCATTAATTGATAATGCCAGTAACTTCAAGCATGATTAAACCACTAATGCACAAGATCATTCAACTTAATCACATTACATAGGATTTTGATTCTAATTTACAAACAACGACAATTCTAATAACAATAACGATAATAATAATAGTTATAAATTAGTTGCAGAAGAAATTGAAAGGCAGAGGCGGGGTAGAGAAGTCGCCGGAGATAATCTTGGCGGTGACCAACGTGTTGGCCGCCTCCGTATAATGAACGTCGTCCCAACTTATCAACGTCTTCTCCTCCGGCTCCGCGCACACCGTTATATTTGTGGTGTCTCTGTCCACGCACCGTGAGAACGGGTTCTCGAACCCTGCTCATCACCACCTCCATCAAAAAACAAACTTGAAATATATATATATATACACACACACACACACACACACACACACACACACTGAAATTGAGGGGATCGATCACTCACCATAGGAGGCGGCGTTGACGATCAAGTGAAGCTTGATGTTGAACACGTCGACATAGACGATCACCGCGTCGGCCATCTCCAGTCGGAGCTCCTCGCACATCCTCTTCAGCCCGGCGTTGAAGGTAGCCGCCGCCTCGTTCCTCGCGGCCAGGCAGCCGTAGGCGTCCACGGGAGTCGAGTTCTTCCTCCTCGTCAAAGCGTTTCTGGGTAGGCAGCCGACGGGCCCCATGTTCATAATATTATTTGATGGCATATGTCATTTTTGTACACTTTGATATATTTTGTATAGACTCGATTTTATACAAAATGACATTTTTGATGGTTCATTAACAATATTTTGTACGTTTTGATGTTTATTTCTTTAGTGAGGACTATTGTATGGTTGAATAATGTGTTTTCGTTAGAAAAAAATTGGTTGATGCACATATTTTGCCAGTATATATTAAGTTCATAAATATTACTTAAAGTCCATATATTTTGCATGTGCAAAAGTTGTGCAGATTTCTAATTTTGTTATTTATACGTATATTATTTGAAACAACATAAACCAACCGGTTGAATCTTGCACATGTTATGCGCGTGCAATATACGTGCAAATTTCTATTTTTTATAAACATATCACATTATACGATTAATATTATTTGTCATAATTTGATTGAATTTTATGACCAAATCTTAATTTATGATCCATTCTTAATACTATTAGATGACATATGTCATGATTGTATACTTTGATATATTTTTTTATAAACTCAACTTCATAGTCAGCGTCACTTTTGATGGTTAATTGATAATATTTTGTATGTTTATTTCTTTAGTGATAAGTATTATATACCTAAGATGTTATGTTTTTGTTATAACAATACTTGTTGATGCTAATATATATAATGCAAAACACGTGCAAATTTCTAATTTTTGAAGAACTAGTAAAATGCACGTGCAAAACACGTGCAAATTTCTATTTTTTTTAAAATTTATAAACAAATCATCTTTGACCATTAATAAAATTATTAAATATTATTTGATAACATATATCATGGTTTATACGTCAATATCTTTAGTTTCAAACTTGATCTGATTGTCAACTCGTATGGTTTGTTGATAATATTTTGTGTAACTTATTTTGTAGCGGAGGGGGATGTTGCGGAAGAGAGAGAACTCCGCGATCTCAAATCTCAGAGTGAATGGATACTCTGAGTTAACAGTTCCCCCGGAGGGTGTCGGAGCCAGCGAGGGCAAAGTTGGCGAAGTCCGGCGAGAAGAGCTCTAGATACGGGGTTAGGTAATTAATCCCCAAACTCTCACCTAAAGCATACATAACAAATGAAATTAGATAATTGATTAATTAATTAATTATTACTATAAGAGTCCGTTAGTGAGAAACAAATGATGGTCGAAGTTAAAGAGGAAGTCCACAATGAGGCGGTCGTCGCATACGCGGCTGGTCGGCTGGTGTAAGATGATGCGTCCATCGGGGAATTGGGGATCCTTATCAAGGCTAGTGGAAGAAGAAGTAGTGGTGGTGACACAAATGATTAGAGCAATGGTTAAACTACACAAATCCATTTTCTTAACCATCTTTTTTTTTTCAGCTCAAACTCAAAAGACTCAAGAAGAAGAAGAAGGTTGAAGGCAACAAGATTTCTGTTCATTTGCCATGTACGAGTATACATAGATAGGAAAGGACGGTATCTCACTACTCTTCTGCCATTGCCAAACTCCACCTGATCTTGCCACGTGTCTTTTTTAATAATTTTTTCCATTTTCTTTTTGAAACAATTAAATATCACCATTAAATTTTTAATGCCCCCAAAATTAATTCTTTTTAGCCTAGTCCGATTTGACTTATAGAAGCCCCACATTCCAAAAATAAATCTGAATATTTTTATGCGTCATTTTTACACGAAAAATAAATCCGCCCAATTATCCGACGACGATAAATCCCGATCATAGGCGGCCGGAAATTAAAACATTTTCTTTTTTTTTTTTTTAGAGGGAGAGAGAGATTTATGCTGATAGGATTAGGGTAGTTGGATTTTGCATTCCGATTTCTACATTTGTTGCGTGTATGAATTTGCATGCATGCCTCCAATACTGTACATGCATTTGATTCTATTTTCTTATAAGAAAATATTTAATGACATGTTGTGCTACAAATACCCATTAGTATGCAACTTACCTTTTCCTTTTCTATTTTTGCTACGGAGGTTTATTAGCTAGCTAGACTTGTGATTATGATTATTCACTGCCCAGCTCCAGCTACATTTGTTGTGTGTATGAACTTGCATGCTACTCTATTACTATCGATCATACTTAATATCGAATATTCTCTCCCTCACACACAAATTGATCAATTTCATCTCTCTCCCTAACTAAAGTCGTGGTAAACTGGCAATTAATGTGATGTGATTTGTTGTTTGTAGGTAAATAGAAGGGGATCTGTTTGAAGGCAAGGGGAAGCTAAAACAACAGTAACAAAAGCAAAAAGGAAGAAGGCAAGGAGGATTAGAGAAACCATTCTCTCTCTCTCTCTCTCTCTCTAAGATAGGAGTGGAAGTATTTTAAAACATCAAAAGTGAAATGATCGCTTATCTCAGTATGGTTGAATGATGTGTGTTGATGCACATATTTTGCTAGTATATATTGAGTTCATAAATATTAATTAAAGTTCATGTATTTTGCATGTGCGAACTTGTGCATATTTCTAATTTTGTTATTTTTACATATATTATTTGAAACAACATAGACCAACCGGTTGTATTTTGCACGTGTTATGTGCGTGCAACATACGTGCAAATTTCTATTTTTTTTTAATATAAATATATCATGTTAGACAATTAATATCATTTGACATAATTTGATTGAATTTTATGATCAATTCTTAGTACTATTAGATGGCATATGTCATGATTGTATATTTTGATATATGTTGTATAAACTCAATTTCATAGTCAACATCACTTTTCGATGGTTTATTGATAACATTTTGTATGTTTATTTCTTTATCCAACAAAATACTCACCACGTGTTTGATAAAAATCTCATGATAACTAAATATGCGTATTCATTCAAATTTTTTTTTTTTTTTTTTCGAAATGCACTATTTGTCTATTCACACCAGTGTTTTAAAAACCGAACCGCCGATTGAACCATGAACCGTCATAGTTTCGGTTCGTGTTTTTTTTTCTGATTATTTTTGGTTTTGACCGGTTGAACCACAGTTCAACAGAAAAAACCATGAACCGAAAGCCTCACCGGTTCGACCTCCAGTTCGGTTTTTAAAACATTGATTCACACATTTTCTTATCAAAAGCAAGGCCCATGCTACTCTGTCACCATCGTAATAACTCCTCTCTCTTTCCCCTCTCTTTCTTTCTCACTCAATTAGTGAAGGAAAAATGCACTCTCTTGAGTAAACTTCTCTCTCCCTAATTAAAGTTATGTTGAATTGTAGGCAAAATTATTGTTTTACCATTAGCTTTTTGATCGGTCAAAAAGTTTTGAATCCCGTTTTCATGCAATAATTTACTATGCAAGAGCTGTTCTACACTACTCTATCTCTCTCTCTAAAGGTTTAGTATATGCATTCAATTCTTTCTATCTTTGGAAGGCTAAATTCTTCTAAATATCTCTTGGTGAGAAAACAAACTCGTGAACTAAAAAATGGAATTTAATATACAAAGAGTGAACATGTTATGTGTTCTAAAATCAGAGGAATGTCGTCTTCACTAACTCCATTTGCTCATACATTGGATCATGGGCTTCAATAACTCTTGGACAGACAACAACACCGACGGCGACTCCGTTCTCCGTGGCATGCCCATCAAATTTCCAGGGGCTCTGGCCTTCTTCCCCGACCCGACTGGCCGCATGTGCGACGACCGACTGGTTCTCGACTTCCAGCTTCTGTTGCCGAAATTCTCGACGTCAATTTCGACACAAACGACTACAAGATTACGATTTCCGAGGTCACTAACGTCATCCCCAATGTTTTAAAAATAGAACCGAACTGTCGGTTGAACCCTGAACCGTCATAGTTTTGATTCGTGGTTTTTCCCGGTTATTTTTGGTTTTGACTGGTTGAATCACGGTTCAACCGAAAAATCATGAACCAAAAGCCTCACCGGTTCGACCTCTGGTTCGGTTTTTAAAACATTGGTCATCCCCTTCAAGCTTGAGGCTCAAATTGTGTTGTTACGTCTCTTGTACAACCTGTCCATGGCATGTGGCCTCATGTGTAAGTTTTTCGAACAATTCACATATAAGTGCTCTCTCTCTCTCTCTCTCTTATTCTTTAATTTGGTTTGCTTTTGTAGCTGAGGAGAAATTCATAGAGAACGCTCTGTATCTATTGCATATCGGCCAAAACAACGTCAATCAGGGCTTAAAGGACCTCCCGTCCGATCAACTCTTTCCAACATCACTACCCTCGTTTCCAAACTAAAGGGCGTTGATGAACCTTCGATTTGCGGCCCAAATGTATATGTGATTTGTGTGCGGGGAATAAAGAGAGACAAAGGATTTACGTGGTTCGATCGAGTTGATCTACGTCCACGGGGAGGAAAGTATACGTATTTGTATTCAAAATAGCATCAGTATCTACAATACAATCAGTTCTCATATTTATAGATGAAAGGAACGACGGTTGTGAAGGTGAGAACGTGGAGGTATGGGTAGTTTTCCCAACTCCGGTTTCTTCTCCATCAACCCACGTTCTGGGTTTAGGGCTCAACTCCCTGGGCCTGTACTTGGTGTGGACTGGGCTTGCCGATCTGGGCCTTCACCGATCTGGGGCTTGGCGATCTGGGCCTGTTGCTAGGTTTTGGGCCTTTGGGCCTAGGGAGATGGGTCATTTCCTATCAGGCGTCATCCAGGTAAATAATGTAGCCATTGATTCATGTATAAATTTCTATTTTCAAATTTTTTTTAATACTTAGATGTATTAATGTTCTTTCTAATGACGATCTACGGCCTTGGTGACTGGAACTTCTGGATCCACAACACCGGTCCGGTGAACTGTTTCCCCAAGAACGTCCCCTACCGGAACGCCTCGGAGGCCGTCGACGCCGAGTCGCCGACGACTGCATCGCCAAGGCGAACGAAACCGCCGTCGAGCTGAACACGGCGGTGTGAGGTTGTGCAACGACCTCAGGTTGGAGATGGGCGACGCCACCATCGTCTACGTCGACATATACGCCATCAAGCTACGTCGACATATACGCCATCAAGCTGGACTTAATAGTCCGCTCCGTCGATTACGGTTAGAGCTCAATATCAGTTGAATAGATAACAAAATTAATTTTTTTTGTTCGATAAACTTTTTTTTTTTTTTTTTGAACAGGATTCGGTGATCTGTTCTCGGCGTGCTACGACAGGGAGGTGGGGACAGTGTGCACGGTGGATGAGGCGGCGAGGCACGTGAGCTGTGACGGCACCTATTTCACGGAGGCGGCGAATAGGTTCGTTGCGTCGAGGATTCTCTCCGGCAACTTCTCCACCCCACTACTAGATTTAAGCTTCTTTTGTTCTTGATTTGTTTTAGTTGAGAATTTTTTAGTGTTTGCCTTAGGACATGATTGAGGTTTGTTACTTATTTTGGGCCCAACTAAAGAAGCCCAATTATCCTAAACGTGGCCCAAATTTATGAATCCGGCCCAATTATTTTTGTTTTAAATATTTATTAAGTGTTTTTTTGAGAAATTTTAATTTATTATTCTTGAGAATCCAGTAGATAATTGGTTCAGTAATTCAATAAAAATAATATAATACACTTTTTTTGTGAAAAATACAAACTATTTTAAATTAACAAAAACCGAATATTTGATTGATTGTGCAATCACTCATGACTATAGAATTAATTTTCTCACTTAATTTATTGAAGATATATTCCAAAATTGTCTACCTTAATTAATTACAAAAACAACTAATCAATAAGAAAAACGAGCCTAAATAAATATGTGGCGCAAAAATTAGTAGAACTAGTGTATTAAACCTCGCATGTAGATGAAGGCATAATTTCAAAACTAGGATATCTAATAATAGGAGGTAATTAATTTTTTATTTTTGCTTAGTATTTTATATATATATATGTAGAAACAATGATATTTAATACAGGGTCGTAATTGAGATTTATTGTAATTAATTAGACGACTCTAAATTAATTTATTTTATTTTGATGGGTTTGTTTTTACGATGTAACTAGTTATGTACCCGTGCGATGCACGGGCTAACTAAATGTGTTTATTATAAAGTTTTGATCATAGTATTTATAAAGATATGAAATTTACATTCAATTGTATATTTTTTGTTTAATTTTCATATTATGTTCGTAAGCCATAGTTGAATTGATTTATTTTTTTTCTGATTTGTTATAAACAGAACAAATATCAAGTGTAATATAACAAATATATTTTAAAATATCCAGCTAAAATAAAATCTCAAATATGAATTCTTACATTCATAAATTATGAAAAACATCCTTATATACTACGTTTGTAGTACTTGTATTGTTGCTATCTTTGTCGCATATCAATATCTTGAGTCCACTACGACTCCGTGTCCTTGAAACAACAACATAAAGCTGGCCATGAGAAAACACTGGTTTTTTAAGAAAAAGACCAACATGTGAGAGGGATTGACCTTGACTTTTATTGATCGTCATTGCATACGAAACAATAAGAGGGAATTGTCTTCGTTCAAACCTAAATGACATACGCTGATCAGATGAAGTATGAGTCATTCTCGGAATGAATTAATTAGTAAACAATTTCAGAGGCATATACATGGGATATATATGGGATATATATGTATAGTGGATATTTATAGATTTATTTTATAATATTTTTTTTTAATAATCGAAGAATTTTGTATGAATTATTTTATAATATTTTTTATAAATAAATTGAATTTTTAGATAAATAGGAACGGAGAGCATAGGAAGCGCTACGTAGGCACGTGAATCAACGTGGGGGCTCGAGTCGGCTTTGCTATTATATATAAAAGGATAACAATTGAAATAATACGATTTGCAAAATTAAGGATAACAATTGAAATAATACGATTTGCAAAATTAGATTGTACAGTAACTATTAATAGTAAAAATAAAACTAAGCGTAATCAAGCGAATGAAACGTAGTAAATACTTTTGTTCTTCATTATTCTGTTATTTTTATTTTAGTAAATCTTTTATTTTGGGGCCGATCTATGTCTTATTAATTATAATCTAATAAGTTAACATGAACACCAAAATATTTACTTCTATTTCCATTTCTTCGAATAAATTTGGACTAGGCCCAATAAACTTATGGGCAACGGTTATTTTCGGAAGCCCAACACAAAAATGGGATAGCACATAAAATTTTCTCAAAAATATTACTCCCTCCGTCCCACTGATATAGGGACCTTTTTTTTATAATTTCGGCACGCTTTTCCACGCCTCTAGACGATGAACTTTAAAACGGATTTTTGAAGAATTTTTTCTTTTACAGGGAGTACTATATAGCTAACATATGAATATTCAACAGGATTAGTGAAGTGAAATAAATGAAGTAATGTATATCTATGTTGGCCTAGCACGATCAGGGTTAAGCCTTGACGTGATCTTTAAATTTTTGTTGTTACAATTAAAAAAAAAAAAAAAAAGAAGTTATAGTAGTATATATATTTTAATAGGCTAGGCATTTGATAGAAGGGGTGGGGGCAACATCCTAACACCCAAAACAATTTGTAGGCACTTAAATAATTCAAGAACCATTGAAAAATATCCACTAAATAAAATGATTTTTGCATTTAATTATGAAAAGCATAATACTACCATTTTGTCAAAATAAATTAGACTCTTGCCTAAATATACTAGTACTACTATTTTGACACCATATAAATTACGTACTATATATACGTGGAATTATCCCAATCACCCATTCATTTAATTAAAACAATAGTCCAAAAAATATATGTATACTAGTATTATTTCAATAATAAATAATATTATAATTGACCTAAGTCAAACCCATCGAGTTAGACCGGGACCGACGGCCGTCCGGTCTTGAAAAAATAATTCAAAATAAGCTTCTAATTTAATTTTATCACGTGACGAGTTACACCACCCGCTCAAAATTTCTAAAATTTTCCAAATGAGATATTACTCTTCTCATGGCAATTGTCCATGTTGCTTTACTGGGACGTCTCATTTAATTGTCCACTTATTAAAAGTGGAAACATCACATTCTCACAACCAATATAATATAAAATATTATATCTCTTATGACATTGGTTATTGTGTCATTTCTATAGTGGACAATTGTCATGGGACAGAGGGAGTACAAAATACTTCCTCGTTCCAGTTATAAAGAAATACTCCCCAGTCTCTTTCAAGTTGAGTCATTTCTTTTTGCAGTTTTTCGGCACGCTTTTCCACGCTTCTAGATGACGAATTTTAAAATTGATTTTTGAAGAAAATTTTAAAAGAATTATTTTAAAAAAAATACATCTTAAAATTCGTGATCTAAGAGCGTGGAAAAGCGTGCCGAAAAACTACAAAAAGAAATGATTCAACTTGAAAGAGACAGAGGGATAGTGATGTATAAAGTAGTGTGAATGAGTTTAATGTGTTAAAATTTTAATTTTACTACTTAAATAGACGAAAATAGAACTTATGCCCTATGAATGAGACGGAGGAATTATAATTTTTTTTTTTTCGCGAATTGAAATGTTCTAACTAAAAGTCAAACCAAGCTGGAAAATTCAAGCAAATTGAGCAACTAAACAACATCATTGCCTCATAGTTTGACCAAGATAAGTTAATGTAAGGATATGAAAAAAATTACTCCATTCTTCTCACTTATAAAATGTTTTTTTATTAATTTGTTTTGGGACGTCTTATTTATATCTGGACTTTTCATAAATCGAATATACAATAAAATTTCGAATATCGCTTTGACGTATTAATTAACTGCTAACACTTTCGTTTTAATGTCTAAAAATACAAGTTTTTTTTATTTATTATTAAGATAGAGGGAGTAAGAATGTAAGATTTTGGATTAATGTTTGCTAAGAAGACTATATCATTTTAATTTTGTTTTTGTTAAGTATGTATATGTGCTAGCTACTCACTAGTTTCATTTAATTTTATTAGGTGTAGACATGCCAATCATGAGTGAATTTCTAAAAAAAAAAAAAAAGCAAGTTGAAATATAATAGGAGTTGTTTTCATTGAATTAATTCACACAATAAGTCCAAACATCTTCTAGAAAGTATATTATAAGCTTAAGATATTTATTAAATTCCTATTAAGATTTCTAAAAATTATGTAATTTAGTTCGATTTCCTTTTTCTTTCTTCAAAATAATCCTAATCTTGAACTTGAATCATTTTTTGGCATTTACAACATGATTTTTCTTGCTTCTCGATCATAGATATTTAAATGGAGTTTTGAAGAACTTTTTTTCACAAAATATTACGACTGTAGTAGTATTTCGAAAAAGAAAAATTCTTAAAAAAATCATATAAAAATCATCATACGAAAATGTACAAAAATATGTGAGAATTTTAAAAAAAATTGAGTCGACTTGAAATGAAAATAGAAAGGAAAAAAAAAATAGAGAGAGGGGGGAACGGGGAAGTAGAGAAAAGTGGTATAGATAGGCGTGGTAGGAGGAAAGTGCCTATGTGAAATTTCTTTGACTCTATAATCAGCAGTTCACATGGAGAATTCCCCCACTCCCAATTTCTACATTTCTTCCAATTCAATCTCCAATTTCTCGCTTAAATTCCCCAAATCGTGAACCCTAACCATTCATTTTGTGTGAGCATTCCATCTTTTTATCGCTTTAGATCCACTTCTTGATGTTGGAATCCTTTTATTGCTCGATTGCATCAGCTCATTGGGTTTGAGAAACCCAGATTTTTTTGGCGAAATATCCTTCAAAAGGGTTTGATTCAGCTTCCGAAATTTTCAGGTGGGCTTATATTTGTGTAATTTAGGTACAAAAGGTTGAATTTTTGCGACTGTTTACTGCACTTCAGAAACCCTATTCGCTGTTGAGATCGGGATTAGTGGAGAAATCTGAGATTTGAGGGTTTAGCTAAGAAGGTTTACTCGATTGATTTATGTTTTTGGTCGAATTTGAACGGGGATAGGCTAGGATTTTAGTCGATCTTGTGTTTGTGATTCTGTTGTACTGGAGAAACTGAGGCCGTTTTCGTATAAAGTGTGGAACTTTGGGTAATTTTCTATAATGGGCAATTGTTGTGCGACACCCCAAACTTCTGATGAGACGAAGCCGAACCCTTACTTCGACGGGCGCCCTGTTCCGAATGGCGGGCTTAAGTCTTATGTGTTGGATAGTCCGACTGGGCATAACATAGAAGAGTTTTATGAGCTGGGGCGGGAGCTCGGGAGGGGCGAATTTGGGATTACATACATGTGTACGGAAAGAAGCACTGGGGATGTGTATGCTTGTAAGTCGATATCGAAGAAGAAGTTGAGGACTAGAGTGGATATCGAGGATGTTAAAAGAGAAGTGGAGATCATGAAGCATTTGCCCAAGCATCCGAATATTGTGACATTGAAGGACACTTATGAGGATGATAATGCAGTTCACTTGGTCATGGAGTTGTGTGAGGGCGGTGAGTTGTTTGATAGGATTGTTGCTAGAGGACATTATACTGAGAGGGCTGCTGCAGCTGTGACTCGAACTATTGTGGAAGTTATTCAGGTGAGGAGTTATTCGGAGTGCTATTTACTTCTTGTACATGATTTCTTTTTATCAAGTATTAGGTGTTTTACTTGATTTAGCTGGTACTCAGTGTCAATATTAGGATTGTTAGTAACTGTATACATGGAATAGAAGATGCCGATTCAGTACAAAACTATCTTTCCCCTGAGTATATATATTTCACTTCATTTGACACTGTTCACAATGATAGTCATTGAAAATTTGTGCTTCATTTTAGATCTTTAGAGTTTAGAGGAAGTGGATGTTATTTGGTGATACTTTTGCTTTATGCGATTGAGATGCAAAAACGTCTTACACAAAGTAAATGGTTACGATCTCTGAGGTTGCTTGTTTTAGTCTTTGTGCTTTTTATGCCATGTTTTGCTGCTATTCATTTGTTTGTTTTTGAGGAACTAAAGAAGCCCATGTTGTCCCTCATCTCTATCATTCAGTTTCAAATATTTCGTCCATGATTTGCTCTCTTTAGTTTAGAGATTACTTGACGTGGCATCTGTATTTTGTTTCTGCAAAGAAAATAAATTAATCAAATTGGTGTTTTCCACAGAATTGTCATAAGCACGGAGTCATGCATCGTGATCTTAAACCTGAAAATTTCTTGTTTGGAAATAAGAAGGAAACAGCACCACTGAAAGCTATCGACTTTGGGTTGTCTGTCTTCTTCAAGCCTGGTATTGCCTTCGCCTTCGAGTACTCATTTTACCGCCATATGTAACGTTCGGCATATCATTCAAAACTAATTCACTAGTAATTCCACAGGCCAGACATTTGATGAGATAGTTGGAAGTCCCTATTATATGGCACCTGAGGTTCTGAAAAGGAATTATGGTCCAGAGATAGACGTCTGGAGTGCTGGTGTCGTTCTTTACATATTACTCTGTGGTGTTCCTCCATTTTGGGCTGGTAAGTTTCCGTAATGTTTGTTAATGCAAAGCTCTCCATCATTCTTATTGAAAATTAGAGAAGTTGTTTGAATCTGAGTGTGTTTAATTGTCTGTCACCATAACTGAAAGTCTGAGATATAGTATTAGGAGAATAGGAGTATATTCCAATCGATTTTCTCTCTTAATATTGGTCAGAAGCGTGTGCTTGGAAAGTGCTGATTTTCCTTCATTCTCTATTTTGTCACTCAATAATCACAATTTCTTTGCATAAACTACTCTTGGCTTCCAGAAACTGAACAAGGAGTTGCCCAAGCTATCATTCGTTCTGTCGTGGACTTTAAAAGAGACCCTTGGCCCAAAGTTTCTGATAGAGCGAAAGATCTGGTGAAGAAGATGCTCAATCCTGATCCTAAACAACGGCTTACAGCACAAGAAGTTCTCGGTAAGTTATACTAAATCTGATCAATAAATTGCATTTTGCTGTCTGAACTGCTTGATTTTTCCTCCATTTTCCTTGAAATAATCATATTTTTTGAATTTGCAGATCATCCTTGGTTACAAAATGCAAAGAGTGCTCCAAATGTTTCTCTAGGTGAAACTGTAAGAGCTAGGCTGAAGCAGTTCTCTATGATGAATAAGTTGAAGAAAAGAGCTCTAAGGGTAATTCATATTACTATAAAATGTGCAACGAGTTTGATATTTATGGCGCTGTTGCAGTTTTTATGTGCTAAATCTCTCCTTCAAATTGTTAGGTGATCGCTGAGCATCTGTCGGTAGAGGAAGTGGCAGGAATAAAAGAGGGATTCAGATTGATGGATACTGGCAACAAGGGGAAGATCGACATCAATGAATTGAGAGTTGGGTTACATAAGCTTGGTCATCAGATCCCCGATTCTGATCTTGCAGTTCTCATGGAAGCCGTAAGTACCTTTGTTTTACTCTGATCACTCATATTTACATATTTATTTTAGTTATCAAAATCTCTTCCATTCCCAAACAAATTGTTTGTTGAAGAATTATTTTGAAGGAATGAGTATGACTCTATCTTCTTGCAGGGTGATGTGGATAAAGATGGATTTCTCGACTGTGCAGAGTTTGTTGCCATTTCTGTACACTTGAGGAAACTGGGCAATGATGAGCATCTGCGTAAGGCCTTCGATTTTTTTGATAAAGATGGAAGTGGATACATAGAGATTGAAGAGCTAAGGGAAGCATTCGCTGATGAGGTCGAAGCTACAAGTGAAGAGGTCATAAATGCCATTATTCAGGATGTAGACACGGATAAGGTTTGTTATACTGAAACTTCTAGTCCCGTATCAATTGTGCTTGGGAACTTCACCTTCATTATATATCATTTATGTACATCAATCGACTATGACATTTAGGAGGCTTTCTGCGATTGATTAGATTGATAAAACACATGATTTAGAATCTGAAGGATTATATGATGAAACGCGTTCAAATAGTACTTTCTTGTCTGTATGTCGGTATGTCCTTTCCACCAACAGACCACAGTAAACACTTCCTTCAGGGAAGCATTAATCCAAAGAAACCGAAAATTGCACTGAACCTATTACATCTCCGTTTAATCTGTTCGTCTGAGTTTATTGATCAGATAGTATGAAATTTGGGCTTTATTCAGTTTGGTTTAATTTTAACCGGAAAAAACAGAATATGATTAATACTGTAAGATAGTGTGTTTCGAAGAGATTAGCTAAAACATAGTGAAACGAATTTGTTTTTCGTACTCTTGTTGCAGGATGGTCGCATTAGCTACGATGAGTTTGCTCTAATGATGAAGTCCGGCACTGATTGGAGAAAAGCGTCACGACAATACTCACGAGAGCGATACAACAGTCTTAGCTTGAAATTGTTTGAAGACGGCTCGTTACAGATGAACAACGAAACTAGGTAGTGAGAGGAGGAAGAAGAAGATGATGAAGACGAAAAGTTGACCTGCTTCTGCTATAATCGGAAACCGGTCGTAAGAACTTCATGCTAAAACAGGTGACGATGATGGTTCTGCTCTAATTCTTTTTTCTTTGATTATATTTATGTCAAAAAATTATGGGTGTAAGATTCTTTGGGTTGAGGATGACACAAAATTGTAGGTCCTTGGTGTTGAGTTCAGTTCATGTTACACTCTTGATTTGTGTGGTTTGTTGGTTTTTGTTAATTGCTATTTTGGGATAGAAGAATTCGGAGATTTTAAGAATCTTTTATTGTGTATGTTTTCTGTTTTATTAAGAATTGTATAAGATGATAAGATCTTATTTAGTTGTATATATACATACGTTTTCCTCTACACCTTCCATATTTTCTTTCAAGTATTTCTTTTCTTATCCTTAGAAATCATTAACAAGAAATTTAACGATTGACTGTGAAACTGATGACTCGTATTCAGAACCTTTGGTTTTGAAATTTAACAGATCACTAGGCCAACACACGTACACTGAATTGATATATGTTTCTATGATTGTTTGTGTGTGTATTGGCTTAGTGGTAGATCTATGCATGCTTGAATATTATATTCATGATCTATGCATGCTTGAATTTTATGTTCATGTCCTCGATAGCTCGACTTTTAAATTTCTTGTAAAATTGTGTTTTTTTTTTTTAATAAACGACTCCAATATTTAATAGTCCTTTGGAAAAAAAAAAAAAAAACTGAACATAAGATTTAGATGTATATCACGAAATATCTGAACTTAAAACATTTGATTTCATCATTAATCCAACTATTGCCAGGCCAGTTCACATTGATATTTTCTTATACCTATTTGTAACAAGGTAAAGTCGATGCTTGATGCTTGGTGGAATGTAAAAACACTCCACCAATCACATACACACACAATAGTGTATTAACATGCATATATAATTATATTCCATTTTCACCATACTTATACTGATTTTTTAGGAGTCGAATGTAGCATCGATTTTATCTTATAACAGCTAACAACCACAATTTTTCCCAAACTCTGAAAATTATGGCATTGAATTTAATTGAATTCAAGTACGTTTGACACAGGAATATCTTGTGTGTGTGTGTTTTGTACGTATGCAGAGGCAATTATTTTGGTGCAATAATTTGTTGTCAATTTATGAGAAATACGTGTCACGCCCTATATTGAATCCATAATGATTGTATATAGTACTAGTACTTTTCATCTTGTTATTATCTTCATACTCCGTATATGCTTGTTATTAATACACCATTCGTCCTCCTGATTCAATTGACGCGTTCCTTTTGGGTGTTGAAATTAAGGAGAAAGTGTTTAGTTTATAATACGTGGTTGTTAATGAATCAGGGCATTTTTATAAATATAATCTATATATATATAAAAAAAAAGATTACAATTTTAGCAGTTTTCAATTTTGCATTGATTTCGGGGTCAATTTTGTAATAAATGAAAATTTCAGGGGTCTAAACCTAAAAACTATAATTTAGGGGTCTAAAACTAAAAACTATGGCCAAATGTGAACACAAAAAATCTTCCGTCATATTTTCTTCTCTCTCCCCTCTTCTCTTTCCTCCTTGTCACTTGGCAAATATTTATGGGAGAATACCCAAAAATAGCCAATTTCATAAGACAAAAGTCTTTTTTTAGCCACATATAATAAAAGGGTCTTTTTCTAGCCAATTTTAATGTGTAATGACTTGTATACCCTTAATGAAATTTAATATAAAATTAAATAGAAAATAAGAAAATAAAATGTCTTCTTCTTCCCCAATTTCTGAAACTTTCAACTCCCTCCCCCCATGGCCACCGCCACCAGTTCCGCCTCTATCTCTCTCTTCCCTCGTGGCCTTCAACCTCTTTCCCTTTGCCACCGCCGTCGCCGCTGCCGCCGTCGCCGCCAAACATTCTCACTTTCTGTCTCTCTCTCTCTATCTCCTTTACTTCTTCCTTTATTTTTTTCAACCACCCCAGCCACTCACATCTCTCTCTCTCTCTCTCTCTCTCTCTCTCTCTCTCCAAAACTCGAAATCCATGCGCAGCTACGACATCTCGACTCTCTCTGTTTCTCTCTCGCTCTCTCGCCTCTCCGTCCCCCCTGCATCGGACATGACTACTCAACAACAAATGCAACAATACGTCCAGGGTTACACGAATTCACGATTACTCGTGTTCGTGTGCAAGACTGAGTCATTACGACAGTTTTGCTCGTGTTCGCGTGCACGATCAGGTATTCACGACAATTTTGCTCGTGTTCGTGTGCACGACATGGTTTTTGCTCGTGTTCGTGTGCACGGCAAGTCATTTTCGGTTGCTATGACATCGCCGATGGGAGAAGAGAGAGAGGTTACAGTGTCGCCGCCGCCGCCTCCGTGTTTAGTGACGGCGGCAGTTACGGCAGCGCCGATTGGTGAGAGAGAGAGAGAGAGAGAGAGAGAGAGAGAGAGAGAGAGGAGACGATGCGCTCGTAGCCAGAGAACTCGAGGTGGCGGTTGCTATGGTATCGCCGATGGGAGAAGAGAGAGAAGGTACGGTGGCGCCGCCGCCGCCGTGTTCAGTGGCGGCGGCGATAATGGTAGCTCCAGTTGGAGGGAGGAGGGAGGGAGGGAGAGAGAGATGTCGGGCGGTGGGTTTGGGTTGAAAATTAGGGTTTTTCCTTTTTTTATTTAGAATATTATTAAGAATGGTAATTAATATTATTACTAAGGGTATAAATGTCACAAAATATGTAAAGTGGCTAGATTTAGACATTTTTATTATTAGTGGCTAAAAAAGACTTTTTTATTATGAAAGTGGCTAATTTTGTCCTTGCCCCAATATTTATTGGTGGAAATAATTACATCTAAATCTTATTTTCAAAATAATGGAGATAAATATTTATTTTAAAAAATTAAAAATTATACCATAAATTATGATTTTCAATTCTCTACAAATAGACACCAATATTGCTATACTTTGAATAAAAAAAAAAATCTTCTCATCTCATTTTCTATTATTTGATATTTTGATTTTGTAATTCAAACAATTGTAATTTTGTATTTTAACAAATATTTATAATTTACTTTTATTTTATTTAATGTTAAAGTGTTAAATTCTCTCATATTTATTCCAGTTTTCTTTCCTGTAATTTTTATTTAACTTAGTGGTCTAAAACAATAAGATATCGGCCAAAGTTTAGTGGGTCCGAAAATAGAACATAAATAAAATAAATATATCATACATTGGGTGACACAATATTTATAACTCACTTAAAAAAAATCATGAAAAACCTAATTGTTCATATATGTAAATTTCATAAACAAACTGTAATTTACGGTTTTCACTTAAATCAATACATGACTTTACGGGTTTTTTTTTTTTTTTTTTTTTCACATTTGCAAAATAGTCTCTTTTTTTAGGGTTCAGTTTTTTTTAAGATTCATTTTTTTTAAGGGTTTAGTTTTTTTGATTTAGTAACTGACGTTGACGCATCAGCCGGGACGACAAATGTTGTATATAAGGAAGTGTTCCGAAATGTATAACATATTGTGTTGTTGTAGTGCACTAACATTATATTTGTCCGCTCTTAGTGTGTTATGTTTACGTTCCGTTTCGCTGCTCTTATTAAATATTCGTAACTTACAGAGTCGCGCATCGCGCGTGGGCGAGTACTAGTTATTCCTTAAAGAGAAAACATGTCAATTAGAATAGGACGACCCAAAAAGAAAAACATAACAACTAGAGTGGGACGACCCAAAAAAATACACATCAATTAGAGTGGTACGAAATGGAAAGACTATTCGTATTACATTGCAATCATGATTCATGAATCATTGATCTCATTTATTAGAAACGAAATTTCAAATCCATGATTTTATTTCTGCTTATAATACATGCGTTTCTGAATTTAGTTCGCCTACTACATTTATTGATCAATGGTTTCCGATTTCTCTTTCTCTTTTTTCATGATTGTTGAATTACTACTATCAATTATTTTTTTCACTTTCAATATTTTAATATTTAGGTGGGGCGTGATGTATAGGTGTGGTACGTACGATGGGTTAGTCAATGGTTAGATATGAGTAAAGATTCTTTGGTCTACAAGTGTACAAAACACAAATTGTGGGGAATTTATCAAAATGATTGAACTTGTTTTAACGAGACGGTGTTCGGTTATTTCGATTTTAGTGTTTCAATCGTGTTATAAATGTTAAAATTTGATAATGTTATCTCACTTTTTTTTGTTGAAATTACATGTTACGACTCCCTCCGTCCTATTCATTTAGGGATAAGTTTTATTTTCGTCCGTCTCACTGATATAGGGATATTACCTGATAAAATTTTAACTCATTAACACTCATTCACAACACTTTATCCACCACTATCATTTACGTCTTAATTCTCGTGACGGAAAAAGTTGTCCATATATAAATAGGAAGGAGTAGCAAATTGTAATAGATATTTGTAAATTAATTTTAAATTTTGATCCTAGCTTTGGAACAAAATTTAACATATAAAAGCTGATTAAATGTTAAAATTATTTATTAAATCATAATTGGATGCGTAAATCCTAAAGAAATTAAACCAAACCTTAATTATTACTATAAATTTTATAGTTATTCAAAAAAATATGGAGCCAGTAAAAAATAAAATTAGGGTTATAATTAGTATATAATACCGAAATAGGAACATAGGATCTCGTCTCAAGTGGTTTTTAACTTGATTAGACGGTACAAAAATAATATTACTACTAATCATCATGGATGGGAATAAAGAGTATGAATAATTTTATACGAAACTCTTAATTAGTTTTAATGATAATATAATAGTTAAGGGTGTGTGATAATGAAGTTAAACCCAACATTATAAGTAATGATTCATTTTATAATCGCAGCAATTAACGTTATTTCCGGGTGAAACCATGTTTAAGTTTAATAATAATACTATCAATCAATCAATTACAATTCTCTCTCTCTCTCTCTCTCTCAACAAACAAAATGGTCTATGTCCTAATCTTGATTGTGAAGGCATTGACGACTCTTCATTGCAACATAAGATAATAGAAATTTCAAGTGCTTGGCTTAGTGAAATACATAATTTTCGCCAAATCTCCGAAATTAGGGGGTTTATAATTGATAAGCAAATCACGTCACTAGAAAGAACAACGAGACCAAACGTTGTTAGATGATACGATCTATGTTGTTGTGTGCATATGTTGGCCTAATTATACGGAGTTGAGCTCAAGTCTTTCATGATGCGGTCTTTAAATTTAAGTTATTAAAAGCTTTGAAAAAATAAAAATATGTGTAGTAATTATTTATTAAATTACTAGTCTGGTGCTCCATCGAAATTCTATGGCAAATCACTTTATATTGAAATGGGGGTAAAATTGATGGTAGCTCCCACGCTTGATTGTTCAATACATATTCCCTCCGTTTGTTAAGAGTGCGATTTACTCTTAGGGGCCGTTTGATATCCATATACGTATATCAGATATGAGTATCAAAAGATCTCATACCCATACCATGTGTTTGACATATCAGTATATGAATATCAAATTGATATTTTTGATATACTGATATTCTCTCTTTTAACTCTTTCCATATACTGATTTTTATAGAGGTATCACTCATATCTCCATTATTATTATTATTATTATTATTATTATTATTATTATTATTATTATTATTAGTTTTGATATCCCAAATCCGAACAATCTACACCAAACGCATATATCGGATATCAACTTCATACCTATACCTGATATCTGATACTCATTCCCTCATCTGATATCTGATATACTAGTATAGGGATACCAAACGAGCCCTTAGTGACATGAATTTAATGAAAAGTAAATTGATATTTAGTAAAAAAAATTAAAGCTTGGGTAAAGGCTCGCCCCATTAAAAAAAATGGAGTTATAAAATGTTTACTTTTTCTGTAAATAAAGAAAATGTGGAATCATGGACTTAAATGAAAGTATCAAACTCTTTATAAACGGACGAAAATAGGAAAAACATCACACTCTTTGCGGACAACGGGGAGTAGTAAAATCAATCAACTCGAACTAATTTGTAATTTTATAGAAACATAATAAACATATGTTTACAAGTAATAGAACTAAATAAATAGAGGATTGAATTAGGATCGAACAAGTGTGCAATAATAATAATTTAGTGAGGTACGTGTAATGTTTAGTCTACCCTTTGTTCGATATTCAAACACACAATCAAACACAATCATTGCTTTATTAATGGTAAACATCACCCTAACAACGACATTTTCAAACTACTATTCATTCATTTATTAAAAATAAATAAAAATTAAATTAAAGAGAAACGATTGGAAATCATTACAAGAACTTGCTCGATACTTCGGCTTTGATATTTTTATCAATATGTATGTGGTCAAATTTTTTCATAATTTTCTTTTATATAAACGCGTTACATATATATCAAGAATTTCTCGGATGTATGCGTGCGTTAGCCTAACAATAGGTGTTAAGATTAACGTATTGGACCTAAAATGTCTCGTCTTCGAGTCTCCGTAGTGTGGCCTTAAATTTTCTAAAATTATTTCTAAAACTATATAAACTATAAGGAAAAAATGCATTTAAAACCGTGAACTTTATCTGACTTGTCATTTTAACCGTTAACTTTCAATTTTTTCTCTAAAATCATAAACTTTTTAATTTGTCCAATTTCCCCTTAATTTCTAATTTTTCCCAAATTAAAGATGAAGTGGCATTGATGTATCAGTTTGGAAATTAACATATCGTCCACATAGCTTTCACGTAGATTTTATAATACACACATATATCCACATAATTATTTTTATTAAAATAATATATGCACGAGAGATCACCGGCCCTCTGTCTAGTGGGCCCACTATTGCTACAATAAATGAACAAAAAATAATTCTAAAGAAATAGGTAAAGAAAGATGGGATGTGGGGCCCATGGTGACACGGCGATTTCTCAGACAAGATCTGACGTGGCCAATTGCGACACGGAACGATTTTGACGTCTCTGCTGGCAATATCTGACGTGGCACCATGCACACGTCGACGCTATGTGAATTGTTTATCGGCCTTTTTTTTTTTTTTTTTTTTTTTTTAACTTTACATTTAATTGTAAATCTTACTTTGAAAATTCATCGGCATTTCAAAAGTATTTATCAATTAGGTTACTTTTAATCATGATAACTCAATGGTGCATGTTAACTTATCATAAACGCTTCCTGATTCACCGTATAAACGTTTAACATACTACGACTTACGACAATTAACATAATACTGACAGATTAAAATAAATTTCATTTAGGTTGCGTTCTCTTTGATGCAAAAAAAAATGAGAGAAAAGAGAAAATCACCTTATAAATTTCACCCTTTTCTCATCTTTTCTCACATTTTCTATTTTTCCCCCTTCATTTGCACTACAATGGAGAAAAAATATTATCTCTCCAATTTGGTGTTGTAAATATTGTCTCCAATTTAAGGAGTAAAATCCCCCCTAATTGATAAAAGGTGAGAAAAGGGGTGGAATTTATAGGTTAATTTTCTTTTTTCTCTCATTTTCTTTCGCATCAAAAAGAATGCAACCTTAAAGTTTAGTTTTTTTTGTTAGAATCTTTTTTATAGATTGCTTTTAAGATATTTTTTTATGCATTTCTTGATTATATCATTATCACGTCAGTTTTAAGCACGTTAAATATGCACACGATGCTCACGATAGGTTATTTCGTATTCAAAATACACCCTAAGTCTAATGTCATACGAGCACGCAAAATTGGAACATATTTATTGGATTAATTCTATTTCTTTTTCATTGGATCATTTTCATTGGCCGTCACTTAATTAAATGACCTTGAAATAATTTGATTGTTTTGGAAAAAGAAATTCAATTATTATTGAATATTTAATTAACACGACAAGTTTCTATAATGATATGCAATTAATATCACGCATTTCGTATGATAGACTAATCCGACAATAACTAGTGATTAAAATCAATAGCCAATGCTCGTACTATTCCTTATCTTCAAACATTCTAAATCCATGTGGTTGTTAGGAAATTTAAACATAAAGAACGACAAAAACACAAGAATTTGTTGACCCAGTTAGTCAAGATGACTAAGTCTGGGAGCGCTACCAAGCCAGGAGTATGCACTATATTTTCGGATATAAAATACAATGAGAAAACGGTTATTTATAAGCGACGCCGAAACCCTAAACCTTACAGGCCGCGAATTGGGCCAAAACGCGTGGCCCAAAATCGTCCAAAAAATTCGGGCTTTGGATTTACAGTCTCTACACCTAACAGTGGTAAAATACAATAGTAAAAAACGAGAAGATTATCGATGAAATCAAGAGTAAATTATGGAGTTGGCTTATGGTGCGTTATGTTTCTGTCTTATAACTCTTCATTCAGAGAGTGACAATTAGATTTTAGAAAATGTTCGTAGATATGCCTTTGTTATTGTTCACTTCTCTTATGTAATTGTCGCGGATGAGATCCTATGTCCCCAAATTGGTGTACCAATGGTGTACCCTATACAAAATTAGGAAGTTTTCGGATGGGATCCTCTGTCCCCAAATTGGTGTACCAATGGTGCCCCCGATATAAAATTAGGAAGTTTTGAATTCTCTCTATTAGTGGTCATTTTGAATTTAGTAATTAGTGTATGTCAAAACTTCCTAATATTGTATCGAGACACCATTGGTACACCAATTTGGGGATAGAGGATTTCATCCGAGAAGTTTTGAATTTGCTCTCTTAGTTGTCATTTTGAGTTTGGTTATTAGTATATGTCAAAACTTCCTAATTTTACATTGGTACACCAATTTGACGACAAAGATCACATCCGTAGTTGTCGAGTACTTTGCACACCTGAACTAAGTTTAGAGCTAAGAACGAAAAAATAAAAGAATTAGAAAATGAAGATAGGGAGAAAGAAGTACGTGGATTAATTTGTCATTTAGTTGAAACAAGAAATCACCTTTCCTTTTGCTTCTCATTCATTACAATCAAATACGCAGTCACACACACAAACAAACGCTAATTAACAAGCTACTCCAGCTTTCGTGTCAGTTCCTCGTTCGCCGCCTTTGACTAAGTGCTCGACGTTTAACACTCGGCGCCATATATAAAGCGCCAAGTGGTTTCTTCTTCAAACTCGCGCACAATTTCGGGAACTCACCTCTATCTTCACCTCTGCATTCAACACCTCCCTCTCTCTCTCTCTCTCTCTAGTTCTTCTGAAAGCTACTTTCTCAGGTAAAAATATCTCTTCGCATTTTTTAGAATTTGTGCCTTTTTTTTTTTTTTTCCATTTTAAATGTTTTTGCCATTTATTTCGAAGTATGCATGCAGAGGATTTTTGTTTATTTTTAAAAGTTGGAATTTTAGCTGCTTTTTTTTTTTGGAAAATTTCTGCATTTTTCTAAGTATTATTAATTGTTTCTGGAGAAATTGGTGAAAAATGATTATGCGTCAAGCGTTTATTTTACCTGCATATCGATTATTTACTCCACGTGCGCATAATTTGCGACCTCGGGCTCGTGTCGTTGTACCTTGGAAGCTCTACGACTACGCAGGTGATTTGAAGAAGAAAACAAATACAGAAGCAGAATCTTTGTTTAGTTTCTTGATTTTTGTAAAGTGAGAATTTCGAGTTTCTTGAGGCTAGATTTACTAATAAGTATCCAATTATGCAGCAAAGAATTCTTCCGGAGCAGTTGTTGAGAGAGAAACGATGACGGTGACGCCGAAGATCTCTCTCAACGAAGGAAGCCTCGTCGTTCATGGCAAAACCATACTCACGGGCGTGCCGGAGAACATCGTGCTGACCCCGGGCTCTGGCCTCGGCCTTGTTGCCGGTGCGTTCATTGGCGCCACAGCTTCACATAGCAAGAGCCTTCATGTCTTCCCAGTCGGAGTTCTTGAGTACGTACCTCCTCCGCCTCTCATAAATCGTTTTCTTGCTCGTTCGGTTATTTATTGGTTGTCTTTTTTTTGGGTGAGGATAGGGGTGTTAGATTCATGTGCCTGTTCCGGTTCAAGCTGTGGTGGATGACTCATAGGATGGGGACCTGCGGGCAGGACGTGCCGTTGGAGACGCAGTTCATGCTCGTCGAGAGTAAAGACGCGTGCGAGGACGAGGGCGAAGACAGGCCCACCGTGTACACTGTTTTCCTGCCTCTTCTCGAAGGGCAGTTCCGCGCTGTTCTTCAGGGAAACGAGAGGAATGAGCTCGAGATCTGCCTCGAGAGCGGTAAGCTGAACATATTTTATTCAGTTTTTCCTTGAACTTACAAAGAACTTAAGATCGAGCTTTTCTTCGACTGCTGTTTCGTTGCAGGAGATAACGCTGTCGAAACCAATCAAGGAAACTACCTAGTTTACATGCATGCTGGAACCAATCCTTTTGAAGTGATAAATCAGGCTGTGAAGTAAGTCCCTCTGTTCTTCCTTTCCTTTTCTCTGTTAGCAAAAATACTCTTTCGTCTTCACTAATATTCGGATTCTTTTTCGTAAAAACAGAGCTGTGGAGAAACACTTGCAAACATTTCAGCACCGAGAGAAGAAGAAGGTAAGAATACGTTGCTTTAACTGTCTCTTTAAACTGGGATTTTGAGGTAGAGCAGAGTATGATTTCCAATTATGCAGCTGCCTTCGTTTATTGACTGGTTCGGCTGGTGCACCTGGGACGCTTTCTACACTGATGTCACTGCAGAGGGAGTCGAAGAAGGGCTCAAGAGGTGAATTTCAGTCTCTTTTCATCGTCCCATTCGTTAACTAATATGCTAGTGAGAACGCTAACATAATCGTTTACCTGTGTGTTTAATCTTGCAGTCTGTCGGAGGGAGGCACGCCTCCTCGTTTCCTTATCATAGACGATGGCTGGCAACAAATTGGAAGCGAGGTGAAGGACGCCTCGAATGCTGTTGTACAAGAAGGAGCTCAGTAAGATTCACCAACTCTTTCATTTCTCCCAAGTATAATAAAGGAGTGCTTAGACTTTAGCACTTTGCAGTTTATAAGAGTAGCTTTTACCTAAGTCATAATTAGCTACTTATCAAGGATATGCCACGGTGTCCGATCTGCAGGTTTGCAAACCGGCTAACGGGAATCAAAGAGAACGAGAAATTCAAGAAGAACGGACAAACTGATGAACAAGAATCCGGTCTGAAGCAAGTAGTGAAAACATCGAAGCAGCAGCACAATGTCAAGTAAGATCTCTAACTTTACAACTTTCCGCCTCCAAATTATGATTTCACTTCGGTTTTCATCAAATTACACGTATTCATCATCATATACTTTCAGGTACGTCTACGTATGGCATGCCCTAGCAGGATACTGGGGCGGGGTCCATCCATCGGGTCCGGGTATGGAGCACTACGAGACATCTCTAGCTTACCCCGTTCAGTCTCCCGGAGTTCTAGGCAATCAACCAGACATCGTTATGGACAGCCTCGCTGTCCATGGCTTGGGCCTCGTCCACCCTAAAAATGTCTTCAACTTCTACAACGAGCTCCATGCCTATCTAGCTTCCTGTGGGGTGGATGGAGTCAAAGTCGATGTGCAGAACATTATTGAAACTCTTGGTGATGGCTATGGTGGAAGAGTGTCTCTGACTCGTAGCTACCACCAGGCTCTAGAAGCTTCCATCTCTAGGAACTTCCCGGAAAACGCGTGTATTGCTTGTATGTGCCATAACACGGATGGACTATACAGTGCAAAGCAGACTGCTATAGTTAGAGCTTCTGACGATTTCTACCCTCGTGATCCTGCTTCCCATACGATTCACATTTCATCGGTGGCGTACAATACTGTGTTCTTGGGGGAGTTCATGCAGCCTGATTGGGACATGTTCCATGTGAGTATATACTGTAGTATAAACATCCAAAGTTGAAATTTCATGTTAGAGAGAAGGTACGATGACAACTCTCGTTTTACAGAGCCTGCATCCAGCTGCCGAGTATCATGCTGCAGCTCGATCCGTGGGAGGGTGTGCTATCTATGTAAGCGATAAGCCCGGAAACCACAACTTTGAGCTTCTAAAGAAGTTGGTTCTACCCGACGGGTCAATTCTCCGAGCACAACTGCCTGGACGACCTACACTAGATTGCCTCTTTATCGACCCAGCCAGAGATGGGACGAGGTATGTTACATCCTTTCCTCCTCCTAGAAACGAATGTGCTGGATAACCTTGAGCTTGTTTGACCCCCCGATTGTTCAAAACCTCAATCATATAGATTGCCGATCTAATCTATCACTGTGTTCTTGCAGCTTGCTTAAAATCTGGAACACAAACAAGTGCTCTGGGGTGGTAGGCGTATTCAACTGCCAAGGTGCCGGGTGGTGCAAGGTAACTAAGAAGACACGTATTCACAATGCCTCGCCTGGCACTCTCACTGGCTCTGTTCGGGCCAGTGATGTCGACACAATTTCTCAAATTGCTCGACCCGACTGGAGAGGCGAGACAGTAGCCTATGCACACAGATCAGGAGAGCTAGTTCGGTTGCCAGAAGGAGCTTCATTGCCTGTCACCCTCAAAGTTCTCGAGTATGAGCTCTTCCATCTCTGCCCAGTGAAAGTGAGTTTTCCATTTCTCTCTGCAATTTTTCAACTTTGAATGACTACTTATTACTTAGTCTGACTGACCATCAACCACTTTTACCAACGCAGAATATTACGGAGAGCATTGCATTCGCCCCCATTGGCTTGCTCGACATGTTCAACTCAGGTGCTGCTGTCGAGCAGTTTGAAGTCTACAATACTTCAGCTAGCAATGATGAATCCAAGGATTCAACTGAAAGGTCAGCTGTGGCTACGGTTTCACTAAAGGTTAGAGGATGTGGGCGTTTCGGAGCCTACTGCTCCCAACGGCCACTCACATGCAGTGTGGACAACGTCGAGACTGAATTTAACTATGAAGTGGAAAGTGGATTGGCAACTCTAATGATCCCTGTTCCTACAGAGGAAATGTATAGATGGTCCATTGATATCCATGTTTAATCAAGAAATTACTTACCAGCTATACTATCTAGATAGAAATCCTACCTCTATTTTCCCTCCGGCTGTAACCTTTTTCTCGAATAAAATCATCTATGTTTTTCCTATCATGTTCCACCATGTACTTTGATGGACTGCTAAAATTTCAGCTAGTGTTATAAATCTATCATATCACGGTATCACCCAACGTAAACACTCTCTATAAGGAATCGAGAAAATAAAGAAGACGGGAAAATAATTGTAATAGTATAATGAAAGGGGCTTAATTCAAGAAATTTCATGTGAAAAACTCACCCCAGTGATGCCGATTGCAAGAAAACAATCTCATCCAAAACTTCGACTCTACCAGAAATCCTGGCAAGAGCAGACTCCATTGGCAAACTTATGAAACCGTATTCGATCTCTAACAACAATTTCTCGATTATACAACTTGCTTATGGTCTTGGTCACTTCATGACAGTCTTCACAAACCCTAAGGTTCTTCACTACTCTAATAGTTGCAGGCGCTTTTGTCCTCAACAAACCATATGCAACAGCCAACCTCTCACTGTGCTCCCACAGAGCATTAAGTTTCTCTCCATCTCCCACATTCTGTAGTACAGATGCGATCCAAGGTTCACGTCCGCTTGCTTGAACCTTCTCTGAAACTTCACATATGAAGTCGCGTATGTCCTTGGCTTCCGGGTGGGACCAATCACCCACCACGAACTCGTGTACGTGCCCATTGATTTCAATGGAGCTGCAACCAGGCACGGCCTTGATCCCTCTCTCTCTCATCTGTTTTCTCACACTGCTCATCTTGACCCAATCCGATGATGATGCGTACAAGCTTGAGAGAAGTATGTAATTCTCTGCATTAAGTGGCTCTAAGTGAAGAAGCTGCTTTGCCACTTCTTCGCCTTTTTGGAACATCTTGTTTTTCTTGAAACTGACTACTAATGTTCTCCATATTGCTGGATTAGGAGGGATGGGCATACTTTCTACAAATGTGTATGCCTTTTCTGCTTGACCTGCTCGACAAAATAGATCAACCATGCAGCCATAGTGCTCCATAGTCGGCTCCATTCCACAGACAAGCATGCTCGACCAGTACTTTTGCCCTTCAGCTACAAGGCCGCTGTGGGCACATGCGGATAACACGCCAATGAGAGTCACATTGTTAGGCTCAACCTGAAATTATATTCAAAAGACTACAAGTTACAAAGTGCTCATGACGAAGATATGGTAGAGAGAGAGAGAGCATTCAAAACTATCTGAAACTATCCATGCTCAACTTCATCATGGGATAGAATAACTATAATAATGTTAAGATAAAACATTTAAGACACTGCACGTCACAAACTATTCATGAAGAAAACATGCCAAGATTAAAAGGACGGGCATACAATCTGAAGCCATGCATGCTCGAATCGAGAAATATCAAGGCCGAGGCAATCACTAGCCAATAGCATACTGGAAAACATTAGCATTCTCTATACAAACAAGAATTATCCTCTTTACTACCTCAGCTTCTCCCATTCTGTCGAACATCTCCAAAGCCTCACGAGCATGCCCCGTCATAGCCAACCCAACGATCATGGAGCTCCACGCCTTGGCATCCTTAACAGGCATCGCCTCAAACACTACCCGCGCCTTCTCAATACTTCCACACTTGGCATACATATTCACAAGCGCCGTGCTCACCTCAAGATCAATCTTTATCCCTTTCTTGTCAATAAACATATGCAGCCATTTCCCCAAATCCAAAGCTCCCGCCATTGCACACGCAGAGATAACACTCACCATCGTCACCTCATCCGGCTCAACCCCGCCCTTCTGCATCGCCCTAAACACCTCCAGCGCCTCGTTCACCCTCCCAACCCTCGAGTAGCCACCGATCATGGCGCTCCACGCCACCACATTCCTCTCAGACATTTCGTCGAACACCCTCCTTCCCAGTTCAACCTCCTCACATTTTGTATAGAAATTGAGCAACGCCGTCTGCACGAACAGATTCTCCCCCAGACCAGATGCGATCACGTGCTTGTGTACCTGCCGCCCCTCGTGGAACGCCGGCAGCATCGAGCAGCACTTGAGCGCGAACGCCAGCGTGAAGGTGTTGTACTTGGGGAATTTCTCCGTGACCAGCCGCTTGAAGAGGAAGATGGGTTCTGGGGAAGGGCTATGGTGGAGGAATCCTCTCATGACTGTGTTGTAGGCGAAGATGCTGGGGCATCGGATCTGGGAAAGCAGGCGGCCGGCGTAGTGGATGTTGCGGTAGGCGGCGAAGCAGAGGATCTTGGAGAGAGAGAAAGAGTGAGAGAGAGTGGGATGAGTGAGGATGTGGGCATGGATTTGATCGAGAACTCTCATGTTGGGACATTTCTTGATCAGTGATGCCAATCTTTCTTCTTCTTCTTCCGCCAGCTCTCCTCTTTTCCGCTTCTGCTTCAAATCAAATGTTTGGGAGAGAGAGAGAGAGATTTTTTTTTCCCTTACCTTTTCTTCTTGAAAATAAGAATAATAAAATGCAGTATTTTAAAGATCGAACCGAATCGTCAGTTGAACCTGATTGAATCGAGAACCGTCATAGCTTCAGCTCGTAGTTTTTCCGATTATTTTCGATTTTAGCCAGTTAAATCACGGTTCAATCGAAAAAACCATGAACCGAAGGCCTCGATGGTTCTTCCTCCGGTTCAGTTTTTACAACATTGATAAAATGATCTTATAAATAAATAAATAAACAATTTGCACATGGGCTTTGTTGGGCAAATTATAAATTAACCCATATCTTAAGATGCCCAAGTAATGGCTAATTAAAGCCCATATTTCCATAATGTAGTGTTGCTAGATTAATGACTACTCCCCGTCGACCGTCTTTAGACATTGTTGCGTTATTTGAACGTTCACAATTTTTAGAACATTTCGTTTATTCGAGTTAGACCTCACGGTGAATATTTCATCCATACTATTTAATCTACTCTCACAAGTGAGACTATAGGAATAACTTTAACTTACCATCACAAAATATTAAACTCAGTGCTGAATATTTTCGCTCTAGATCATGGAGGGAACCGTTTTCAATATACATTCGGGTTATAGATGTACACATTTTCGATTGGTTTTCAATTTCAATAAAAATCCGGAAAGAAGTAAAAACATAAACTGTTACATCCCAGTTCCCGAAGGAAGGCACGTGTGCCGGGACGTGGCAAGGGGTTGGGATTAAGAAGCGGGGATAGAAAGGGGCCAAGTTTCATAGGATAATTAACCATATTACTAATGAGTTTATTAAATTAATTTTGGGATCGGGACGCACAACACGAACCACGGGGTAGGCAAACCATACTGCCCGTGTCGGTCGGCCTTGTCTGAATACCCATAGACCTTAAATAAAACACGGGATCGGGACGCTCAGCTCAAATTATGGGGTCGCCTGAGCTAAACAACCCATAATGGCCGGCTTGTGTCTGAATACCCGTAACTAAAATAAATATATATAATATATTCTTATAACAAGACTCAGGTATAGCATAGAGATTTATTCCAAAATCTGAAATTTAACTTAGGAAGCCTAGTACATTGCAGGATCGTTACTAGTGACCACTTTAACTATAAGCGTAGCGGAAACTTTATTCTTAAATAGCACAACCACAACAACAATCCTCTTCAGCCACGTCTGCTCCACCAGCTCCTTAATCTGCAAAACATTTGGAAAGGAATTGCAGGGCTGAGTACTAAAGCACTCAGTGGGGTTATGCCAAAAACATTTACTATAAAAAGAATATCCATGATAATAAAGCATACATAGAAGGGTTTTGAAATCATTATACTTCCATGCACACCAAAACTCATTTTCTTTGATTGCGATGCGATGCGGATTACCATGTTACTCTTATACCGATCCCGGGACGTACCACTGCCGGATCTCTTTTCAAGATGTAGCCATAGATTAACATATACCGATCCCGGGACGTACCACTGCCGGATCCCTTTCTGATGGAGCCTATAGTTTAACTTTCATCGATCCCGAGACGTACCACTGTCGGATCCTTTTTCATGCGCACAGTCCCCCGATTAGTATGTTAGACCAATCGAAAGACCCGATTGTAAACATAAGAGCCTTAAACATGTAATCACGCATCAAAACATTTTTCATGGATAATCCAATATTTTAGAGCTTACTAACTCGAAATAATAATTTGGAAATAAAAACCCCACCTGAAAACTTAGTATATCTCTTCACTTGATTATCGTAGCCACTTTATTTCTTATCATCGGTATCATATATGGTAACGTAAATATGAGGGGTTTCATGCATCAAGGCTCGACATAAAGAAGATTGGATGGAAAATCTGAGGGAAAGAAAGGGCTTCTCGATCTTAGTATATATAGGCAGATTTGCATGCACACTCATCTAAGCTATATATTGCATATTCATAACTCTAGGTTAATGTAGATAAGCCACGTATAAAGTAAATAGTGTATTGGCTAACCATGACTTCTTTTCAATTCATGCACACACACGTATACACTTATCCATACAATTAGGCAAATATATATAATACACACACATGCATATATATATATATATATATATATATATATATATATATATATATAGGGGTGAGATCCGGTACAAAATAGGATTATCGTAAAAAATAAAAAATGATGCATTTTATGCATATAATTATAATGCATGATGCACATAATTATAATGCACAATGCATTATAATGCATTATCTATACAATCATAATGCATTTTAGTAAAATCATAATGCACCAGTTAATCTATACCGTAGATCACACAGATCAATGGTCCAGATCATTTCTCATTTCTTACAGAACATGTCTTTTGTATGTGATCTCTCCGCTATATATATATATATATATATATATATATATATATATATATATATATATATATATACACTCTATATATATATCTTATAATTTTGTTATAAATTTAGTCATACTTTGCATGCACCCTTTTATGTTATTTATACATATATATCTTATTTCCCAAAATACATAATTCTAATATACATCCTAAATAATGCCTCGTGATTTGCAATAATATATTTAGATATGGAATATTAATAGTAATTATATTTAAAGATGAGAGTAATTAACACCACTTATAAAATTATTTGAAACTAGAATTATTATACCATATTATGGATGACAAATATTAGTAATTCATTTAATTCAATTAGCTAAATAAATAGAATTCTTTTTTTTTTACTAGATTTATTTCAACATTTTAATATCTTTATATTTTTTTAGGGATATTACATAAACACCAACTCTGATCCTTGTTCAATTTTGATACGAATATCCAATTTTCGCTTAAATAAG
This sequence comes from Thymus mandschuricus, assembly GCA_029379335.1. Classification (NCBI taxonomy): domain Eukaryota; kingdom Viridiplantae; phylum Streptophyta; class Magnoliopsida; order Lamiales; family Lamiaceae; genus Thymus; species Thymus mandschuricus. Next base: position 1,994,788 of record CM057081.1, on the reverse strand, counting down.
TTCTAATGAAGAATGAGATCATATATTGCATTTCAGCATGACATCTTCTGTTAAACCGTCAAATGTTTGACACGTGTTAAAAATCAGCCAATGCAATAAGAGTCACACTGAAAAAGTGCAATAGAGGATCTCATACATTCCGACACGGCAAATAAGTACCAATGTAGGTTACATATCCGGCAAATCACGCGTCTTTTGGTGCATCACTTCCCTAAGAAACGTTTTCTAGAATGACCTCTAATTTGTGCTTAAGTCAACCTAAGTACCTAACCATGACCACATATATTAGCTCTTTATTGGTAACACATAATAATTTTGAAATCAATTCATTTGTTGAGATTCAATAATTAATATGTATACGTCGTCGTATAATAGAGGATACGTCCACGTTAATAATCTTCATAAATACCTAATTACTAGAACTAATGCTATAGCTAGTTATGTAATCAATAAATTCAATAAAATTAGTGATGCAATTTCAACATATGCATGTTTGAATTAAGTCATGCATAAAAAAAATTAATTCAAAAATGTTTCTCGCCACGTGTATAATTCTTGATAACGTACTCCCTCCGTCCTTAAATAAGTGTCCCGAGCCGCCATTTTGTGCAAACCAAGGAGAAGGGTAAATTGACACTTATGCCCTTAAAATCCTTGATTATTTATTTATTTATTTTTGTTTTTCTCCCACTTTTAGATTTTCAAGAAAAGGGTAATTTTGGTAGTTTTGTGTAATTTTTGCTTGGAAAAATGTGATAGGACACTTATTTAGGGACAAAATTTTTGGCGGCTCGGGACACTTATTTAAAGACGGAGGGAGTAGTGTTTTTCACATATACTACTTAAGTATAATTGCGCCTAGCAAATTACACGCAATTAAGATTTTAATTTTATGACATAATCACACCTTAATTAATAACTTAATAAAAGTTCAAATAGTCCTTGAAAAGCAATTGTTATTAATGCGTGTCGATCTATGCTACCATGCACGATTATCAAAATTAGGATATTTTATCCACAATAGTAGTAGTTATAGTCTATTCTATCTACATGGACGTTATAATATGTGAATCATGAGCAGGGATAGTAACGGGCCGGATGTGGTCTGATTCAAATCTAATATGAATTTGTCGGGTCTAAAAGAATTAGTTCCAAACCCAAGTCGAACGAATCAATAAGTCTACAAATCTGAACCCAGATTCATAGGATTCACCTCTAAAATGATTTTTTTAGATGAAAAAAAAAGGAAATAAAATAATCGTAATATAATAATAATAATCATTATCTTTTTCTTTTTTTTTTTTAACAATAATAAAAGAGCAGTTACATTATCTTAAAAAAAAAAAAAAAGTAGTAATATAGTACTTCCCCCGTCCCACTTAATTAGTCCCACTGGAATATAATATACTTCGTATATAAATATCCAATGGAACTAATTAAGTGGAACGGAGGGAGTAATATTTAAAATTACAAGTTCACTCGCTAAAAAAATTATATGCATCTATATAAAATAATGTATTTATATATACAATATAACGGATATACGGGTCGGATCCAAATCGCATCCGGATTTTAAAATTTAGATTTAGATTTGAAAACTAGGTAGTAAATCCTAATACAGTCCGGATCTATTGGATCCAAAATTTAAAAGGCCCAACTCCTAAAAATTTGAGCTGGATCAGGTCCAAGATTCGTTGTCATCCCTAATTGTGAGATATCGATAACATTATTTTACCTTTAATGTGCCAGCAGTTGATGAGACAATGTCACATTAATAATTTTTTGATTAAATTTTTTAGTAAGTTTTTTTTTTCAATAGAATTAATTTTTAAGATATATTATGATAAAATTTTTTAACTGTGGATATAGGGGAACATTAATTCATCTGAAATAATTTAACAGTGAAAATTTCAAAGAGAGATCTAGAAAAGAGAGAATATGTTCTATTTTCGTCTGCTATTTCTCGACCTCCTTTGTAATTTTTTTTAATTAGGAGGAAAAAGGCCATAAGTTATCAACTTTTGAAGCATACACTTTCGTCTAAAACTTTTTCATGCCCATTTCAATATTATATAAATGTGAAAAAAGAATTAATAATGATTTCATGTTTTCTCCCAAAACTTATATAAATGCACAAGGCATGTATTGTCATTACATCCATACTTTGTTTATTACACACGCAATTAATCTAAATCCCATTTCATTAATCATCATTCATTTGCTAAAACCAAGAAAAGAGGGAGTTAGTTATGGGCAATGCAAATAATGTTTTGATTGTTTTTCTTTCCTTAACCTCAATTTGTACCAACAGCCTTCACGACCATGATGATGCTTTCCCTCACAACAATCTATTCAGAGAAGAGCTCGGTCTCGATTTCCGCACCTATCCCTCGTATATTAGCCCCGTCGAGCCCACTTATAAATTTGACAACTCAGTTCGTATCGAACCGTTGTTTTCGGACCAGAGGAGGGTGGACGCCTCTGCTAAGAAGACAGTTAATGTTCTAAGTTTCGGTGCTAAAGGTGATGGGAAAAGTGACGATACTAAGGTGAGTTATAGTAGTATTAAGTTTGATTTGAGTTGTGATTGATTAGTTTTGATATTAGTACCTTCCTTTTCATTTCAAGAAAAATGTCTATCCCAGTCCGAAAATCGTAATCCCTCTGTCCCGTTATCCCTCCGTCCCATTGATAATGAGACAGTATAATTTCTTCTAATTATTTTCATGTAAATTAGGCGTTTCAGAGTGCTTGGAAATCAAGTTGTTCATCAAAGGAAGTTGTCACTTTTGTGGTACCAAATGGCAAAACATTTCTTTTAAGACCGATAACATTTTCAGGGCCATGCAACTCCAACATTACTATGAAGGTAATTTGTTTTATCGAATACAGGGTATTAAAAAAAAAATAAAAATCGAGATATATAGTATTCCCTACATGCCGTCGTTGAAAATGAGCTCATTTATATTAGAATGAGTTTATTATAATATCCAGTGAGCCCATTATCAAAGGGACGGTGGCAGTAGTAGAAAGTTAATCGAGATAGTATACTTGCAGATCGTTGGACATATCATAGCATCCGAGAATCGGACCCATTATAGCAAAGATACAAGACACTGGCTTATGTTCCACACTGTCAATAATCTCTTGATTGAAGGTGGTGGAACTATCAATGGCAAAGGCAAAATCTGGTGGCAAAATTCTTGCAAAATTGATAAATCGAAGGTGATAGTTCACAAATCTAGTGATTACAGATTGATGTATGTTTTTCTGTTTATTGCATACTTCAGAATTTCAACTGATATCATGTTTCCTCCTTTTTAACTTCTTGCAGCCCTGCAAGGTTGCTCCGACGGTATGCATCGTTACTCTCAATCGTATTCGAGAATTTATACGTGTTATTTAGAAGTTTGAAAATCGAAATTTCAATGCAGGCGCTGACGTTCTACGAGTGCATAAATCTGGAGATAAAACATTTGAGAATGCAAAATGCACAGCAGATTCATATATCAATCGAGAAGTGCAGAAATGTGAGAGTTTCAAGAATTGTGGTGAATGCACCTGAAAATAGCCCTAACACAGATGGAATTCACGTAGCGGATACTCTCGATATTCGAATTTCTAACTGCATAATTGGAACTGGTAAATACAACATATTTTATAGTACTAGTGATGCTTTGATTGTTTGGATTGTGTGTTAACAAATTGTGTCATTGGATAAAGGGGATGACTGCATTTCGATTGTGAGTGGATCGAAGAAGGTTCAAGCCACGGATATTACCTGTGGACCAGGCCATGGAATCAGGTTCGGCTATGATCCCTCTGTTCCAACCTAGTAGTCGTGTTTCTTGAACATATATGAGGTATAAAATAACAAAACATGACTCTTAGGTTGGGACGGAGGGAGTAACAAATACACTGATAAGATACTACGTTCTATAAAATTCCGGAAATAAAATAAAATATCCAATCGTTACTATCTTGTTTTGTTTTTATTAATGTTTTTCTTTTAAATTTCAACTCAGTATTGGAAGTTTAGGGGCTGGAAATTCAGAAGCCTATGTATCAGATGTTGTGGTTAACAGAGTAAACATTTCTGGAACTACAAATGGTGCAAGAATCAAGACATGGCAGGTCTCTCTCTCTCTCTCTCTCTCTCTCTCTCTAAAACACAACTGTAACTATTACTAACATGAAATGTCCATGCACAGGGTGGGCATGGAAAAGCAGAAACCATAAAATTCCAGAACATACATATGCACAATGTGGAAAATCCCATAATCATAGACCAAAACTACTGTGATCAAGACGAACCATGCAAACAACAGGTAATAAGAAGAGAAAGAGATCTAACCTCAACCTCATTCCTCGTCTGAAAAAACGTACTCTCTTCTCGTACTATTTCAGAAGTCCGCTGTACAGATAAAAAATGTAATGTACGAAAACATCAAAGGCACAAGCGCAACAGACGTAGCCATCAACTTCGAGTGCAGTAAGAGCCATCCATGCAGGGATGTCGTGTTGGAGAATGTGAACTTGGTGAAGGGAAATGGTGGGAAAGCTAAAGCAGTGTGCAGAAATATTCATGTACAGGGCATTGGAAAGGTTTTGCCTCATTGCCCTTAAAATTTTAAGGTGCTACTGTCACTGTATATAGGGATAGTTACATGTATATCGGTGTACATAATAAGGAAGTTATTTTTCATTCCTTGAACACATAATAGTGTAGGTTGCCTCGTTAAAGGAATATGATATCTTTATCAAACAATGTGTAATATAATATGCATCAGTCACGATGGATAAAATGTTTCCTATGTTTTCCTCCTTCTGGATTTCTCCAATCACTATAAACTGGGAGTTAAATTCTACTTAAACCAATGGCCTTCCAAGAGTAAGATTCTTACTCGCAGTTTAGTCCGAGCAATCAAGAAAATCAGGAAATTAACTGGTGTGATAACATCATAACATGTAAACGTGCTTCAATCAAGACACGAAGTAATTTCGTAACTAATTATGATTTATTAAGACGGGGTTACATGTCTACACCAGTCCTCTCGTAGAGACTAGAGAGCACATATATGAAGATACAAACTAGTGGTAGCAGAATTTTGCTATGGAGCCTAGAGATGTTAAAAGGTGTTAAAGTTTAGCATATTTTTTGAGATTTTCAGCAGCACCCTTAGCAGATTCTGGCACAGACATGTTGCAAAGAAGAGTGACTCTTGAGGATGCAATAAGTGTTTTTATATCAGAGTTGGAAGGATCGCATTTTGAGAGGCGAACATCCCAGACCTGCTCGAAATGCAGAGTGATCTCTGTTAAAAGCAAATATTTCGCAGAAAACATAGTTGTAACAGATTTAGCCACGCATTATATGAAGGTATAATAACTAGATATGATGCAATCTTAGCTTTGTAATAATGTTTGTCGACTGTGATCTGATCAAGGTGAAGACTGTCCATGAGAAATTATAGTTAAGATGCCGCCAGATGATGATTTGGAGGATGATGCATCATCAGGAAAGAGAAGTCTACATGCTAAATGAAACCAGAATTGTTGCTACATGAGCTTGTCTATTATTCCGTATTTAGCGATTATTTCATTTTCTTGGTCTGATTTTCTTATGCACTCAATTGGAACCGTAATTCAGGAGCTGGCAACGAGCTATATAATGCATCCCCTATACCCCTAATCATCATTCAAGTACTTGTAAGTATAAAATGAAATTTATCTGGACTTGGAGACGTAACCTGAATAGTTTTGCCAGCATTGACCGGTGTAGCCTCAGCAACTACTAGATCACCTTCCTGTGCACTTTTTAGATGATTGATACTTAGGTGTATACCTGCTACCCTGGTAAAACCTGAAGCAACATGAGCTCCTATGCTTGCCAAAGCCTCGGCTATCAGAGCCGAAACCCCTCCATGCAAAACCTTAAATGGCTGCAAATTGACACAAGCAAGATTTTAGTCTAGGGGCAGAGATGAAAAAGACATGAATAAATGGGTTAAACTTAAAAGGAGTAATAGAACACCTGACAGCACTTTGGAGTAATCAGGACGTGGCCTGAAACTTTCGTAGCTGAAATTTCATCTAATTCAAAGCCAAATGTGTGAAGTGGAAAATCCAAAATCTCCTTCTCTAATGGGGGTGGAGACAGATTCTCTCCAGAATTTGGTGGTTGGGTCATGGTGTTGCCTTTCAGCTGATCAACTGATTCCTTCTCGACTGAATTCATAATGAGAAATTTATGAATTGAAGGGCATGGGAAAGAGAGAACTACAAGGGACTACTAGAATGAATTGACAAAGGTCACTTTGGATTCTGAGGGTCAGATCAGGAGAGGGGGAAGTGACCTTCATCAATAAAATTAAAAAGTTGACGTGCCATATTCACTTAGATTAGATTAGAGCTTCTCACAACGAAGAACGATATTAGCATTGCACATGGCTGATGCTAATTGCTAAGAATAGCACTAGTGGATTTTCTAAATTTGAATTGTATGTCTTTGTCAACATGACACTTGCAAGCTCAATAAAAAAGGGGAAATACTCATTATAAGTAAGGGCAAAATCCTAGTTCAAAACCAAGGAAAACAGTATAATAGCTCGTTGCAACAAGACATAACAAATTTCTCAAATGATCAGAAAACAAATCTCGAGTTTCTGTCTGCAAACAAGGAGAATTTAACACTGTCAAATTAATATAACAAGCTGATTCCACAAACACCACAAGAGAAATCATAACTTTCAAATAAGCACAGTAACAGGAAACACAAAAAACGAATCAAACTCCGCTTTTTGTATGCAATAGAGAACAAAAGTTATAATCAAATCAACAAACTAAACTAAAAACCATGACAGGAACATAATAGTCTAAATCCACCAAACAAAAGACAACAAGAAATGAATTTTCCAATCAACATGAGAAATAGTAATCCAAAGAATTATACTCTACTTTCAGTATGCAAAGAACCAAAAAAAGTAGATATTAACATTAAATCTCTTTGAATAAGACTTGACAACCTCAATGCTGTCACTGAGCCCCACAACGCCGTCTCTATAAAATATGAGGAGATAGAAGCATTCAGTTCAATTTTTCTTTATCAATACCCAGCTACCTAACACAACCACCATAACTCGAGAGACTACCGCCATACTTAACATAAAACAACAAAATCAGAGAATATAACTATGGATTAAGAACTACTACTACCATGGAATAAACAACGCATCAATATGCAGACAAAACAGTCAAAATCAAACTACAGCCAAAACAACTTCATTTCCACAGAGGTGAATCAGAAGAAACTAACTAATAATATAAAATAAATTACCAATAACTCTAATGAGCAGATGATAGCTAAACAAATAAACAATCCTCCAACATCGACGAAACAAGTTCTATAAATAAATTGAATTTACAACAATCTCATAACAAAATCCACAGTTAATCAAATCACTAAAACGCATAAAGTGGAGCAAAAATAACAGTAGGAGCAGCGCAATTGAATTCAAAATCAGAGAATGTATGAAATTAAAAGAAAAAAAAAAAAAAAAAAAAAAAACTGAGATACTCGAATCGAGCTGAAGATTTTCTTGTCCGGTCGACATTGACGGAAATTCGAGAAGCAGAAGAACTCACCGGCAAATCTCCAGCTGAGGGAACGTGAAGAATGTGATTGTACAAATGGCGAGAATTTAAGCTGTGAATGGAATGTTTTCTTTTCAAACAAATATAAACAAAAAAGTAAATAAATTGAATGGGGCAGGGCATTTAATTGAATTTAATACTTTAGGGCCCTAAAAGGTTGGCTGGCAAACGGTCAACGGTGGTTAGATCAAGGGCTCATATGTGTTTGATGGGTGGGATTAACGGTGGCGATCAGTGGCGGTTTATTGAATACTATTATTTCAAATTTTCAATTGTCAAAGTTTTGATTTGCTAATTTAACTAAATTAATTGGTTCTAGTCGTGATTCGTGACAATCAAAGTAAACCAGTTGTATATTTTGGCGTTTGATCAATAATGTGAAGTGGATATCTAATTCGTTTATGAAACTAAATATCATTATATTTATCTTCTCTCGACATGTTAGAAGTATTTTGGATTCAACAATAAAGTGGACTTGTAACAAACTATTAAAGACATGCAAGTTAGAATATATGGTCACAACATAGAAGGTGAATGCATTATCACGAGCAACTTTAGATAAATATTTTTAATCAACATGAATTTATTGTAATGATATATATTTATATTATACTTAATGTGGTTTACTCCTAATAAAGGTGTATTTCTATAAGGTTGGACTTTAAAAAATATATAAATCATGACAAATGTGGAGTTTATTCCAATTTATAACCGGTCTCAAGTTGGAACCATGAAATTTTATTCTAATCAGATTATTTTCACCCCAATTTTCACGCTTTTTCTTTATAATGCATAAAGGTGTATTTCTATAAGGTTGGACTTTAAAAAAAATATAAATTATGACAAATGTGGAGTTTATTCCAATTTATAACCAGTACCAAGTCGGAACCGTGAAATTTTATTCCAATCAGATTATTTTCACCCCAATTTTCACGCTTTTTCTATATAGTGCATATAAAGGTGTATTTCTATAAGGTATGACTTAAAAAAAATATATTAATTATGACAAATGTGGAGTTTATTCCGATTTATAACCGGTCCCAAGTCGGAACCATAAAATTTTATTCCAATCAGATTATTTTCAACTCAATTTTCACCCTTTTTATATATAGTGCATATAAAGGTGTATTTCTATAAGGCGGGACTTTAAAAAATATATAAATTATGACAAATGTGGAGTTTATTCCAATTTATAACCGGTCCCAAGTCGGAACCATGAAATTTTATTCCAATCAGATTATTTTCACCTCAATTTTCACGCTTTTTCTATATAGTGCATACTCAGATTATTCATTCAGTTTTTATTCTATTTGAGATTGAAAATTGGTGTATATTTGATCGAATGAATCAGGCAAAAGAAACATAATTTTATATGAGTTTATTCACTCTATTCTTTATTGCAATTGCAATTAAAATCTAATGTTTATTCAGAAAAAAAAAAAAATCATGTTAAAACATATTCGTTATGTGTACCGGTGTGCGAAATTCAGTGACGGGAACGACCCCGGTATCGAGGCAATTCAATATTGCATTTCACCTAAGTACTACCTGGTAATAAAGCATGATTTCATAGTATTTTTATGCAAGTATACATATAATAATCAAAATTCTTGTTGATTGCAGGTTGGAAGCGTTTATAACAAATATAAAAGAGCCTATATAATTGATGAAGTCGTAAAGCGGCTCATCGAATTACTTCCGGGAGAAACAGGTTTTGTTGTCGAAGTTAAAACAACTCCTATCCTGAACCTAGCGAGGTCTATGTGCCTTAGAAAAACAAACAAAAATGGGATTTGCAACCTTGGTGCAAACTGCACAAGGTTGCACTTTAAAGAGTTTGACAGGTATCTATTTAAAACATTTTAGCATAGAGTTATTCAAATTTATTTCAATATTATTCACAAATATTTATTTTCGAATTCTTGTGTAACAACAACTTCTTAAAGTCACTATTCACTAGGGAAGAAGATGGGGATGAACCCGAGAAAGAACCCGAGGATGAATCCGATCACTCTTTCATGTTCATCATCGCATTGATTTGATTCATCCCATTAATATTGTCGGTTATATTTGAATTGGATATAATTAGTTTATTCATGATTTCAATTGTATGACCTCAAATCTTTGGATTAAAAAAAAGAGAATATATAGTCATATACCCAATTTCAACTTGTAAACCAAAATTTTGCTTTGTATGTTAAAAAACACAACTTATACCCATATTTTGCTTTGGTTTCCAATTATACCCTTACTTTTTTGCTTTGGAGTACTTTTGAATTTTTTTCTTTTCTTCCCACCAATTTCTTCTTCATATATGCATAATCTCCCTCTCTCTCTATTTTTGAAACTTCTCACTCTCTCTCTCTCTCTCTCTCTCTACTGCTCTCTCTCTTTCTCTCTCTACCTCGCCGGCCATGGAGCTCCAATCCGTCCGCTGATTCGGATCCCGGTAGAGCATCCGCCGACAAGAGTTTGCTGGTGTACAAGGTGACGGTTCCCGGCCGAGCATCCGCCAACACCCTCTCTCTCTCTCTCTCTCTCTCTCTCTCTCTGTCTCGCTCTCTCTCTCGCTCTAAGAATTTGCTGGTGTACAAGGTGACGGTTCCGGATGGGGAGGCTTTGGCAGTGAAGAAGATGTGGTCGCCGGAGGAAACCGGGACGGCGGCGGTGTCTTCTCCAGAACGGCGACGCAAAGGGCCAACAACGTCAGCTTCTTCTCCGGCGTATACCGACGGTCGCGCCGCCACTGAATCCGCGGCGGCAGCGGTGCTGCTAGCTTTGGTGTCGAGGCGTGTCTGAGGCTCGAAAACGGTGGGACTGAGGCGTATACCGGAGGGGAAGGAGTACCCCATTTTCTACCGAAAATCCGCCGTTGAAAACAAGGGTTGGCTGAAGAACATTTCAAGCTATTTTAATGGGGGATTTGATAGAGAACAAGTGCTGCTCGACTTTAACGAGATCGCAGAGAAACATGGCAAGTTCTTCAAAAAATCAGTAGATATGAAATTTGAATCATATTTGAGAAATTTTGTGTTTTTCTAGGACATGTTCATGTGCATACCTGCAGAGAGAAAGAGGCGGTGGAGAGAGAAGGGTGGACTACAGGAATTCTTGTTCATCTTTTCCTTTTTTTTTTTCCCCAATTCCCTTTTCTATTTTTGTACTTTGGAGATACGAGATGATTACTTGGTTCGATCGTGTATTATTTTGGTGAATACTTCTTCTTTTGATAGAATTGTTTAATTTGAAAGTCAATTGGGTTGGGTATGATTATTACTCGAAACAACATCAAACTTTGTTTCGCTTATTGAAATTTGAAAACTAAAGTGAGCACACTATCTACGAATGCTATCCTCTATCCCGATTACCGCGTACTTAAGTACACAGTACGAAAGGAAGAGAAAAGCTTACTGTGTACTTAAGTACGCAGTACGAAATACAAAAAAAAAATTACTAGTCTTGTGTAAGTTTTTATTCAATTTACATGATATACTAAATTACACAGTACGAAAGGAAGAAAAGCTTATTGTATACTTAAGTACGCAGTACGAAACACAAAAAAAGATTATTAGTCTTGTGTAAGTTTTTGTTCAATTTACATGATATACTAAAGTACACAGTACGAAAGGAAGAAAATCTTACTGCTTACTTAACTACAAAGTACGAAAGGAAGAAAATCTTACTGCGTACTTAAGTACGCAGTACGAAACACAAAAAAAGGATTACTAGTACTTATTTGTATGGAACACAGTACGATTTTGTAACACCAAAATTACCGGAAAGAGAGAGAGAGAGTTGGTGGTCAAAGTCAAAAAGCAAAAAACAAAAAGCAAAAAGCAAAAAGCAAAAAGCAAGGGTATTTTGGTACAAAATTTGAAAATATGGGTATAAGTTGTGTTTTTTAACATACAAAGCAAAATTTTGTTTTTTAAGTTGAAATTGGGTATTTTCCTTTTTCCCTCTAAAAAAAATTACTATTCAAGACGCCTACATCACATGTTCGGTATAAAAATCAATAGTCATTAAATTTCGTTTATTATCTGATGAACTACTATGATTTGAACAAAGTTTAAAAAGTCGGATCAAACCGGTTAGGTGAACCGATTGCATTTGGGTTGTTGTTATTAATCCTACTATATACATTTTTAATGTATTCTTAATATGAACATAATAAATATTGTGCTAAGAGCTCCTATATTCATTTCGAATTTTGACTTCGTAAAAAAATATACCTATCATCATAATATGACATTCTTAACCTATAATCTTATTATCACAAGTGACGGACGACTTAAATTAGTTAATATATTTAATTACATATTTTCTTATTTAATTTTTATTTAAAATCACAAGATAAATTGAATCCCGTCGAATTTCGACGGGCACTAGTTTATTTAAATTGGGACTTGATCCCATACTTCAGCACGAGCTGCTTAATATTCTCGTAACGCATATAAAATTGATCATAAAAGATTACCATGCACTTATTTATGTGATTGCATCCATATCTTCGATCTTCTTTCCTATCCGATGAGTAGATTAATGTTATATTGTTGAAGAAATATTGAGTGAAGAAGGAGAAGAGTGAATAAAGCTTCAATCTTTACTTGAAAAGATCATAGATCTAAAAATAGGTTTTTCATACATGCACAGTTGCACTATTCCATCCATATTTATACTTAGGTTTTATCCAGCCAAAAGTGCTGAACAAAGGAAACACGACTATTACTTAAACTAACCTAGCAACATTTCATCTCCGCCACACACGTGGACGACTAAGATAAAGGCAAAAAGATAGAATAATAAACATGAACTGCAGTCCAAGGTTCGAAACTCATAAACAACAAAATAACAACTTCATCTTCATCTTCACTTCATGCATTCAACGTGGAAAACACCATCATCTTCAACACCCCCCCTCCCCCCCCCCCCCCCCCCCCCCCCTCCCTCAAGATGGAAGTGGTGGAGATCCAACAGTCCCATCTTGCATAAAAGATCACGGAAGCGAGGACTGGAGAGGGGCTTTGTAAAGAAATCCGCCAGCTGATTGGCAGAAGAAACACTTACAAGTTGCAGAAAACCTGAAACATATTTCTCTCTCACGACATGGCAGTCAATATAGATGTGTTTCGTACGCTCATGAAACACAGGGTTCTTAGTGATCTGGATAGCTGCAACATTGTCACAGTAAAGTGGAATGGGAAGCTTGGGTATAATATGGAAGACATTCAAAAGACTGGCAAGCCATACAAGCTCTCTAGTAGTAACTGCCAAAGCCCTGTACTCTGCCTCGGCAGAAGAAGAGGAAACTGTGTTTTGCTTCTTGGATTTCCAAGACAGAAGGGAATCACCAAGATAGATACAAAAACCAGTAAGAGATTTTCTAGTGTCTGAGCAAGTTCCCCAGTCTGCATCTGAGAAGCCTCTCAGATCAAAAGATTGAGATGCAGGGTAGAAAACACCTAAGGAAGGGCACCCTTTCAAATATCTAAGAACATGGAGTGCTGTATTCCAATGCACTGATGTTGGACTTGCCATAAATTGGCTGAGTTGTTGGGAAGCATGTGTAAGATCTGGCCTAGTCAAGTTAAGATAGAATAACTGACCAACAAGTTTTCTGTAGATCTCTGGCTGTTTAAGCACATCCTCCTCTTTACCTTGAGTGAGAACAAGACCTGGAGGAAGAGATGTAGCAGCAGCTTTGCAACATAGCATCCCATTGTTGGAAAGTATCTCCAATATATACTTCCTCTGATTTAAGGAGGTGCCATCAATTACTCTGGCAATTTCCATACCAAGAAAGAATTTAGCAGAACCTAAATCCTTAATGGTAAAAGCAGTATGCAGAAATCTTTTGAATTCTTCAATCAGATGCAGTGAAGGGCCACTCACAAGAATATCATCAACATAAACAATGATGCATAAGAATTGATCTCCCTGACCTTTGGTGAAAAGACAAGGATCATGTATAGAAGGCACTAACCCATAAGCACTGAGTTGTCTAGTGAACTCAGCATTCCATTCTCTAGAGGCCTGCTTAAGTCCATATAAAATTTTCTTAAGCTTGCACACCTGCCCTGGTTTAGCATTAAGGCCTTGAGGAACTGTCATGAAGATCTCCTCAGATAAATACCCATGTAGAAACGCATTGTTCATATCCAGTTGATGGAGAGGCCAAGAAAAGGCTGTGGCAACAAAAATGAAAAGTCTCACTGTGACAAGATTGGCTACTGGGGAAAAAACCTCTGTGTAATCTATTCCCAGCTCTTGGTTGTACCCTTTTGCCACTAATCTTGCTTTAAAACGCTCAACTGATCCATCTGAGTTGAGCTTGATCTTATACACCCATTTACACCCTATGGGTTTCTTGGTGGGAGGAAGATCTGTGAGATCCCAAGTCTCATTCTAAATGAGAGCATCTAATTCTGTATTCATTGCTTCAATCCATTCTGGATATTTGCAAGCTTCTTTATAGGAGGTAGGTTCCTTAGACATGGTGAGATTAAACAGAAAGGCAATATGGGAATCTGTGAGTGAAGGACTCGCAGTATATGGGAATGTGTGTGGAGTGATAGAGGTGGCAAGGGATATGGAATTTGTTTTATGTATGCATCCTACATAATCTTTCATCCAGTGTGGTTGCTGAATGACTCTAGTGCTTCTCCTCAGTGTTGGAGCTTGTTGTTCAACTGAAGCAGGAATGGAAGAGGAATCAACACTAGAATCAACAAGTGGCATGGAAAGGGACTCTACAGGTTGTAATGGTGGTGTGTTCTCTGGGTAAACATGGTCCTCATCATGTGTATCCAAAAGTGGGGTAGAGTCCACTACTGGGAATTCAAGAGCAATTTCAGGTTGTGGTTCAACAGAGGAGTAGAGAAAGGAAAAACAAGAGGGACAAACTTCACATCCCTACTGATAAGAATACTCTCATTGTCTAAATGAAAAATAATGAAACCTTTGTGTGAAGAGTCATATCCCAAAAACACACATTTAATTCCTCTATGATCAAACTTACCTTTAGAAGGAGATATGTTGGCTGCATATGCCAAACAACCAAAAGGATGGATTACATGATAATCTGGATCCAGTTCAAAGAGCACCTCAAATGGTGTTTTCCATTCTAACACCTCAGAAGGTATCCTGTTTACAAGCCAAGTAGCAGTTGATATTGAATAAGGCCAGAACTTCAAAGGCATAGCACTCTGAAACATAAGTGCTCTTGCAGAATTGAGTAATGTCCTGTGCCTCCTCTCCACAATCCCATTATGCTGAGGTGTATAGACACAAGACAGTTGATGCAGTATTCCATTGTCTGTGAATAGCTGTGAGACCTTTCTGTTAAGAAACTCTGATCCATGATCAGTTCTAAAGTACTTAATCCGTTTCTGAAAGTGTGTTTTAACCATTTCTATGAAGCCTGCTAGGACTCCATAAACTTGATCCTTGGTTTGCAACAAGTAGGTCCATATTAATATGCTGTGATCTTCAACTAAGGTCAGGACATATCCGACATTGCAAACGTTATACTCATTGTATGGACCCCATAGATCTCCATGCACCATCTCAAAGGAGAAATTAGACCTTATGTTGAGAAGAGGAAATGAGTCCCTTGTTTGTTTTGATTTGTAGCAGATCTCACAATTTTCAATGTCTGACAACTCAACAGCTGTGAACTTTTCTCCATTCAGTTGCATATGCCTCATTGTAGTAATGGATGGATGTCCAAGAAATATATGCCATTCCTTGGCTGACATTTTACATGTGTTCAGAAAACTGTAATGAAAATCCTCATTCAATGATTCCACATAATACAGATGATCCCTCATCTTTCCAATGCCAACCACAAGCAATGTGTGGGATGAAACGCACACTTGAGTTCAGAAGTCTTGATAAGTTTAGACACTGGGATCAAATTGCTGGTGAAACATGGTACATACAGAACATTGACCAGCAGTACATCTTTGTTTATCTTAGCTTTTCCTGCATAAGCTACACTTCTTGATGATCCATCAGGTAGATAGATCACTGTAGGCTTGTCCAATTTGTAAGTAGTATGCAATAGTTTAGGTGAGCAACAAATGTGAGAACTGGCACCTGAATCAATTATCCATTCCCTGCTTCCCATACTAGACATCACATTAAAAGCAAAGTGTCCATCAAAGGATGTTGTTTATGTGGAACATTGTGCACAAGATTTGTGTCACTCTTTGAACTGCTAGGCCCTCCTTGATGTTGAAGAAGATTCCCCATACACTTAGCAATTTCAGACTGGATTATCCTGCTTATATCTTGAGATCCCTCTCTCCTTTCATTCTGAGTTGAATATCCCTCTGTTAGCTGTGTTGATTCTGCAAGATGAACTCTAGGCTGAGCTTCTTTTTCCTTCTTTAATCTTGATATACCAATTTGGAATCCCATGGAGTTTGAAACATGTATCTGTATCATGCCCCATCCCTTGACAGTGTGAACACTTAAGCTTCTTCTTTTCTTCTTTGCTCAACCTTTTCTTAAAGAAGTTTCCATCTGCAGATTGACCCTGTTTATGTGGGACTTGTTTAGTTCCATTGAAGAACTGTTGTGGTGCATTTTCATTGGCATAAGTTGGCTTCCCAGCTACATTCATGGACATGATGTTCCTCCCATCTTGCACACCTTCATTCAGCTGTCTTTGATCCTCCACTTGTGTGATCATAGAGTATGCATCATCTAAACTTGGTAAAGGCTTGATTAGCATGATCTGTGTTCTAGTAGCATCATAGCTATCATTAAGACCAATCAAGAAAGTTAAAAGCCTTTGTTCTTCTTGCCTTTGATTCATCAAAGCTTTAGCTGGACAAGTGCAACTCAGAGGTGTGTGCATCATGTCCATTTCATCCCATAATGCATTTAGTTGATTGAAATACATCATAACACTTAGATTTCCTTGAGTAAAATGAAATATCTCTCTCTGTAGTTTCAGTATTTTAGGTCCATTTGCACCACCAAATCTCTGATTCAAGGCACACCACAGTTTATATGTGTTCTCAATGTTATTGAAAGCATTCACAAGCTCTTTGCTTATACAGTTAGTAATCCAAGTAGAAACCATATAGTCTACTTTCACCCAACGTTTATAATACTTTGAATCTGTACTAGGCTCCATAAAAGTACCATCAAGAAACTCAATCTTACTACGAGCGGCCAGAGCTCGTCTAATGGCTCTGCTCCAATTCAAAAAATTAGAGCCTGTGAGAGGCGCTGTAACTAACACCATACCTGAATGATCCGTTGCAGGAAGCTGCAAAATCTCCTCTATCTGTCGACGTTTGAGCTTTATCTCCGGATCCACTTCGTTTCCTTTGCTATCTTCATCATCGGAAGCTCCACCGTCGCTTTTTTTGTGAGGCTTGAAATCCTCAGTTTCCCTTTCATTAACCATTACTGATAATGTTTCTTGAGGTTGTATTTTAACCATAAAAAGAGCAGATCAGAACCTGACTCTTGTTACCATGAAGAAATATTGAGTGAAGAAGGAGAAGAGTAAATAAAGTTTCAATCTTTACGTGAAAAGATCATAGATCTAAAAATAGGTTTTTCATACATGCACAGCTGCACTATTCCATCCATATTTATACTTAGGTTTTATCCAGCCAAAAGTGCTGAACAAAGGAAACACGACTATTACTTAAACTAACCTAGCAACATTTCATCTCCACCACACACGTGGACGACTAAGATAAAGGCAAAAAGATAGAATAATAAACATGAACTGCAGTCCAAGGTTCGAAACTCATAAACAACAAAATAACAACTTCATCTTCACTTCATGCATTCAACTTGGAAACACCATCATCTTCAACAATTGTTCATGTGCTCAAATCTAATATGCGGTGAGTGAGATAATAGTAGTATATCAAGGTATAGTGTAATAGGGTTGTAAACGAGTCGAGTATTGGCATGCTCGAGCTTAGCTCGTTTAAGTTTTTTCTCGAGCTCGAGCTCGGTTCGAGCTTTAAATTTGAGCTCGAGCTCGGCTCGTGGTAAAAATATCGAGCTCGAGCTCGGCTCGAGTTCGGCTTGGCATATATTCGATAACTAGTTCGACTCGAGTTCGGCTCGAACCAGGCTCGTGAAGAACACGAATATTAGTATTTTAGTTCGAGCTCAATTTTGAGCTCTTGTAAATCCTCAATTTTAATTAAATTGGGCTCGATTACAGGTTCGGTTAAGAGCTCATGAACATACTCGATTATAAGCTCGCGAACATGCTCAATTATATTCGAGCCAAACATGTTCGCAAGCATATCGAGCCGAGTACCATTGTGCTCGAGCTCGGCTCGATAATTTTATCGAGCTCGACTCGTTTGTTAACGAATTTGATTTTGGACGAGCTTTTTTCTAGTCGGTCGCCGAGTAGCTACCGAGTAGCTTGACTCGTTTACAGCGCTAAGTGTGATGGAGTAACTTCATTGATTAGTGAAGTGTTGTCTTCCACACTGGATAATTAATGCTCCTTAATTTTTTTTAAAAGTAATTAAACAAGTGGGCGTAATACCGAATGAGTCAATTGGTAAAAAAGACAGGTCCTCGCGGGTCTGGCCTCAATTACCTTTTGTTTTGGGCCAATGAAGTAAAGTGTGAATGGACCAATCTGGAAGCCCATCGGAGGTTAGCCCAAAGCTTCCAATGGAGGATAGATTTACCTTCCCTTTTGGGCCAACGAAGTCAAGTGTGAAAAGGAAACAGACGGAAGTAAATGACGCAAATACCCCCACTGTGCCTTCGTATAAACAAAACGACCCTAACCCCCTTTCAGCTCATCACTTCCACTCACACTTTTAGCGCCGTTCAGATTTAGGGTTTAATCAGAGATGGTGGAAGGAGGAGAGAAATCGCGAGATCCGATTTTCAGAGACATCCGCCGATATTACTGCGAGTTTTGCGGTATTTGCCGATCGAAGAAAGCCCTAATCGCCGCTCACATCCAAGCTCACCACGAGGTTCGTGTAAACTGTACTTTAGCTGATTCTGTTTTTGTATTGGAGCTGAAGATTTTGCAGTTTCTCGATTGAGGTTGTGGTTAGTGATGAAATTGAGTCATGTGTTTGTTCTTCAGGAGGAATTGAAGGAGAAGGAGATGAATGAAGAAAAGGGCGATGGGGAGAAATTGAATACCTGTGAAGAATGCGGTGCGAGTTTCATGAAACCTGCTCATCTCAAGCAACATATGCAAAGCCATTCGCTCGAGGTAAATTTAATTTTGCTGTTTTGTTCATCGCCCTTTGATTCTGGTAAATATCGTATCGTGGAGGGTTGGTGATTTGCTGTTTTAAGGATGATATACTGTCTAGAGTGTAATCTGTAGCTTAATCGATTTGGTTTGGTTTTTCATGGAAATTCACCCTGTTTGACTGTGGTGCTGTTTTTTTGTTTTTGGCATTACCTTGCTTAAACGGCCATGGGTATTTGGTATTCAGTGCTCTAATTAAGCTGTTTGAATATGTTTTTCGCTCTTTTGTATGATATTTTGCCCTACAGTCCATTTACATAATCTTCTGGAATCTCGAGGTGCTTTTCTTCGCAAGCCTTTATTAAGAATGTGATTATTTCTGGGGATATTGTGAATTAAGCATGTAAAATTTTGCAGATCGAAATAAGACAGTGAAATGTCGTGAATATGGCTCGGCGTGAAGCATTGGATCCCAAAAAAAAAAAAAGAACTCCAAAATGCGAGAGGCAACAATCCTTGATTGGATCAGTACCAGGCGGGTGACTGCCTGGGAAGCTCCATCAAGTGTGCCTCAGTCACGCTTGCTATCCTTTTGAGGTTTGAGGATTCTTTAGTTCACCGTTGCAGTAGAGCACAAGTAGCTTTAGTAAAAAGATCTTCATGTTTCTTTTTTTCTGATAGCGTGTGTACGTTTACAGAGGCCGTTTGTATGTTCAGTGGATGACTGCGAGGCTAGTTACAGAAGAAAGGACCACTTGAACAGACACATGCTTCAACATCAAGGGAAATTGTTTGGATGTGAAGTCGATGGCTGTAAACGCACATTTACTCTGCAGGGTAATATGACGAGGCATATGAAGGAGTTTCATTTTCAGTCTGCTTCTGTTGGTGTGGACAATCTTAAGGAACCTGACAGTACAGAGTTGGATAAACATGATGACTCACAAGGTAAATTGCTCGAATGCCCTGTCAAGCAATGCAAACGGACATTTAGATCAGAGGGGCATATGAAATGGCATGTGAGAGAGTTCCACGGTGAATCTGCCTGTTCAAATGTCAACTGTAGTAGTGAACACGTCTGTTCAGACCCTCAATGCCGAAAAGCTTTTAAATATCCCTCCAAATTGCATAAACATGAGGACTCTCATGGTAAGTTGCATTTAATTCGTTTTTATTTGGTTTTTTTGCTGTATCAATCTCAATTAATCATTGGTGAAAATCTTTGGTTATGCAGTTAAATTGGATTCCTCGGAAGCATATTGTGCAGAACCGGGCTGCATGAAATATTTTCCGAATGAGCAGTACCTCAAGGATCACATCCGATCTTGTCATCAGTACGTGTTGTGCGATGAATGTGGCACTAAACAGCTAAAGAAAAACATCAAGCGCCACATGCGCATGCATGAAGCAGAGCTTTCATCTGGGAGGATCAATTGTAGCGTGAAGGGATGCTCACTAACATTTTCAACTGTAAGTTCTTTTCTCTACAGTTTAATTGATTTCCCAATCATTCATTATCCTTTTAGTTGAAAGGTTTTCAAATCGAACATCTTTATCTTGTACAGGCGTCAAATCTCAACCAGCATATAAAGGCTGTGCACTTGGAGCTTAAACCATTTGCTTGTGGGATGCCCGGCTGCAACAAGAGATTTACCTTCAAGCACGTGAGGGACAATCACGAAAAATCCGGGTGCCATATCTATACTCCTGTAAGTGTTTCTATCTCCTATCAACGATCTGGTTCTGTGCATGTGATTGCCAACATCCATTGATCTCTGTGGAATTTCGCTTTTCATGCGTAGGGAGGAGATTTTGAAGCTTCAGATGAGCAGTTTCGATCAAGGCCAAGAGGCGGAAGGAAGAGGAAATATCCTGTCATTGAGTCACTAATGCGGAAAAGGGTCGTCCCACCTAATGAATCGGAATTTGCTCAGAGTGACGGGCAAGATTACACAGCATTGCAATTCTCAGGTTCTGAGGATTAGGTGTTTCTTTAACTATGTTTGTAATAATATAATAGTTTGCAGTTTAGTGTTAACTCTTTTGTGTTTGTATATGGTTTTAGTGTGAATGAAAATACAAGTTGTTCTATTTAGGGCTGTTGCTGTTCATAATTCTATATATTGAATTATCAAACTCTCTCTCTCTCTCAATATAATAAAATGCGAATGACATATGATTTACTTAGAATTATACAGTGGAAGCAGAGACTCTGACAAAGAGAAAATTTGGAAAACCAGTAGAGAGAGAGGAAAAAAAAAAAAAAGAGTGGCAATCACCAGAGAAAATATTATTAACAAAATTTCATGCATAACTCTCCCGATTTCCTCATTTTTTTGCTTCTTCAGTCGCTGCTGGCTTTGGCTGCTCCTCCGATGGTGGAGGCGGGACTGCTGGTACGCCGCTGTCAATGCAGCTCCGGCACTTCACCTCCACCCATCCCTCTAAGTCATGCTCCCCTCCGGAATGGTGGCCGCCGCAGAGTCGGGCAATGATCCCGGCAACCACTGCAATAATGGTGATCGCTGCCAGCACCACTACAAGAGTCTCGATCGAGCGGCGAGTGGAGTGGCCGGATCCCGCCGCCACCACGGGCGGCGACTGCACCAACGGCGGCAGCTGAGCCATTGCAGTTCCTTTTCGGAGGAAAGTCGAGAGAGAAACTAGACAGAAAAGTGTGTCGACGTGGAGATGCAGAGGGGCTTCAACTAGCTGTTGGGGTCCAAGATCAAGAAAATGGGGGGGAGAGAGAGAGAGAGAGGGGAACAGAAATGAAAGCATTGTTCGTATTCAAAGCAAATAGTAGTAGAAACCAGAACAGCAACTTTCAACAACAATGCCGTTGTGCCCACAATCACTTTTTTCTTTCAACCTTGTTTTGTTTTTGTTTTTGTTTTTGGCTTTCATTTCATTTTTTACTCTCTCTCGTCTTCCTATTTTCCATTTTCCTCCTTTTTATGTGAAAAAAAAGAGACCAAAATGTCTCGTTGTCCATCAATTATTTCTCCGATCAAAACAAAAGTCACAAAGTTGATATAAAAAAAAAGTCAGCAATCAACAAATTATTTGAATTTCTTTCCTCTATGGCAAACAGTACCTCCGTCCCGTCCAAGACTGTCATATATGTAAATATTAAAAAAAAAAATGTTGTCTTTAATGAGATGGAAGAGTATCGAACATTTTACGAACATTTTACGTTTCTTATTTTTATACTCCCCATCCGCGTCAATATGAAATAAGCCAATTGATGCACGATACGGAGGGAATATTTTTAAAAAATTAGCTTTAAAAATTATGCCGCCCGCGTAAACGGCGAAACGAGAGGATACCAAATCTGAAATCTCTGATTCCATTCCTAGATAATGAGTCCACGTTCTCAATCGCCAAATTTAAAAAAATCAATACATTAGCATATAGTTTTTGGCTGGCTGTAGAGAGAGAGAGAGAGGAGGTAGAGAGAGGGTCATAAATTTACGGGAAAATGCTTGAAAATCGGTACATTGTTGGCAATTCTTTGATGGGTTACCAGCCTTCTGGTCTGCTCTTTACAGGAAATTTGATCTGAAGGTAAAATTCGAGAAAACCTCCCTTTTATTCATATCAACTTCCGATGATAGGAATAAGGGGATGTTGAAAAAATTCCCTATTACAATTATCTCTTAATCAACCAACAATGTTGAATCTTCCATCGATATATATTTCTTGAAAACCCCTTTTTTGTTTTTCTCCCTCCCATTTTGTTGAAATGTCGAATTTCGCTGTATATCGAAATGGGTTGATTTAGATTTTCTTGTTTTTGTTTGTATTGATTGAGTTTGGGTCGTGTTCATATTATTTTTTACAAATTTTTTTCCTGTAGGCTGGAACCTGAATGCTGCAGAAACTGCCTTGTTAATTTCGAAACTCTCCGGCTTTCCTTTCCCTTCTATATTTTTTCGAGGTAGAGAAGGGAAAGAGAGCATAAAATTTGAAGGGGGAGGGAAAAAAAATTATAAAGTAAAGAAACCATTTGATTTCTTGGTGTATTGTTGCAAAAATATATAAAAATGAGTGTGGTTTCTGGGGTGATCTCAAGGCAAGTGTTGCCAGCTTGTGACAACCTTTGCTTCTTCTGCCCTGCATTGCGGACGAGGTCGAGGCAGCCTGTGAAGAGATATAAGCACTTGATATCGGATATTTTCCCTCGGTCTCAGGTGAGTTTTGTGAAGCATATGGTTTGGATGTAATGAATTAGCAAAAGCTCGAATTTGTCAGATCATTTGATATCATTGTATTACATGGAATGGATGTGGCTTGCTTGTTTTGGAGAGAATGGGTTGAGAATTTGGTGTCATTTAAGTTTTTTGTCCATGTTATTAGTTTTTGGAGCTTTTTTTTCGACACTGCTGAATATTTACGGGTTGACCATTTTGTGCGTAGTTGTGCTTGTTTTGGGGGAAAAAAAAGGGGATGATGATTTGGTGCCCTTTTGGTTCTTGGTCCATGTTGTTAGTTTCAAACCCTTTTTCTCTCGTTTAAAAACATATTGGGTTGAGTATGTTATGTAGGGTAGTTTGTGTGGTTTTGAAAAATTGGGGCAAGAATCTGGTGCCATTTTGTTTTGTTGTCCATTTTATTAGTTTTTGGAACGTTTTTCTGTCGCTGCAGAAGAATATTCTGGATCGAGTATGTATTACATAGGTAGTAAAGCAATCATGCAGTTTATTTGAAGGACTGTATCTGAAATTAGTGGATGTAATATGTGGCATCATGCATTGCTTCTTCTAGTAGGCTCAACTATAGAATTTAAATCTCTTTCATTTGCTTTATAGGGTGAAGAAGTAAATGAGAGGAAGATCGGGAAATTATGTGATTACGCTTCCAAAAATCCTCTACGCATTCCCAAGGTATTGTATGACTTGCATAGGTTGCTGACACTATAGTTTACTGACATAGCGATCTTCTGATGTATTTTTCAAAAGTTTTAGTTTGTGTTTTGTTTCAATATAACTTGCTCGTATAGTTAGTGTTGAAGTAGCTAACTTACTTATCAATGGTTTTGTTTGTTCTAAATTGACAGATTGCGGACTCCCTGGAACAGAAATTCTACAAGGAATTAAGAAATGAAAACTTCCGATTTGTGAAAATTGTTATGCTCATCTACCGGAAGCTCTTGATATCTTGCAAGGATCAAATGTATGCCTGCTGAACTTTTGTTGTTTTCTGTTGGCATGATTTAGACGGACATTTTTCCAAGTAGTATCCTTCTTCGGATTAAATTATTTATTTTTCCGTAATGCAATCGGCTTTCTTACAAAATGAATCTTAGAGATAGTCTGAACTCTGAAGTGAGAGAACTTCTATAAATACAACTGACCGCCCCTTTATTTGTGTAGGCCTTTGTTTGCAAATAGTTTATTAAGTATCATGTTCGCCTTGCTGGACCAGACAAGCCAAGATGGAATCTTAATTATTGGATGTGAATCTCTCTTCGACTTTGTAAATAACCAGGTTAGCATTGCTGCTTGGCTCTTCATTTCTTAGCCCTTTAAGGCTCTGCTAGCTTCTACCTAAGTTCTTGAATTTTTTTTCCTTTTAATGGATAGATTACGCCCTTTTATATATTTACAGAAAGATGGAACCTATATGTTTAATCTTGAAGGATTAATCCCCAAACTCTGCCAAGTAGCTCAAGAAGTGGGTGACGATGAAAGGACAGAACATTTACGAGCTGCTGGGCTGCAAGCTCTATCTGCAATGGTTTGTCTTTGCATCTCGTTATTCATTTGATGTATCTGAATTGAACTCTAGGAGAAACTTATATGGCCCACTTACTTAATCAGTTATGTTCCGGCTGTAGATATAAAACAGTAAACACAATAGTAACAGGAAACTCAGTGATTTTATTGTTTTGTAATTTTTATCTATATTATATCTCTTATACTTTCAGTCGAATATCTATGGTTTATCAGGTTCATTTACGTTTGTGTTTGTCATGTACAGGTTTGGTTCATGGGTGAAAACTCCCATATTTCTGTTGAGTTTGATAATGTAAGCTCATACGTTTCCTCTTATCGATGATGAATAGATAACTTTCTCTCGTTTTCTCCTTTCTTATAAGCACTACTTTATTACTAGTTGCTTAGTTTTTACATGATTCCTTTTGTGTTAATTTCTACGTTGAAACTTTTATATCGTATCATTACTTAATCATACGATTCTTCAGATTGTTTCAGTAGTCTTGGAGAATTACAAAGGTCAAAATAAGGATTCTGACAAAAATGGATGGGTGCAAGAAGTTAATAAAGCTGAGGGACACACCTCTCCTCCAGATGCTGCAACGAGGGTTCCTTCTTGGAGAATCATTATAAACGAAAAGGGACAGCTGAACTTGGCTGTGTAATCTCTCTGCGCATTATCTACGTGTTCATTTCTTTACTATTATCGTTGCTTTAGTGATTTTGTCTTGATTTACAGAGAGCTTGCCAAGAACCCACAGTTTTGGTCTAGGGTGTGCCTTCAAAACATGGCAAATCTTGGGAAAGAAGCAACCACCATGCGCCGTGTTCTGGAATCTCTGTTTCGGTATTTCGACAGTGGAAATCTATGGCCCGTCCAAGGTGGGATTGCTTTACCTGTTCTCAGAGATATGCAGCTTCTCATGGATGATTCTGGTCAGGTTCAATGGGAAAACTTATTTCCCTTATAATCTCCATCTTTTAATAAACGGTTACGATTTTCAGACTACTTATGTTATTCCTTTTGTCGTGTAGGGAGTACACATCTTTTGCTGTCGATATTAGTCAAACATCTCGACCATAAAAATGTCCTTAAGCAACCCGACATGCAGATTGATGTAGTTGAGGTTGTCACTGCTCTTGCTCGACTCACGAGGGTACGGTCATCGGTACCCATAGTGAGTGCTGTAAGCGACATCATGAGGCATTTGCGGAAAAGTATACATTATTCAATCGATGATGCCAAACTTGGAGAACAAGTTATCAAGTGGAACCAAAAATTCCATCAAGTGGTCGATGAGTGTCTCACAGAGTTGACATCAAAGGTTTTTGGAGTTTCTGTTTTATGATCCCTTTGATATGAGAAATCACAGTACTTATGTTTTTCGATATGTTTATAGGTCGGAGATGCTGGTCAAATCCTCGATGTTATGGCTTCCATGCTAGAGAACATCTCAAGCATTACTGTCATAGCAAGAACAACGATTTCTGCTGTCTATCGAACTGCTCAAATTATAGCTTCTCTACCGAATGTATTATACAAAAACAAGGCAAGGCCCTATAAAACGCGTGCCTCTCTCTCATGTTGATCTGCAACTTCTCTAAAAATTTGGGGAAAATGGGATCGAGTTTACGGTTTCAATTATGTTTCTCATTTTGCAGTGGGCATAGGATTTGAGCTAGAACTTCACTACTCTCTTTCTCTCTCTCTCTCTCTCTCTCTCGGTTAACTGGGGTTGCCATTGTTTTTTTATGATTAGGCGTTTCCGGATGCATTATTTCATCAGCTACTTCCAGCTATGATCCATCCAGACCATCAGACTCGAGTTGGAGCTCATCAGATCTTCTCCGTTGTATTAGTGCCTTCTTCTGTTTGTCCTCACCCATCTTCTGAGGGCTTTGTCGACCTCCCAAGATCGCTCTCGAGAACCGTTTCCGTATTCTCTTCCTCAGCTGCATTGTTCCAGAAGCTTCAAAACAAAAGGTCTCCTTTCAAGGAAAATTCGGAGTTGAACAGTGGAAACGAGGCAGGTGGAATGGTGAACAGAATTAAATCGACTTATAGTCGGGTTTATAGTTTAAGAAGTTCACCGGCACCCGATGCTGAGGCTGCAAATAACTCTACTAAGGACGGGGTACGTCTTCTATATTTCGAATTTTGCGTGCCTTTGAAAGGCTAAAATACTCAATCTTACACCAAGTAATCGCCTTCTTTTCCAATTATTTCCGGAACTACAGAATCAAGAACATTACATTTTAATCTCCCCTTTCCATTTCAGGATGTCGTTCGTCTAAGACTGAGCAGTCACCAAATAACACTCCTACTTTCCTCAATTTGGGCACAATCTATATCTCCTGAAAACATGCCTGAAAATTACGAAGCCATTGCTCACACATATAGCTTGATTTTGCTGTTTTCTCGAGCAAAGGTAAATATTCTATTCGTTTTTTCTGGGAATTCGATACTGGAGGCATTTGACAGTTGACAAGATGAACTGTGTTAAGTAGAAGTAGAAAGTATATCGTAGTAACTTCTTGGGGCGAGAGAGAAAGAGAGAGAACTGGATAAACGAACAAAGTAGATGTTCTTGCTAGAATGATTCCATAAGATCTGACGGTTAATCTCACATATTGTGTTCTCATATTATTTCCTCGCAGACCTCTTATCGTGAGGCTCTAATTCGAAGTTTTCAACTGGCTTTTACATTAAGGAGTGTTGCTCTTAGAGAAGGAGGTATGTCTCCTAAGCTGAGACACTATCGATACAGATGATGCTCGCACATCTTTATTTTGCTTATCGGTTCCCATTCCACGTGGTGGACTACCATATTAGCAAAATGATCATGGCTGAATAAATTTAATTGATTTTCAGGCAATCTGCCACCCTCACGTCGGAGATCTCTCTTTGTATTGTCGTCTTGTATGATTATCTTCTCATCGAAGGCCTTCAACATTTTTCCTGTCATCGCCATGGTCAAGTCCTCAGTCTCTGATAAGATGGTACGCTGCTTGTCGCTAAATCTTTTTGATGGAATTTTTGCATGCACGTGTTTATACCGTAAGATCGTGTTTATGCTGGGTGATAGCTCATGATAGACGATAATAGTATAATCATGAATCCTTCAAATTACTCGACCCTACATGTTTAAAGATCGACGTTTAAATTCCACTCCGTATAACAGTGAATCCTTGTATCAGGTTGATCCCTATCTGTGTTTGGTTGGAGATTCAAAGCTGCAGATAAGTGATGCCGGATTGGAAAAACAGAACGCGTATGGATCGAAAGAAGACAACTCCTCTGCTCTGAAGAGTCTTTCGGATATAAAGATCGATCAAGATTTGACTAAAGAATCCCTCGTTGCTATTATCGTTAGAAGCCTAGACAATGTGCTCGAGGTAACTAGTTTCTTGAAAGGGCTCGTCGTTTCTTGCCATTTCGTCTCTGATGGTTTCTGACCGGATTGTGTTTCGTGCAGTATGAGGAGGCTGCCATAAGGGATCAATTGCTCCAAGACTTCATACCCGATGAAATGTGTTCAATTGGAGGCCATATGTTCAACGATAATTTGGAACGCGGGCAAGAACGCAACGTTAAGAACGCACCAGCTTTCGGAATGGATGAGGATCCTCATCATGATCACGAAAGCAACGCTCTTCCCAATTCAAAGCTCACGATCGAATTGCCGAATCTCCTGAGTGTCGACCAACTCCTACAATCCGTAAGTCTGCGGCTAAATTCTTATCAAGCCGTGCATTAGCGGTTGCGTTTTTATCAAGCCGTGCGTTTCTTTTGCGTGTAGATCCTGGAGACAGCTCACCACGTCGGAAGAATGTCAGTGAGCACGGCTCCCGAGACATCGTACAAGGACGTGGCCAAGCATTGCGAGTTGCTTCAGCAGGGAAAGCAGCAGAAGATGACTCTACTGACCATCGCCTCTCGAAATACCAGCAACCTCAGTGCTAGCAGTGTCGACAAAGCGAGAGGCGGCATACCTAAGGTATGTTTACGGAAGTACGACTACATTCCATACATTCGAGTTCGAGAGGCTCGTGAGCAGTCAAGCTCACGTGCCTTTCAGGTCGTTGTAAGTTCAATTTCCACTTTTCGACGGTTAATTAAACACGATCAAATCGAGTTGAGCTCAACATCCTTAAATCGAGCTCCGATCACTCTAACTCTCAAGCTAGCCCGTCTCTGCTTAGCTCGATTCCCGCTCCTAACAACGATGCACTCGATTAAAACTGCAGGGCGAAAACGCTAACAAAATATTGAGCGGACCACCGGTGTTGTGCGCGACAGAGTATCAAAGTAATCCCACCTCGTTCCGGCTACCGACTACCAGCCCTTACGACAACTTCTTGAAGGCCGCCGGATGTTAATAGTGTGAAAATATGTGACTTAACGACGGATCTCCAATCACATTGCTTTCGACAGAAGGAAACGAGAAACGACCACCGGTCGATCGATCGGAGATCGGCATAATGGTGGCACTAAGGAGCGGTGAAGATTGATCAAAATGTGTGGATATTTTAGCAAAAGATCACAAATGTTTTTCTTGTATAGTTTAGACCCTTCTCATGTACAAAAAAAAAATCACAGCTCATATTTTTTAATTTTTTTAATTTTATTTTTTCATTTATTGTGACGAGAAATGTATATCGATTCATTCTTTCATGTGTAATGTGATTTATAACTAGTGCAAATTTGTATGTGAGGAAGGAAAAGGTGGAGTATAATTTTTGTGTAATTATCTTTATTTATATTGAATATTTTTTGCTTAGATTAATTAGGGAGATATAAGGTGGCTTGGAGATTTTCTTAGAGTGTTTGGGAGCTAGGCGTACTAACATCTAACATTTGCTCAAAAAAAAAAAAAAAAAAAAAAAAAAAAAAAAAATCCAAAATGACAAGATGTAAAATTAAACAAAAATAACATTCCCTTTGTTCCACTTCATTATTAATCTCGTTGGGAATGGTAAATCTAACAAGGAATGTAGAGATGAGAATTAAAGAGAGTTTTTGTATAGTAACCGAAGAAACGCATAGATAAATGAGATTTAAAATGTGCTTTTCTATACACTCTCCGTCACACTTAATTAGTACACCTTTCCCTTTTCGTCTGTTCTATAGTTCACTTTTTTTTAAATAAATAAATTAACATACAAAAACACCTTTTAAAACCTCCGTTACTCTGTATCTATGTTTTCCTTAATTACTGTCACATTTTAGATGAACTAATTAAGTGAGACGAAGAGAAAAATTTATTTCTTATTTAGTTAAAAAAAGAGAAAACAAACGAAAAAAAATGGGTTAATTGCTCCAAAATACACGAACTTTGAATATATTCTGAAATTTCCCATGAACTTTAAAATTGACAGCAAAATACATGACCTTTAAATTTGTTCTGGTTTTTCCCCAAATTTTGAAATTGAAGTTGACGTGGCAGAATATAAATGATGTGGCAGCCACACTAGCAAAATTAGGTAAAAACCAAAAAAAATGACAACTCAGCCTCACAATCTCTCTCCCTCTCCCCACCCCACCCCTCTGCAAGTGCTTCAACCATCAATCCCAGCACCGCCACCCCTATCCGTCGTTGCCAATCAACCCCAACAACCTGACTTTCAACAATTGAAATTCCTCAAATTGTATCATATCGTTTCTATTTCTTCTTTTCCCCCCTTCTTCCCTTTCCACTCCTCATTCTCTGTAAATTCTGCAAAACTTTTACAAATATCATCTCTCTCTCTCTATGAATCACCAAGCCCACTATGAATTTCTTGAATTAAAGCAATAGTAGAGTCGTGTGGGAGCATCAACGTCGCCGATGCCGCCGACGGTGCATCGAGGAGTGGTTGCCGAATTTAAAGAGAACAAAAAACGACAAGTGACGAAAAAATTGAAAACATACGGTTGGAAGTTTCTTCAGTTGTTGGGGAACGGAGGTGGCAGGGGAGGTGGTTAAGGTTTTGGCGGCCACGGCGGGGATGGGGGTGATGGTTTTGATGGCGGTGGTGGCTGGTACGTAGGTTGGAGTTGGAGAAGGGTTAAAGAGAGAGAGAGAGATTCACGGAGGAAGGTTGAGTTGTTAATATATTTTATTTTATTTTTTAATTTTGTACTGAAAACGTCGTCGTTTGATTGCCACATCAGTCTTAATTTGCCACATCAGCTTCGATTATGAATTGGGGGGAACAACCAGAACAATTGAAAAGATCATGTATTTCTCAGCTAATTTTAAAGTTCATGGAAAATTCTAGAATATGTTGAAAGTTCATGTATTTTTGAGCAATTAACCCAAAAAAAATATACTACATTGATTAATAAGGTGGATAGAGAAAAAAAAAAAAATCCGAATGAAAATGGAATTATTTTATAATTCGAAATGAATAATCGTTAAAGGCCAAAACGGCGACGTTTGGGGTTCCCAAACTCGGGATAAATAGAGTCAAGTCTCAAATGGCCGTGCCTCAATTCCTCCTACCTTCATTCAGTCCAAATCCGTCTCGTCCTTCGGGTAAAAAGCTCCCTCTCTCTCTCTCTCTCTCTCTCTCTCTCTCTCTCTCTCTCTTCCCCATTGTATGTATTTATATTGTTTGTTTCTTTGTTCGTTTATTTTTTCCCCAATAATCTGGATCGGGGAATTAGGGTTAGCTTTAGATTCCAGTGTTCGTAGTTGCGAACTTAGTCTGGTTGGAAGAACTTGATTTGGATTAGGGCTTTGGGTCTGTTAGATTTGGGGAATCATTCTTATTTTCGCGTATGATTATTGGCAATATACTATTATTGGGATCTCGTATTGGTCTTTTGCAGAATTCTATGTGTAAAAATTTCCACCTTTTCGATTGTTGATGTATGAATCTAAAATGAACAAAAATGGGCGTCAATGCACGGAATTTCAATCTCCCGTTAAGTTTTTAATTCATGACTTGGGAACATTTTGTGTGCTTTGTTTTAACTATGAAGATGAACACCGATCGCGGAGTTTAGTTTGGGCGCTTATTCAGATATCTAACTGGGCAATACCCTTGATGTTTCGTTTTCTTATACATGTCGATCGCGTTGTATTGCTATTATCACATAACTTTTAGGTTTAAGGTAGTGTTGTGCCTTCCTATTTTAGTGTCATTGCCTGCACCTTTCCCTCAATGCAAAAAGTATGTTCTGTTGGCCTTGGTTGAAACCGATTGCTAATTTGTTTACATGGGATGTTCTCTCTTAAGTAATGCATTATGACAAATCTCTTATCATCCTATGTTAGGGAACCGATTTCTGCTCACTGTTTTGACCTTAAGTTGTTCATACATGTCATATATCTCGGAAAAGTAAATTTGCTGTGCTATCTGCATTAATACGAAGCTTTACTTGGATTGCGTAGTTTAGAAGTATGATTTTCAATTCTCTTGTAACATGTGGTTGTAGCATACTAGTTAAGTTCAATTCTTGTAGGTTATAAGTCAGTCGAATTAATTTCATCAAAAGTTTTGAGTAATTTTTTATTTTGAATGAGTTTGTGTCCATCTAAGTACGGCCACCAAGGGAGTTGAAAGTCTTCCTTCAGGTCATCTCCTTCCTTGAATTTCATATTGCTTCGATTGTATACTAGACCATTCGTCATACTTGTTTATGAGATTATCATCATGGGCGGCCTTGTTCTTACTTAATCTAACTTGCAGCTTCGGGAGTGAAAAATGTCTGGCAAGTACATCTTTGGTGCTTTTTTCGGATCCCTCGCTATCGCATATGTATGTGACAACTTGATTTCTGACCACAAGATTTTCGGAGGTTTGTACTAGAAAGCTTTCGATTCAGCTCCACATAATTTTCTCTCCACCACTCCATAAACAAATCGCGTTCTTACTGCAGGCTCCACTCCTTCAAGCGTCTCGAATGAAGAATGGTGGAAGGCGACTGACAAAAAGTTTCAAGCTTGGCCACGAACTGCAGGGCCCCCCGTGGTGATGAACCCCATCAGCCGCCAGAATTTCATTGTCAAATCCAGCCTCGACGAGTAACTGCACTTTAATTAAAGAGAGTCCTTTCTTGTTGCACCATTGATGAACAATGGCATACAATATGTAGAGAGAATCTTCGTGTTTTGTTTCTGCACATTCGGTTATCCATTGCTATTCTGAGTGTAGATCTCTCCACTTCATGCTGCAGAGTTGCTTGCAATAAGTTTTGCATATTTCTTGGAAACTTATCATCATTGAAAAAGATACTTGTTGTTTGATCATTGATCTTTCTTATGGGGCAGGTAGTTTTTATCTCGGAAATATGCTTCGACTTTGTCTTTAAAAGTATCGAAACTACGTACATCGATCGACAAGCATATAGCATAAATTAGTTTGTAAAACAATATGTATTTATCTCATGAAAATGTGCAGCCAATATTTCCGCAGAATGAAAGTTAAGGGAATTACACAATGGTGGAATACGCAGCTATGATATGCTGCATTTGATCCTCATATAATTATTCTCCATCTAGCTATAAACATCGAGGGCTTCGATTATCAACGGGGCTCTGTTCGTTTCCACCTAACCTTGCTTGATTTCTCGAAGCATTTCCACCACAGTCTTCATTTTGGGCCGTTTCGCGGGAGTGGTGTCAGTGCAGAGGAGCGCAATCTTCAAAGCAGCAAGCATTTCTTTCCTACAAGCAAAGGAGATGGTGCTTAGCATTGCATCAAGGATCTGCTCCGGTGTTTCTCCTCTACCTGGTGCACTGTGCACCCATTTCACCAGATCGATCCCATCGCCAAAAGCCTCGTCTACTGGCAGTCGGGTTGTGAGGATCTCGAGCAGCACCACTCCGTAGCTGTACACATTCCCCGGTGCTGTGACTTGCATTGTGTAAGCATATTCTGTCGAAACAGACAAGTAAATGAAGAGATTATCATTAGTCGAGTTGAAGCGTTATAACGGATGCAAGAGATGTGATTTTTGAAGCATGAGATTTACCGGGAGGGATATAACCAAATGAACCAGCAACAGCACTGATGCTTGCAGTCCCTCTAGAAGGGTCTAGAAGTTTCGAGATCTCGACTTCTCCAACCAGAGGATTGAAGTTCGAGTCTAGAACTACATTTCCTGAGGAAATATCAAGATGAATAATGGCCACATTGTGAAGAAATGCTAGCCCTTCAGCTACTCCGATGGCAATCTTCAGCCTCGTTGGCCAATCATTTCTGCACTCTATCTTCATCGTGGAGTCGTGAAGATACTGCGCTAAAGTTCCGTTCGGATAGTACTGATGTAATAGCAGGACGACATCCTCAAACAAAACAAACCCGAAAGGACTGCTCAAGTTTTCATGGCATAATTTGCTGAGTTTCTCGACTTCTCTAATCATCCTGCCCCGATGGTTGACAAGAGTTTTGTCCATCGATCTCAGTTTCCTAACAGAGAGTGTCATCCCGGAAGGCATATCTGCTTTATATACAGTGCTGAAAGTGCCAATACTGAGCTTATTCGACTCTTTCATGGTGGCTCGAGCAACACTGTCGAAGTCTATAGCTTGCTGGAGATTTTCGACAAAAACATTTCCAGCTAAAACCACTGGATTATTAGTAGCACTAGTATCTACGTCATCCTCGCAAAATCCTGCATCTTTGGCTGCTTTCTCTTGCCTCTCTCTCATCATGAACAGCAGCACAATCACAGTCACCGACGTGAAAACAGCCAAACCGGAACCAATAACAACTAATATGATCTTGTAAGAAACCTTATGGTGGTAAGAATCTCCAGAAGAATCATCCAAACCTCCACAAGAGAGGCTCAAAGGGTCACCGCAGAGTCCCCGATTTCCAAGAAAGCTTGAGTTGAAGCTTTTCTGAAATGGAATGAAGGAGGGTATCGGCCCACTTAAGCGATTGTTGGAGAAATTGACCTCAATCAAACTCAGCATTCCTTTCAAAGCCGATGGAATGCTTCCACTGAGCTGATTGCTCGAGACGTCTAGAGCAACGAGCTTGTCCAGCTTCCCTAGCTCCTCGGGTAGCTGTCCATGGAGACGGTTAGAGCTCAAGTTCAGCACGATTTGCAAATTCTTGATACGCCCTATATCAGAAGGAATAGTACCAGTTAGAAGGTTATTTCCTAACTGCAACTCCAAAAGCTTGGTGCAGTTCCCAATCTCGGACGGAATCTCTCCACTGATCGAATTCTGGTTCAAAATCAAGAACTGCAGTCTTGAAGCGTAGCAAATAGTCTCCGGTATAGTGCCATTGAATCCATTATTGCTCACATCCAGCTTGTTCAGATTCTTACCCCTCAAAATGGAAGTTGGGATTTCTCCGAAAAGGCGGTTTCCAGAAACAATCAACTCTTGAAGATTACTCAGCAAGCCAAACTCCAAAGGGATGGTCCCAAAGAAACCATTCGAGGCTAAGTTGAGGAGCGTAAGATTCGAGCATCTTGAGAACTCCATCACCATCTCCCCCGAGAGATTGTTATTGTTCGCCTCAAAATAGGTTAGGCTACTGATATTACCAACCTCTCTAGGAATCACTCCACTCAAGTTGTTGTCACCGATCCTCACACTCGAAAGGCCTCTGCATTTGCCAATCGCCCGAGGTATGAAGCCACTCAACCTATTCTGAGTCAGAACAAGAGTTTCAAGCTTCTCCATTGCAAAAATACTCTCCGGAATCGATCCCTCCAGATGATTCGAATGAAGGTTCAACAACTTAAGCTCGGACACCGAGCCTAATCCATCGGGGATCACACCGGTTAACTCATTCTCATAGGCAGTAAAGACTCTCAAACTAGTCAAGTTCCCCAACCAGAGAGGGATAGGGCCACTCAACCTATTCGTGCACAATCGAAAATCTTGCAACTCCTTAAGGCTCTCTAGCTCATCCGGGATCACACCGGAGATCAAGTTATTCGAAAGGTTCAACGCCCTGAGGTTCCTAAGCCTACCAAGCTCTAAAGGAAGCGACCCTTCGAAGGCATTGAAGGATAAATCAAGAAACTCAAGCTCAGCTAAGTTGACAAGGGAAGATGGAATCATGCCATGGAACTTGTTTGAAGAAAGATCAAGCCATTTGAGTGATTTGAGCTCGGAGAGGAGAGAGAGATTACCTTGCAGGCCACGGCTAGAGAGAGAGAGCCTCTCCACCGATGAATCATTGGAGCTGCAAGAAATGCCAGGCCATGAGCAATAACCAGAGATATTTTTCCCACTCCAAACTGAAATTCCAAATTCTTTCCCAATTGCTAACAATGCAGCTTCATCACCAACATTCTTCATCATCTGGGCTTGAGACCTCGAGAGCAACCCAAAGAGAAGAATACTCAACAAACTGAGCAATGCCATTTTTATTTTTTTTGATAGAAATTATGGAATAAAAGGGTTCTTGCTTTGTAGCAGTGTCTATTTCATCAAGAAACGAAAAGGGCAGTAAAAAAATTCGATCTTTTAATCAATTTCTGGGGGCCATGAACAGAATTGTTGATTATGGTGGAGGATGAGTCACAGGGGGTGAAAGCTCAAGAACTGTTTCAGTAGAGTTGAACCCAGAAAAGGGCATGAGCCCTAAAAAGTTGAAGAATTTTCACCTTTTCAGAGGTGCCCATTTCAAGTAAAGTTGCAAAAAAATGGAAGGAAGTTGAGAGAGAAAATTGCTACTTGAAAAGGAGATTCTTGATCAACAGAAAGGCAACAAAAAATCCGCAGAAAAGGAGTTTCAAACCAAAACGAAAAGCAACAATTGTAGTTTAAAAGGGAACCGAAACGCAGAAACAAACAAGAGAGAGAGAGGGGAGAGAGAGAGAGAGAGAGAGCTTTATACAACAAAGATGAATGGAAGAATGCAAGGTCACGAATTAGATATAGATGAAATGAGGGAGCAGAAGTGATCGAAAAAACAAGAAAAGCAGGAGTTATAAGATTCAAAAGAACTAACGTTGGAGTGCAAGTTTTTTGCAGAGAGAGAGAGAGAGAGAGAGAGAGAGAGAGAGAGTAGTTTGTTTTGTGGGACGATAGATAGAAAATGCAGATGATGAAGCAAAGACTGGGACAGTATACAGTAGTGTTTAGGAAATTGATTTTCACGGGTCAGGTGTTTTGTGGTAGTACGAGAGAGAGAGAGAGAGAGAGAGAGAGAGAGTTTGTTGTTTTGTTTCTTTATTTAGGGATGTTATTAAAGGTGAAAGCTGCGCAATGTACGTATTTAAAAAGCGTCACGAGAAATCAGCAACCATGAATTCATTCATGTTCAAATTTCAACAAATTCTTTAACCACAATTTTCCCTTTTTATGTAATTAATTTACCTTCCAAAATTGAATAGCATTTCTTGTACATGACAAGAAAAGAGAGAAATGCATAATTGTTCGATTATGGTTTACAAGATCTCACACCAAATTTTCTATAATTTTGTTTCATAGTGCTTAATGTTTCAACTTCATATCCAAAACCTACACTCGACTTTCATTAGGCTTCTACCCTGTTATGCCCTCGATAATTGATTTGCTTTCACACATTTAACTACGATTCGAAGATAAATGATGGAGATTATGCCTTATTTTTACTATTAATCATTTGATTAGGGTTTAAATTTTATTTCTTTTTTGAGTAATTTATATTCTTATGGGCTTCAACCCTTTTGTTATTAGAGTTCATAAATATAGGTATTTTTTTAAAGAAGTACATTCAGTGTAATCGTATCATACCGAACATATTAAAACTCAACAATCGATTGCAATTTCAGCATATAAAACAAATTAAGATTATTTTATCAACCTCATTATATAACAAATTCATATAAATAGAACTACAGTAAGACCTTCCATTATGGAAAAACTTGAACTACCTCATTCTTGGCACTTAAGCTAAGCCTCGTCAGATTTCGATATTGAAATTAGTGTTTACCTTCTTATATTGTTCCAATATTCAATAGAGAATCTAATAACTCGTAACTTAATTTACTTATATCTCTTTCCAAATAATGTGTAATTCATAATCAACAGATTAGAGACTTTCGTCGCATTATCGAAACTCTTTACAAATTATAGCATTAGTAGAGGGGTAAGATTTTGAATAAAAGAGTGTACACTAACAAAACGGTGCCATACCTCGACAAATTACGTAGGCCCTAGCCTATACTTTGTCTCAATTAATTATCTACTCGTACATGCACATATTATTAACAATAATAATATTACGACAATTTTCTCTTTTCGAGCTTTAAAGTCCTTGGTGGAGCTAGATTTGGAAAAATATCGAGACAAGAGCATGTATATATATTTATGAATAAATTTGTTATTGAATTGTACTACTATAAAATAAGTAAATAAGAGTATCTAATAGCTATATATCATGCTAAGATTTTGAAGTTTGTAGTTAGTGTTAAAAGTTCCAATTATATTGGCCAGCATAATTGTTCTATTAATCGATTCGATTGAAATTTTTAACGAGTAAAAATCGCATGATATGTTGTGTGACTATTGACCTGATAGTAATGAGCAAAAAATATTAAATTTGGCCTGGAGTTTGATCTTTGTAGTGACTTTATAGACAAAACTTTACGAACATGACCAACATTGAAAAATGAACTTAGATCTCATATCAATTTATAGCCCTGCAATGAAATTCGACTACGGAGAATCAACGAAAATGCGTGTAGAATGATCTCCCAAACTCCTAGAATTCTCCAAGCCCACCTTATATCTCCCACAAGGGATCGAACTCGGGTCACTCTTCAAAGAGAGGAGCCCGGTGGCCAGGTGCACTAAGTCACCTGGTTGCGTGTAGAATGATCTGTTCAAAAGAGAACAAATAAACAATAATTAACTTAAGCTCGATATTTCTAATTAAAAAAAAAAAAAAATAGTGCATATTCTTTACATTGTCGTGATACACGATCATGTGTATGGTCATAATCGTGATACACGATCATATATGTTGTGGCTAGAAAATGTCAAACTACAAGGACACAAAATGAGTAACAATTCAAAATGTGGGATAAAATTATACCAGTACCATTTACTTCCCTCATATTAAAGAAAGTAAGAAACTCCTAGCAAGTCATAATATATTTGGATTTTTCTTTAAATAATAGTAATATTAAAAAAAAAAATCTATTTTCAAGCTTTAAAGTCTTTGATAGAGCTAGAATTGGAAAAGTATCGAGGCAAGAGCATGTACATATATTTAAGAATACCACGTACTATAAAATAATTAAATAAGAGAAATTATTTGCTATGACTATGATGCTGAGATTTTGAAGTTTCTACTGACTATACTATGTAGTTCCAATTACATTGGTGAGCAAAATTGTTCTATCACGCGTGTGTGTTTGCATAATGGTAGGAGTTAGATTTCGGACTAAATATCTTAAGTTCGAGTATCCCGTAATACGGTCATTAAATTTCATGTTAATTCTTTCAAAAACATAAACTGTTCTATCTCCTAAGAAAGCTAATGAATTCGGACAAAGTCGATGAATAATGGATCAATTTATAATTATTAATCAATTCGATTGAAATGTTTGATGAGTCTGGTATGTTATGCTATGCGTCTGTTGGTTAATAGTAACGAGCAAAAATTAAAAAATTAACCTAAAGTTTGATCTTTATAGTAACTTTATCGCAAAAACTTTACGATCGAAAATGACAAAACTGAAATAAAACTTAGATCTCATATTAATTTATAACCCTGCAGTGAATTGAAACTCAACAATTGAAGATCAACATAAACACATGGAGCATGTTTTCAGAAGAGATCAAAATAAGAAGGGTTAATGTCATTTAAATACATGAACTTTGGGTGGTTTTCGTTTTTTCCCATGAACTTTCAACTTTGTCATAAAAATACACGAACTTTCAAATTGTTGCAATTTTCCCATGAAATTCAATTTTCCCCAAATTGCATCCTACGTGGCAACCGGAATGATTACGTGGCACTGATCGACGGTAAAGAATACGACGTCGTTTTGAAACTGCCAAAAATGGTGTCATTTAAATACATAAACTTTGGTTGTTCTTCATTTTTTCCCATGAACTTTAAACTTTGTCACAAAAAATACACGAACTTTCGATTTAATGCAATTTTTCCATGAAAGTCAATTTTCCCCAAATTGTGTCCTACGTAGCAACCGTTTATAATTATGTGGCATTGATCGACGGTAAAATACACATCGTTTTGAAACTGCCAAAAACGTCTTTTGACATCAATTTATGGTTTCCAATTAATAAAAAACAATTGCAGTGGCTCCGTCATTCATTTTTCTTTATTTTTTCTTCTCCATACCTTATTCTTCCGGTTCGTCGTTCCTCTTCTTTCATCCTCATTTTGGCAATGACATCCTCATCAATTCGTCAAAGCACTCGAGAGTAAGATTCATCTCAAATTGTGAGAATGACTTGTCTTGTGATATTCTTACGGCGCGTACGGCAGCAAACCTTAGATGTCGCTTCTTAAGCTGCCCAATTATTAATACGACGTCGTTTTTAATATTTTCACCACGTGATTACTTACTCAACGCCAAATCAGTCCATTAAGGTTGCGTCATTTAAATTAATTGACAACTAGGATTCAAATTGATCGGAATTTACATTCATGGGGATATTGCAACGAATTGAAAGTTCTTGTATTTTTGTGACAAAGTCGAAAGTTCATGGGAAAAAAAGAAAACCACTCAAAGTTCATGTATTTAAATGATAG
Organism: Thymus mandschuricus; assembly: GCA_029379335.1. Taxonomy (NCBI): domain Eukaryota; kingdom Viridiplantae; phylum Streptophyta; class Magnoliopsida; order Lamiales; family Lamiaceae; genus Thymus; species Thymus mandschuricus. The sequence continues at coordinate 1,954,537 of CM057081.1, read as the reverse complement.
TAACCCTTAATATTTTCGACACATCATTGCCTACTCAGCGCCAAATCAGCCCATTAAGGCCACGTCATGCAAATTAATTGACAACTAGGATTCAATTTGACCGGAATTGAATTTCATGGGAAAATTGCAACGATTTGAAAGTTCGTGTATTTTTGTGACAAAGTTGAAAGTTCATGGGAAAAAACGAAAACGGCCCAAAGTTCGTGTATTTAAATGACATTAACCCAAATAAGAATAATTAATCTAACTAAAAACATCCCTACATATTCTTTGCATTGTCGTAGACAAATGAAACTTATGTAATTCAAATATTGATTTTGATAGAGAGAGGGAGGGATTTCTAACAATTGATATTAACTTTTACCTTCGATTTTCATTACGGGGACATCAAATCAATACGAGTTCAAACTCTGCATAAATCCCGTAAATTTTAAAAATTTATAAAATCATACGGATGTCTAAGTTTAAACCAATTTTAGTAAATTTTTAAAATTTTAGGCCATAAAATTTAATACAACGCCAAAATTCGAGCAAAATAATATACATAACCCAAAAAACGGCACAATAAGTTTTTATACGTTTCGGATGTCTTTGCTCCTTAAATTTTTATTCTCTCTCTCTCCTAGTATTATTTTGTGTTACTTTGTATGCTGTTTAATGGGAAGCTTTTGGCATGACTAATGATGAGGTTAGAGGCATTGAACATTCATCTAATTAAGGCGTAGATTTTGCAGGAATCATGGAGGTTTGGCGGGAAAATTAGGGTTTCCCTATCTTTGCAATGATGATGATGATGATGGCGGCCATACACATCACCCCTTTTCTCACCTTTATTTCAAACAACCCAATCATTCCATTTAGACCTTATGTTAATTAATCCCTTTAGCCCTTCAATGTTTCCTAACTTTAATAGAAAAGGTAGTATTAATTTTTTCTTGTTTAATAGGTAGAATTTGAGAGCCCTAACAATGATAAAGATAGTAAACGAACCTCTCGAGGTTTTCTTACAAAAATCATGTTCGAAATAGTACCCGTTAAATAAGTCAAGAAGTTCAGCTTAGAACTTGCCATTACGAAGCATTGAAAGTCACGTTGAAATAACGTGGATGTGTCCGGTTTTCGTAGACGGAGGGAATAGGATGAACCCATCCACATATGTATAGGCAGACAAAGTACCTTTTCACCTAATTCTCTCACTTGAGGAGTAAAGTAGGAAGGCAATGTCCATTTTTTCAAAAGGGGGAAGGGGAACATAACCCTACACACCTCATGTGGTCGGATTACTTATCACCTTTATAAATAATTAATGCTTTCTTTACTTGATAAATTCATGTATATATTCTATACATAATAATGTATCTAAACAAAAACCTAGTTCCGAAAATCAAGGTAGGAAATCCGCTTTTGCATGCTTGCATGATACATAAACACTCTCATCTCCGCTACGAGCATACTTAATGCGTTCTCTGTTGATATGACATTTTCCGTTTGTGATTTTTTATTCCTTATTATCCTCTATCCGTCTCACTTAAATAGTCCACCTTTCATTTTTTATTTGCTCATTTATTAGCCTCGTTTTCTAAAAAAGGAAACAAATTAACACACAAAAACATCTGTGAAAACCCTATCTCTGTTTTCCTCGATTTCTGTGTCATGCCATAAGGGAGCCCACGGTACATATTCGAATCATTTTATTTGTTCATATTATTATCATATCATTAATTGACATATTAAACATGTGCATAGCGAACAATCGAACATTACTTATTATACATATAGTGATATAGAAACAAAACAAAACAAAAAAAGAAGAAGAATTCATGACACATCATAGATGGTGATTGGTTCCTAAAATTTACTCTAATTATCATATTGTATCACTCGAGTCTTTATCAAAAATAAGATAGCCTATTATCAAGTACTAGTGGGTTATTTTTTTTTTTTTAATTATTGCTAATATTTTTGACATCATGAATAATTGCACATACAAATTTATTTACATCATTGGATTTAGAATCATAATTTAAAGAAATGATACATAGACCAGAGTCCACCCATTTTAACATACCATATCTAAACAAACTAGTTTACTGCCCGTCGAAAATCGACGGGTGCTAATTATTTTTTAACATTTAGATATTTTATCAGTGAAATTTATTTTAAAATATTTGACTATGATTCTCGATTTTTATGTACTTATAAACAATAAAAAGAATTTAAGAATAATAAGTATGAAGAACCAATTCAACGTCGATTCATAAAACCGTAGCATGACCAGATATTGCGACATAAAACCGCTCATGGCTGAAGACCGATTTTGGTAGGTATAAACTCTACGTTAGAGCACCCTTCTTGTCAAAGAGAGTTTGTAATTAAAAAAATGGCATTTATATCAAAATAAGTTAAGTCGCCCGTTATTTATTTTAATAAATAGAAAATGTCAAAGAGAGTCCCACGTAATCCGTTGTTTATTGTAATAAAAATAAAATGTCAATGTAAAGTCTTTCGTTACTCGTGTTTATAAGACAATTGGTTTAAATGGAAATCTTTTGATGAAGGGTGCATTTGTATCCCATCGAAATTTGATACCAATCACTTCATAACGTTATTATTAAGTAAAAATAAATGAAAAATAGTAAAATATGTCAAACCACCCATTGTTTATTTTAATAAAAAGAAAATGTCGTTACATCAAAATAAGTTAAGATGCACGTTTTGATCTACCACGTTGATCGACATGCATACGTATCTATTCCTACATCCGTCATTCTTATTTATCTAAATTACATATATTTGTGAATGTTAATTATTTAAATTACTATGATATATTTCAATCTCACAATATCTTTCTTATAATTAGTTTTATATTGTATACTACAATCTATGCTTATCATATAAGTATTAGCGTAATTACATATAATTTTTAAATTAAATTAGTAGAAGAATACATAATTACATAAAGTTGCCCGTTACTCGTGTTTGTAAGAAATATAGTTTAAAAGGGAATATTTTGATGAAAGATGCATTTGTTTCTCGTAAAAATTCGATACGAATCACTTTATAACGTTATTCTAAGAAAAAATATAAATGAAATTATTAAAATATGTCAAGTCGCCCGTTTTTTATTTTAATAAAACAAAATGAAAAATATGAAAATATGTCAAGTCACCCGTTATTTATTTAAAAAAAATAAATGTCGTTATATCAAAAGAAGTTAAGATGCCCGTTGTGAACCACCACGTTTATCGACATGCATACGTGTCAATTCCTACATCCGTCATTCTTGTTTATCTAAAATACATATATTTGTAAATATTAATTATAATCGAAAAAACAAACAAAACCGAACCAAACTAACATCTAAACCGAACCAGAATAAGTTAAGCGCCCGTTGTCTAATTCAATAAATTAAAAAAAAAAATCATGTTAAAGAGAGTCTCACATAATGATAATCAATGTTAACGTCAATATTCCATATGAATCACTTTATATTGCTACTTTTAGCTAGTCCGTTGTTTATTGTAGTATAAATAAAATGTCGTTACGTCAAAATAAGTTAAGCGCCCGTTATTTATTTTAATAAAAAAAATGTCAAAGAGAGTCTCACATACACATTTTGTAACGAAACAACTGATATTTTTTTTATTCATTTACATGCCTACGTGGCACTTCCTATGCTCTCCGTTCCTATTTATCTAAAACTTCATTTTATTTAAAATAAAAAAATATTATATAATTATCTATAATTATCATTATTAATTTATAATAATATTATTATATCTTTAATAGTTATTTTAAATATTATTCTATTCATAAATGATTAGATTTTAATTAATTAATTAATTATTTATTTATTTATTTATTTATTTATAATAAAATAACAATAACAATTACAATTCCATATATATCAATTACGATTCCATATAATAAAGAAAATAATAGAATCTACATGCAAATATAATTAGTATTTATTTTGTATTATTATTCAATGATTAGTAAGCATTTCACTGAATGCTTTATATATTATTATGTGTTTTGTTAGTATTATGAAATCGACGCGTGCTAATTATTTTTAACATTTAGATATTTTATCAGTGAGGTTTATTTAAAAATATTTTATACTACGATTTTCAATTTTTAAGTACTTACAAACAATAAAAAGAATTTAAGAATGATGAAAAACTAATTCAATGACGATTCATATTATCGACGTTTAAAGACTTATAACTCAATTTGGTGCCGAAAATGACAAACTCAAGTTTCTCGTGAAATATAAAAAATATATTTAAAAGTAATACAAAAATATTAAAAGTAAATAAACAATATGAAAATTATATAAGAAATCCAGACCAAAATAATATGTTCGGCTCCTCTACAAAGCTATAAGAAAATAGGTTTAAAGGGGAATATTTTGATGATATGTGCATTTGTATCTCGTCAAGCAGTCTGTTGTTTATTTTAATAAACAAAAAATGTCAAAGATAGAGAGTCTCCCGTAGCCCGTTGTTTATTGTAATAAAACAAAATGTCAATATAAAGTCTTATCTAGCATTTATATGTAGTCTAAATGTCAATCCGCCCGTTACTTATTATTAGGGTTATTCTCCTCAAAATATATAAACTTAGACAAATGCTCATGTACAACTAACAATTGTTGACATACTTAATATGTACATGGATGTCGTGACAATACTTAAATAAAATTGTTATCAACATATGCCCTTAAAATAATCTCTTAAAAAAACTAACTAAACCTGAAAGCGGATTTGCTTCTATCACATGATCTCCAAGTTTTGTTACTATCATCCTTATGTCATTGCAAAGTTCATTCGACGTGTCAATATTTCATAGGAGCATGATGATGCACCCTTCTTGTCAAAGAGAGTTTGTAATAAAAATAAAATGTCGTTACATCAAAATAAGTTAAGCCGCCCGTTAATATTCGATACAATAATGCTATTTGGCCATAATGTGGCCGGCCACACAACATTTTTCATAATATACGTAATTTTAAAAATAGTAAATGATAACTATGATTTATTAGTTTAATATTTTAATTTAAAAATATTTTTTCCCCAAAAATTACATATTTTTATCTTTTTTTCTAGATAAAAAGGCAATAAATCCTTTTAAATAGTAAAAATTATCAAATAATTAAAGGATTAATTTTAAAAAATACGGAGTATCGCTTTTTGAGTTTTTTATAATCCAAAAAAGTTTGGCATAAATATATAAATTATTTGATACTAAAAAAAAATTAAAAAAGTTAAATTATGGCCGGCCACATTATGGCCGAATAGCATCACTCCGATACGAATCACTTTATATTGCTACTTTTAGGTTAAATATGTAAGCAAACATAATAATAAGTAAAATATATGTCTTACACAAGTAAATATAAATATGTTGTAAAAATTTACCGTTATCGTCAATTAAAACCATTTCAAGTCCATCTTGACCATTGCGATCTTTCTACTCAACAATCGTAAGATTTTTACAACGGTTTTGTTCCTTGCTTTTTTGTTGACTTTTTTCAGACCGATGATTCCATTATTGGAAACCACATTCTGTATTTATAAACAAATATTATAATATAAGATAACTATCAAATTTTAAAATAAATATAAAATAATATAATAAAACAAATAGACCTTCACGATGAATGACAAATAAAAGAATCTCACATAGTTGTGACATAAAACATTGTCAATTACATAAAACATTGCCGATTAATGTATATCATTCTCTACAATTATAATAACCATCATAATAATATTAATATATGGATGCAAAAACTTGATAACAGGAAAGCTGTGAATTGTATGAGAGTTGATGAAGGTTTATGTGTGTTTTTGTATTTGAGAATGTAAAGAGAGTATATATAAGATAGTAGATATATATATGTATGAATAGGGTATCATTAAAGATAACTATTAGAATAATTAATAGGAGGATTCTATTATATTTTTTTTACTCCATATTGTATCTGAAATATGAAATAGTAATTATTATTATATTTTATTATAAAATATGATTATGACGTTGACGGAGTTCTAATCTAATGCTAATAAAATAATTTAAGATGAAAATTGATTATAAATTATGTAAATTGTATATATTAAATTTATTCATGTATGAATAATATTATTAAAGATAATTGTAGTATTAAAGATATATAATACTTAGAATAATATTTTTTTAATAAATAAATTGAATTTTAAGATAAATAGAAACGGAGAACATAGGAAACACCACGTAGGCACGTGAATTAACGTGGAGCTCCGAATCCGCTTTGCTATTATATATAAAATGATGACCCATATCTAACAAAAGACCCAAAACTCAAAAACTTCTTTTTGAATAATGATTCCATTCCCACATCCCCAAATTGTCCCAATCCAATTCCCTCATCCCCTTCTTGTCTCTACTTGCTTTTAACTTGAAAAAACATAGAAAAAGAACAACAAGAAGAACAAGAATGAAGAAATAAATCAGGCACTTTGTATAAGATACATGCACTTATAATCTTTCAACACCTTAACCAGGTGTCTTAGCGCACTTGGTCATCGGGCTCCTCCCTTGAAAGAGTGACTCGGGTTCGATCCCTGGTGGGAGTGAATTAGGGAGATATAAGGTGGCTTGGAGATTTTCTTGGAGTGTTTGGAAGCTAGGCGTACTAACATCTAATCTAACATCTAACATTTGCCCGATAATAATAATAATAATAATAATAATAATAATAATAATAATAATAATAATAATAATAATAATAATAATAATAATAATAATAATAAATAATCTTTCGACAGAATTTTAAGATAAATAGAAACGGAGAACATAGGAAACACCACGTAGGCACGTGAATTAACGTGGAGCTCCGAATCCGCTTTGCTATTATATATAAAATGATGACCCATATCTAACAAAAGACCCAAAACTCAAAAACTTCTTTTTGAATAATGATTCCATTCCCACATCCCCAAATTGTCCCAATCCAATTCCCTCATCCCCTTCTTGTCTCTACTTGCTTTTAACTTGAAAAAACATAGAAAAAGAACAAGAAGAAGAACAAGAATGAAGAAATAAATCAGGCACTTTGTATAAGATACATGCACTTATAATCTTTCAACACCTTAACCAGGTGTCTTAGCGCACTTTGCCATCGGGCTCCTCCCTTGAAAGAGTGACTCGGGTTCGATCCCTGGTGGGAGTGAATTAGGGAGATATAAGGTGGCTTGGAGATTTTCTTGGAGTGTTTGGAAGCTAGGCGTACTAACATCTAATCTAACATCTAACATTTGCCCGATCAAAATAATAATAATAATAATAATAATAATAATAATAATAATAATAATAATAATAATAATAATAATAATCTTTCGACACGTATTTTTAATAACTGGAAAGTAAATGTTACTATGAAATTGAGGTTTCACTTGATATAGTGAAGTATATACTAGATCGAGTGAGGCATAAATTTTATAAAAAACATTTGATTTTCGATCATATTGAAATTCATGCCAAAAAGCCACATATATATATTGGACTGAGGGAGTAATATTCTGTCTGTTTATTTCCATTTGACCCCTATATATCCAATGTGTGAGTCACTCCTATGTCTTAATCTATTGGTTTCACTTTTCTTTTTCACTTGTCCTATTTATCAGCCTCATTCCAGTTGACGTGTTCGTTAAATACATGTAAAATATAAAATAACGAAACACGTCAACTAGAATGAAACAAAGAGAGCACATTTTATAACCCTTTTATCTTCTGTGTTATATTACAATGATACTAAGAAAGTGTGATGAATGAAATATAAGATATACAAATGAGCCAAATCGAAATAAAAGAAACGGAATGGAAGGAGCATGTTACACCAAGAGCTAAAAAGAATATATTTGTGAGCATATAAACAGGGCAGTAGTAGTAGTAGTAATCAATAGACACAAGTCATTTTCAAAGACAGCTTTCATAGGATTTAACTCCACTAAACACCTCATCCCACCAATGGCATGTGCATGATGTGATGGGTATCCACTTTATGTGCATGGCATGGCATCCATGTGTATGGCCCACAGAGGAGAAAAAGGGCAATGGCCATGGCCATGGGGGGAAATTGCACTATAAAATCTCTCTTTGATTGAGATGGGGCTTCCCCTTTATGGGACATGCATCATGACACTTGTATCATGCATTGTCTCTCTTCTATATGGCATCCATGGTCCCCCTCATCTATTTTTAGAGAGAGAAAACACCCCCTATATTCTCACAATACTTATTATAGGTGGAATCTATCACTCAAAACCCCATAATTTTATTTGCCACATGAAAATTTTACCCAATTATGAAATATTAATTTGAGACTAATAGTAAAAGACAGAGGGAGTATTACATGAATCGTTCTGCATCATGGTCCATGATACAAAAAGATTCATGTAATACTTAAAACAAGTGTTTTTTACATCCATATTTCACAAAGGGATGCATGTTTCCTAACTTTTGCATGCATGTGAACAAGGATAAAACATCAATTCTTTTGTCATTTAGAGAGAATTGACTTATTATTTTTTTAATTTTTTAGATTAAGTAAAGCAAGTGTTAGCACATTAAGCTTAGAAGCCCAAATTAGTTTTAATGGGGTTTCAGTCTGCCCACTAATTAATGGGCCATAGCCCAAAACAATAGTATTATTGGGCTTCAATTGGCCCAATGGATTAAATTACTCAAAATCATAAACTCGACTCATAAATGATTAACTATAGAAATGTAAAGACCGTACCATGGAGGGTTCAAACTCATAATATTTTACGGATTTTATAATTTTTGTTCATTACTTATGGGTTTAAATATATATACACAGTTTTTACAGATGTTACATTTTATTACTGTATACCTCAAACTCTAAAGTATAGGAAAAAAACACACAAAGTATAGGTTGTCCTTGTAAGCTTTACAAAATGCAAAATACTACTTGCAGAATGGAATAGAGGAAGTACTCCCTCTGACTCATTCTATAAAACTAATTCTAATGAGATTGAATTTATTAATATTTAAATTAATTCAATTAAAACGGGACGAATGTAGTAAAAGTTAACAGCACTGCATTTATGTTTTCAAGCTTACCTACAATGTGTTTCGAAGTTGAATCGAAGAAATTATATGAATATATTCGAGTGTGGTCTAATATTCCAATTATCACTCTACGTAATATGATAATTAAATAGCCCCATTAAATTGAAATCAATTTACCCTAGTTGAAGGGGAACATGTTCAAATAAATTCAATGAATTCTTAATAAATCCCCTCCACCATAAGAGAAACCAATTTACACATAGTAGCTAATTAATAAATAATTCCCAATAATACTCAATAAATAAAAATTAATGATTGACTTTTTAATTCCATTATTTAGTTAAAATATTAATATAGAATGTGAGTGCACATGCATGGAATTATTATTTATACAGTTACGTATAAATTAAAATTATAATAACAGTAAGCTGAAGAGGGGAGAGTGGACGGTGGAATAATTATGGCAACATGTACTGCCAGGAATGCAGTACGTACAACACTATTATTATTAAATTATACTTAACTATAGTATTTATTACATGAAGCATTTAAGGAACTGTACATGGTTCAACAAGCAATGAGAAATTATTTTACTATTTTAGCATTAATTTTAGAAAATAAACACGTTGAGATCTCAAGCTCATTTATTGGTTTTTCGATCTACGATCTTCGAAAGTTAAATGATACTCCCTCCGTCCCACCAATCCTAATAATGAAAAGTGTCGAGATAGAAACATCAAGACGAATGGGACGGAAGGAACAGAACGGAAAAGGAAAAGATGTTTCCAGAGGGACAGAATGGGATTGGTGAAATCAAGAATTCAACAAAGGTTGAGATAATCACGGCTACCCATGAAATGGAAGACCTAAAAGTTGAAACCAATCTCATGTGGAAATGTGTGGGAAAAGGCACAGATTTTCAACATACAAATATAATTATTAAAAAAAAAAAAAAAAAAAAAAAAAAAAAAAAAACGACAGTCAAACACATCTCCCGCCTAAATTTAAGGTACTATAACATGGCCCTCGTTTCATTAATTTTTCCAACTTTGGCAAGTGTTAGAAGATTATATATCACCAACCCCAGATCCAACCTCATAAGAACTAACCTCTCATCTCTCTATAACTTCTCCGATGGCTCGTCGCGCTCTCTCTTTTCTAATCCTCTTCGTTCTCTGCAATACTCTACATTCCGCTACTCCGCCTCTCGATGGTAAGTGCACTATACTCGCATCTACTCTTTTCTCTACATAGCTCGATCTAGAAGGTTGTTTCGTAGGAAGTTCAATTCAAACTTAGGTTCATGCAATATCGAGACTATAGTTCTACTAATGTTGTCTACACTAGATGAAAGCTTTAGTGGGAAATCGAATCCAAACATTTTCCGGTTATTCTACTGTTATTTCTGCTACTATCTTCTACTAATGTTGTCTAAATTTGTTATGAACTGACAATTCTTAAGGACTACTTCCAAATGGAAACTTCGAACAAGGGCCGAAGGCGTCTAACCTGAATAAAACGGTGATAATCGGGAAGTACTCCCTCCCCAAATGGGTGATCTCCGGCATAGTTGAGTACATCTCTGGGGGGCCACAGCCGGGAGGGTTCTACTTTGCTGTCCCACGTGGAGTCCACGCTGTGAGGCTTGGAAATGAGGCCTCGGTCACACAGTATGTCAAGAACCTGACTCCGGGATCCATCTACACACTCACATTCGGTGCAACGAGGACCTGCGCACAAGATGAGGTACTGAGGGTTTCGGTACCAGGAATGTGGAGCGATCTCCCGATTCAGACGCTGTACAGCATGGATGGAGGGGATACGTATGCCTGGAGCTTCAAGGCGAATTCGAGAGTTGTTAAGGTTACGTTCCACAATCCGGGGATGCAAGAAGATCCGACCTGCGGGCCCCTCCTCGATGCTATTGCTATCAAGGAAATGCCTCCCTTGAAACTAACAAAAGGTAAGCATTTCAAAAAATTTAGCTCAAAGATGACTAGATATATGGTTTGAAATAAGGCTTACGTTTCACATGATCATGAACAATCCCAGAGAATGCGGTGAAAAACGGAGGCTTCGAAATAGGCCCTCACGTCTTCAAGAACTTCTCCACCGGAATCCTTGTCCTCCCCAAGCGCCAAGACCTGTACTCGCCAATCCCTGGATGGATTGTCGAGTCACTCAAGCCTGTAAAATACGTCGACTCAAAGTACTTCAACGTGCCCCAAGGACTTGCAGCAGTCGAGTTCGTGGGAGGCAGAGAAACAGCACTTGCACAAATTATTAGAACCTTTGAAAAGAAATGGTACCACCTCACATTCACTGTTGGAGATGGCAAGAATGGATGCCATGGGTCGATGACCGTAGAAGCCTCTGCAGGCAGGAACACCGTAACTGTGTCGTTTGCTTCTCAGGGACAGGGCTGGTTCAAGGATGCAAGCCTTAAGTTCCAAGCGGTTTCAAACAGGACAAGGATCCGATTCTGGAATCCATTCTATCATACTAAGTTGCACGACTACGGTCATCTGTGCGGCCCTGTTCTAGATAATGTAAAGGTAGTTCCAATTGCTTAACCTAGCAACTAGCAAGGATTATAAGAGTGACACCCAAAACAGTCGCGATTCTACATTTCCGAGTTTTCATACAGTCTTTCCTACTTTCTGAAATTGTTGAAATAAGTGAGGTTATTAATGGAGATTTGTACCTTTTCTATTTGAACTATATGCTTTTATTCACATGTTCATGAAACAGTATACAGCTAACTCCGAATACATCGAACAGAAAAGAAATCGGAACAAGTTAACCTTCACCAAATCAAGTTTGTTCTCATCTGCTTAAACAGAAGAGACTTTTAAACCAACGCGTAACTATTCAATTCCCAGCTTGCTTATAACAGCAGTAGCATACAACTTATAATAACATGCACTGATAAAACCAAATGAAGAATCCAAAGGCGACACCAGAGCAGATGAACATGCACGATTTTAATTATCCGCATCACCATCAGTACACAACCAAGATAAACCATCTAAATTAGAAACCAACCTTAATTTTGAAGACTCGCTTCACTGCTTCTATTTAGTTGCCTTTCCTCCGGGGCACTTCTTGTCAGAAAACATACCCTGTAGAAGGTTTTCCGTATATTATTACACTATTCCACATACATGTAAGAAGTATGCATTATTGGTATTGAAACAAAAACATTATTTACTCGAAAAATTATGAAGATAAAAGTACTAAAACTGTTCACCAAATAAAGGCTCACTCTATACAAAGGCCAAAGATTAATTACTTCCAATGAATATTGATGCAAAATCCTCTGAGTTAAAGAGAAACATAACTATTCCACTTATTTCTAAAAGAAGAATCAGATACGAACATACGTTCTAGAAAATAGTCGATATACGTGGCATAATCGGCTCAAATCAGTCATTTTCTTCGTGAAATGAGGATAGTGCGTCAAAATATGTATCGTTGAACAGAAGCCCCTATTCATCACTATCACTCGGTAGTAGTTCCCCTAATTTCCCAATGCCTTTTTTACCAGATAAAGCAATCAACCAAAAAGCTAAAAGAAAGAATACTTAAAAAAGCTTGAAGGAAACATACTAAAGAGAAGAGAGTAAATGCCAATTTAGCACGAGGCTCCATCAGGAGATAGCAAGGAAAGCAAAAAAGAGGAGAGAGAATGAGACCGTTACCGACAGTGGCGACGGCGGCGGCTGTCGAATACCACATCTATCCGGCGCCGGCGCCGCCTCCCCCGACCCAATGCGGCGGCCGAAGCTGCCAGTGGCAGCCGTACTCCAATCCCAGAGATTTTAAGGCGAATACCGCCTTAGTCGTCCTCTTCCTCTTCTGCACGCTCCTCTTCGGCCTAGCAATTAACATCGCCATCAAACGCATCTGTATACGGCGGCGGCGGCGGATCCAGCCGCCGGAGGCCGCGGCGGCGGAGGCTAAGGGCGAGGTTCCGGTGCTGATTTACTCGGAGGGGGCGGATTGTGCAATCTGCTTGTCGGAGCTGGCGATGGGGGAGAGGATTAGGGTTCTGGAGAAGTGCAGCCATGGCTTCCACAAGCCTTGCATAGAGAGGTGGCTCGATTCGTGCTCCTCGTGCCCGATCTGCCGTGCAATTTCGCGGTAAAAATCGGCGGCAATCGTCACTCTCCTTTTCACTTTTTCACGGTGGTAGGTGGTATGGAAATCTACTGCTACTTTTTTTTTTTTTTTTTTTTTTTTTTACTGGAGGTGTTGTGTTAATCGAATTACTGCCGCCATTTTCATTTAGTAATTTTTAAAACTGCTGTTTCCCTTTTCTTGTTTCCCTTTCACAAAATGGGTAGGTAATTATTTTATAAAAAGAGGGTAACTAAATTCATTATATACTTATACATGGTGGGCCTGTCAATATTTGGGTTTGGGCTCATATAAATTTATTACCCCATATACTTATGTGTCCATAATTAATATTCTTCGATCGTCCGCCATTTTTATGCTTTGACCATCTAGCCGTAATTTTTATAATGACTCAACGATGACCTTGTTATTGATTAAAGGAAAAGAGAAATTATGAATATAATTATGTTAACTTTTGATGTGTAAAGTGAATAATAAATATGTAGTCTATGTTCACAAATGAAAAAACCATTTATCGAAAGATAAATTAACACACGAAGATAACGGATGGATCGAGTAGAAGGAAACTGCAGAGCAAACCGTTCAATTATAGGGAGAATATTAATAGATTCAAGAAATTTTATAGTGCATTCTTCGATCGATTGTTACAAAGGTAAGATTACATTAAAAACCCACGTATTACAATGCAAAAAACTTTATATATATATATATATATATATATATATATATATATATATATATATATATATATATATATATATATATATATTATTGACGGAAAATGACTGGGTTTATTGATTCTAACCCTAGTTAATTACTTCATCCGTCTTATTTTACTAGTCACTTTTGTGTATTAATTTATTTTCTATCTAGGTAAGGAGACTAATAAATAAGACAAACGAAAAAAAGAATGCGAGCTAATATAGTAGGACATATAGTATAATTTATATACTCACATGTAGTGGGCCTATTTAGATCTTGTTTCGAGCTGATATAAATATGCTGGCCCATGAACTAAGTCCATAGTAAAAATGAATTAGGTTTGGGCCAATACCTTCCATCAATGTTTTAAAAATCGAACTGGTAAGGCCTTCGGTTCATGGTTACGTTTTTTGGGTTGAATTGTGGTTCAACTGGCCAAAATCGAAACAATCGGGGAAAATCACGAACCAAAACTATGAACGGTTCATAGTTCAACCGGCAGTTCGGTTCGGTTTTTAAAACACTGTCTTCCATGAATTGGGCCAAGGCAATATCTTTGTGTGTGTGAGTGTGTGTTTTTTTTTTTTTTTTTTTTTTTTTGTTGTTGTTGTTGAGTTGATACATAATTAGTAGAAGGAAACTGCGGTTCAAATCGTTCAATTAAAGGGAGAAAATAAATAAATCAAGAAAGTTTTTCTTAAAAACATCTTGCAGCATCAACACAATTAATTACAATTTAATCAAATCATTTATTCTATATTTGAAGTGAAACAGGAAAAAGGAAAGGAAACCCTAACTAGAGTTTCCCAGAAACCACCACAAAAACATTGCCAAGGAGCTCAAACTCATTGTTATCGCCTGCAATGGCGATCGGCTGACCCGGCGCCAACGCAAACGTTTCGCGGCACGCGGCACCGTCTCTTGAGACGGTATCCGCGGCCGCTTTTACGCCCGGATAATCATCCAACCGGAGCTGCTCTTTGGCTGCCTCGAGGGCGCTCAGCGCAGCGCTGTAGTAGTTCGAGCAGAGGCTGTAGACTACACTAAGCTTCGGATCTCTTTCTTGCGAGAGAATGGATCGGATATAGGAGCTTATTTTCGAGGCGCGAGCCGTCGTTGCATCGATCACGAATCGATCGAGTTCTTGCAAGTTTGCAGTTGCATGGGGTTTTAGGAGATTGTAGCAGAAATTAGGGTTCTTGGACTGTTTGCAGATGCTGTCTAATGGGAAGGATGAGATTAGTGGAGTTGTGAAGAGAAGAAGGGAAATTATTGTTGGAAATGAAGCCATTGTTTTGATTTGTTTTTGTTGTGATTTCTTGATTTATAAAGAGGGGAGATTATGGGAAAGATGCATGGGATATTAGGAATTAATATAATTTGAGATTGCATGAATCATAAATGATTAATCCCGTGGGATTTTATTTGGAGTAATTAATTAATTAGGAGATATTGTTACGTGTTAAAAATATTTCCAAAATCAGTCGTGATTAAAAAATTTCGTGAACGAAATTGTTGATTTTTAACTAATACTCCCTCTGTCTCACTTATAAAGGGATAACTTTTTCCCGACATAGGAATTAAGACGAGAGTGATAATAATGAATAAAGTAGTGTGAATGGGTTTTAGTGGGTTAAAATTTTGTCATTTAAGGTAATATCCCTATATAAGTGAGACGGACAAAAA
Organism: Thymus mandschuricus; assembly: GCA_029379335.1. Lineage (NCBI taxonomy): Eukaryota > Viridiplantae > Streptophyta > Magnoliopsida > Lamiales > Lamiaceae > Thymus > Thymus mandschuricus. Next base: position 1,938,934 of record CM057081.1, on the reverse strand, counting down.
TAGAACTTATCATTTTATGAATGAGACGGAGGGAGTACGTATCAATAATTAGTCAGTATAATAAAAGATGCAACATAAAAATTAACAGTTCAGTTTGATTATACATATAGATTTTGGTGATTTGAGCATGAGAAGAAAACGAGCCTTATACATATTATAAAGCGATATATAATTCTCCGCCCAATTTAATTAAATTGATTGGATCCATTCATAATAAAATTAAATTGCCTATGAATTCATGAATATTTTCATGTAAGATTGTATTAAAATATTGAATGCAATGAAATTATAAACAATTATAAATGCGAAAGAGGCCGATTATCTCTCTTTAAGCTTTAACGACAACAATTTAAAGATCGTGCCACGAAAAAATCGAACTCGAAAACTTTTTCTGAAAACTCATACTACAAAAATTACTGTTTTGAAAGACGAAGTTTACCGTCGCTATTCCGTCGTTAACGAGCAAAGACGGCGGAATAACGACGTCACACGTCCGTCTGCGAAAAGAACATCGTTAAACGAGCAACGACGGACATTAATGACTGTCGTTAAATATAACGACGGAACTACAACGGTCCCTCCGTCACTGGATTCGCCGGCCGGCGCCGGTTGCTGGAGTTGATCAACGACGGAACGACGACATATTGCAGATAGATTCGCACCGCCAGTATTCCGTCGTTAATTAACTCCTTACTGCTTAGGTCAACACACGCACACAAGGGGCCGGGTATTTTTTAAGTGAGTAATGCGTGTAAGCAAAACACGTCCCTTATAAAAAGATACCTATAGTACAAGTATTAATCAACCAAAAAGGCGGTGAAAATGATAGATTTAAAATGTTTGGTGGCAAATCTCTATTTAATTTTAATTTGTTTGTTTTGATAGAGTTATGTTGAAATCTAATTTCCATATAGAGAATAATTTAGTGCTTACATATTTATATTATTCTATTATCATGAGCTAAGAAATTACCACAACAAAATTCGGTAACTTTTAACTCATCATATTTTATAAGAAAAGAGTAGTGGGTGTACACGAATCGAATCGAGCCAAACATCAGCTTGTTCGAACTCGACACGTCTAAAAAATTTTAAGTTCGGCTCGCCATATATGCAGGAGGCTCAAGCTTAGCTCGAAAAGTGATCGGGATCGTTTTCAAACTCGAATACGATCGAGCTCGGCTCGTTCTTATAAAAATTAAAATAGTATTAGGTTATTTTTTATTATTATTTTATTCTCTGTTATATTATATATTAATATAAATTGTATATTTACATATAATTTTCACAAACATGTTAAGTATTGAGGCTCGCAAACACGTACATTTGCGAACATGTTCAACACTAAAGCTCGTGAACATGTTCGCGAGCTTTCGAGCCGAACATATGTAAGCTCGAGCTCAGCTCGCAAAAAATTCAAACTCGATTTAAAGCTCGAGTTCAGCTTATTTTTAAAATGAACGAGCTTTTTACAAGCCGAGTTTCGAATAGCTTACGAGTAGTTCTGTTTCTGTACGCTCCTAAAAAAAAGTTTTAATGTAGTATAATGTATGTGGGATGGGCCACAATTCACATCAATGAAGAAGCCAGCAGACAAAAAGGCACACAAATTATCTCTTCATTATTTTATTAAAAAAAAAAACAAATAAAATAAAAGGAAGAGCCAAATAAATAGAAAATAATGTATGATGTAATTTCTAGGCTACCTACATGAACTTAAGTTTCTTAGGTGATCAATTGACTAAAATAAATTATTTAATTGGATTAATATATAAAATATTTGACTTGCAAGTTTAATTTAATTTGCCATTTAATCGCATTATATACTTATAATATAACGTAAGGTACAAACTAGCCATTATACACATTTGTTAATTTAAGACCCCCAAAACCATTTTCAGTGTACATTTATCCCCACTTAAAGAGAAACGACCATCAACTGAATAAAGAGAATGATGTGCTACTCATCAAATAGTATTCACCTTCGTGAGTGTTATTTTTCTTTTCGCCATTATTTTGTTCGATTTTTTTCAATTTAATACCACTCCGGTCCAAGCTTATTGACTCATTTGCTTTATACACGGGAATTAAGACGAAAATGTTTAGTGTATAAAGTGTATTTTGTAGGTAATGTAATGTGGTTTATGTATTTAGACATATTTTAGAAACAGAGCATCATAGATGCATAAAAACATGTTCTTGTCTGATCTTAAATGAAAGATCGTATCAAGACCTTTAATTTGATATAAAAATCATAAAAATCCGATAACAAACGAGCAAGTTATAATAATTTAAACTTTCAAATTTTAAATTATATTGAACTACGTGCAGAAAAATGAGTGGATGAGATTTAAGTATGGAATGTTAAGTGTAATAAGGGGTTTACTAATTGTACTAATTATACTCTAATTATTTCTAAAAAAGGAAATGAGTCAATATGTGTGGGACGTCCCAAAAAGGAAAATGAGTCAATAAGCTGGGACCGGAGTGGTATATTCTACTAGTACTTTATAAATTAATATTGAAATCATTAAATTTTAAAATAATATAAAAAATTAAGCTCGATTTGTTCTATTTCATTCTAATGAAAAAATATAAAAAATATATTACAATTGAAAAAATCGAATAAAATAATATTAAAACGATAAAATGACGAAGGAAGGTGAGCACCGTTAGGTGGGTAGCACATCATTCCTCCTGAATAAAATACAAATTGACGAAAATAAACTGAGAAATAAAAATTAAAGATAAATTGCACTTTGTCAAATATGTACAATTTATATGTCTTCGAACGTGGTAGATATAATCATTATTCCTAGAGTACATATTATCAAAAATCAAATGATACATTGTAAAAACACCAAAAACTTACATACAAATAACATCATATTATTACCCAAAAAACATTATAAATACTCTTTCCACCTCGTTGAAAAAATTATACGTATAAATTGAAAAATAATACAACGAGCCAAACTGAACGCAACTGAATATTGCAAACTATAACATGCAAACCAACTCTAAGCTAAATCATTTGTTTATTATAATTTATTACTACTATATATATTTCACCCTCAACAAAATTAATACTACTAAATACGCGATTCAAAATCAAGAAATCACATTAACTGTTTTTTTTTTTTTTAAATAAAAAAAAATCATGAAAACGGTTAAGGCATGGCAACATTATTATTCATTAAAAGAAATTAATTAGAAATGAAAAAGAGGCGAAAAAGGAGGCCCATAAAAAGAAGAAAGCCAACATGGCTGGTGCTGCCACCATCACCGGATCTTTGCTCAGTTTATGCATTGCACATTGCCACTCCCTCTCTCTCTCTCCCTCTCATTCACCATCTTTTTCTCTTCTCCTTTCTCTCTCTATATTTATCTCTCCCTCCCTTTTCTCCCCGATCTCTTCTTCCCCAACAAAAAAATAAGAAAAATAAAAATGGAAGAAACGCTAATTTCTGTCGTGTAATCACATGCAGCAATGATTCATTTATCTTTTTTGTGTTAATGTAAACTCTCTCTCTCTCTCTCTCTCTCTCTCTCTCTCTTTTATACAGCATGCCTTACATTTGCCAGCTCTGTTTCTCCTTTTTAGCTTACCCTTTTCCTCAAAAGATTGAAGGGATTGAGTGAAATTCTGGGGATTTTTGAAAGGTTTGTTGTTTTGATTAGTTTTAGGTGTTGGGATCCCTTTTTCTTGGTAGTTTTGTAAAATGTGTGTGTGTGATTTTGTATGCTTTCCTTCGATTTTCCGAACATGATTATTGCTGCATTTTTCATCGGAGGTGAAATTCGGTTGATTGTGAGATGGGATTGATTTGAATCATTGCTGCAAAAATATGTAATATGTTTGTGATTTTTCCTTGATACAATGCTCAAATGTAAAGTGATTTTTGTTGATTTTGATCAATCACTAAGAAAACTAGAATGTGTGTATGTTCTTGTAACTTAGAACCTTATATCTTGCAATCCTTCGATTTTGAATAAACTCGGTATATGTATTCTGTTGTATCAAACATGGTAGATGAGGTCTTTATTGGTTTCTAAGGTTTATGAGAATGTTGGAAGCTTTTGATCCTAAATGTGGGTTCTAATGCATCTCTGATATGTATGTTTGAGGTTCTTACTTGTCGAACGGATGATCGTGTTAGCTGAAAAGGGATTGTAATGTATGGTTAAAATGTGCTTGATGGATAGCTGTTTAAAGAAAGAAATCTGTTGTTTTATTTCTCAGCAGTTGAATCTGTGCTCGCCACTTCGATTATCAGTTGGTCGAATACTCTATTTTCCTAACCAAGAAGGGTAATGTCTAACGCAGCAAAGGCTCTAGAACCTGCTTTTCAGGGAGCCGGCCAGAAAGCGTATCCTTCTCGACATAATCACTTTCAATTTGTATATGTACATTTTTGACGATTTTGTGTCATCTTTGTTCTATCATGTATTCATCGTGAAATTTGAATGTGTTGTTGGACTTAACGCGTTGTAGAGGGACTGAGATATGGAGAATTGAGAATTTCCAACCGGTTCCCCTGCCTAAATCTGATTATGGTAAATTCTACTCCGGAGATTCGTACATAATTCTTCAGGTTCGCTTAGGAATTCAAATTTTCTTTCGTGTATATAGTGAGAAAGGAATGTGCATTTTAGACTTACTGTAATGCATTTCTGCGTGCAGACGATTGCTGGAAGAGGAGGAGGCGGTTTTCATTTCGATGTCCACTTTTGGCTTGGAAAGGATACTAGCCAAGTATAGCATTCTTCATTCTTTCTTTCGTTCGTTGAAGAGTTTTATTCGAGTTTTGTTTTGTTAACTTGATTTTATGGTCTGTTTGTTGTTAGGATGAAGCAGGGACTGCAGCTATCAAAACGATTGAGCTCGATGCGGTTCTTGGAGGACGTGCAATTCAGTACAGAGAATTACAAGGGCACGAGTCTGATAAATTCTTGTCATACTTTAAACCTTGTATCATACCATTAGAAGGCGGTGTTGCTTCTGGATTTAAGACGCCCGAAGAAGAGGAGTTTGAAACACGACTATACGTCTGTAGAGGGAAACGTGTTGTTAGGTTGAAGCAGGTAGGCAGGGAGCATCGATTTTTCTTAGCTTCCAATAAGAAGATTGGTTGATTTTGAATGCTAACTTCGTCTTTTGTGCAATGTAGGTCCCTTTCTCAAGATCATCATTGAATCACGACGATGTTTTTATCCTCGACACTAAGAACAAGATATATCAGTTCAATGGTGCGAACTCGAATATTCAAGAGAGGGGGAAAGCATTAGAAGTAGTCCAGTATCTGAAGGACAAGTACCATGAAGGGACTTGTGAAGTTGCGATTGTTGGTGAGAACTGAGTTTCCTTCTCCTCGAACATCTCGCATCTTTATTCATGTACATTTGATGATGGTTTTCGTTTTTCGTATAACTATACTATTCCATTCCTCGTGTACAGACGATGGGAAGTTAAAAGCTGAATCAGATTCTGGTGAATTTTGGGTTCTTTTTGGAGGCTTTGCTCCCATTGGTAAAAAAGTTATTACTGAAGATGACGCCGTCGCGGAGAAGACTTCTCCACAACTTTACAGGTAGTTTTTTCGTAATATCTCGTATCCGTTTCCTTCTGTATGTCAAATGGCGTAGTAAAATGCATAGCAAGTGATAGAATCTATGTTCTAAATTGTGCTCTTCTCCTTCTGGAAAAAGAAATGTTCTAAACTAACTAATCATACGTTCCTCGATTTTCCTCTATATATTTCTTATTGAATCACTTTGCTTTTTGGCAGCATAACAGGTGGCAAGGCTAATGCAGTAGAAGGAGAACTTTCCAAATCACTTCTTGAAAATAACAAATGCTATTTATTGGATTGTGGCAATGAGATATTCGTTTGGATCGGACGTATAACTCCAGTAGACGAGAGAAAAGCTGCTAGTCAAGCCGCGGAGGTGGAAATGGAAACCTCTACCTCATCTTTCTACTAAAATACTCTTCATTATTTGATATCTAATAGCCATGTGGTAATTCCAGGAGTTTGTTACAAGCCAAAGCAGACCAAAATCGACACAAATAATTCGGGTTGTTCAAGGCCATGAGAATCATGATTTCAAGTCCAAGTTCGACTCGTGGCCAGTGACTTCAGCTCCTTCTGTAGTCGAGGAGGGAAGGGGGAAAGTAGCAGGTATGACTTAGTCCCCTGAGGTTGCAGATACCTGCTAATGTGTCTGTTGATGTATCATTTTGTGATTGGATCGAAAACTTTCAGCTCTACTGAAGCAGCAAGGTGGTGGAGTGAAGGCGGCTACTAAAGGTGCTGCTCCAGTTGTTGAGGACGTTCCTCCGTTGCTTGAAGGAGGTGGAAAGCTAGAGGTTTGGAGAATCAACGGCAGTGACAAAACTGCGGTTCCTACTGAAGACGCTGGAAAATTTTACAGTGGAGATTGCTACGTTGTGCTCTACACATATCATCACAATGAAAGAAAGGAAGATTTCTATCTGTGCTCTTGGATTGGAAAAGACAGCACTCAAGTAAGTCGCTTTATACGTTAGTCGACAATCTACACTCAATGGACAAAGAATTTATCAATCACATTTTCTTAACAAAAAATCGACTTTTTTCAATCCTCAGGAAGAAGTCGAGACAGCTACTAAAGTGTGTAATGCAATGTATAACACACTGAAAGGGAGGCCGGTGCAGGTAGTATTCTGCTGCCTCGTCGTTTCACTACATTAGATACTGAAAATTATTTAGTTGAGATATGAATACTACTTGTTCTTCCAGGGTAGGATATATCAAGGGAAAGAACCGCCTCAGTTTATTGCGATCTTTCAGCCTATGGTGATCGTTAAGGTGCGTTTTGGCTTTCATTAGTCGGCGCTGGAAAGTAGCATGCAATGTCGAAGGATATTTGACGACATTGAATGTGTTTCAGGGTGGTATGAGCTCCGGTTACAAGGATAATATAGCTCAAAAAGGCGTAAAAGATGAAACTTACTCTGGTGATGGCGTTGCACTCTTCCGTATATCTGGAACCTCACAGCATAATAGTAAAGCTATTCAAGTAGACGTGGTATGCTCACTGCTTGACGTTATTACTTTTTATTTACATTCCCTCGTTAGTCGAATGATGGACGTTACTTACAAACTTCCACCAATGCTGCTATATTTCGCACTACACGATGCATCAACCACTAATCTGCTGAGTGCAGAAAGTTTTCGACTAATGTGATAGAGCATGTTTTACCTCTCCCATATCTCAATTACTAGATCGAAACTATCTATCTGCCTGAATGGAACATGACTGAGTTCATTTCATCTTCTTAGACGGCATTATCATTGAACACGAACGATTGTTTTGTGCTTCAATCTGGAACAACGGTTTTCTGTTGGCAAGGGAATCAAAGCTCCGTCGAGCAGCAGCAGTTAGCAGCCAAGGTTGCTGAATTTCTCAAGGTATGTATGCTCCGAAAACCACTTCAGCTCTATTTAAAGCGATCGTCCTTTCTCTCGTTGCATGTTAAACTTGTTTCATGCATTTGTCCTTGCTACAAAAATCTTGATTTCCGTATCTTCGTGAACTCAGCCTGGATCTCCGCTCAAGTACACTAAAGAAGGAACTGAGAACTCGGTCTTCTGGGGTGCTGTCGGAGGAAAGAAACCTTATACTAGTAAGAAGCACTCGCCCGAACCTCCGAGGGACCCTCATTTGTTTGGTTACTCCTTTTACAAAGGTAGCAACCTTTTTGTTTTTTGCATATATACGTATTTATGTATACCTTGGAAGTATCAATTTTTTGCTTGTTCTAATTGATTCTCTTTGATGGACATGCTGGTGGTATTAAATCCAGGAAAATTCGAGGTATGAGCTACAAAACGAATGTTGGTAAAGACGTTTACTCGAGAAATTCATTCATTATAAGTAATTTTATTCTCTGTCATATGCAAGGTTGAAGAAGTATACAGATTCTCACAAGATGATCTCTTAACGGAGGATATGTTGATACTCGATACACGCGCTGAAGTGATGGTTTGGGTTGGCCAGTTAGTGGATAACAAAGAGAAGCAAACTGCTTTCGAGATTGGACAGGTAGTTGTCCTCCTTCGATTTTCATTTGCTGAAGTTGTTCACTTCTCGCAGTAACTGCTCTACTGACTGCTGAAAATTGTCACAGAAATACATAGAGATGGCTGCCTCGCTCGACGGCTTGGCACCGAATGTTCCACTTTACAAAGTCGCTGAAGGAAACGAGCCGATCTTCTTCACTGCATATTTTTCATGGGATCCTGCAAAAGCAAGTGTATGTTACAGAATAAGTGTTCTTGTCATTCTATCATTTTCTTATGATGTTTTTGCATTCGTCTTTCTTTTCGATTCTTATGCATGTATATTATGTTGCCACGGAGATTTAGTCGTCTTATACTTCTTAAACAGACGTTTGGGAACTCGTTCCAGAAGAAGGTTCTGCAACTCTTTGGTGTTGGCCATGAGGTAAATTTGCAGTTTCAGCAGTTTTCTTGAATTATGCATACTTGTCCTAAGATGGGTGCAATTCAGGATAAATCCAATCCTTCGAATAACGGTGGGCCGACTCAAAGAGCTTCGGCTTTGGCAGCATTGAACAATGCATTCAATTCAACTTCGGCTCCGAAACCTGTCGTAGCTCCTAGGGCCGGAGGAGCCGGCCAAGGCTCACAGAGAGCTGCTGCTGTGGCTGCTTTGTCTTCCGTTTTGACTGCTGAGAAAAAATCACCGGATTCATCTCCTGGCAGAAGGCTTAAAAGTCCACATGCAGAAGCCAGCCCTTCTGGTCTCTCTCTCTCTCTCTCTCAGCTCCTATTTGTTCTGAAGTTGTTGCTTTTTCTATCAAGTAGTACCATAACAAAGTGTGTTTCTACAGCTCGAACTCCAAAGAAGAGCTTCGATGCTGCCTCTACCGCCTTTGCAGAAGAGGCCGCCAGAGAAGAAGCGAAGGAGCAGGAATCAGTCGAGCCTATTGAAGAGAGTAACGAAGAGGATGCTGAAAACGATCAAGACGAGGCGCCCATAGCTATCCAAGGCACATACAGCTACGACCAGCTCAAGTCTAAGTCTGAAAATCCCATCACAGGGATTGATTACAAACGACGAGAGGCTTATCTTTCCGAGGAAGAATTCCAGATAATATTTGAGATGAGCAAAGAAGCTTTCTACCAGATTCCGAAATGGAAGCAAGACCGTATGAAGAAGAAAGCCGATCTCTTCTAGAAGCTGCAATGCCGATTCTTTATCCCCGTGTCCCTATGCTACTGTTACGTTCTTCGTATTTCGTCTCATATCCGACTGTGCCTTCTCTACTTACCTTAGGATTCTGCTCACAATGCTGCAAATTCTCAGCATTGGTTTTGGTTGTTTGTTTCTTTTCTTTTCTTTTCTCTTCCTTCTTTCGACTTCCTTTCTGAGATTCGTCTTCCTCGTTAGGGTTGTACGATTCTGCATTCTTCGATTTTGGCTGAGTATCAAGGTATCATCTTCTAGCTCTGGTGGTTACTGAACTTTTGTTTTTTCTTCTTTTTTTTTGCATTCTTTTGAATCATTTTATTAGTATTTGATGTGATGAGGATTGTAGAATGGAATTGTTTGATGAGTTCTATGCTAATGTAATACTATTATCTTTGCTTTGCTTCTGTTGTTTTGATTCTTGAATTTCTATGTTCAATATATCATGCTATCTAAATTAATTAATTTTACTAAAACACACATAACTGATTAGGTTTAGTTTCAGATCGTGAAATATACCCGAATACTTCTTTCGTTCCACCCGATTACGTTTCCTTTTATTATTTTACTATTTTACGAGTTTGTGAATATAATACTTCATCCTAATTGAGTTGACATGTTTCTTAAATGGGAAGAAATAGAAATTTTGATTCATAATTAACAAAATAATCAAGATTTAAATTAAAATATTTATCAGAACAATATATTTAATTACATTTATATAAAAAAATCAGCTTTAATAAAATTATGCTATCAATTATATATATCATTAAAATAATATTAGTTACATACATACGAATAAAAATAAGAAAACGACATAAATCAAGCTAAACAAACACAATGAAAATTAATCCTATTAAAAATGTATGCATGCAAATTTACTCCTATATATAATCCTTCAGTTTCTTTCGAAAAGATCGCTTAAGAAAATTGAAATTTATTGTATAACTGTGGTGATCTACATATTCTAAACAGGATTTTGTGTATAAATCAAAGGTTAATCAGAGGGTTGTTGGATTAAAATAGACAACTGATCATTTCGGATAACACAAACCAAATGTTCACTTTGTTATCTCAAAATAAACAAAGGGAGTATTTCGTGAAATGAAGTAGAACAAAAGTTTTGAAAATATTATTTGAACAGATAATCTTGCGATTTCTCAGATTTTGCATGCATTACAGAACATAAACTGGGAAAAGAAAAATCAAAGGAAGAAAAACATCTAAAAAGATGAAAAATTCTTTGAAAATTTCAGATATTATTTGCAGGATTGAGAAACAAGAGCTCTCTTCGTCTCCTCTCTCTCGCACCCAACCTCCATCTTCACTCCAAACAGCTTCAAGCACCGGTTCTCTCCTTCTCTCACTTGATTCTCTCTCTCTAGCCTCTCTCCGCAGGCATCCACCATTTCTAGAAGCTTCTGGCACCTCCTCTTCACCGCCTCCAGTTCCGAGGCCAAGGCGCCGTTTTCCCGCTTCAGCCGCTTGTTCTCGTCGGCGAGGTTCGTAATTTCCGAGGAGGAGGACGACGACGACGTCGACAGCGACCGCTGCTGCTCTTCGCTGTCGGAATGCTCCGATCTCGCCGGCGGTTGTACGTTGTGCTGCTGCTTGCTGGACGTTGCTTTCCGGCGGCGGATCTCGCAGAGGAGTTCCCTCTCGCCTCGCCGGAACTTGCCGTTGCTGAATTCCCACCGGTTCGTCACTACTTTTCGGAAGCCCTAATTTAATTTCATCAGAAATTCGTAAAATTAGGGAAACGCGATGGATCTGTGAAACAACTGGTTAATCAATCAATTGGGGAAATGGAATACGTACGTAAGTGTTGAGCTGCCTGACGAAGCTGGAGAAATTGCTGTGCTTGAAGAGTGTCGGGAGGAGGTCCCGGGCGAACTCCGCCGGCTGCCGCACCACGAAGGCCGTGCCGCCGTCGTTCCACGAGATGACGGCGTCGGTCGCCGGATCCTCCACCATCATGTACGTTTTCACCAGGAACGGCGGCGCCGACGCCTTCCGTGCGCACTCCGCCACAACAACCCTATCGCTCTTACACTCCATTACTCGGTCGGAAGGAAATCAGGGAGAAGATGAGAGATTTTTGCGTGTTTGAAAGTAGAAAATTGAACTCAATTAGAAGGCGGCGGCGGCGGAGAAGAGGAGAAGAGCGGTTAGAAATTCCCAACCCCAGCAATAGAAACCCAACACCATTGATCCACAGTTCATGAGAATTGCTCCACCGCCTTAATTATCTGGTATTCTCTCTCTCTCTCTCTCTCTCTCTCTCTCCTTAACTAAAACAACAATCAAATAGTAACGGATTCTCCACTCTCTCTCTCTCTGGAATTTACACGAAGAAACTCTGATTGATGGGAGTAATATATTTAAAGTAAGTACGCAGCGAAAAATTAGTGTTTCTTGGAAGTTTCTTTGCTTTATTTGAGTCAAAGAAAAGGAAGAAATTTCTACACATTTTTAATGCACGTAGACGTAGTATAGTATGTATGCAGGAATTTTGCGAGTGGAATAAACCATTACAACTTTGGACACTTGTTGTTGACTAAAATGGCCCCATCATTTGTCACACGCGCCTTCACTGGATTTATTTCTTCTATTTTCTTTTTACCCATTGTTTTAAAAATCGAACCGAATCGCCGGTTGAACTCGGTTGAACCATGAACCGTCGTAATTCAGGTTCGCGGTTTTTCCCGGTTATTTTCGATTTTGACCGGTTAAACCACGGTTCAACCGATCAAACCATGAACCGAAGGCCTCGCCGGTTCGACCTCCAGTTCGGTTTTTAAAACATTGGTTTTACTTTTACCTTTTATCTATTTATATAAGTCGGTTGTTTATGCATGTCACTCTATTAAGCATACGGTGTAAGATAAAAAGACAGTCAACTATCCATGTATTAATAGGAAGAAGGGAATATAAAATAAGTTTACATAGAGGGAGTAACAATTTTATTATCGTAAATTTCCTAATGGGTGAATCCAATCGTCTAGCCTTTGATAATGAATTCTAATTACTTCTTCCGTCGTAATATTTTCGTAAAAGATTTTTAAAAAAATCATTATAAGTTTTTAATCTCAAGAATATTCCATACAAAAGTAATAAATGCATACTAATAAAAGTAGCACAAAAATTCACATTTTATTATCTATATATAAAATAGAGGAATGATATGTTAGTCACCTTATAGTGAGCACCTTTGTGGGCATCTTCGTCTTCGACATCATTTTGTTCGATTTTTCAATTGTAAAATATATTCTATTACCTTATATATTAATTTTGAAATCACTAAATCTAAAAAAATATAAATATCAATCCTCGATTTGCTCTTTTTGCTTATAAGTTCAAAAAGTGTGTGATAAAATAAATTGAGCTTTGATTTTTTATATTTTTTTTGAATCTAGTGATTTCAATATTAATTTATAAGGTAATAGAATATATTACAATTGAAAAAATCGAACAAAATGATATCGAAGACGAATGTGCCCACAAAGGTGTTCACCATAAGGTGACTAGCATATCATACCTTATATAAAATTTTCAAACAAGATGAGAGGTTTAAAAAATGTTGTCTCTATTGGTTAATACAAAATGTTTGATTTGAGTTGGGACATTATTTTTATTTTAAAATTTATTAAGAGGGTTGTTAATTTGAAATGAAACTAAATCAAATTATCAACAACTTAGGGGCCCCACGGCGTGGCGTTACAAAAGCAACTAAAATTGTGGGCTTGACTACAAAAATTCATGCATTTACATGGAAACTTTACGAGTATAATTTTCATTATTTTAGAAAAAGAAAAAAACAAATTGGATTAGTTAATGACAAATAGCTATTTATTTAATCCAATTAGGTTTTGAAAATTATATTAACATTCTTAATTGAGAAGTTTGTAAAACGTGCTGATATCGTCTAGCTATATTTTCTAACCTCACTGCTTCTCCCTTTGAATTTACAATATAAATTACCTTTATTGTTTTGGAATTTCTCTTTATCAAAACCCACTTTTCTTGACTTTTTCATCCACTTCTTTTGTGTTGGAAAATATGTCCCTTTGAAAACATTGGATTGGATTCAACACAAATATATAGTGTGCTACCACATTCGTATACTACCTAACATGTACTCCGTCAAATCTCGAAAAAAAACAATCAACTATCCCTTTACAAACGAGACGGGGGATGGAGGAAGGGAGTAGTATCTAATACTTGTATACATTTCATATATATACAAATATAGGATAAATGATGCTGAAAATATTAGTAATGCAGTCAATATTAATAGTGCCATCTTATGCACGACGAAAGCAGGCGGTTTTCGGAGAGGTGAAAATCGAGACCACAAGCATTTTCAAGGTTCTGTTGATGATACATTGCTACACCTAGTGAGATAGCGTACTCGTATATACAGAATCCAACGTACGCTACTACATTTCCGCCTAGGAAAAGGAAAAGAAAAGTCGAAGAGATATAATGTTCTTACCGGGGTGAAGGAGTCGTGACTTCTTGATCAGGGACATCGTCAAGGATGAATGGACCGAGTTTTCCCATTCTAAAAAGAGTGAGGAATTTCTTCGACACTATTGTTCGAGCCTCTGATCTTTTATGCGGTATCTTTAGAGCCTTTTGCAGTGCTTCAAACTGCTGATCTATGAGATCTCCGAATTCGCTCTCGTTCTCTAAGCTTCCGTTGAATTCTGTCAGAGTCCTACAAAGCGCCCCTTGAACACGAGTAACAATATCCTGCATATCAATCCAAAATGAAAAAAGAAAAAACATTAGAAACAGAATAAATAGACGAATGGAGGACAATATTCTAGAAATTTGGACAGGTCTAGTTTTTCATGCATTTACCTCGATGTAGACAACGTCAGATTTAGTACTAGGAGGTCTTCTCCTCTTCGGCAAAAGATTCTGAAGGCTGTAGTCGGGTTTGTCCTCAATGTCGGGATTTCTATCAGTTTCCTCACCCATAAACCGCCTCCAGTGAAGAGGAGTGCCTCGTGTGTTCAAAACTGCTAGCAAATATTGTGCTATACGCTCTTCACCAACTACCGAATCCTTCACAGAACCTGCAATAATGTCTCAGTTTCCATGACTCAACTTATTTCCCAATTATTTCAAAAAACGATTAATACATTATCCAACTTTAAATTTATTTCCTTCACACTATTAAGAATAATTATAAATCTATAAGCTGCTAGTCAAGAGTGTATGATAGCGTGCTAGCATGTTTAAGAAAATGTTATACATACATGTAATCTAAGAAAACCAAATCTCCACAAAAGAAACAAGGAAAAACAGAGACATGAAAATAAACGAACCTGCTGCAGCTAGCTTTAATCCAGTCTCTATATCTGGGATACTAGGAACCAACACTCCTGGGGTATCGAGAACATATATGCTAGGTTTATGTGCAATCTATATGAAGATTTGGAATAAAAATTAGCACATCAAGAAGAGTTGGGATCGGATTTCTTTGAATTCGGACGAAAATGATCAAATAGATATCTGAATTAGCATGTAAAGACAAATCAATAAGAATGATGCATACAACCAATACTAAATAAAAGAACAAGAATATCCGTAAATTGAACAGCTTTTCCCCGGTTCTCTTTTTGGTGAATAATATCTACCTTGAATCCAGCAATATCTTGAGTGACTCCAGGTAAGGGTCCCACAGTAGCTCTCTTCTTTCTATCCTGCACTAAGATGGAACTTCGATCATCATTTCTTGCTTAGAGATTGAACGGGCCCACATCTTCGTAGTAAGGGGTAGCTCGGAAACGGTGGTGAGACTGATATCTTACAAGGAAATCGAGATGATGCTATTTGATGGATGGAATTAATAAGCGCTGATTTTCCAACATTTGGAACACCGACCACAAGCACGAGGAGAGTCGGTTCCTTAGAGATAGCTTCCTTCATTCTGTACTCTACGAGATCTAGAAGCTTTTGCACATCAATCACCAAACAATCATCAACGAAGATTTTCAAATATAGCTACTATTTAGAAGCTCCTCTCAATAACGAGGAGTGGTCGAGACTGTTTATGAATCAAGGAAAAATCCTCAAGTAAGCACGAAGAGAGAACAAAGCCAACCTTTTGGACAGAACTTTTGCTGTGAGCGTTTATCGTCAAACAATCTTGTTTGCATGAATCAAAATAATCAACCCATTTCTGCACAAGTTATAGGAGCAGATGCATCAATGGCATTCCAACAGCATCACATTCAAAAAAACGCTCTCGACGAACGACACACACAGAGACACAAACACAGACAAAGGAGATAACAGTTAAAACGAATAGATTACATGCATAATGTTGGGGTTGGCCAAATCTTTCTTATTGAGAGCAACAACTCTCCTTTTACCAGCCAACAAAGGCTGCAGTTCATCATTTTTTGATGATAATGGAATCTACACAAATTCAACAAGAATTATGTTAGAAATGATAATCTACATTACTTAAATCTTGCATAGCAGAGCAGAACAGTCACGACCTAATCTTTTGATAAAAACAATTATCCTTTCAAAACCCTAAATCCATAATAAACAAGCAAAATAACTCGTAATTTCTCACATCCTCATTACGAATTAAGCAGCTGATTATTCATTTATCCCAAGAGTTTAACCGCTGCAGTAACATTCGAGCCTCAGCTCCACAAAAAATCAATTCAATTAAAAAAAATATGTACGCTAATTCAAAAATTGGGGGAAATGAACTTGGAGTAAAGGCCGATTGAGAGATAAATTGAGAGTTTTTACACGGGCGTCGCGAACTTCGATGACGAAGTCGGAGAGCTTGAGGCGGTCGCGGATGGCGCGGGTGGCGGTGGCCATGTGGCCGGGGAACCAGTTGATCTTGCCGCCGCCTTTGATGAACCCCATTTCTCCGATCACCGATGCTTTCTTCACTATATTCCTCGCTGTCCCCATCTCTCTCTGTACAATTACAAACGTTTGAAGGAAGGTTTTGGGTTTAAGGTTTTGATGAACTTGATTGAGGAGAGAGAGAGGTGTGTGTGGATAATAGTACTCCCTCCGTCCTCTATTTGTTGACGGAGGGAATATGGGCACGGGTTTTTTCGCATTTTACGGTATAATAATAAATTAATGTGTTAAAGTGTTAACGTGGAATAATTGTGAGTCCATTTGAATTGTTTAATAGTATTTAAATGATAAAATAATAAAAAGTAGATGTATAAAGTGTTAAAGTGTTAAAGTGATTGTGGGGTCTACGTCCAAAAATGGAAATTGTCAACAAATGGAGGACGTCCCAATATAGTATTAACGTCAACAAATAGAGGACGGAGGGAGTATTATTTTGTGTTTTGGGCTCTTACAACTTAGTGGGCTGGTTCGGCCCAATATCGTTTACACCCACTCCAAACTCCAAAGTTTAGTAAACCCCGCACTCCCTCCGTTCCCGATTAAGTGTCGCGAATGCATCAAACTACCAATTTTACCCTATAATCATTGCATTTTCTTTTTTTTCACCTTTTCGATCCAACTTCTACCCTAGTTCGAGATTTTTCTTTTATTTACTTTTGGGTCGGTCGAGTTCTCTCCAATTTTTGAATTGAATTGATTTATTGAGAGATGTCGCTGCTGTTTTTTTAAAGAAGTTAGGGTGGTCGATTTGATTCGATGAATAGACATAAGGTTTTTAGGGCTGCGGCGTTGACGGGTTCTGAGGTGGATAGTGTGAAGGAAGTAAGGTTCCATGGTGTAATTAGATTGGAGGTTGGGTTCTTTCTGGAGAAAGGAGGGTGTTTGATAGGTAAGATTACAAATTTAATTTATGTTTTGATCTTATAAACTTTTTAGTTATTTTTTGTATTTTTATGTAGATATTTTGAAGCAGGGGAATGATTTGGACAGTACGTAAGGACGAAAAGGAAGTTATTAAGCAAGTTCTTCTTATGCTTGTCTCAATGCTTACCGATTGTGTGCAGAATCGGTATTGTGCTCTGTTCTCCCGCTCGATAAGCCTTGAGAATATTGTTTCCTCAATACATTCCAATTCACTACTTCTCTCACACTTTTCTTCAATTTCGTTTTCTTTTTAGAAGCATCGTAAACGTACTCATTTGAATTCTCAATATAGGATACTCCACCTGCTCACTTGTGTTGTTTGAGGGTTCGGCTAGCATCTTTTGTTGATTCTCATGACGGTATGATAGTGAATGATCCAATACATATACTCAATATGTATTGAATATAAGAAAGAAAAGGAGAATTAAGACACTAATGACATCTGCTTTAAAGTTAAATACTTTGATTAGATTGCCTCTTAGATTGACTCAAGAGAGATTGAAGGGTGATGTTATTAGTCTCTTACTTCTCCTTTTCTTTCTTATATTCAATACATGTTGAGTATCTGTGTTGGAACATTCACCATCATATCGTCATGAGAATTAACAAAAGATGCTATGCTAGCTGAACCCTCAAACAACACAAGTGAGCACGTGGAACATCCTATTGAGAATTCAAATGAGTACATTTTGGATGCTTCTAAAAAGAAAACGGCATTAAAGAAAAGTGTGAGAGAAGTAGTGGATTGGTATGTGTTGAGGAAACAATATTCTCAAGCTTATCGAGTGAGAGAACAGAACACAATGTCGATTATGTGAATTGGCAAGCAGTGAGACAAGCATCTAAAAAAGAACTTGCTTCGGTTTTTCATGGTCAAGGCATGAGCAATCGACTAGCTGTTAGAATCAAGGTACTATAATATAATATGAGTTTCTTAGCGTTTAAGACCTCTGATCTTCATTTTCTTTTTCTCAAAATCGATTCTTGCAGGGCTTCTTGGATCGTATGGTCGAGGATCATGGCAATTTGGATTTAGGGTGGCTTAGAAATGTTCCGCTTCTTAAGGCAAAGTATGTTTACTTAACTTCTTTTTTTTATAATGCACGTGGTCATGGAATTATCTATTCGTTCACACTAGTGCAATGCATATTTTTCAGGGACTTTTTAATGAGCATATTTGGTTTTGCCGTGAAGAGCACCGAATGTGTGAGGCTTTTGGACACTTCATTTTTCTGCATTCCCAGTAAGTTCTTCGTTTTCGTTTTCTGTTTTTAAGAATAACTAGTGTTGGATCATAGCATAAATTCAACATTTTAAGGCATTTTTACTCTCATAATTGCTGTAAATGTTGATTTTGTTTGTTTGGAATTTCACTTAATTATTTTGGTTAATTTTAATAATGCCCTTGTTATTGTTATAATGATTCCAAATACTCCCGGTCAATTTGTTATATAGCAAGTTTTAGCTACTGAATTTTAATAATGCCCTTTATACATAACTATTTCTTGTTATAGGTGGATATAAATGCTGGTCGTTTATTCGATGGATTCCACTAAAGCCATTGCCGAAGGGTGTGAAGTTCCATCTTCTCAATCAGTAAGCATTCGATTCTAATTAATTTAACCCTCTATTTTCCTAAGTTTGATCTCATCTCGGATGAATTCTATATAGGTATCCTGAGTTACAAAGCATCCAAAAGTATGTGTGGCCACGCCTTTGTGACAATAGTCATCCATTTTTGTGAGTTGAAATATTTGCTTAGTTCTTTTTACTATTATCGAGACTTATTTAACAAGTTCCTCTTACCTCATATAGATATGAATCTCATTGTCAGGGTATCACAATTGCTAAGGTAAGTGTTTCTTCACCTCGTTCATCGATATGTTTTTTTGACTTAAATGTTCACTTTTTTTCGTCTTCTTTGAAATAGTCATTCTGCAAAAAGACAAAGCCAAATTGTAACGAAAAGACAAAGCCAAATTGTAACGAATGCCCGATGAGAGATGACTGTAAACATTTTGCGAGTGCACATGCAAGGTATAGTGTATTTGAAGTTGAGATTTAATGCAAATTTATTTTTATATTAACCGCTATTATATTTTGAACATAAGTGCAAAGCTCCGCCTTAATTGTTTTACGGCCTAAAAAAGGTGGCGATCCTTCCGCAATGTCAAGTCAAGAAGATTCGATGCTCACAATTTTCGTTAAAGGTGGTGTTGATTCATCATTGTCCGATCAAGAAGCACCAACCATCATGAATGCATTTGGCAACTGCGTGGAGGAATTGTTACACTTCTCGCCATTTGGAACCAATCGTAGAATTTCCCCCATCCCGGGTGGCTGAACTTTGTACCTACGGAGCCATTGGGCGGAGAGATTGAAGACATAGGGCGTAAACCTCCTATGGAGCTATTGGGCGGAGAGATCAAAGTCATAAGGTGTAAAATTGAGATTCCTCCAGGGGTTTTAATGGTAGAGAGTTCTCCAAGAATCTATGTAGTTATGTGAGCGAGGATGATTTGAAAGTTGTGGTCGCTACAAACCATGAAATTGGTTCAATTCCAACACGTAAACAAGCGATAGCGGTTGAGCTACAGACGGTACACTTAGTGTAAGTTTTAAATAATACACCCCTTCTATTCAACACCTCGTATACATCTAATTACATAATAGAGATGTTTTTCAAATTATGTTTCGTTCTCAGGTACGAGCTTCCGGATTCTCACCCTCTTCTCGAAACGGTTACCTTGTTTTCCTTCTTTGTTATTCCTCGTATATATATGATATGATACCTACACACTTTCATAATGATCTTCATTGAATATTTTTCATGTTTTGCAGTTTGATAAACGCGAACCAAAGGACCCCTCTCTGTATTTTATATACTTATTGTAATTTTAGAACATACATGTAGACTAACAAAGTAGAGGTCACAAGTTCAAATCCTGTTGAATACCAAAAAAAAAAAAAAAAAAATTAAGTGAACCGGTCACTGGTTCTAACCGGGTCTGACCGGTTCACGCCGGGTCAGTGGAAAGGTACGAAAATCAAAGACCCGGACCGGACCATGGACCGGTTCCTGGGTTTTCCGGTCCGACCGGCCAGTCCGGGTCGGGTTTTAAAACATTGCATTCATTTAGTTTTAATTAGGAATCAAAATTTGGATTTTGATAACTGATTTATAGCGTCCAATTTTAGTTTTAGCTTTTCTTGAACTAGTGGAATGGAATTCTAGTTGAAAGGTACTAACATATTAATTGTGATAATTTCTTGAGTAGGTAATGATTAATTTGAAAGCTTATTTCTCAAAAAATAATGTTAAGTACAATCACAATATATTTGTTTTATTTTGTTTAAAATTTAATTTTCTATAATGACGTGGATGTAAATAAGAAAGGAAGTATTCAGCTTTAAAGTTAGTAACAAACTAATGCTTTGTCTTAGGATATGAGTAGGTTCGAGTAGGTTCTTCTTATGCTTTTACATAATAATTGTTGCTATTCGTGGTAGATGACGAGACTGCACCATGTGACTCTAGTACAACGTGTATGTCGGGAGAAGTTGTTCGTTATCAAAACTACAGGACCGTTAAGGGAACTATATTGGTAAAACATTATTTCTTATACTTTTCATTTACGATTCAAGCTAAACTTTTGCCTAGTGTGAAAATAGACACTTTCTTAATAACCACCTCTCACAGGTACCATGCCCTAACAACAAACAGAGGGGTGTTCCCTCTCAACGGGACGTATTTTCAACCACACGAGGTAGACCTTACTACTATGATATAATACTCTGATCCACCCATTGCATATCATGTTTTTCGCATAAGTTAAATGAATTTCATACAAGCAAGTTTGTTCATAGGTTTTCGCAGATCATGAATCGAGCCGACAACCAATAGATGCTCCTATAGAATGGATTTGGAATTTGAGAAGACGAATTATGTATTGCGGAACGTCTCTATCTTCAATATGTAAAAGTAATAAATGGAACATTCTTTTTTGGGCTTCGCTAATTAATTTTTCCTAAGATTGACATAGTTTTATCTTATACAATGGAATTTGAATTTGAATTATTTGCAATATATTATTTGCAATATATTTCAGGCATGAAGAATATAGAAGTTAAAATTATCTTCAACTTAAATAAGTATATATCTAATTTTAATTTAATTGTGTTTTTTTTTAATGATTTTATTGCACCTTCATTATAAATATTTCGAATAAGAAATCTAGATTTATGAACTTTTAATGTTATTTTATTTCTGTTAGGTGTTATTTGTGTGAGAGGATTTGACAAGAAAACTAGGACTCCAAGAATGCTAGCAAATAGATTTCATTTTTATAAATTTCGAGCAACAAATAAATGTGAATAAATTATTTCTACGACTGTTTTAGATGTTCTTGAATTTTAATTTTTAAGTTTTGTTGATTTATGGAAGTTCTATGCTCATTTGATTTATTTTTGTTTTAATTTTATATTTTCTAGTAATGGACTTTGACACTCAATTCCTATTTTTCATCTTCTATATATAATAGTTCGATTTGGGATCTTCTATATATAATTGTAATGCGGATTTGAAGCTCAACATTTATTTGCATGCTTACGTGGCACTTCCTATGCTTTCCGTTTCCATTTATGTAAAAAATTATCTAGTTTATAATTAAACAAAATTTTATATGAGGGGAAAAATAAGAGGGGAAAAATAAAATACCCAATATGGTATAAAAAAATCAAATTAAGGACACACATTTAAAAAACACAAAAAATACCCATTTTTTATGCGAAATGACACACATACCCTTACTAATAGAGTTTGACTTTTACTAGTCAACACCACTCTTCTCTCCTCCCCCTCCTTCTCCCTTTTCCACGTGTCCTCTTCACTCTTCTTTATTTTTCCGTTTTATTTTATTTTATTTTATTTTCAAATTTTCGTATTTCAGTTTTTTTTTTTTTTTTTTTGACTACTGTAGCTGTGATATTCGTATAACTTTAAGGAGGTACGAAATATAAAGAATTCGTACCAGTTATATATAAGAATTACGAAACACATATTTGAGTATGCAATTATGCAGTTATTGGTACGAATACATTCACTTCGTACTAAAGCAACTATGTATTGGTACGAATAAGATTCACTTCGTACTAAATCAACTATGTATTGGTACGAAATAGATTCACTTCGTACTAAAGTCTACTGAGGAATTAAACCCTGAAACTAAAAATTAAACCTTAAAAAACATTTTAATATTAACAAAATCTGTGCAATACATAATCAATACTCCCTCCGTTCCGCTCCATTTGGCCTATAGAGTGAATAGATGTGAGGTATAAAATAATAGAACATGCCAAATAGAGTGGAACGGAGGGAGCATAAACAAACTTCATTGTTTATAATAAAAATCACAGCACATGTAGTACGAATTAGATCATTTCGAACCAGCAAATCTTAAAAAACACTTTAATACTAACAAAATATGTGCAATACATAACCAATATGAACAAACTTCATAGTTTATAACAAAGAACACAACATATGTAGTACGAATTAGATCATTTCGAACCAGCAAATCTTAAAAAACACTTTAATACTAACAAAATCTGTGCAATACATAACCAATATGAACAAACTTCATAGTTTATAACAAAGAACACAACATATGTAGTACGAATTAGATCATTTCGAACCAGCAAATCTTAAAAAACACTTTAATACTAACAAAATCTGTGCAATACATAACCAATATGAACAAACTTCATAGTTTATAACAAAAAAAACAACATATGCAGTACGAATTAGATCATTTCGAACCAGCAAGTCCTAAAAAACACTTTAATACTAACAAAATCTGTTCAAAACATAACCAATATGAACAAACTTCACAAATTTTAACCAAAACACAACACGTGCAGTACGAATTAGATCATTTCGAACCCAAAAATCTGAAAAAACAGTACAGTATTAACAAAATCTGTGCAAAACAGAACCAATATCAACATATTTCACAGATTTTACCCAAAACACAGCATATTCAGTATATAGAGATCATTTCGAACAATAAAATCTGAAAAAACACTTCAATATTAACAAAATCAGTTCAAAACAGAACCAATACCAACATATTTCACAAATTTTAACCAAAATCAGTGCAACACATAGTAAAATTAGTGCGAAAAACAAATTAATGTTAAATCGGTACGAAATATGGTTATTCGTAACATAATCCTTCCTCCAAGATCTCTCACCACCATTTTCCAACATCGACCAAATCACAATTCCATCTTCTTCACCTCTACAAAAACACAAGCAGTCCTTCAAAACAAACAATTGAACCATACCAGTAGCAGGAGAGGGAAAGCTGCTAAAGCACTCCGTTTCGAGATCAAAGCAAGCAAGCAGTTGGTTGTGCTGCACACAAGAACTTTAAGAGCATCATGTGAAGATTAAGTGATAGTGCATCAGAGCTCTCTTCCAACTTATCCAAACAAGCACCTAAAACATACAGGACCGTCGTCTTTGTTAAACTACTAACAACAAGCAGCAGAGCATGTCAAAAAGCCAGATGGGCTACTACATAACAAAAAGTTCTCGAAAAACTTCTTATTTTCGCTTGATGTACAAGTATAATAAGAAACCTTCGAATACAATAACGAGTATCTGTTACGAGTATCTGCATTTCGAATTCAGTGGATTGATTAGATTTCACAGAAAAGAGCCTAAAAGCATAACTCAAAATTAAACTAATACGGTAGCACCCAAAATTGCATGAAAGATTTTAATCCAATCAGGTGCAGATAACAAAAACAAGTAAAATTTTTACATAAACATGACAAGTCACCTGATCATTCAAGGATATATGACCCATAAGAAGAATCATGTCAGGCCTAATAATTTTTATATTGTCTCCTTCGGCTCGAAGCTTTTCCTTCCTCATTGCTTTGTTTATAATATGCAGAGATCACACCATTACTACTTCTCTCCTCACAGATATCAAAAGAATATCTCTTATGCTGCAAATATTTCCGACGCGCGGCAGATATTTGAAGAAACCTTCCTCCATTCCTGTATAGATTTTCTATGAAGGCAGAAAAAATTGCAGTGGAGGAGAAGAGGGCAGCGGCGGGGAAGAAGGCAAGGCAAATTATCAGCCCTAATTATTGGAATCAAACGCCTACCTCAGATATTAGAACTGCATCAAGTCGAGAAACACAAATCAAATCAGAAATTAAGTTATCAACTACCCCTATAAAAACTGAAGAAAAGGAAAATCGAGAAATTCAAAGAGAAATCGCAGATGTAGAATGAATTCATCAGCTCAAAGCCGTATCCTACCAGATTCTGAACTATCGACAGAGAATTGGGGGGAAATAATCGATTTACTCACGAAATTAGGAGTAGGGGAGGACGACAGCATCATAGTCGATGCCTCCGCCGTCGTCTCTTCCTCCTCCACTGCGAACAAATCCACCACCGCGTTTGCTTCCTTCTCCTCCGCCGTCGCCATCCGCTTCCTCTCCCGCCACCGCCGGCCGCTTCCTCTTCTGCTGCCATCGTCGTTGCATTAATGAGGGATAGGGTAGAGAGAGAAAGTAAAGAGAGGGGGAGAAGCGGCTACTGGAAGAGAAATACGGAGAGCGCCAAAAAGAGGGAGGGAAAAATAGGTTTTTAGAGTAAAAACGAGGGTAATTGTGTAATTGCGCGTCCAAAATGGGTATTTTTTGTTTTTTTTAAATGTATGTCCTTAATTTGATTTCCTTATACCATATTGGGTATATTATATATATATATCTCATTTTATATTCTATATAATAGAGAAAAAAATCCTACATAATCTATAGTTATCTCTAATACTATTTTATTCATACATGAATATGGATAGATTTTCATATTATATATATTTATTTACTATTCTATCTCTATTATTATATATATTCTTAAACAGTGAGCGGCTTGAATTAATTTAATATTTTTCTCTTATGTTTGCTTAAAAATAACATTTTATCGTGCTGATAACATGTTGTAAAGTAATTATCATTAATCATACAGATCTGAAAATAGAAGAAGACGATGGAGGAGAAGAGGCGGCGCGAAAAGTAGGGTTTTTCATTAATCTCATCTTGTGTCATATATTAAAAATAGAGTACAACGATATATATACTAAATAGAAAACCAAATATTTATAACAGGATACACTATACCTATTATCGAAATATTACTCTTATAAACCTACTTTTTACTATCACAATTAAGTGGCGGTATGATGATTTGCTGATCCCGTTAACTCTTTCACCTGCACACTGTAGTGGGTAAAATTCGTACGCCCAATAAACTTAGCCCAAGAGCCTAATAAGCAGGGTTAAGACGGCCGAAAGGCCAACAGTAAAGGCAAAACAGCCGAAATCGCCCAATACGGCCAAAAAGGTCCAACAACGTTATTGAGCCACAAACCTTATCCGTATCAAGGTGTCAGCGAAATCGGCCGTTACGGCCCATACGACCGACGTGGCTAACAACTTGACTCACCATTCTGTTGAAGGACTGAGTCAAAGATAAGGGTGATGGCCGAAAAAATAGGAACAGACGTGAAAGGTGGCAACAGTGAATATGGCCGCATGATGAAAAACCCTAAACCCTAAGGCCGTCATATAAATATTGGCCGACTAGGTCAACCAAAAATCTAATCACGCACGCTCATACTCTCCACTATGCTCTCAACTGCTCTCTAGCACTCACCGCACTCTTTGCAATCACCTCACGTCCACCGCCGCCGGAGTCAGCCGTACAAGCTTTCTCCGTCGTCGATCCATCTCTTACATCACCCCCCTCCGACCGAACGCTCACAGTCGTCCGCGACCACCACCATTGCTTTACTATTTACTTTTATTATTACTTGTTCTTACGTTCTATTATTCGAATACTTTATTAACTTGAGCGTCGGAGGTCCTACGACCGACACCTCCTCCGGTGTTCTTCGTAGGGCTCTAACGTGTCCGTTGTGTTGGTTACAGGTTGCTAGTGTCGGATCGACCGAATCGTCCGGACAACTGTAATTGTAGATTCTACCTCTACACACACTATACACTCCGTTATTCTTTTGTTTTGAGCCTTGAATGTAATTTTGTTTACTGCACATGTAATATATGGTACCGGTGATTGCAGGCTTTAGATGAAACTGATTCGATTAATAGTTATCATTTATTTTGAACTCGATTCATTCAGGTAACTTCGATACTATAGCACAAATTTATTGAAAATATAGTTTTAAATTATTTTAATATTTAACGCATTTATGTATGAATATGTATGAGGAGCATATGAGAGGTCGACCTTGTTGGAATTTGGCTTTGACCAAATAAATGAATAATGATTTATATTTAATTTATTAAATTAAATGATAAATTATTAATCTACTCCGAGAGTAGATGAACGTGGTATATTGATATGCTCAAATCCGAATTCCGGTGAGTGAGATATAATATATCAAAGTTGAGAGTTGGTGGAATTATTACAAGGTGGATTAACTCTTGTAATAACTTTGTCCCACATTGATTAAAGAACATTAATTAGTTGTGTATTTAACTAACTATACTAATGGGCTATTTAATCAAGTGGGCCAAGTGGAAAGAGACGGGCTCTCGCGCGCACACACACGCGCGCGCCGCCGCCGCCGCCGCCGCCGCCGTCCGGCCGGCCGGGCTCGGGCTCGGGCTCGGGCTCGTGGCTCGTGGCTCGGGGCCGGGGCCGTGGCCGTGGACTTGGATCTTGGCAATTGGTCCTTTGGGCTGTTCCTTGGGCCTGTGAGTGGGCTTGGGCTTGGGCCTCCATGTATTATCTTTTTGGGCCAGAAAAGCAAATGTGATTGGGCCTAGATTCAGGCCCAATACGAATAAGCCCAGCCCGCAAGATCTGTCCAGATTCGTTGATCTGGTTCGTCCAGGTTCAATGAACCGAATTCAAACGTTTAAACGTTTGTAACTCTCGTCCACCAACTTAATGGACATAATGGGCTGCCAGTAACTGACGTGGGCCTTAATGGTGTCCATTAACTCCTCCCATGGGCTGATGCCTCTATAAATAGAGGCCTTCTTGGCCATTAGCAGACACACAACAATCGCATCTCTCTCTGCATTCTTTTCCTTCTGCATTTCATAACGAGTTCAGTCCTCGTCTTCATCCAGTTCGCCGGGGCTCGGTGGTTTGCGGTGCTGCTACCTCCGAGACGAAAGTCGTTTCACCTTTTGGGAAGCTACGCCGGTTCCGTGAGCACTACCGGGGCGTACAGCTTCTTGCGGGGAGAGTTTCTGCTCGACTCGACTTTACCACCTCTGTTCGTGCTTGCTGCTGCTGAACGTGTTCCACCGTCCTAACAATCGCAAGAAGCTGTAATCACGTTCTGCCTAGCAAGATGACAACCATCGGAGTCAACTCTTCCTCTGTTGCTGCAGCGATGTTCTCCAACGGCAACAACAACGTGAACAACAACAACGTCAACAACAACAACGGAACTGGAGGTCAACAGAACTCAACCATGGCCCCTCTTCAGACTTCCTCCATGAAGGGGCTTGCTCAGAAACCTCCTGTCTTCTCGGGCCAAGACTTCCGTCATTGGCAGCAAAAGATGATGTTTTACCTCACTACTGTTGGGTTGCTTCAGTACCTGTCTGAGGACAAACCGGAGATGCCACACGAGGAGGAAACGGACTTCTTAGTTCGGGTTCGCTCCGACAGTTGGTATCAAGGCGACTATCTTTGTAAGAACACCCTTCTGTCTTACATCGATAAGGGCCTGTATGGTGTCTACTGCCAAATCAAGACAGCTAAGGAATTGTGGGCTGCTCTCGAGGACAAGTACCTTCTCGACGAGGCGAGTACCCGCAAGTTCGTAGTGTCTCGATGGCTAAAGTATGAGATGGTGGATTCCCGCCCAGTGATGGAACAAGTGGCCGAGTTTCAAACTCTCGCTCATGCTGTCCAGTCCGAGGGAATCACCTTGCCCGATGCTCTAACTGTGGCTGTCATTATCGAGAAACTCCCCCCGAGTTGGTGTGATTTTCAAGAGCAATTGAAGCACAAGAGCAAGGAGATCACCGAGCAAATCTTGGTGAAAAAGCTTCAAGTGGAGGCACACTTGAGAGAAGTTAGGAAGACGAAAGGGAAAGCTCCTATGGAAGCTCGAGCCAACCTAACGGAAAGGACGGACAAGTCCGGAGGCTCTTCCAAACGTTCTCGTCCGGGCCCTTCTAAAAAGGGACCTACCCCTAAGTTTGGGGGGGTGTGCTACAATTGTGACAAGCCGGGTCACAAGGCTGCGGACTGCACTAAGCCGAAAAAGAAGAAGGCCAAAGCTCATGCCAACGCTGTCGACAACAACGAAGACAAGTGGGATGAGGGTGACCTTGCTGCTGTCGTGTTCGAGGCTAACCATGTTGATAGCCCGAAGGCTTGGTATGTGGACACTGCTGCGACCGTGCACGTGTGCTCGGACAAGAATGCGTTTTCCACCTACAAGGAGGCTAGTGCGGACAAGAAGATCCACATGGGCAACTCAAACACCTCCAAAGTTGTTGGGATTGGGAACGTGGCTTTGAAGCTGACTTCGGGTCAACAGCTGCTCCTGCGCAATGTTCTTCATGTTCCGGACATTCGCAAAAAATCTTGTATCTGGTTCTATTCTTGTTAAGAATAAGTTTAGGCTAGTGTTTGATGCTGATAGTGTTACTATTAGTAAGAAGGGAAAGCCCCTTGGTCGTGGTCACATGATTGATGGGCTTTTCAAGCTTAGCACTGCTGTGGTTGTAACCCGTGCTCCCAAGAAGGGAAATAATGAGAATGCTTCTACTTCTGCTTACTTGCTTGAGTGTTCCAATTTATGGCATTGTAGATTAGGACATGTGAATCTAAATGCTATAAAGAGACTAGTAAATATGAACTTACTAAATGTTGAGAACATAAATTCACATGATAAGTGTGAAGTTTGTGTTGAAGCAAAAATGACTAAACTACCTTTTAAGTCGGTAGAACGGAACACTTCACCTCTCGAGTTAATCCATACAGACGTATGTGATTTAAAGTTTGTACAAACGAGGGGTGGGAAAAAGTACTTTATTACTTTCATCGATGATAGTACAAAGTACAGTTATCTTTACCTATTAAGAGGAAAAGATGAAGCAATTGAAGCGTTCAAACACTTCAAAAATGAAGTTGAAAATCAACTTGGCTGTCGCATTAAGATGATTCGAAGTGATAGAGGTGGAGAATATGTAGCTCCGTTTGAAGAATTGTGCAACGAAAGTGGTATAATTCATCAAACGACAGCCCCATATTCACCACAATCTAATGGTGTTGCAGAACGCAAGAATCGAACTCTTAAGGACATGATGAATGCTTTGTTGATCAGTTCAGGATTACCCCAAAATTTGTGGGGGGAAGCTGTCTTAACGGCTAATTATATCTTGAACAAAATCCCACTCAAAGGTAAAGAGGTGACTCCATATGAACTATGGAAAGGAAGAAAACCTTCTTACAAATACCTTAAGGTGTGGGGTTGTTTGGCTAAAGTTGAAGTGCCATTTCCAAAGCGAGTTGCAATTGGACCTAAAACGGTTGATTGTATCTTTATTGGATATGCACTAAACAGTAGCGCCTATCGTTTTCTTGTGCATAAATCGGAGATACCCGATATACATGTGGGAACAACGATAGAGTCAAGAAATGCAATATTCTTCGAAAATATTTATCCTAGCAAGGATAAAGGTCGGGTTTCATCTAACGAGAATGTTGAGTTAGAATCTACTAGTTATAGACAAGTGGATGAAAACTCAAATTCTGAGCCGGAAGTTGAGGAATCAACTAGTCGTAAACGGCCAAGGTCTAATCCTTTGGATATAGAACCAAGACGTAGTGATCGGAAAAAGACTCCAAAAAGCTTTGGTCCGGACTATGTGGTGATGATGTTAGATGACGAACCAAGAACGATCAAGGAGGCTCTGTCTAGATCAGATGGAGATCTTTGGAAAGAAGCTATCAACAGTGAAATTGATTCCATTATGGAAAACAATACTTGGGTGTTAACCGAACTTCCTCAAGGAAGTAAGTCTTTAGGCTGTAAATGGATCCTAAAGAGAAAGTATAACGCCAATGGTACTGTTGATAAGTATAAAGCTAGACTTGTGGTCCAAGGCTTTAGACAAAGAGAAGGATATGATTTCTTTGACACTTACTCACCTGTAACGAGACATACGTCTATTAGAGTGCTTCTCGCTATTGCTGCTTTGCACAATCTTGAGATTCATCAAATGGATGTGAAGACTGCGTTTTTAAATGGTGAGTTAGATGATGAAATCTATATGAAGCAACCGGAAGGGTTTGTAGTACAAGGGAAAGAACACCTAGTATGCAAACTAAAAAGGTCTTTGTATGGATTGAAACAAGCGCCTCTTCAGTGGCACTTGAAGTTTGACAAAACAATGTTGTCAAATGGTTTCAAAATTAACGAGTGTGACAAGTGTGTATACATAAAGACGACTAATAACGGTTATGTTATAGTTTGTCTATATGTAGATGACATGCTGATCATGGGGAGTAACACTCGTATAATTTTAGAAACAAAGAGAATGCTAAGTAGAAACTTTAGCATGAAGGATTTGGGTTTAGCCGACGTGATACTTGGAATGAGGATTCTAAGAAAGCCGGATGGAATTGTTCTGACTCAGTCTCATTATGCTGAGAAAGTGCTCAGAAAATTCAACGCTTTTGAGTATTCACCAGCTAAGACTCCTATGGATCCTAGTGTTCACTTGAACAAGAATCGAGGAGATTCTGTTGCTCAAGAGGAGTATGCTAAGATTATTGGCAGTTTGATGTATATCACAAATTGTACAAGGCCAGATCTAGCGTGTTCTGTGAACAAGTTGAGTAGATTTACAAGTAATCCGAGTGATGATCACTGGAAAGCTCTTGTAAGGGTTTTGAGGTATCTTAAACATACTCAAAATTTTGGAATTCACTTCACGAGGGAACCCCCTATACTTGAAGGGTATAGTGATGCGAACTGGATATCCGATGCGAAAGACTCGTTTTCAACGAGCGGCTACGTGTTCACTATTGGGGGAGGGTCTGTGTCGTGGAAATCCTCAAAACAGACGTGTATAGCACGATCGACCATGGAATCGGAATTCATAGCTTTGGACAAAGCTGGTGAAGAAGCCGAATGGCTTAGAAATTTCCTCGAGGATATTCCGAGTTGGTCGAAGCCTGTGTCGTCGGTGATGATTCACTCAGATAGCCAAGCGGCTATAGGACGAGCACAGAATAGTATGTATAATGGCAAGTCTCGACACATACGTCGACGCCATAATACTGTTAGACATTTGATCTCAAGTGGTGTTATCTCGTTGAGTTTTATTAGATCAACCGATAACCTAGCGGATCCGCTAACGAAAGCAATAAATCGAGATCAATTGCATAAGCTAGTTAAGGGAATGGGGCTAAAATCCACAATATGAAGGATTGTAGTGGTAACCCTACCATATAATTTGGAAGTATCCATAATATGGTTCAAAGGGACAACTAAGCTACAATACTTCGAGTTGAAAACACTCAAACTGTGTGTACATTCCTTAAAGAAAGCTATGAGTGTTTGTCTGCATGTGGTGAGGATAAGTCGATAAGACTTTTAATGATTCTTGGGAGAAAACCTTGGAGAGGTTTTAGCAAAGCAGAACGCTATGTATAAGAATCACCTATATAAGTAAGAAGTAAAGGCCGCTTCGATGATATACTTATGAATCAAAAGGGGTGATCCAGGGCCTGAAATGGACACAAACGTGAGAACGGATGAGATTGAGACGATATTGTGTCAACGTCGTTGTCTTGGTATACACCAAGGAGAACTAGTTCAAGGCATCATGTCCACTAGGTCGCCGGTATACTCGATGAGGTTGACTATGGAGAGGTTCAAGGCAAAAAACCACCTATCCTAATACAATAAAGTCTCTTGAGGACTGAGCTTTGCATGTGCATACATTTTTGCATCAGGCTATCTCGCTCATGGGGGGGATTGTTGGAATTTGGCTTTGACCAAATAAATGAATAATGATTTATATTTAATTTATTAAATTAAATGATAAATTATTAATCTACTCCGAGAGTAGATGAACGTGGTATATTGATATGCTCAAATCCGAATTCCGGTGAGTGAGATATAATATATCAAAGTTGAGAGTTGGTGGAATTATTACAAGGTGGATTAACTCTTGTAATAACTTTGTCCCACATTGATTAAAGAACATTAATTAGTTGTGTATTTAACTAACTATACTAATGGGCTAATTAATCAAGTGGGCCAAGTGGAAAGAGACGGGCTCTCGCGCGCACACACACGCGCGCGCCGCCGCCGCCGCCGCCGCCGCCGTCCGGCCGGCCGGGCTCGGGCTCGGGCTCGGGCTCGGGCTCGTGGCTCGTGGCTCGGGGCCGGGGCCGTGGCCGTGGACTTGGATCTTGGCAATTGGTCCTTTGGGCTGTTCCTTGGGCCTGTGAGTGGGCTTGGGCTTGGGCCTCCATGTATTATCTTTTTGGGCCAGAAAAGCAAATGTGATTGGGCCTAGATTCAGGCCCAATACGAATAAGCCCAGCCCGCAAGATCTGTCCAGATTCGTTGATCTGGTTCGTCCAGGTTCAATGAACCGAATTCAAACGTTTAAACGTTTGTAACTCTCGTCCACCAACTTAATGGACATAATGGGCTGCCAGTAACTGACGTGGGCCTTAATGGTGTCCATTAACTCCTCCCATGGGCTGATGCCTCTATAAATAGAGGCCTTCTTGGCCATTAGCAGACACACAACAATCGCATCTCTCTCTGCATTCTTTTCCTTCTGCATTTCATAACGAGTTCAGTCCTCGTCTTCATCCAGTTCGCCGGGGCTCGGTGGTTTGCGGTGCTGCTACCTCCGAGACGAAAGTCGTTTCACCTTTTGGGAAGCTACGCCGGTTCCGTGAGCACTACCGGGGCGTACAGCTTCTTGCGGGGAGAGTTTCTGCTCGACTCGACTTTACCACCTCTGTTCGTGCTTGCTGCTGCTGAACGTGTTCCACCGTCCTAGCATCAACAAAACCATTCACAAACCATGCAAGTTGACTGCCAACTACATAAAAAAGGAAGGAGAAAAAAAGACACAAAATCTTTATCATGTTCGGATAATACTGCCATTAATGTGAGAACAAATTCTTGAAATCAACATATAATCCCTTTATAATACTAACAACATGCACCTATATATATACATAGAAGATTGATCCTACACCTAAAATTCAAACCTACTTCTTCAACTAATTAAATTAAATATATTAATGTTTGTTAATAATAAATAGGTGAATGAATAAGTCTCCTTGAATAATTTTCTTCCACATATATATTCTTGTTAGTATAAGTATTAACCAAAATACTCATAATTCCTCCAACCTCCAATCACCGTACATTCGACACGTTTTAGAAGTAGACTACTTAATTAATTAATTAATTTGACTTTATTTTTTCAGAGAATCTTTGTTGGTGTTTTAGCTTAGATCTAACTTTATAATTATTTAATCTTAATTTTGGGAAATAATTAAAATATTATTGTTTCCATGTGCCACCAAAAAATCGTCATGGCTTATGACTGCTCACCCACCATTTGGGAACTCATTTTAGATCAAGATTATATATTCCATTTGTTTGTGATATTTTTGTGCACAATTTTCATTTGTTTCCGGTCGTCAATGACATTTGTGCACGACTCATTTTATACGCGACCCCATTTTGATCATCATTTTGATCGGGTTTTTTTCCTATTCTCAAAACCCTACATATATAGACAATTTTAATACAAATTTCACTTTAATATTCATTAGATCATTTGGGATAGAAATATCAATACTCGTGCATATAGCTAGTTCCAATTGCACAAATATCTATCGATGACGAAGGGCGTATTATTTTCCTTAATCGACGGCCATTATATTTTTTATTAGATTTTATCAATGCATACATTTCGAAATAAACTTTTTAGAGCACATCCAAAATCGAGCATTGACAAAATAAATAATTAATTAATATGTAATTAAGTATATATTAACAAAGTTAATTAAGGCAGCGTAGACAACGGATACAGCAGTTTGATTGGTGTATACAGCCTAGCCCATTAATTAACAATCTAGTTAAATAAATAAATTATAAAATAACCTTAAGTGCATAATTAATTAAATTAAAAGTGCATCATATCAGAGTCTGAACAGAGATATTTTGGTTTGGCACAAGATATTTTAGAAAATATCTGCAGACAAAGATCCATACACATATATTTATAAATATCTTGGAGTTGGTGATTCAATCGTTTGAAGATAATATTCATCACCATTTTGCATGCATGAGTTGCGGAGATATATATTCGGAATCGATTTTAGATTTAGATTTAATTCATGTTTATGACTGCGTTTACCCAACAACGATAGAATTTGAAATCTTTGTTCGAGGGGTTTACTTAGGTTTAATATATAGCGAGAGGTTTTTGCTTCGTACTCACTCTTTACTTGCCATATACTTTCATTTTTATAAATTTACCGAGAAAATAATATTGTTCAGTTCGCTCATTATTAGCTAAATTGCAGTTATATTTTC
Organism: Thymus mandschuricus; assembly: GCA_029379335.1. Classification (NCBI taxonomy): domain Eukaryota; kingdom Viridiplantae; phylum Streptophyta; class Magnoliopsida; order Lamiales; family Lamiaceae; genus Thymus; species Thymus mandschuricus. Next base: position 1,904,184 of record CM057081.1, on the reverse strand, counting down.
AGTTCGTATTATCATGCCGTCAATAATAATGATAACGACAATGATAATAATTTGCTAGTTGTTGGAAATCAATTATCTTTATAGGGATTTAATGTTAATGAAGAGATCAAATAAGCTAGTCATATGTTTAGAGTTTATTTTTGTATTTTAAGAGATAATTTATAAAATTGTAAATTGTTTTATTTGAGAATATTTTTTTATACTATTAACAAGCTATGATCAAAACACATGAAATAATATTAATATTTTGATTAAATTCTGAAATGTATATTAGTTTATGCTTCACCTTTTAAATTCCATGAAAAATTCGTACTTTTATAAATACAAGAAAAAAAGTTCCAAGAATCGTGGATAACGTACATATTCTTACAAATATTGTAACTTAAAATCACTTTTTTGTTCAATTCTTTTTTATTAATTATGCCCAAATATATCTCTATATATAACACCGAAGAGTTTAAACCATTCCCTCCTTCGTTCCATTTAATTTGGTATACTTTGCTATATTAATTATTAAAGCTTACATTTATTTATTTTATAGGTTAAATAGAGCAAAACGGAAAAACGGAGACAATATATTTTATGTTTTTATTTTTATCATCCAAGACTTAGAATAATTGAAATAGTAATCAACATTCATTAAAGTAATTAAAAAAGGTAAATAAAGTACAAATTTCCCTAAAGAAATGACTTCTCCCAAACTCTAATAACTCATGCAAAACACCCCTATTTTAATTAATTCCTAATACAAAAAACTACCATTCCATTATATTAAACGGGTGAAAATTATTCGAATATATGCCTTTAGATTTTATCTAAAAACACACCCTATTATATTTTCAACCCGAAAAAAAAGAAAAAAGAAAAAAAGGTGACATAATATTAAATTAAAATATCAAATCCTAAGCAAGAAGATCCCGAGTTCAGGTCCCCCGTTCCCGTCTGGGTTGAGCATGTAAAACGCCTCCGAGTCGCGATTCCCCACGACTCGCTCGAACCGGGCCCTCATGTATAGCAGCTCGCCCTCCGGCGTGCTGCCCTTCTTGCCATCGTCGACGACAGGGATAACGCCGGCGCCGACGGAGACGGTTTGGACCGTGCTCAGCACGTGCCAGTCCGACTCGTTGCACTCCCTCGCCTGCGCGTGGCCACACGGCCTCCCGTTGCAGTACATTGTCCACGTCGGCTCCCCGAACAGCCTCGCCGCCGCCGCCGTCCCCGCCTTCTTCCTCCCGCCGCCGGGACGCTGCGGCTTCTCGCACTCCAGCGCGATCCTCAGCAGCCCGGAGGACATCTCCTTGACGAGCGCCGCCGTCGAGACGGCGAACTCGATGAGGAACACCGGCACGGATCTCGGGTCGATCTGCACGGCGAAGCTGACGGCGCCGCGGCGGCGGCCGAACAGCGTGCCGGTCACCTTCCGGCCGAGGCCGGGGGTGGCGGAGAGGCCGTTAGGCGACCCCAGCCACCTGCATGTGGGGAGGAGGGTGGGGAGCGTGAAGAGCGAGAGGAGCGAGCGGAAGAAGGCGGCTATGGCGCCGCCGTGCCTGCGGAAAGCGGTGGCGACAGCGACGGGGGAGCCGCGGCGGACGACGGCCTGCTGATGGTGGTGGTAGAGCTCCTCCGGCTGGTCGAAGTCGAAGGAGGAGGTCGACCTTAGAAAGGCGGCCGGCATTATCGTGGTGGTGCTCTCTGTACTACTCGTTCGAGATAGACTAGTTTCATAGTATCCCATGGCGGCAATTACGTTTCTAGAGAGAGAAAATGAATACGTTTCGTTTTTAGAAAGAGAAAGTGACGAGAGAGATATAAAGGGAAGGTGTGGAGGTTTGTGGGGTGGATGGTTTTGGGCATATCACTATTTATAGAAGTTATAAGTAAGTATGTTTAATTTAATTTGTGACATTTATCATTTTGTTACGTAAGGCCATACTACACTACACGTGCTAAAAACTAGAGTCATACTCGTATTAAATTATGATGAGGTAGTTTTTTCTCAATCAACAAAAATATTATCCCTCCTACCAATATATAGATAACTTTTTTCGACGACATAATAATTAATAAGAGTGATAATAATATACTCCCTCTATCTTTTTTTAAGTGACTCATTTTAATATTATATACCTCACATATGAATATAAAAGGAGTCACTTAGGAAAAGACGGATGAAATATGAAATAGTGTAAATGAATTTTTGTGGATTAAAATTTTGTCATTTTGGATAATATCCTTATATAATTGCATGGGAACGGACAAAAATGAAAGCTATCTCTACACCAATAAAAATCGAAGGAGTATATAAAAGGCTGAAAATGAAAAATTAAGGTCTGTCTTAGATTAGTACAATATATATAGTTGTTAACTCTCGTTACTTCATTATTGACGTTTTAGGTCTATAACCTAGGATATAGAATATGTTTTAAGTGATCGTGAAGATTAAAACTTTTCACGAGCTTATCGTAGATTATCTATTCGATTTTATAGCAAGATTGTTTCAAAATCATCAAGCTGAATTTAATCATCCATTAGCATTGCAATTGCTTTTCTAAATTTAGAAGTGAACTCATATTTGTTTGAGAGCTCCATTTTTGGAAGATAAAAACAAGATTAATTTATGAAATAAATAAAATTAGGGTCGGTTCCAAACACAATATTTATTTGGGATAATTAATTCTGACTAACTGGGATCATTATCACTTAAGCATGTCCACGTGGAATCTATTATTACCACTCAATATTTAATTTATGAGAGTCTTAAATATTAAAAATGAATTAACCTATGACGACTAAGTAAAAGTGACAAAACCAACCAGATCCATGTTGATTGGGCCGGGCCTCTAATTTTTTAAACTAACAAATTAGCATGCAAACAAAATTAACAAAATAAATAAATAATTATAAATAGTGAAAGATAGGTCTTTGTCTAATCTAGCTACTTCTTCTATTCATAATATTATTATATAGTTTTCATGTAGGTATAAATGTTTGCCACGTATTTGCTTCATTTTAATATATACTTTTTATGTCGCACTCCATTAATTAATCTCATTCGGACACATGACACAGTCGTCGAGAACAACAGGGATAAAAATGATTTTAAAGGTGTTTTGTGGTATTAGTCTATTTCATTTTTAGAAAATTGAACTTAATAAATAAGATATATGAAAAGAGAAAATGAGAACATGTCGTTAACCTAATTCAAACTTGGATTTTTCTTAAGAATTTTCAATCGCAATATAGCTCCTTTTATCATTTTAATATATACAAAATAATAAAAAATGTACGTAATAAGAAACGAGAGAACAAGCACGTATTCTTTTTCGAGTTTTAATATTTTAAATTCGTACACAGACAGACCTATTGACATTTAAACAACAAGGTTGCAAGATCGGCCCTTCAATAATTTATCTTACATGGATATTGTCATGGAATCGTTCAATTGAAATCAATTTTAAAATGACAATTTTATAAAAATTTTCAATTTAAAGGTTTTAAAGCAAAATAACTAACTATCCATCTTATATTCCACGATTGTAATTAACAATATTTCAAATTTAATTAAACATCTAATTTAAAGAATAAATCTATTTCTCTCTCTCACAAGAAATACTCATGGGAGAGAAATTCCAATACCCCTTTTAAAACAATTGATACACAAAATACCCCTCTAAAAATTTTGATACACAAAATACCCCTTTCATTTTTTTAATAGTAGTGGACCCCACTTGAGTTGATGTAAATATGGTAATAAGTGATGTTTTTTATGGGAATGAGTGATGTATTGATTTTTATTATTTGTTGGGGAGAGAGAGGAGAATCAATTGATTCCTCCCAACAACAAAAATCCAAAAATTTCTCTCCCTCCAACGGCACTTTCTCCTTTCTCCCCCACCTCTCTCGGCTCTATTAATTGAGCCCCCCCTCCCTCCGACACACATCACAGCCCCAAACCCCAAGCTGCCTCTCTCTCTCTCTCTCTCTCTCTCTCTCTTTATCTCTCTCTCTCGTCTCTCCCATCCATCCCCATCGGAATTGCTCCTCCGGCAATTCCCCGTGATCCCCCATCGGATTTCTCACTCACTCTCTCTCCGTTTCTCAACCCCCACGGCCTCTCCGGCAAGCATCTACAACTCCGGCAAACCGCCCCGACACCGGAGTAGAGGTCGGATCCCGTCGCCGTTCGAAAACAAGTAGGTAATATCAAATAAGTATAAAAAAAAATATAAATAGATGCTCTGTCCAAATTCACGCCGGACATAGTTCGCCGGAGATGAAATCACGCCGGATTTATGTCACGCCGGCGTTATTTGATCTCCGGCGAACTATGTCCGGCGTGAATTTGGGCAGAAGATCCAATTTTTTTTTTTAATTCGATTAAGTGTATGTTATTTAAATTTTTCGTAGCATTCATATTTTTTTTAGGCCAATTTCGATTTCGAGTGTAATATACAATTTATCTTCTTAAATATCAATCGATATTAGTTGAATTTTGAAATAAAGATTTGTGTAAAATTATTAGAATTACAAAAAAAAAATTGGTTGTTTCGACAAATTTCACGCCGGAGGTCGCCGGACGGAAATCATATCACGCCGGAGTTATATAACGCCGGCGTGATATTATTTCCGGCCGGCGACCTCCGGAGTGAAATTTTCCGGAACAACCAATTTTTTTTTAATTGAATAATTGTATGTTAATTTAATTTTTTCGTAGTTTTTATAATTTAATTAGACCAATTTCGTATGTAACATACTATTTTTCTTTTTAAATATCATTAGATTTCGAATTTAATTTTTTAATTACAGATTTGTGTAAAATTATGTTTGAAGTAGGGATATGCACTATCTTAGATTCAAAGATTTGTGTATAATTAAGTTATTTTTAAAGATTTGTGTATTGAATTTTAAATTTGAATTTTTCAATTATGAGATTTGAGTGCTAATTAATTTTTGAAATATGATGTATATTTTCGAATGCTAATTTGGCCGTTGAATATTAATTTGAAGGGTTTGTAGACGGGAACGAGGCCGGCAAAATTAGTGTTCACACCGGAGACGAATCCGGAGTAGAAGTCGTACGAATTCCGTAACAACAAAAAATGGTACGTTTTAAGTAATACTCGAATTTTTTTTATTTTTCATCATTATGTATTTTAAATGTACGTTTATGTATTTTTTTATGATATTTTTGCTTGTTATAATGTTTTATCTATTGTTTTTAAATGTTTTTACTAAAAAAATCTCAATATTAGTATTAAAAAAATATATGTATAAGTAGTTGGGTTGGAAAAAAAATATTTGAGATTAGGGGGAAAAACACGCCGGATAATCGTCGCCGGAAAACATAACACGCCGGCGTGAAATACCCCGGCGTGATATGTACTCCGACGACGATTATCCGGCGTGTTTTTTGCAATAATGTTCATAATAATTTTTTTATCTTCTTTATGTTATTAAAAATAATTTTTATGTAAAATAAATGTGTATTAGTATGATATTTTTTTATTAGGCATGTAATATATATTTATTAGGTATGTAATACGCATAATAATTTTTTTTAACTTATATTTTATTTGTGAAAAAATTTATTGAGTTACTGGCCAAAAACACGCCGGAGATGAGCTGCCGGAAAACAAATCACGCCGTCTACATATGACGCCGGCGTGATTTGTTTTCCGGCAGCTCATCTCCGGCGTGATTTTGGGCAGAATGTACGTTATTGTTTCATTCTTCATTTTCCGAATATATTTATAACTATAATCTGATTTCGTGTTTCTTTTTTTTTTTTTTGTAGGAATTGAGCGCGAATGTCGTTTCGCTACGTCGCCGGAACTATTTCAACCAAAAAGTTTTGACGTTGAACCTCTACCATAGAACTCAAATACTGAAGGATGTCGAGAAAGCTTTAACGGAGGCAGGGGGAGATCCACTGCTCGGTCGATTCAGGGATGGGCCTTTTGGGCATTTTGTGGGGTGGCGCCCGGGGCAGTCGAATGCCCAAGTACTGCACAGTATCCTCTGTCGAGCTATTAGTGAGAACGGAGGCATGTTCTTCTATGTAAAAGGAGAACGCATTGAATTCACTGCTCCGGAATTTGCGTTGGTGACCGGATTGAAGTTTGGCGAGAGCTCGTGGGATCCCAACAAGCATTTGAATGCGAATCAGTCTCGACTCCACAAGAGGTTGTGTCGCAAGGATTTGAAATTGGGGAGGGAATTGTTGGGTCTTATCAACACGGATGCCAAACGCTTTAAAAACGATCAGGATACCCTACTATCACTGGTGAATCTGCTGATTGCCAATACTTTCATTCTCGGGCACGATATCAAGAACGCCCCTTTCGCCTGGTTGTGGCGGCTTGCCGATGATCCGGAGGAGTTCAACCGGTTTCCTTGGGGTGCATACAGTTTCCTCACCCTTCGGTATTACGTCGAGCACGCCCTAGACTCCGATGTCTACCACTTTTACGGGCCGGCCTGGGCCTTGTTAGTCTGGGGATATGAGGTGATCGGAGGTATGAGTGCAGTCGCTGGAGTACTTGAAAACGAGCGCGCATACCCGAGGTGTTTGAGATGGAAGTTCAAGAAGAGCCTGCGGGAGGGGACGACTCTAGAAAATTTCTTCCAGATAGTCGACGATCCTCAGTATTTGATGTGTAATATCGCACCGGACCAGTGGGAGGCCGGCCTCGAGTATTTCCTATCGTCCCTGGTCCCGAACCCATGTGACGTAGTCTTCTACGTGCCGGTACCCGTGACCGGCGAGCCTTCTCAGTTTCCGCCAGAGGCGCGTACACGTCGGCCGATGCACGATCAGGACGACATACTCGACGGTACTGGAGGACGTCCGAGGAGGAGCACCCAGAGCCGAAGATACATGGGTGAGGAGGAGGAGCAGACTTCCGCCCGGGGATCTAGGAGCAGACGCGATCCCGGGAAAAGGCCGAGGGAGGACAATTCTAGCGGCAGCAGGGGACACGATGTCCCCAGTTACGCAACGCCCGAGGACGTTAGGAGGATCGTGAAAGAGGAAATAGCAGAGCAGAATGCTGAGATCGACAGGAAGCTTGAAGGCTTCATGGGCAAGGTGAAATCAATGTTCGAGGAGGTGAAGGCCTTGCTCAGTTGCAAGTCTACAAGTATTCCACGGTCGGTCTCACAGCCTCAGCGCGGTCGTGGCGGTCGTGGTGGGCGGCCTCCTATTGTCACTTCGGGACGGGCTTCTTCAGCACGCCCTTCGGGTGCTGCGACTACCGGAGCAGGAGGTTCTAGAAGCTCCGGTATACATCACGTGACGGATATAGTGGGGGACCGTCGGGACACGACCCTCCCGTTGTACACCGACAGTGGGCCCTCCGAGCCCTCCACTACGCTCGGCACGTACCAGGATGCTTCATACTCTGATGCATGGGCTGCATTTACGGGACAGGTATAATCTGTTCGGGAATAATTTTCACTTCTGAATTCGTGATAGAGAATATTTATTTTGTTATCATTTATGTACCAGAATAGAATTAAGAAGTAATTTGGAAGGTTAAAATGTTTTTCACGCCGGAGACATGTCATCGGAGACGATTTCACGCCGGTAGGGTTTCACGCCGGCGTGATTTTGTCGCCGACGACTTTTCTCCGGCGTGAAATTAGCTGTAATGTCTCTTTTTATGTTTTAAACCTTATTATATAGTCTATTAATTATAATTTGATGTTATTATGCGTAATGTTGAAGAAAACGTGTGTTTAAGATTACGAATTTGACATACAATTTTGTAGCCGTCGACATACATCCCTCCGTTCTCGGCGCAGTACACGCCTCCGGCCACATACCAAGATTATCAGCCGGTCACGTACCAAGATTATCAGCCGGGCCGATTTTCACTTCCGGAGAACATTTCTAGCACTGATTATTCTACTGCGACGGCGCCAAACGTTACCATCCGTGCTCGAGCTCGTTCATCGACTTCGCAAGTCGAGCGGGGTCAGGTATTCTTCCGAAATTAGCCGTGGTTTTATTGGTCTGTATCGAGCAGGTTAATAAATTTATTTGAACTAGTCATCAGGTTCATCGGAAGTCTCCTTAAAAGCGGTCGGTGTATACACACCGACGTACGAACCAGCATGGCCTTCCTCAAGAGTCCAAGAAGACTTCAAAATTTGGATCTCCACGTGTCATTACGACTATGGGTTGCGGCATGTCCCTGATCAAATCGCCACGGTGAAAGCCGGAGAACTAAAGGCGATGATACGTTCCGAGTTAGAGTGGAGCCCACTGGTACGTTGTTTTTAATATAATCTTGTCGAGCCATGGTTTTATACTTAATAGACGCTCTGAAATTTTTTACGTTGTTACAGGTGCTTGATATGGCTCTCATGACTCTACGGAAACAACTTCAAGAAGGTGTTCGAGTTCTCCCTCCATACACGGGTGGTGTAGTTATGATATGCAATACGCAAGTTCTGGTATGTTCATCTTTACCCTGATTTGAAATTGAATTTGGTATGGAATTTATAAATATGAATTAAAAGTCGGATAATAGACCCGGGGATTAAAATCACGCCGGATAATATTCTTCGGAAGTAAATCACGCCGGCGTGAATGAGTCCCGGCGTGATTTACTTCCCGTGCGTGTTTGTCCGGCGTGATTTTAATTCATAGCCCTATTTTACGTTTAAATTATTATTGGCATGTTTTAATTGTGTTTTTAAATGGCATTTAAGGTGGATCTGAAGGCGACCTATGAACGCCTTACGAAACACGTCGAATTCAAGAGACTTGGTGACGATAATGCGGTGAGGTTCCATTGGATATTGCAAAATTGGGAACCGACGGCGTACTTATCCAATTTGATGCGAAACCGGTCACCGACATACGAAACAACTAACTGGTGGCACACACAAGTGGTATGAACGAAACAATAGTTATTAGTACTCTAATTTTCATAAGTGTTTGTTCGTATAATCATTAATGTCTCCTTCTATATTGTTTAGGTTTTTTTGCCTTGGGAGGTTCAAGATCGTTATGTTGGGGTTCTCCTAAACATACTACACAAGCAGATTGTTGTGCTGGATCGATTGTTCCACAGCTTGGACAATGCTGGGCAGAAACAAGTGCAAAAGGATTTAGGTGCATTGATGATACTCCTACCGTATTGGTTGATGGTAGGCGGTTATTACGAGAATAACGTCTACAACATTAAGGCTCCGGAACCTGACCAGGCGAGATTTAAGTTGGTCTTTAGGAGGAGAGATAATGTAATTGGGAGTGAGTGTCCCAAATGCAGTGCCGTGGTTACGTGCTTGAACATCGAGCATGCATTTAGCGGGAGTCCAGCCATAGAGGCCGCAACGAACCGTTGTTGCAGCTATAGGAATTTATATGCTTGTAGAATTTTTGGATATTCTACTGTTTAAAACGACGTGGATTTGACTTCTTTGCAAATGTTTAGAATTCGATTGCATGTTTCGAGTTGAATTATAATTATAATCGTGTAAATCATTTACATTATAATTATAATTATATTTAAACGGCAATGAAAAAAATCACGCCGGACAAAAGCCCCTGGAATTAATATCACGCCGGGATAACATCACGCCGGCGTGTTATGCTTTCCGGCGTGATTTGTCCGGCGTGTTTTAGGGTTTGAAATAAATATTGATTTTTTATTCATAATTATGTTAAATAATGATGTTAATATCACTTAAAACATTGTCTAAACATTGAAACAACGAGTTTTAGAATAAACATTCCACTAATAGGTGCTACTCAATCGTATTGGTTTGCACAAGGTTGCCTTGCACCGTGCTGTTCGCCGCATTGTCGACATCTCCGAGGGGCACGCCTAATTGTCCTTTCTCGTGCCCCCCTCCGTCTACGTTCCGGTGGTCTCCCCGGTTGACGTTCGTACGGATTGGGTAGAATTTGTACACCGAGGTAGGCACTCGGCACTGTCCACTCTTCTTTTTTAGGAACTGGAAATATTCGACGGTTGTAAATCTTGCAATAGGTATCCCTCCTGTAGTAGTGGGCAATGTACTGATCTACCGCCTGGCCATTTTCCCTGTTGAAATAAATAAATGTCATTCCGTACACAAAATATTGAATTGATTGAAAAAAATATTACTTACATCATTGCTGCGATCGAGTGTGCACACGGTATGCAATCGAATTGCCATCTGTGGCAGTCACACAACATCTTCTTCAAGTCCACGTGGTATACGTTATCTAGTGTCTGCACTCTGAAATGTGGGACGTCGAGGCTGATCCGTGTGACCTTGTACCTATGCGACATTTCCAACTGGACTCCGATTTTTCGCCGCGCCTCTTCACATATGGGGTGGGTGTCGTTTCGACCCTTGAGTCTTCTCTCATCGAACCACTTCTCGATAACGAGCTTCGCAGCATCGAGGCAAGCAACTATAGGCAGTCGACGTGCCCAGAGGAGGGAATTGTTGAAAGACTCTGCGGCGTTCGATGTCATGGTACTGAACCGGCGAACGGGGCACATGCTCCGAGCCCACCTAGCGGGTCCGTTGCCCATAGCCTTCTGGTACGCCTCGGGGTTGGTGTTGAGCATCGATGCCATGATGCTGTGGAATTCTCTCTGATCGTATGTGTACGCAGCTCTCTGGAACATGGCACCGATAACCATGCCGTATGTCATGTGCTGACTCAAGTGGTAGTAACACAACCCATGGTGCGCCTCCGGAAACACTTGAGCTACGGCATACTCAATCGAAACGTGTTGGTCAGAGACAATCAGCACGTCAGTCAAGTTCCCGTAAGCCCTCCTCAGACCCCTCATGAACGAGGTCCATGAATAGTGACTCTCCTTACGCCCTACGCCGTATGCCAAGGGAAATAGCTGTTCGTTCGCATCCTTCGCTACAGCTACGAACATGACGCCGCTGTTCTTGCCCTTCAGGTGAGTGCCGTCGACGGATATCACCGGCCTGATATGCCCGTATTTGTACGCCGCAATAGAGGCAGCTAGGGCAACGAACACCTGTCGAAATTTGCACTCGTCATCTATGTCGAGATCGGTGACTGTGCCGGCGTTTGAAGTCTCGAGAGCATGGAGGTAGGCGGGCAGATCTTGGAACGACTCCTTGTGTTTCCCGTAGAGAATCTCCACGGCCTGATTCCTCGCCCTCAAGCAGACGTTGTAGCTCGCCTTAATGCCGAACGACGTGAGCAGCTCGTTCTCAATGATCCTAGGCTTCATAATCGCGGAGTCGCGCAGGATCCTCTTCGCAAAGTACGCCGCAATAACTTTAGATCGGACCTTCTTTTTTTCGATTGTCCCAGTGTTGGGCCCGCATGTGTGTTCGGGTTCAAACACTGAAATGACCCAATTCCCGCCCTCGCTTACAGCACGAATGTTGAAGCGGCATTTTTTGTCCGACGTGCATCTAAAGACCAGCCTCGTCGTATCCGACCACCTGGGGTAGAAATTTTTTCGACTCTCCATCTGCCACAAACCAACGGCAATATACATATCATCCTTGCTTTTGAAATATGAACCATATCGCAAATCGAGGATACTTGCGTCTTCCTCGTTGAACACTGCAGATTCTGTAGCCTGGAGTGGGACCACCGGCACTAACCAGTTCCTCATGTGCTCCGTATCAGTATCCAGAGGTGGTTGGCTCCTACCGTGCAGGTCCGGAAACATCATAGCCAACAGTCGGTTAAACCCGCCTTCTTCAGCTATCCAGGCGGTCCACTCGGCCATTAGGGCCCTAGGAATTTGCCTTCCTTCTCTCAATACGTTCGACTGGTCGCTGTCCTCGGTGGAGACGTCCCGCGACGGCTCATATTCATCCTCGTCGTCATCGTCGTCGCGCAAGACATCATCTTCGTTCGGATCCTCCTGCTCAACCCTTCCTGATGTATGATTCAGGTCGGGTATTTGATCGTCACGAGCATCTTCGGCACGATGAGACGAACTGCCTCCGAGGTTGTGGACTTGATACACCTGTTCATCCCAACGGGTGGAATTGATGTTCTCTACGATATCATCAAGCGTCGAACGCAAGTCCTCCGTGTTGCCATACGTGTTGCCAAATTCGAACGAAGACGGTTCCTGGTACGACGGGTCGAATTGAGGGATATACGAAGAAGATGCACCGACATGTGAAGACGAAGCCCCAACATGTGAAGACGAGCCTCCATTGTTTAGAATCACGTACAATTCTGGGCTAATGTACTTAGTGCATAGCTCAACCACTTGCTGGTCCGACTGCAACTTCGATTTCCTTGTACGTCCAGTGCTCTCGGATAGCGAGAAATAGAACATATCAAAATCACTACCGAGCAGGTTGCAACAGGAAGCTACCATACATCTCAGCCCGTAATATGTGAAATCACTGCACTTGATTACAACCTCGTTGCCACCCTCGTACCTTCTTCTATTCCATTGACCTCCGTAATAAGCTTTTACGTCGACGGAATCCATCTACAATATAAAATGAACTCAACTTAATTCGTATGTCTCAAATAACTCATTAAATGAAAGGTTTAACTATAAAATATGTGAAAGACTTTTTTTCATACTAATTTTACATTTTTCACGCCGGAGATATGTAGCCGGAAAGCATATCACGCCGGCATGATTTACGCCGGCGTGATATACTTTCCGGCAACATATCTCCGGCGTGAAAAGAAAAAAATTTCTTGTTTTATTTTTTTACTTCATATTATGCTATAGTATGGCTTAATATACTCACATACAACGTAAAAATATTTAAACGAACTTCTAATACACATAAAATAATCATTAATTCTCTACAATTAATTCGTATGTCTCAAATAACTCATTAAATGAAAGGTTTTACTACAAATTATGAAACAAAACTTTTTTTCCATTCACTATCCATTTTTCACGCCGGAGTTATGTGGCCGGAAAGAATATCACGCCGGCGTGATTTACACCGGCGTGATATTTATTCCGGCAATATAAATCCGGCGTGAAAAATGCCAGTACTCACATTATAAAATTTTCATTCAAATTATGCTATAGTCTCGTTTTATTTGCACACATACATTGCAAAAATTATAAATTTAACTCTTAATATACATATCAAAAATGTATAATTCATTCACAGATCTCAAATACTTTATGAAATGAAATCATTTAGTATCATACATGAAACATAAATAAAAAATAAATATAAATGGTGCTTTTCACGCCGGATAATGTTGACCGGAATATATATCACGCCGGCGTGACATGTATCTGGCGTGATATACGTTCCGGCCAACATTTTCCGGCGTGAAAAAGGCCGGAATACTTGTAATAAAATATTCGATCGAATTATCAGTTACAAACCTTTGAGAATTGGATGTTATTCGCCTTTCGCTTGTATTTTCTCCTTCACGAACTGTTCCAAATTTTTTTTTGAGAGGAATCGAATTGAAGATATTTTTTACAAATGTCATTTGAGCTTCAATGTACAACTATATATTGAATATTTCACATGGGAAACCTTCTTTTACTGTTTATCACTGAACAAAAATGAATGCAGTTCAGTAATAATGCATCAATACAGTGTACCCATTTGCATTTGCCGTATGTGAGAAAAGAAGAAGATGCCAACAACATGTCAAGTCTAATCAACCTTTGATTAGACTTGTTGTATTAAAATTAAAGGAAAAATGGATTTATAAAATAAAGAAAATTGTAAAATGGGAATTGGGGTAGTTTGTGTATGCTTTTTGGGGGAGGGGTATTTTGTGAATGGGGGGTTTTAATAGTGGTAAGCAAAAATATTTCCACAATACTCATTTTAATTGGGCAACTTATCAAAACGTTAGATAATTTAAATTCGCCGATTATATAAAAAATATTTTTTTTAATTTTAATTTGTTTTATTCAAAATTTAAAAGTTAAACAACAAATTCATATTTGATTTTTTTTATGTGATTTGTGAACTTAACAATGTTATTATAGTTTTTCAAACGCTATAATAAAGATTAATGAAAATACAAAAAAAAAAAAAGATTAATTTGATTTGAGTTATACACGAGAATTAATTGAAATATAAACATAAGATTAATTTTATTTTATTTACATGAAATGTGATAGATAAATATAGTAAATATGTTATGTTAAAATGATGTAGTAATAGATATTGTGATAATAAGTATATATTCAAAAATAGAAAGTAGAGAGTTTTGGGAGACAACCTAAAATGAAAGTATATAAAAAGTTTTCAGGAATATGGGGAGTATGTTAAAATTCTCTTTTGGGAGAATTATGTGCTTAGTGTTTTGGCCAACTTAGTTTTCAATTTAGATTTTTGATATTAATTGATTCAATTCGATTTGACTTTTACTTGAACCGAACTCTAAACCATGCATCGCACGAGTGCAAAATCTAGTGAAATCTAAAATGAGTAATTAAATTAAAAAGGAAATAGGATTTGTTCCATGGAAAAGTAGCTTACATAATTTTGCATTAGGTGTGCTTTTGGTTGAAAGCTAAACTATTAGATTTATAAAAATCCCAAATAAAACTACTAGAATTTTATAACACTGGCCCAAATTTATAGTGCATGGATTATTCATGAATTTTATCCATTCTCCTTTTAATATTAACAGCCCATTTACGCCATTACATTAATTTGACTTTAGTATAGTTAAGGTGCGTTCGCTTTGATGGAAAATAATCGTAAGAAAATAAGAGGGAAAAAAACATTTATTCTTTCAAAATTTCCTTATCTCATATTCTCTCACGTTTTCTAGCTAAACCTAATTAAGGTGCTTTGTTCTCCAGCCTTCCGTTGTTGAGCCGAAGTAGTGTACCCTATAGCAGTTTGCCCTATACTCGTGTTTCGCTAAATTTATTTTGAGTTTATACACTCTAAGTGTTGATAAGATGTTTCAAGCGTTTTGTCTAAGTGTCTGGATATAAAGCTTACTTATATAGTTTTATATATGCATAAAGTTGTACAATTGAAAAGTCCAATTTTAAAATTAAAAAAAAAAAAAGTTTGAGGTACAAGAGTTTATTTTTTTGAAGGGTAGAAAATTCAAATACCCTTCTTCAAACCAACCATATACAAACTACCCCTCAAAATAAAACCATACACAAACTACCCTTCTATACCCAAAAAGTCATCAATACCCTTTATACAATGTATTTCCCTTTGTTTTTTGTATATTTCCACTCCTAGCCATGCAAATACTAACAGGCCCATCACTCTTCCGAAAAATTAAAATTTCTGTAAAATACCAACTTCATACCTTTTGACCGAGTTGCTGTCGGGTCCTATCCGTCTGGGTTTTACGGCAAACGCATTCCAACCACGCGGAGCACCGGATGGTTCCAGCCACGAATTCCTTCAGCAGCAAACAGCACAGCCCTCGTTCGTTTTCTACCCGGGGCGTAGAGTATTTTGTTGGTAAATACAAGAATTAAAATTTGGCGACAGGTGATGAGCAGAAGCCCAAAATTTTATTAGGGAATTATAAACTATTTATTACATAAAGATTATCTCCTTTTGGGAGGAGACAAACTTGTTTAGCTACCTATGGTAGCAGAAATAGAAACACTCATGCAAAAGAAAACTAAACTATTACAGAGTTTATTTTGAAGAAGCTGAAGAAAAATGTTCGATGATCTTCTACTCCTTCGTTCTTCTCTTTATATAGATGCAGAATGGAATCCTGCATTATTGCCTTGGATGCTAAAGTTGTTGGCATCTTCCTCCTTCACCGCAATTTTTGGTAGTGGTGAGGGCCAGTTAATCAATCCACCGAAAGTTATAATAATTCATCCGGTAAGGTTGATCTGTCATTATCTCCACCGAAAGGTGTTGATAATGCAACTTGATGAATGGAGTCTGGGACCTCCATCTTTGAATTCCACCGAAATTGTTGGTGAAATGTCACTCTCCTGCAACCCACTCTTGTCGTCTTCTTTTTGAGTGGGGCTCCTGTTGAGTAGAGTCACATGACTCCACTATCTTTTGTTGGGAAAGCCTTTCCCCGGGGCCCTTGGCGTTCGTTTGTCTGGAACCGCATGGGACTCCTTCTTGTCAGTGGCTCGGGCTCGGCCTGCTCTTGGCCTGAATCCTTTCCCGAACTCCAACTCCTTCTGGTTTTGGCATGATGAACAAATGCGTTCATCCCAATGACCGAAATGAGCCATGTTGCAATATTTGCGATGAGTCTCTTTGCTCACCACCAGCTTGTTCTCCCATAGCAGAGTCCTTTTTCTCTCGAAAGCTTCCTCTGCGAATCTTGTGGTTTTTCCTGTTATAGTGTTTAACAGGAAAGATCCGTTTACCGAGTTCTGATAAAATTTGAACTGGTATTTGACTTTGTCCATCTCTGTGAGACAGACCCATAAACCCCAAGCTCGTCGAGTTGAGATTTCATCTTCTGAGATGGTGGAGACGAGTGGAGCATCTCCATCCATTGCCTTAACACTGTTTAAGGCTCTCTCGTCGGGTCTCCTTAGCTTTATGTAGTGGAAGGCCTCGTGATTCCCTTTTCCTGCTGGTTCGGGAGCTGCACTTATAAAGTATAACTCCAGAACATCACCTCGGCTAAGTTGATCGTTATTAGCCCATGAATCGTACACAGCTTCTTGAATCCACCTAGGTAGATTCTTGATCTCTGCGAACGTCGGTGATATGGTTGAAACTGAAGCAAGAGCTCCAAAATCATACCATTGCTTGACCTCATGTGGATTTGCACCTGGCTTTATCCACACCCTGGGATATTTTCCTGAACCATCAATAATACAATGGTTTGAATTCAATCCCCTTCTTGTAAGAAGCTTCTCCCAGCTATCTTGATATGCCTGCCAAAATGGAGAAACTTGAATAACTTGGTTAGTATCAACCTTAGATTTGCCAGTCATTGGCCTAAGATTAATCTCTCCCTCTTTAACCCCAGAGGTGCTGGGTTGACATGATAATCCAGGTTTGGACACCTGAATCTCATCCTTTCCTTGGGCCGATGGATCTGTAGATACCACCAACTTAGGACTTGTGCTAGAGGTATTTGAATCCTCTGCTGCCGTTATAGGGGCCGGCAACCGAATCACTTCTTTTTCCTTAGAGGACGCCCGAAGGAGTGGCGCTTGTACTGCATTCCAGCACTGGGTTTGTGCCATCCTGCAAGCTTGTATCATGTCGGTGACTTTCGTCTTGTCGACAGCTTGTATCTTTCCGGCTTGTTCAGCCCTCAAGACACACTCGTCCCATTCTTTTGATAACATCTCGAGGTTCTCTCGGAGATGCTTCTGGGCAATCATGATAGAGCTACATTCAGTTGGCTCCATCTCTTGTCAAGAAATCTGCAAGAACATTCTCATGAGATTTCACAATAACAATGTCAAAAACAAAATATTGACATTCAGCTTGCCATCTTAGTAATCTAGCCTTTTCAGGTTTAGATTCTATCTTGTTTTAAGAAAGCCTTAACCTGTGTGTTATCGACTTTCAAAGTAAATTTCTTTGCTAATAAAAATAAAGGCCATTTTTTAAACGCCTTTCGAACTGCAAAGAATTCCTTCTCGTTAATGTGCCATCTGATGGCCTCATTTGCTTGGAACAAACCACTACAGTATCTGCATGGTTCTTCTCCATTTGGTGTGATCTTTGTAAGGACTGCTGCCCACCAATGATCACTTGCATCGGTATACAGGACTAAATCATCTTCGTCCTGTGGCATTGAAAGTTTGGGGAGGTTCCCACATACTCCTTTCAATACTCTCATTCCTTCTTTGTGTTCTTCGGTCCAGATAAATGGAACATCCTTCTTTAGAAGTGGACTAAAGACCTTCCTGTATTTTGCAAGATTCTTAATAAATGCTCCTGCAAAATTAACAACTCCTAAGAAGCTTTGAAGTTGCTTCTTCTCCTTGAGATCTTCTGGGAAATCTTTCACCTTTTGCACGATATGATCCTGCAAAATAATCCCCGTCTCATCGATCTCGATTCCCAGAAATTCCATTTTCCGGGTTGCTATAACTGCCTTTTTCTCAGACAGTACTAGCCCTTCTCTGTAACAAACATCTGCAAAGATCTCAAGATGTTTATTGTGTTCATTCATATCTTTTGACGTTATGAGAATGTCATCAATATAAACAAACATAAATGATGAATAATCTTTAAATAAATTATCCATCTTCCTCTGAAAAATCTGGGGTGCATTAGCTAACCCCATTGGCATCACGTTCCAAACGTAATGTCCTTGTGGAGTAGAAAAAGCTGTGAACTTCTTACTCCCTTCTTCCATGCGAATCTGGTAGAAACCTGACTTGCAATCAAACTTTGAGAAAACCTTTGCATTTCTTATGCAGTTAATAAGGTGTTCTCTACTTGGTATGAAATAACCATCGAATTCCAAAATGTCATTAATACCTTTGTAATTAATAACAAGTCGAGGTTTATTTCTTTTAATCTCACCATGATTCCTTACCAAGAAGCCTGGGCTACTGTATGGTGAGTTTCCTGGTTCGATCAGCTTCATGTCAAGGTGCTCCTTGATGATGCCCTTCATGTCCTCTTGATCTTTGATATTCATCAAGATTGGCCTGTATCGAACAAACTCGTGAACCTTGTCAGGTTTGACCTTCAAGGTTGCTCTGAGTTGATTCTTCTTCCAC
This sequence comes from Thymus mandschuricus, assembly GCA_029379335.1. Classification (NCBI taxonomy): domain Eukaryota; kingdom Viridiplantae; phylum Streptophyta; class Magnoliopsida; order Lamiales; family Lamiaceae; genus Thymus; species Thymus mandschuricus. The sequence continues at coordinate 1,885,567 of CM057081.1, read as the reverse complement.
CATGCCAAAGGATTCTCATTGTAACAACGTACAATTTTCCTTTTGACATCTTCCAATGATACCTATGTATCAGTTTCTATATCTTTACAAATTAAAGATACCTTTAGGATCTGGATCTTAGCAACATTTTCCTCATCGTTCTTGCTAAGTTTCCCTTTGATCCTATAATCCAACAACGCTTCGTTGAATCGTCGCTGGTCCTGCATTTTCGGGTTCCGAAGTAGTCCTTCATCACCACGCTTGCTGCGAAAATTGATTGGCATTTGTCGATTAAATGCTCCTCTCATTCTCTGAACAATGATTTTGTGATCACACTGCGTTGTGAACACTAATCGTTGCCTCTCATTATCCTGCATATATCTTTTGAACATCTGCAAGAAATTGTTATTGAGCAAGATATCTGCACCGGTATCATGAAAATAAATTGGAGGGGTTTTAACCTTATACCAAGGCGTCTGTCCTGCTCCTCCAATCAAGATTTCCACTGCCTTAATTCCTTTGGATAGAATCAAGATCCTCTTGGAAAAGTCTCGTCCTGCAATCCGTGGTAGTTCTTCCTCTACTTCTGCTGGGAAGATTTCACGTCTTGCTGTGCATATCCCTGCACCTGAATCAATATAGGCAGCAAAGTATTCTGCCTTATATTTCTCATACAACACTCCTAGAGGAATGTATATTGAGAATGGACTTGTCATTCGATCAATAGTTTTTTCTCATTGATCTTGATCTCCATTCCTCCTTCCCTGCTTCTCCAGGGCTTGTATTTCTCGAGGAAATCTAGACCGAGGATAAGAATATTCTCTTCTCTCCCTGCTCGGCCTTTAACTTCAACCTTCCATCCACCCATCTCGATCATGGCCTTGTAGTGATGGATCTCTGGTTGTTCCAGATAATACAAGACATTACAAGGAAAATTATTTTCCCATCTTGTGGTATCAAATCTGGTGGTTACTCCTCTCCATCCTTCTGGACATTTGATGGTGATAACCGTCTTGTTGAAGTCCAACAACCTTGGTTGGGCAGGTTGTCTCAGACTCAGGCTTCTTCCCAAAGGTTGAGAAGTAATCCTATCTCCCTGGAATGATAATCTTCCAGAATGTAATCTAAGACTTTGATCATGTCTTATGACTAACCTGTTTTGAATTTGGATATCCACGTCTCTCAGTCGTGGAATCTCAACTCTATCGGGACAAATTGCCGTTGTCACCTTCTTGAAGATATCTGGTATCTCAATGAATTGCTTTCCCAAGAACAACTCAGTATGATGGGAGTTGGAAAGCGCATATGATACCTGATATGTGATGGAATAAGGTCTATTCCCTTCTTCCACCAAATCCTTTCTTTTGAAGTCCTGATACAACGTCAGGGCTTTGCTGAAGCTGGTATCATTAAGATTGTAAGCAATCTTTGGATAGATAATCCCCACCACTTGTCCAGCACATAGGTTTCCTGCGATGGTTCCCATCACCGAATCTTGCAGGTTTCGTACTCGCCTGTCACATATGGCAATGTCGATTGGTGAATCGACTCCTACGAACAAGGCTGATTTAAGCACGAGTTGAATTGCTCCGATGTGGATCCAATTCATCTTTTCCGCAACCTCCGGTTTCATCTTTGATAGATCTTCCCGGATATGGCTCGCTGGAATCAACTGCATCTCCACTTGATTCCCCGTGAGCTCGATTGGTAGCGCCATTTCTCGTCTCGTGATCCCATAGACAATATGGTGCTTTCGACTTTTTAGACTGAAGTTCCTTAGAACTTGGTCTATGTTCCCGGCTGAAAAACCCTGGTATCTTTGTATACTCAGGTTCTTCTTCATGATCTTATCAATCTGGCTTTGTGAGATAATCGTCCGGCTAGAATATTCGGTTCTATCTTCACATTCCTGATGATGTACCTCTTCTTCAGTTGGATTCTGAATCACTGGATCCATCAGAATCTTCACTGTCGAAGTCCTCTTCGGCTTCATATATACTCTCATCAGAGGGTATATCCTCGAACTGATAAACTTGTATCAGATCTTTGAAATAGATCGCGTCTTCAATGTCGGGTGTTGACTCGAATCTATTCATCCTCCTGTTCTCTGGGCAATTGGTTGAGATATGCCCAAGTGCACCGCACGTCCAGCAGTTGCAATCTTTGAAACTTTCATTGGCTCTAGCATGAGCTTTTCTGAAAGTTTTCTTTCCTGCAAATTTTCCCCGAGACTGGTCCGTCTTTTGGTCCGTCTTTCTGGGTTGAAATCTGCTCCTGGATGGACCGCTTCGCTGTCCATATTTATATGATCCGGCCTTCTGTCTGGACCACATAGTTTTTGGCTTCCAAGATTTTCTCCTGGATTTTCCTTCTTTTGAATAGGGCTGGAACCTATTCTTCTTATACCTTCGTTTCACCGAAGGTTCTTCTCCTATGACCGTTGGTAGATCACTGCCTTCACAGTTGAGGGTAGTTTTATTCATTCTCCTCAACTTCTTTACGTTCTTTTGTTGACACCATTCCATCAACTTGGCATGCACATAGGACATCCTTTTAGCAACGCTATCATGGATACCTGGGGTATATCCACAAATAAGCATTTCTCTCCAAGGGCTTGGAAATTTTAGGAAGAAAATTTCCCTGGCCTTCTCTTCATCAATCCTAGATTGATGTTGATATAAGGTGAAGAGTTTTAAGAACTTGTTGAGCGTCTTCTGCTCCAAGACCACGAGCCTCAGATTGTAGAACGCCAATAAGTATTTCTTCTTTTTCTCTTCATCATATCCCTTGAAGTATCCTTCCCCTAGGAAATGATGCTTCAATACATCCGCCATGGAAGGAGCCATGTTTTGATAGTCTCCCTTTAGGCACTTGTCTCTTGTATCTTGGCTCATTCCTTCCCAAGCAATCCTGACCACACCCACGAGGCTCACCTCGAGAGTCTTTGCAAAGCTATCTTGACTCATATCAAGAGTGGCTGCTGCAATAGTCATGGAATTTTTCCACTCCTCGATGGCTTCCTCTCTCTCGTTGAAGTTGACATCGTCGAGGTTGAGATGAATTCCATATGGATGGATGGGTTCCATTGTTGCCTTTCCTACAGGAGTATCCTGTGTTTTGGAGGGCTTCCACCTTGAATTACGCATGTTGATTCTGTGAGCTTCATAACTCCTATCCTCAAACTGCTCATGGAACGAAGATCCGGCTTCAACAAATGGCTTTTGCTCCGGTTCTCTCTCGTTCACCTTTAGATCCACCATTCTGAGGTCAGCAAATGATTCTGCCAACTCCTGTAGATCTTCCAAACCGATCCTTTCAAGATTTGCCATCTCGAATCAGTCTGTTTATGAATTCTTGTTTTGGATCCTTCAGGTTAGGATCCTTCATGGGCAGTACCGTCTGGGGACTGCTTGATTCGCCTTTAAAGACGAAATTTCTTCTAAAGGAACTGGAACGGGGTTGTTCCAATTTCTCCATTCGTTGTTGGATATCTTTCAAGATGTTAAGGATTTCATCTTGTTGAGAAGATATCTTTTCAACTTGTTGTGGTACTCCGTACTGGCAGTTGCCGTAGTTTTGCACCGTCTTCTGGATCTCCCTTAAATCCATAGAGATTTTTGATGAATCTGGTTCAATCTCTAGGAAATTAGGGCCAACTCCTCCGGTTGACTCCGTCATCTGGTATGAGTTTGATGGGCTAAACTCATAGCTCGTCTTAGAACTCCTTCTAGGTAATGATTTACCCAAAGGCGATCCATAAACATCTTCACGACCTCTTCACAGATCTGGATTCGGTCGGGAGTGGCATCTTCTCGAATGGCTTCTTCGAGAATTCCTTGTCTTACTCTCAATCGAGTAAGTTCAAACTCCTTCTGATCCCTCAATAAATCGAGGTACCATCTGTAACCCTCGCAACTCAGACAGATGTCTGGTTCCATTTTTACTTGGTGTTTCCTCCGTTAGTTAATAATCAAATATATAATAAATAAATATAATTCCCAAATAAACCATGGGCTCTGATACCATTTTAGAAGCGTAGGATCATAATTGGTGAAAACGAGATTTTTATCCCATTTTTACAAATCATTAATGGATAAATACATCAAACAAAGAAAAATTGTGTCCATAGCAATTTTGGGGTTGCACATAGACAAGGATAAGGGTATTTATGGATAAATGGATATTAAGGGGTATTTTGTGCATTGTTTTTAAAGGAGTGGTATTTTGTGTATGAGAGTTTTGAAAAGGGGTATGCAAAAATAATACCCCTTTTTTTTGAATGCTTATAAGCTTTTAAAGCTTCTTTTGTCAAACTTATATCAGCTAGCCACTCGTTAACTTCAGTGTAGACCCTCTCGATATGAGATTTCAACAATGATATTCTATTTTCGGAAACAGTCCATAATGAATGAGACAGTCTAAAATGAAACTAAGGGCTCGTTTGGTATCCATATACTAGTATATCAGATATCAGATAAGGGTATAGGTATCAGATATCAGGTATAGGTATGAAATTGATATCCGATATATGCGTTTGGTGTAGATTGTTCGGACGTGGGATATCAAAACTAAATTAAAAAAAATAAATAAATAAATAAATAAATAATAATAATAATAATAATAATAATAATAATAATAATAATAATAATAATAATTCATTAGTTAATAATAATAACAATAATAATAATTAATAAAAAATTTTAATTTTTTTTATTATTTAATTCTAATTTTAATTACAAAATAAGTCGTTAGTTAATAATAATAATAATAATAATAATAATAATAATAATAATAATAATAATAATAATAATAATAATAATAATAATAATAATTACAAAATAAGTCGTTAGTTATTATTATTATTATTATTATTATTATTATTATTATTATTATTATTATTATTATTATTATTATTATTATTATTATTATTATGAGTGATACCTCTATAAAAATCAGTATATGAAAAGAGTTAAAAGAGAGGATATCAGGATATCAAAGATATCAATTTGATATCCATATACTGATATGCCAAACACATGGTATGGGTATGAGATCTTTTGATACCCATATCTGATATACGTATATGGATACCAAACGGTCCCTAAGTCTTTTACAAAATATGACGGAATGGGTGCTTTTATAATTTTGTTTTAGAAATGTGAAGCAAAGATCAAGATCAACAATTTAGACATATATATTCCCTACATCCCATTTATACGGGGATAACTTTTTTTTAACACGGAAAATTAAGACGAGAGCGACAATGGTGGATTAAGTAGTGTGAATGAGGTTTAATGAGTTAAAATTTTACTATTCAAGATAATATTCCTATACCAATGGAACAGACGAAAATAGAACTTATCCTTAAATGAATGGAAAGGAGTGAGTACTTTAGAGCAGTATAGTATTCCCTCCGTCCCACTTCACTTGGTCTGTTTCATTTCGGCACGAGAATTTATGCGCAATGTTAAAGGAGAAAAGTAAGGAGTCCATATTGAAAAGTAAGAGTTACTTCTTTCCCTTTTAGGAAATATGTCAATTGAAGTGAGACGTTCCGATTAGAAAAGGAAGTCAAGTGAAGTAGGATAGAGTGAGTATCATTTTGCAAATATGTATTTATTTATTTTGTGTGTTTTCTTTTGGATGAAATGCAGCCATAACTTTCATATATGGATAACACCAACTAACTCGTCGTCTCCACATCTCTCTCTCTCCTTCGTCTCTCTCTCTCTCTCTCAAATGGCAGCAATTTCGTCACTCTTCACTGCTCTCTCCGCACCAAACCCCACCTCCACAACTCCATTCCCTTCCTTCAAACATTCACCCAAAATCCATCAAGATTCAAGAAGCTTGCAGCTGCCATCTCCTTCAAGAAGAGATTTCTTGAACGGATCACTAGCTCTTCTGCCACTCCTCGTTCCTCCTCCGCCGCCGTCGCTCGCCAGAGAAGTGGAGGTGGGATCCTACCTCCCCCCGTCTCCGGCGAACCCCTCTTTCGTCCTCTTCACCGCCACCGCCAAGGACACCCCTGCTCTTCGTGCAGGTAGTAATCTATATACAATATTACTGCACTTCTTATGTTTCTTGATCTCTGCTTGATGATCGAGTTTAGTTTTAGTAGTTTGCACGATTGCAAATGATGATGATTCGATTCAACAAACGAGTCAGATGAAATTCCTACAACGGCCTTCTTCTTCGTGCTTATGAAAACTCTGAATCTAGTTGGGTGCAGGAAATGTGCAGCCTTACAAGTTCATCCTTCCTCCATCATGGAAACAGCTGAGGATAGCAAACATACTATCTGGGAATTACTGCCAGCCTAAGTGTGCTGAGCCTTGGATCGAGGTGAAGTTCGAAGACGAAAAGCAAGGGAAGGTTCAAGTCGTGGCCTCTCCTTTAATCCGACTCACAAACAGACCTAATGCCACAATCGAAGAAATTGGGAGCCCGGATAAGCTCATTGCTTCTCTGGGGCCTTTTGTCACCGGAAATACATTGGACCCTGATGAACTCGTCGAAACTTCCATTGAAAAACGAGGCGACCAAACAGTATGATCTCCTTTCGCCTCCATACGCTTTTTTCGTCACTCATCTTTCGTATTAAGTTTCTGGTTCTGCTTTTATGCAGTATTATAAGTACGTGCTCGAGACTCCATATGCTCTCACAGGATCGCACAATCTTGCCAAGGCGACTGCAAAGGGCAATACTGTCATTCTCTTTGTTGCCAGTGCCAACGACAAACAGTGGCCAGCATCGAAGAAAACCCTGCAAGCAATTCTTGATTCTTTTGAAGTGTAGAACATCGATGTCAAAGAAGAGACTCTAATCTTTGCTTTCGGATCGTCAGTCTGAGTTTCAGTTCAATCTTCTGCTACTTCAATTCATATTTGAGTAAACACATTTTCAAATTGTGATACTCATGTATTATTATAAGAGAGAGAGAGAGAGAGAGATTGACATGTTCAATTATCAGTTACACACATGAATCATAAGTTTAATCTTGGCTATGTATAAGTATGTACCAAATTACTACACTTTCCAAAAATGATCCCCTATTTCATCATCATCAAGCAGCTGCTAGGTGAAGAGCAGAACCCTTAAAAGGAAGCATGCAAGAGTAGGTGACATACTTAACGCTGTCGATTAAGACGACAACAAAGATTTGAGGGAGGGACTTCTTGCCCATAACACCGTCCACATCACCTTCTTCTCGAGGATCGATGAGCACAGAAACCACCATTGAAGAAACAGAATTGTTACCTTTCAAGTTCTCTTTCTGTGGATTTCTTCCTTTGTGTTGTCTGGATATATTACGAGAGGATTCGGGAAGTGGAATCGGAAGCCCGTTAAGGATTCTTCTGTACCTTCCCTTGCTGAGGTGTGTGGAGTTGTGATTTTGCCCGTCAGATATGTTTCTGGAAGGACTGGCGGAAATTATGGCTCCTGAAGCAGAAGAAGCTGGAGATACGTCGAACTGGAAAACTTCCGTACACATACCTGAGCTCAACATTGGCCCTAGAAATAATAAGAGATTGTTAATATAGCCGAAAGATTACCAAGCAAATAAAACACCCTATATTATCATGACATGGATGGCTGTTTATCGCCACCCTAACCTCGGTTTTCCTCATAAATTGCAATCAACATTAGCCACAGCAGCGAGAGTCATGATACTAAATAATTGAGAGATGACGAATAGCTTCATTATGAGCAACTTAGGGAAACTTCATTCAATGGCATAATTTCATTTCCAAAATAGCAAGCAAAAGATAGCACATGCATAGCTGTAAGTTGAACAAAACAAGCCTGAAAGCGAACAACACGCAATCATCCATGAACATTTGACTCCAATTCGTATCATTCTCAAGAAAGAGTTGTAATACTTATATGCAGAAGCCGTTTCATAAATCTTGCAATCCACAACAGAACAAGAGTAGTATGAGCACATGAGATTAACTTTAGCAGTTCAGAAGTACTTTAGACAATGACATTAATTGACAAGTTGTACGATCGAAGCATCACAACTGAGGAAAGACAAATATTTACCAGAAAGGCCTTCTCGGAACCATTCCTGAATCCTACCATCACTTGCTTGCCTGCTATCCTTGTTAACTGAGCTAGAACCAAGCGCCGGTATTTGGGGAAGTCTAACTCCGTTTCTTCCAGAAACAGGATTAGATGGAACTAAGCCTCCAGCAACTGCCAAACCAGTCTCACCCCCTACGATCTTGTGATTGGTCGTGGCTTTTTCACTCGCCAACACTGAATGGATTATCAAATTACCATCTATCTTCACAAGCTTATCATTCCTAGGGACATACAATGACGCAACAAGAGGTTCACTCTCATTGCACGATCGACCTCCACTATTATGACCACAATGCAAGCTACTCTTACCAAATTTCCCATCAGCCTCACTCCCATTTACCATCAAAACCCTTCCATGACGTTTCTCATAGGATACACCACCAACATATCTTTCCCCACCTGTCAATGTCTCCCTTACTCCACCAAATCTAATGTTCACCGTTGGTACCAATACACCAAATAACATAACGAAAAACAGCAAACCAAGAAAACTGATGCCAGCAACCTTTTTTGTCTTGGGCATCGCGTTCTTCTTGCTCTCTGCTTTCTTACTTATCTTTGGCGTTTGTGATGTTTGCTGAGGTTTCAACCTAGGAATTGGCACCAAAGGTACTTGAGAACCTTGTGGTTTCACCATGTAGGGAGGAGGATATGGCATCCATGGATACATCATGGCTGGATGCGGATACATTCCTGGAGGCGGTGGCGCCATTGGCGGAGGTGGGACTGCACCACCCCCACCCATTTGCTGCCTCAGAGTAGCGTTTTCAGCCATGAAGCACGAAATCTTAACATTTAAGTCTTGAATCGTCGACTGCATCATCTTCACCTTCTCCTCTAACTCCTCAACATAATGCTTCTTCCTCTGTCTTGACAACTGTGCACTCTCTCTATTCCTTATCAGCCTTGCTTTCCTTTTCTCATCGTCATCACTCACCTCACCGTTGTTAGCGTTGTTTTCTGGATTACAGTTAGATTTTCTATGCTTAATCCTGGACTCCACAGTAATATTGGGCAGATCTTCACGGTCCTTTTTCCTTTTCAATGCATTATTCTTAGGCGGCTCTTCTCTATTCGACCTGTTATTCATACTAGGAGAAGAGCTCACCGACCTTGCAGCATGATCATTCGATTCCTCAGAGACATTCGAGCTGCAATTTTCCGAAGCCCGAGATTCCGGCGAGGCGCAATCAGCCATCTTCACACCATCGCCGCAGTTTTCCGAAGCCCGAGATTCCGGCGAAGTGCAATCAGCCATCTTCACACCATCGCCGCAGTTTTCAGAGGCTTCCCTATTCGATCCGCCCGATTCCGGCGAGGGAACATTGAGAAAACCGGAAATCTGATGGGACTCCAATCCGGATGACGCGGAATTCAGAATCCCGGAGCCATCGGAGCTGTGATCGCAGGCGAATACGCCGTCTCCGGATCCGTGACAAAACTCCGAACAACTTTGTTTCAAAGCGGCGTCGAATTGGTCCTCATTCGCCGCGAACTGCGGGAAATCCGCGCCGTACCCGAGATGAGATCCGAACTCCGGAAATTGGGCGGGATTGAGGAGGTCGTCGAGCTCATCGGCAGTAGGAATGTAGAGATCATCGAACGAGACGTCGAAATCAAAATCAACACCGTCACCGATGCCGCCATCGTCGTCAATCAACTGTTGAGAAAGGAAGGCGGTGTCAAGTGGCGGAACTGAGAGGACGCAATCATAATCAGTGGTTTGCTCCGGCGGCGGATCGTCGAAAACCCCCTTGGCGTCGGCCATCATTGAAGTTTGGCGATGGAGATTGAATTCGAAGAAATTGGGGGAAAAAAAATTAAATTCGATTTTAGGGTTCAGAGATGGATTCTCTCAATTTGGGGGTCAAATCAAACACGCTTTTGAGTGTTTGACACGTTCCTCAAAATTACCTCATAAAATAAAATGCCCTATATTTCACGCGTGCCCCAAGAGTTGTTATTTAAAATTAAATTAGCGAAAAATCAAGTTTAAGTCAGTTACTTTTATGCGCACGTTTGGCTGAGCATAAAATTAATATTCGAGATCAAAAGTTTTGAGTTATACTATTGTTTCCAATGGTCCTCTTGATATTATATATAGCGATGTTTGGACTTCTCCTCCTCATTCTTTTGATGTCTATAAATATTACATCATCTTCGTTGATCACTTCTCTAAATATATACAGTATGGTTCTATCCTCTCAAAAACAAAAATGATGCCTTTCTGATCCGGTCTTCTCTCGATTTAAACTTCTTGTTGAATTTTTTTTTAAACGTCCCATTCTCACAGTCTTTAGTGACAATGGCGGCAAATACGTCGGTCTCCGTCCCTTTCTTAGCTCTCACGGTATTTCCCATCTTACATCTCCTCCATCCCATCAACCAGTTACTCGCCTTCAAAATAACATTCAAAAACTAAAACTCCATACCTCCCTCCAACCATCACCATCGGAGCCTACCACGCCATTGCTCAAGCTCTCAAAAGCCCTACTTGGCATGCTGCCATGAAGTCAGAATATGATGCTCTTATCAATAATCACACTTTGGGACCTTGTTCCTCCCTCTCCTTGTCAAAACGTCATTGGGTGTAAATGGGTTTTCCGAACAAAATATAATCCGGATTGGACAATCTCTCGTCTTGTAGCTAAGGGTTTGCACCAACGTCACGGTCTTGATTATTCTGAAACCTTCAGTTCAGTTGTTAAGCCTGCTACCAGTCGCACCATTCTCTCTCTCGCCACCATGAATTCTTTGCCTCTTCGCCAAGTCGATATCAACAATGCCTTTCTTCAAGGTTCCTTGAGTGATGATGTCTTTATGGTTCAACCTCCTGGCTTCATCAATCCCTCTACCCCTTCGCATGTTTGCAAACTTCGTCAAGCTATTTATGGTCTTAAAGAAGCATCTCGTGCTTGGTATGTCGAACTCAAAACCTATCTCATTTCCGTTGGACTCAACATATGTGTCTCCAACTCCTTCCTCTTGGTTCTTCGCCATAACACGGACCTTATCTACCTCCTTGTATATGTCGACAATATCATCATTACGAGATCTAATGATCATCTCGTCTCTCTCTTCTAGGTTCTCTCTCAAGGATCTTGGTTCTCTTTCCTACTTCTTAGGTGTTGAAGTTATTCCACATCCTCAAGGTCCTCTCACTCTTGCATCGGGTTCACCTTGTAGGAATTAAATTCAATTAATTCTAGAATCCAGGAATCATAAATCACATAAATACAATCCTAGATTCATGTATCTCTATGACGATAATCTGAGAAACTGAAGCGGAAGCACTAACCTGAAGTAGCCATAATCGAACTTGAAGATTGAAGATTGGTTTTGGCCTTCCAAGAATACGACAGTCTCTTCTGATGCGTATGTTCTTGACGGGGAAAGAAAACGCAGAGAACTTAATCGTTTCTTGGGGACCAGACCATTTATATAAAATATAATCACTTTTATATTTATTATTTGGCCCTTCATCAAATAATAAATAACACTTGTGGCATATACATATTATAATAATAATTTCTACATTAAATATATATTTTGCCCACCATTAATTATTAAATTAATCTAACACACCTCTCAAAAACCCATCAGAATACCGTGCTCTCATCGGTAATCTTCAATCTCTCTCTCTCACACGGCTGGATATATCCTTTGCTGTTAATCGTCTTTCTCAGTTCCTCCAATGCCCGACTGAAGATCATTAGGCAGCCCTCAAAACGTCTCTTACGATATTTGGTCGGCTCTTCGTCCCAGGACTTCTTCTTCGTCGTTCATCGCCCTTCACACTCCATGCATTCACTGATGCAGATTGGGCTCTATTGTTTACTTTGGTCGCAATCCTATCTCTTGGAGCCCACGTAAACAACGCACTCTTGCCCGTTCTTCAACCGAAGCTGAATATCGAGCAGTTGCAGAAGTTCTTTGGGTTCAAAATTTATTTCGAGAACTTTCCGTTCCTCATACCGCTGCGCCGCTTGTATATTGTGACAATTTGGGTGCAACCTATGTTGCTGCTAATCCCAAGTTTCTCTCAAAAATGAAGCATCTCAGTCTCGACTATCATTTTGTTCGTGAACATGTTCAGAAGCATTCTCTTCGTGTCTCACAGATTTCTGGGGATGAATTGGCTGATGCTCTTACTAAGACATTGGCTCGTGCTCGATTCCATTCTCTCTTAACTAAGATTGGACTGACTTCCAGATCGTCCATTTGCTGGCCGAATCCTAAACGATATTTGCTTCCTATTTTATCTCCCTAATTTTAGTATGTAATTATCGTAATTGTATTTCCAAAACTTGTGGTTCAATTAAATCTTTGTATATATATACGGCTGTATTTTGATGAATAAAACACAATTCATTTTTCTACAATTCTCTCTTTTAATAATATATCATGTGCAAGAATTCTACTTCAAACTTTTTTTTTTCCTTGGAATTTTAAGATAAAATTTGATTTCACTCCATCACCAAAATCCAACCGAGGATGAATTTGGAATTAGCTCTAAGAATTAAAATTTTCATTTAAATTTCAACCTTCAAGGCTCCTATTTAGTGAAATGCATTTAATTGAAGAAACTTTTGATGAGGAGGGGTTGCTAATTTAGATTAAAAAATATTTGTAGTTTAATTTATTTGTTTTTAATTGCAAAATGGTCCTCGATATAGTGTGTAATTACCTTTATGTTAATTTAGAGAGTTGGTTCAGAGATCCTGTCTGCCTCATCCTCATGTGGTCCGGTCCAACCTTTTGAAATCCAAATTCATCCAAATTTATGTACATAACTTTTCTTGAAAATAATCTTCACCTACATTTATCAAATCTGTATACTCTCATTCCCCTTTTCATGTATAGTAATAGTATGACTCTCTCTCTCTCTCTCTCTCTCACACACACACTTACACTTAGTTTGGTAGGCTTACACTTGCAGCATACGTCTACGGTCTACCATCATTCATTCTTACTAGTACTCTGCCCCGTGCGATGCACGACCTCCAATTATATCTATCTTAAACTCAACTCAACTCATTTAACTCAAACACAACTCTAACTCAAAAAGGGGGTACGGTTTAATATAGTAGTAAATTATAAAGTAAAATTTAAAATGTAAAATATCAAAATTTTGAAATATTTCTTTAAAAATTACCATGTAAGTCATTGTTATTCAGTAGGTCGAAGGTAATCAAATAATCAGACATTGCAATTTCATACAGTAATCGTCTAACATAGGCGATTAAACATTTGTGTGCTATTATATGAAAGAAGGAAATAACCAACATGAATAAACAAAAAACAAAAAAGCCTATGCATTTAATTGAGCATCTCATTGATCTCAATGAGTTATTGAAAGATCTATTACACTTTAATACACAATCTACACCATATATATCATTTTCAAGACTCCTCATACATACAAAAATAGTTGTAAAAATTGAGTGAAGATTTTCGAGATTACAACTCCGGTTAGATTAATATTTAAATGTTGCCTATGTCTACATGCTTTTCTTGTTCAATGTTACACTACTTATTCCCCCTCACTCATAAATGAACAGCTATTTCACGCTTACTATTACCTGCTAGTGTGGATATTAATAATGCACAAAGCTCAAATTTCAAATGCTAAATGACAATTAAGCCAACAAATATCATCAAACATGAGCTTGATGTAGTCTCTCGTAGTGTTCCGCAACAGATCCAAGAACAGTTGTGGCAGATATATGCGTACGTACGTACCTGTCGATGGACTGTACGCTAATCGGAACCAAGAGGACATGAGCTCTGCAAGGATCTCTAGTTCGGAATTTACCAATATCGGTCCAGTGAATGATGATGCCTTTGATCCCCATAACTATGCTAGAGAGGTAACTATGCTAGAGAGATATATATGAGGAGACAAAGAAGTACAAATGAAAAATTGATAAGACAATAGGTATTTGATAGTGGAAGTTCATAATCGAAGCAGGTGCAGCGATTCCCTCCTTATTCGGAGGCCAATCGTAATAGCCTCTTTGTTTCTCGGCTGCCACCATGTTCAAATCCTTTCTTCCGCACGCTCGATCTTCCTCATCTTCATCATCGTCTTCTGTGAGCTGCAGAACCCGTCTTCTCAGTTCCCTGTAGTAGACATCATCCTCGTATTCCCGGAAAAAAACCTACCCTTGATTGTGGTAGATATATGAGGGTGCAAATGAAACTTCGGATGACATAAGATACGGAAGTTTTAAAACTACCCTTGATTGTGGTGAGAACAGGAGTTTTAAAAATGCCCTATGGTGAGAACGTGTGCAGAAAGAAAAGAAGGAGACGGTTCAATATGCAAATCTAAAACTGATATTTTTGCCGGGAAAAAAAAAAACTGTCATTTCGTTTTGTTTTAATATAATGTAGATTTCTTCAATCTGTAATCGACTCTATAGCTTCTTCATATAGCAAAAGTTATATTTTATGTGTGCATGTGTTGGCTTAGAAGTTGGGCTAACCCGCATGGCATCGAGTTTATGTCCGAACAAAGGTTCGAGTTTGGACTTGAAAAGGGAACCGAAGACGAGAAGCACACATTTTATGCTACGAGGCAACAATGGTGCAAGCCGTCGACAACCGAAGACTAGTGTGTTTAAGAATCTTACCTATAATCCGTTCAGGCGAGATATGTCGTCTTAGTAATGCTTAATCCGTCTAAACGCTAAGTATCTCACTTGCATGCCTGGTTTAGGCTGAATTAGTATAGTCGGAAATTGTGGATTAATCGGAGCATGGGCAAACTAAGCAGGTTGGACGGACTCTTAGAGGGGTGTATTCAATTCAGATTTTGCAGGATTTTTATGGATTTTAGAAATCTGTAGGTATTCAATTCAGATTTTATAAAGTCTTTAAAAATCCTGAGGTATTCAATGCAGACTTTTTAAAGTCTTAAAAAATCTATAGGTATTCAACAGTCTATGGATTTTAAAAGTACATGGATTTTGCTGGATTCTTTATTAAAAATATAAAGAGATTTCACTTAAAACCCAAAGATTTCTACGGATTCTCTGAAAAAAACTCAAAGTCACCATTTCCGCCACCATCTTCCGTACTTTTTATCTTTTCTCCAAATAATTATAGTTTATTTTAAAAGACATCCAAATTATGACTATCTAGTACAAAAAATTTGTTTACTAGAGTTTGCTTGAAAATCAATATTTTGATTTTTTATGGTTAAATTATTGCTACGATTTTTAAGGTTCAAGGAATTAAATAATGACTAAACTGAAATATAACATTTGAACGAAAAAAAAATAAGAGTATTTTTTTTATTATTAAAAATACATTAATTGGACTTCCTTTAAAATATGATTCTTGTTTTGAAAGATGGCATAATATGATGAATTTTGATAGTCCCTACAAACATATTCAAACAATTTGAATAAAGTTATTGGTTTTTTTTTTTTTTAATAATAATATAGATAATTTTATTTATTTATTTACATGTGTGACTTATATGCATTTATTTATATAAATAAATAGTTACAATAGTTCAGCGTCGGAGTCTATGGAAATCCATGAAAATTAATTAAAAAAACATATTCCACAGTACTGCAAGTCCGTGAAAATCCATCAAAATCAATAAATAGAGTCAGTCAAACTCTGTATAGAGTCTAGTCAAACTCTGCGCAGAGTCTATAGGTTTTAAAAGTCTATAAAAATCCACCTACTTTTCAAAGTCTATAAAAATCCTGCAAAATCTGAATTGAATACACCCCCTTAGTCTAGCTCTAGGCGGATTAGATTGGATTCAGAGTTAAAATTTGATTCGATTGTCATGTTGAAAGTTACGAGTTCTTTCTTTTTAAAACATTAACCCTAGACAATAAGGGCAAGTAAGAGGGTAGTCGAAAAGAACACATTTTTTCTTCTTTTGCAGAAACAACTCTATTACTTCCTCTGTCCCGCGATTCTTGCAATGTTTTCCTTTTTGGGACGTCCCAGGATTCTTGCAACATTTCCTTTTTGGGAAATAATTAGGGTGTTAAGTGTGCAATTAGTTAATTCCCTTATTACAATTAACACTACTAATTTATTTATATAAAAAAAAATATTAAAAAAAAAAAAACATTTACTCCATTATACTTCCCCACCCACTCACATTTATTCCACCCACAATTTTTTGGGGCAAAATCGATGAATTACTCTACATTGTCTCACTTCTCCTCTCACTCTCACTTGTGTTCATCGACAAGAAACCCTAATTTCACCCCCTCCCCCCCTCATTCTCTGCGATCTGCCATGGATCCTTCCATTGAACGTACTCCCTCGCCTCCACTGGCGTGGAGAACGACCCGCAACCGTAACCCCCCCGCCGATAGTTCACGGCGAGGCCGCCGCCGTGGTCCTAATCGGCGCAAATCCAATGCCTTCTTCCCTCTATACCCTACTGACTACAGCCCAAGCCCCCCACCCCCTCCATCTCGTATCAAGCTTCCCATCTCACCCGGCCGCTATGGCGAACTCCGATCGCCACTGCCTCCTGGCTGGAAAAACTCTTGGACGCCGCCACAGCCCCTATCTGGGGACGGCTTCGTTCGGAGGGCTATCTTGGATGCAACCCATCAATGGCCCGCGGAGAGGCCGGCGCGGCCGTGGGACCTTGATGACGCCCCAAGTGCAGATCTGAATCCACCAGCCCCTAATCTTCAGCCACCGTCGCCGCCGCCGCCGCCGCCACAGACAGCCGTTGATGAGGAAGGCTCCGTAGCCAGCGATACCATGGCCAATTGGCCAATATACTACTACCGTGATGGCCATCCTGTGTATTTTCCCTTCCATCCTACAACTGATGAATGGGCCGCTTGTGATGCTGCTGCCGAACGGGCTTGTGATGATGTTGCTAATGGGTGAGATCTGTCCTCTTTTAGATCTGTGTACTTAATTGTTGATGAATTGTTGATGGGTTCTCCTCTCTGATGATTTGGTGATGATGGCAGGTGATGAATTGGTGTTCTGATGCCTGCGGGGGTTCTGCTCTTTATTTTGCCCTTATTTAGTTGATGAATTAATGTTGTGTGTTCTGGGAAATACTCTATGTTTGATGAATTGTTGGTGGCTCTGTCTATTTGGGTTGGTTCCTATTTGTGTTCTGATGAATTGATGAATTGGTGTTCTGAATTGTTGATGAATTGGTGTTCTGTCCTCTTGATGAATTGGTGTTGTGATGAATTGATGAATTGATGTTGAGCTTGGGAAATACTCTCTGATGGATGAATTAATGAATTGATCAATTGATGAATTGGCATTTAAGCTCTGTTAGGCCTTATTTACTTGATGGCTCAGTCTATTGGTGTAAATTTATGCTGGTGGTTCTGTTCCTATGCTTGTTTGGATGAGTTGTTGATGAATTGATGTTGTGTGTTATGTGCCACTCTCTGTTGGATGAATTTAGATATTATTACTAGGCAAAAGTTAAGTAAAGTACTGCCATTTCATATATACATCAGAGATATATCAAAAGATGCATTTTCTATGTCAAAAGATGGTTAGTACACATCTTTTGAAAGCCAAAATGCATACAAAACAGCATATGTTCATGTTATTGCATATGCATCTACCAAAAAACCAAAAAACCTTGACCTGTTAGTTGTGTCTTTACTGCATGATTGTTTCATTCAATCTGTTGCATCCCAAATGTTGAGAAGGCTGCTTCTAGGCCTGTTAGTTGTTCTAACCCTAATCTTGCAACCAATTGCTCTATTCCTCTAATCTGTCCATGCTCAACAAGATAATCTATGCTTGCCCTTGCCAAGTCCATGGGAATTGTGAGACTAACTGGTAATATCCCTTCTCTAAGCAATCTGTCCTTTCCCATGTGGGGTAATTTGTACTTGTTGTGACCTTGCACCTTCATGATCTCTGTTAGGCAGCCTTGTAATGTGAGGAATACCTTGTTTAATGTCATTGGAGGTAGCTCATGAAATGCTTCTTTCACTGCATTCACCAAATCATCTACTGTCCTGCATACTCTTCTGTGTTGTAGAGATTGAATGGCACTGAAAAAGCCTAAATCATTGATGTTAGTGTCTGGACTGTTTGGTGGTTGTTGAACAAGCCTAATGTTGAATCCTTGCTGTGTTGCTGCTTCTCTAAACTCTGGATCAGAATCTGTTATGTGTGGCTTTGCATTATCTTGCTGGATAATGATATTCTTTGTTAATTCTGCTGGCCATTTGCTTCTTATGGCTGGGATTACCTGGTGTTGGTATGGCCAATTGGGCAAAAACTTGCATTAGTGTGTATAATTGATGAAGTGTTGTGGCATTAAAACAGGTTTACAATGCTCTTACTCACTACCTGTTGAAGTAAGCAGGTCTTGATGACATCTCTTGTAACTGATTCAACTGCTATTGTGTACCATGTGCCCCTGTCTCTATGTTTGCTCTTTCTCAATGCTTGTTTTTGACAAGTGAAAGGGAAACAACCTATCTTACCATCAAATAGCACACTCCCATCATCTCTTAACAGAGGCCTGCTTACAGCACACATGAACATCAATTTTCCTATGAACCTTTTTGATTTACATGCTCTGTAAGGCTCTTCTTCATCTGGTGCAAGGTAATACATGTAATTTTATACTGCTGGTAAGTTAATCTGTTGTTGTGACCAATGATGCAATGAAGTGTTATGAGCTGAGGTCCTTAGAAATGGGAATTCAAACTGGAAAAACATTACCTGTTTTTTCCTTTGGTTATGAAGAACCATTTCTCATCTATATGCACTATATTGTGCATAGTTGAATACCTCAGTGTGTTCATGACCCTGTCTAGCTCAAGGGCTTCTAAACTGAACCTAATCCTCAAGAATTTGTTGTCTTGTGTGAGTGAGGGCTTGATAAAACTTGCAAATACTCTAAACAAACCTGCCTGCCCCCATCTGTGCAGTGTTGATTTACTCACTCCCATCTTCTTTACCATGGATCTGTAACAGCCTCTCTCACATACATCTAATCCCTTTAACACTGTGTAATCAGGCTGCATTATTTTCTCTCTTTTTCTGCCTAATTTTTTGGAGACTATGCACACTGCTAACCCCTTATCTTGTTGATCTTTTGCAGCTTTCCAAAGCCTGCCGACTGTGAATCTTGTGATGCCAAACTTGGTTGCTGCTTCGTTGATTTTCCCCCTCTTAGGCTTTCCATTTGAAGAGGCTTGCATGAGAAACTGCACGCACAGATTCCTCTCTTCGTTTGTGAGATCCTTTCCCCTTCCCACCATGAAGAATACACAGAAGCTGCTCTCTGTCTGCTTCAATACTTTGCCACTGCTCAGACCTTCCTCTCCCTCTCACTCTCTGTTTTTTTTCTCTCTGGTTTGTGAGTTTGGTTGCTGGAAAATGGAGTAGGAAGAAGAGAGAGTGTAGATTTATAGAGTTGTTGAGGGGTGTACTTTTTCAGATTTGAAAGTGGCGCCCATCTCATGTTGTGTTAATTTCCCTCTTATATTTTGGATGATGTGATAGATTAGTTTATGAACATGTGCACAATTTGCCTTTTTTTATAAATAAAAGCTTTTGTTGATCTTGCAGTGCAATTTATTTTCTCATTCAAGTATTCATTCTAATTTGTCTAACTAGTTTGAAGGAAAAAAAAAATTATTTAATTAAAATTTAATATAAATACAGCAGTAAATATTATAAAAATAATTTCTGGAAATAAAAAATTTAATTACAGATTATATATTAGATTAAATACTTTAAACATAAATACATTAAACTACACTCAATACCCAACCCACTCACTTAAAACACTAATTACTCCCGTTTTAATTCCCGCGCCGAAAAGAAATGTTGCAACAATCCTGGGACGGAGGAAGTATAAGCTATTTACATACGAACATTGGTTGACCAAAAACATGGGTACTCCAAACGGCGTCGTATAGCCCAGCTATTTGTCTCTATTAGAATTGTCTTAACCTAAATAATAAACCAATTCAAAATCCAAACCCCCAAACACACACGCAGCAGCAGCAGCAGCAGCAGCTGCCGAAATTCCCATATAAATCCGCCCCCTTTATTCTCTCTCTCCTCTTCCACTCTCTTCCATTGGTGGGAGGGAATTCCTTCCAAAGGGAAAAATTCGAGAAAAGGGTTTTCCCCCCTTTCTCTATTTTTTCTTCCTTCCCCCTCTCCTCTCTCTGCGCGCCGGAGGAGTCGCCGTCCTCTGCTATTCCGATACGATTAATCTAGGTAGTTTTTGGAAAATTTTCTTTTCCTTTTTCTGTAGATTTTTTGGGGTTGATGGATTTGACTTCGCAATTGGCGGCTGATTCTCACGGCAACGGCGTCGTTTCGGAGCCGACCTACGTTTCGATGGTGGATCCGTTCCTCGTGGAGGCTCTTCAGAACCCTCGCCATCGTCTAACTAGTTAGCCTCTTTTTTTTCTTCTTTTTTTTTCCCTCTCTCTCGGTGTTCTTTGAATCAATTGTGCTCTAAGCTCGTTTAAATTGTGCGATTTTTGGCTGTGATTGAGAAATATTTGCGTGTTTATGTTGTTAGTTGCTATTGGTATAATGTTGACTAAGATCTAATTCGGGTTTGAGTTGTGTCAATGGGGTAGCTTCTGTCGTCGTCTGTGTATATGCGAAATTGGGTGATGAATCGATGTAGATCTGGGTTTGGAAATCTGAGTAGAAGAGGAATGATGGGTATAAGATTGCTAGATTGTCATGAAAACAATAATCTCGGGGATGCCGTGATTTTTAGATGGAGAGTAGAAAACTCATTAAGACGAAGCAATAATAATGAAATCAGGAACATGTTATGCTTCATTGATAGATAAACAGGAGCCCTTGATACTTTTGCTAATAATCTCTTTTCCTTTACGTGATTGTCATGGTAATGATAAATATGTACTATGAAGATCATTTCCTTTCTATTATTTTCCTGAGACCAAGATCATTTCCTCTCTTAGTTGTATAAGCTATTACATTGTATTTTTCAATACATCGTTTTGTATTTGTGATTGTTATGCTGCTTGTCTTGTCTTGTTTTGTTTTTGCTTTTATCTTTTCTTCACTATTGTCACATGTGGAAGTGTTTCCCATATTGCCATTTTATTCTCACATTTGTTCATTACTCCATTATACAACAGCCAATGAGAATACTAGTGGTTATTTTGTTACATAGCTCACTGGATGAAGTATTAGCTTTTCCATATCTATGTTTGATCGACTTCAGAATGTGATGATAACTTTATGGACTTGAATCTGCAGTTCTACGCATGGAGCTTGATATGCAGAAGTTCCTGCAGAATTCTGACATACAACAGTTTGAGTTTCCACACTTCCCAACTTCATACCTTCGTCTTGCAGCTCACCGTGTTGCTCAACACTACGGTTTACAGACTATGGTTCAGGATAATTCCGTGGATGGCCAAGGAATCAGGATTCTGGTTTTAAAGAAGGCAGATAGTAAGTTTCCTTCTGTTTGCTTATCAGATGTACCAGCTAAAATTTCAGAAAACGACAAACTTGATCAACCCAAGATTGTCATAAGATCGAGGCCTAAAGGTTCCTCAAACAACTCCAATGAACTGGGACTTAAACGCAACCCAGTAAGATCAGTGGAAGAGAGGAAGGAGGAGTATGACAGAGCAAGGGCTCGTATTTTTAGTAGTCCAAGTAGTTCTGGGTCAGAAGATTCGTCTTCTCAGGTTGGTACTGAAGTGAGGAATCCAATTCTAAACGAGAATGATGTTACAAGAAGCATTGCTGTCGATGTGGATAGAAGTTCTTACTTCAGGGAAGTAGGTAATCCTTCTAGAGTAGCCATTCTTAGGGACAGAGAGAAGGAGAGAAGCGACCCTGATTATGATCGCAGTTATGACAGGTATCTTACTTGAATCCTGTTATTTGGTAGAAGAAGTCGAGTTTACAGGCACATGAATATACCTTGTATAAGATGTTAAAGTTTCTTGGTTTTGACAGTTCAGTTCTTATTGTTCTTATTGTTTGATATGACACAGATATGTTAGGGGCCTGCCAAACAACCAGAACTTCAACGTAGCACCTCTCAACATGCAGAAATTCCTGCCTCCATTTGTACATTATGATTCCGTTTTCCCTCACCATGGGCAGATGCCAACACCTCAAGCTTCTCTTAACTATGGTAATCCTATGGTGGGCCCTTACTGTGCCATGGGCTTGAATCCTGCTTCTACCGATGCCTTGTATGTGCAGTGGCCAACTCAATCCATGATATATGCTCAGTCGTACGATCAACTGAGGCATGCCTTTTTTCAGGTACGCTGCTACTCATCTCTCATATAGAAACATCAGCTTCTCATGTAGATGATAAATATGTTTCGGTTCGTACTTCTCTGATGCACTCATCGAATTGCTTCCCGTTTGAATTCATTCTACTTTATATTTCCATTCTTGCAATTGATGACTAATTCATTGTACATACCAGGCTCCCTTCTGTCAGCAGCCCCTGAGTTTCGATTACTCACAGAACCATCGATGACAGTTGGAAGTGACTCTGTAGTAGGGAGAGGCCGTGTTTAGGGTAGTAGTGTTGAACAAAAATCGAACTTCGTCTTGTGATTTTAGTTTTACCTTGTCTCGATTCTCGTTCTCGTTCTCATTTTGTTGTAAGATTGTAGCAGAAGTTCAGTACTGTACCAACTAATATGCATTTCAGGAGACCAAACAAACCTCTATTCATATTTTTGCATTTCTTTTTCCTGATTTAGATTTTCGACTGTCGGAATAATTTCAAAATCTTTGTAAAAAAAATTAATTTTACCGTTGATCGTTTATTATTTGGGGATCGATTTGAATAATAATAAGTGCAAAACAGATGGGATGGATGTGTTTGGATAAAATAAGGAGAACCGATAATAATGGTGGTCGTGCACGCTTTTATTCAATGCCTTACCCCGTTGAAGTGAGACGGAGACGGAGGGTGTCGTACCAAATAAGACTAATAGGGTGGGACGGAGGGAAGTATTAGTATATAATTAAATTGATGTACAAATTTTAAATAAAATAAAAAGTATGTTGTTGGATGAATCTGTGATTATAATTTATTAGTAGTATTTAAAAGATTTTAAGATCACGTATCTAATTGAGAATTAATTGTAGATCGTGGTTCGTAAAGCTTAAAATAGCCAATAATTATTAACTAAAAAAAGACCATTAAATCTTGTTGAGTTGACCATAAATGTTTATTTTCTTAAACAAAACTTAACCTTGTAATAATATACCGGTACTTTTTTTTTTTTTTTTTTTTTTTTTTTTTTTTTTTTTTTTTTTTTTTTTTTTAACATTTCAATTTCACATACAAATTGGTTTGAATAAATTCTGAATTTTGTTATATAGGAATACAAATGAAGTTAAATTATTGAAAATTCGAATCTACATTATGCAGTAATAAATAAATGAACAAGAAATTGTGGTTGTAGTAATTTTTTACTACCATCGGAATCTCCCAATTCTCAGTCGTCGCCGGTGGGAAAGAGGGTTAGTACTTTCCGGCCATTCGCCGACTCGAAATCCTCCGAATACGGCCCCCTCTGCGTCGGCGGCGGCGGCTGCCTCATGTAAGGATGATCGAATTGCCCGTTCGGCGGCGAATTCCCGAAATGCCTAAACTGCTGGTGGTGGTGGTGGTGCGCCGGAGCTACCACTGCCATCTGGTGGTGGGGGTGGTGGGGGTGGTGTCCAATTGCCGCGGCGGGGACCTGGACGAAGGGGAGGAAGTGGTCGGAGGGGGAGCGGGTGGGGTGGAGGAAGTGCGGCGGCACGGGGGAGCTGGCGAAGAGGTGGTCGGTGGCGGGGTCCATGGAGGCGGCGCCGCCGCCTCCGCCGCTGGAGATGCTCTGCATCCGCTTGAGGTAGAGGCGGTACTTCTGGAGGTGGCTGGCGACGTTCTCCCTGGTGAGGCCGTCGACGCTCATCAGCTGCATAATCGTCTTCGGCACCGCGTTCTTAATCCCCAGATGCGTCACCGCTTCCACGAACCGCTTGTGCAGCTGCGGCGTCCACACCAGCCGCGGCCGCTTCAGCGTGCGCGCCGGCTCGTCGGAGCCTCCGCCGCCGCCGCTGAGGTCGGCGGAGTCGAATTCGGCCGAGGAGTTGCGGTGCGGCGGCGGCGGAGGCGGCGGCGGCGGGCGGTGGTGGTTGGGAATGTTGAAGGCTAGGGCTAGATCGGGGGTAATTAGGGATTGGGAGAGGGGCATGAGCTCCTCCGGCGACGGCAGCTCCTCATCCCATTTGGAGAACCAGTTGGAATCTTCTTCCCTCATAGTTGCAGTTGCAGCAGAAGAATTACGAGAGAGAAAGAGGAGAGGGAGAGGGAGAGAGAGGGAGGAGGGGTGATCGAGGTGGATCTTGTTTTCTTCTTCTTTTCAGCTTTTATTAAGGTTACTGTTGTTGATGCTCTTTTCCTTCTGATTTTTTTTGTGCGTGTTTCTGTGTGTTTTTCTGTAATGTTAGATTTTCTATTTCCCTTGATTTTTGGGCTTTTTTTAATTATAATTAATTGTTTTTTTTTTTTCCTTTCGCTGTGGTGTTAAAAGTGATTGAAAAGTAAGGATAAACTCTTTTTATTTTAGAAAACAAGCCAATTAAAATACTCCATGTTACAATTAAAAAAAGAAAGACTAGTAAAATGGATGAAGGACATAATAACTTGGTGTTAAATTTCAAAAGAGGGTATTTTTCTACGTTAAACTTTGGTAGTAGTATATGAGTAGGGTAGTTTTGAAGTACTACAATTGTTATTAAAATACTAATAATTGTGGTTACCGTATGTAACATGGAAAATTAAAAGGATACATAACCATTTATATAATGCATTATTAAAATAATATATGCACAAATATAAAGGGTAGAAAATTATAATACCCCTTTTCAAATCAACAATGTACAAAATACCCCTTTCTTACAAATGATGTACAAAATACCCCTTTTATTATTTAATTGAGGTGGGTCCCACTTATTCAAATAAATTTAAATCAATAATGAAAATTAAATATGGGAGTTTGTGATGTATTTTTTGACTCCATGGGGAATGGGGATTTGATTCCCAAATAAACAAGAAGAAGACAAAAAAAACTTTAATAATTCACCACCCAAATACCCCACCCCCCCTATTAATAAGGGTGTTGCCGGCAGCAACACCACCAACACGCCCAACTCTCTCTCTCTCTCAGCTCTCTCTCTCTCTCTCAACTCTCTCTCTCGGCCCTCTCTCTCTCCACCTCCCACCGGCCGGAATTTTTTTTCCGGCATCTCTCCCGTCTCTCTCCCATCTCTCTCAAGTCTCTCCTATCTCTCTCTCTTTTCCGGCAACCCGTCCCGACACCGGAGAAGTCTTCGAATCCGGTCGACGGTCGAAAACAACTAGGTAATACTCAATAAGTACATTAGTCTACGTAAAAAAAAAAATATGATTTTTTGGCCAAGTTCACGCCGGAGACATGTTGCCGGAAAATCCATCACGCCGGCGTTGTATCACGCCGGCGTGATGGATTTTCCGGCAACATGTCTCCGGCGTGAACATGGCCAAAAAATCCTATTTTTTTTTTACGTATTTTAGTGTATTTTCATTTTAAATTTACAAGTTTATATTATATGTTAAATTCAAATTTAATTCGAAAATTTTCTAATCTAATTCGAATTCAAATTTAAATTCGAATTATTCAATAATTATGTGGTTTATTTGCTAATTAATTCGTAATATGTTATTTGAAGGGTTTGTAGACCGGAGCTTGGCCGGAAACAATAGTATTCACACCGGAGACGAAGCCGGAGACGAACACCCCTCGAACACCGAATTCCTTAACTAACAAAAATGGTATGTTTCCCCCATTATTATGAATTGTAATTGTAATTTTTATTGTTATATATGTCCTAATTTCAATTTTTGTGCATCTTATAATGTAGTATATATGATCTTAATAATTGTTTAGGAAAAAAATATAATCGAATGTTTAAAAAAATATATGAATACATAAATGAGTAGGAAAAAAAATATAAAATTATGTGAAAAAAAAAACGCCGGAGCATGTCGCCGTAATAGTGCATAACGCCGGAGTTATTGTTAGCCGGCGTTATGTATTTTCCGGCGACGTTCTCCGGCGTGATAGGCCCTAACATGTTTAAATGATATTTATTTTCTTAATTGTGTTATAATATAATTTTTAGTATGCAAATTTGTTTATATGTATGTTGATACAATTATATATGTATATGTTTGAAAGTAGGTTTTTTTAAAAATTGAGCATTAGTTTTAGAAAATATTAGGACTCAAAATATAGGAGGAATTATTATTCTTAAAATACGTGTAAAACAAACGCCGGAGAAAGTCGCCGGAATTAAGCATAACGCCGGCGTTATTGTTCGCCGGCGTTATGTGTTTTCCGGCGACTTTCTCCGGCGTGATAGGATCTATTATGTTTAAGTGATTTTTATTTTCTTAATTATGTTATAATATGATTTTTAGTGTGCAAATTTGTGTATATTTATGTTGATACAATTATATATGTATATGTTTGAAAATAGTTTTTTTAAAAAATTGTAGTATTAGTTTTTAAAAATTATCGGACTCAAAATATAGAAGGAAATAATATTTAAAAAATTCGGGTGAAAATTACGCCGGAGTAACCCTGCCGGAAAATTGATAACGCCGGCGTGATGTGACGCCGGCGTTATCCGTTTTCCGGCAGTGTTTCTCCGGCGTGATTTTCACCCGAATTTTTTAATTCTAATATTCAACATATTTGTGCCTTTATATTTTGTATTTGTTTTCGTATGTGCATTTGGAGTCGATTCTCATTACTAAACGTTTTATGTTTTCGTTAAACAGGCTCTTGTCCCGAGTGGCGCGAATGCCGCCCGTCTACGTCGTCCGGACTATTTCGACCAACGCTGCACCGTGAACCTGTACCACAGAACTAATATACTCGAGCATGTGGAGACAGCTTTACTAGCGGCAGGGGATGAACCACTGGTCGCACGATTCAAGGAAGAAGGCCCTTTCGGGCATTTTTTGGAGTGGCGCCCGGGGAAATTAAATCAATGTATGATAACAAGTAATGTCAAAATCAATAGAGAATACTAAAATAAGGGTACTGGAAAAAATCACGCCGGAAAAGTTGGCCGGAAAAATCCATCACGCCGGCGTGTTCACCCACCGGCGGTATGGTTATTCCGGCCACATATCTCCGGCGTGAAATCAACATATTTTATTATTTCATTTCATTTATTCCTAATATGCTATATTTTGGTTTAATTTACTCACATACCACATACAAATATAAAAAGAACTCTTAATATACATTAAAAAAAACAATAATTCTCGGTAAATAATTAGTACATTGCAAATAAATCATTAAATGAAACAATTTAGTATACGAAATGAAACAAAATAATTAATTCTACATGAAAAAAAAAATCACGCCGGAGACATCTCGCCGGAATGAACATAACGCCGGCGTGAACATAACGCCGGCGATATGTGCATTCCAGCGTGATGTCTCCGGCGTGAAATCAGTTATTAATCTTAATTTTTTTTTCTTCACATTATGCTATATTTTAATTTGATTTACGCACATACATTGCAAAAAAAAAATAAAAAACACTCTTAATATACATAAAAAACTAAAAAAAAATATACGTATAACATATCATTCATTCATAGCTCTCGGAAACTTGATGATATGAAAACATATAGTATGACACATGTAACAAAAAAAAAAAAAAAAAAAAAATGGCTTAGATACCGCCGGAGAAAGTTGGCCGGAAAATGCATCACGCCGGAGTTATGTGATGCCGGCGTGATGAATTTTCCGGCAAACTTTCTCCGGCGTTATCACGCCCGGAAAATTTTTAACACTGTTTCCTTTCTAATGCATCGTGACATACCTTTTAATATCGGATTTTGATTGCCTTTTCCTTGTATTTGCTCGTCCACGAAAATAGAGCTTTTTTTTTCCGGTGAAGTCGAAACAAAGAAATTTTTTCGATTGTGAATTCAGCTTCGATTTGCAACTATATATTGAAAAATTTTACATAGGATACCATTTTTTTACTGTTCATCACTGAAGAAAATTGATGGCAAATACTGTACAATAATTCAGATGCAGTACAATAATTTGTATCCGCATTGAGTGAGAAAAACATATATGCCATTAGTCACTTCAATCACATTGAAGTTAGTGGAAATAAAAAAAAAAATTGAAAAATCGATATTGTAATAAAAATTAATTGTAAAATAAATAAAGGGGTATTTTGTGCATGCTTTTTTGTTAAGGGGTATTTTGTGCATGGGTGTTTTGAAAAGGGGTATTGAAAAATATTATGACAATATAAATGCATACAGATACGTAACAATAATTGTCCCTTCATTTATTTTTATTTTATTTTGGCATGAAATATGGCGTGTGTAGTGCACGCGCATATAATGGAGCTTGAGCTAAAAAATTGTGACAAGAATATGAACGTAATTTGTACTTGCAGGAGAAAGTGATCGAGATAACAAGAAAATTAAACAATTATTTTTTATCTAAGAAAATATGTATACCGTCTCTTTCGATATTTTTAACTTTTTTACAACACGGTAGGTTCAGTATTTCGATGTACCGGTGTCCTGACCCACCCCTAGCCTCAATAGTCTAACAAATGAGTGTTACAACCAAAAAAGTTACTTTGAGAAAATAATACTACTACCTTATGATTTAGTAGATTGACTTAATTGACATTTTAGTTTATTTGAAAAATTAAAACTTTAACTCAAAGAAGCAAACTAAAGTGTAAAGTTTGTTCTATCCAACTTTTTTAATCTCAAATTCAAGGGAAAAGTGGAAGTAATTACAAAGACATGAATTTACCTATATTAACTTCAATGTACTTGCAAAATATTACTCTAATTTATAACGAGCCAGCTTTTTTTCGCTTAAAGATGTCCCGTTTAATGATAAGATAATTTTCCAAACGGTAAAAGTGAAGTTTTATTATCGTGTTTAGACTAAATCATCAGTTCAATCTGTCAACTATTCATTAACTCTCACATGTGCGGGTATTCGTTTGTTCTACAACGTTTGCTATTTTTATACAAAATCAATAAATGTCTTACCGTAATGTTCCTAGTCAAGTTGAATCGTCAATATTTTATTTTTTTCCACAAATTTTAGATTCTATAATTTATTTAAGATAAATAAAATACGTATTAAATTATTAGAAAGTACACTTTAAATCTAATTAAAACTCCTCTAAGCATGTTTGCCCAAAAAAACTGGCTCGTTATAAACGGGATCGGCAAATTAGTTTTAGCTCGTTGTGGCTTGTGGGGGGAATTATTGATTAGTCCTGTCTTGGATGTGGGAATTATTTGATGCGATTTTAGTTAGATGTGACACTTTTACAAACTAAAGTTGTCATTTTCTCATAAAAACGCGATTCTTGCGAACTCTAGTATTCATCGTCACGTTAAAAGTGGGCCTTTTTCTTCTAGTGTTTAGTATTTTCGATCTTATCGCAACAAAGATTTTTTCAAAAGCTCCTTTTCTTTCTTTTTTTTTTCCTTTAAGAATAAAGAAAAAAGAAACCCTTAAAATATAGTAAAAGAAATATACATTCAAAGGAGTAAGAATTAGATTTGCTCAATTTAGAAATATTATTTGTTGAAGCCACTCATTTGTCCCACGTCGAGTTGAGAAATGTCTCAATAGCCAGGTTCAAGGGGATGAATGACCAAATTCTAATATGATATCAAAGCCAGGTTCAAGATCGACGATAAGTTTATTTGTTCATGGTAGAGCTGATGTCTTTCCAGCCTACTCGTATAGGGGCGTGTTGAAATCACCCATTTATCTCACATCGACTTGAGACAGGTCCCGAATTCTCTATATATATTGAATGACCTTCCTCTACAAGATCTTTAAAAGGGGTGAATGACCCAATTCTAATATCGTATCAGAATCAGATTTAAGATCGATGATGCTTTGTTTGTTAACAGTAAAGACGATGTCTTATCTTTTCAGCCTACTCGTGCAGGCCCGTGTTGAAGTCAACCATTTATCTCGTATCAACTTGAGAAATGTCCTGAACTCTCTATGGGGATGTTTGGTATGTAAGACTAGACTAAATATACGTAGATTGGATCATCAAATCTCGAATTCATTTAAATTCACTAGAAAACTAGTTTAAAAAAGACATATATAGAATTAAAATAGTGTAGAATAGTTTTATAAATGAATGAAATATTTGATTAAATATAATGAGATGGTGATGTAGCAAATAGTACTAAATTAAAAGATTGATGATGACCCATCTTTCTATGGTAGTAGTTAGATGGTCTTATCTTGTCTTAGAATGGAATTTTTTAGGTGGTTGATTGTGATTTGTGGGTGTGTTTATATTTAATACTAAGTGCCCTATAATTGACTTTTTGTGGTTACCCAAAATCAATGATACAATTAAAAGAAAAATAATGTACCATCTTTTTCTAGCATGATCTCACATTCAATTTAACAAGTACCAAGTTTAGTTTGTTAGGTTATATGCATTTATGGGTTATTATCTATTTTGCATTAGGTCAAATGTAACTATTTGGATTATTATATCAACTTTTTGACAAGGAAAAAAAAACCCTTTTCACTACTGAATTATGTTTATAACGAGACAACTTTTACGGGTTTCGAGAATTAAGAGAGTCTTGATTAGAAATAATGGGTAAGATTTAATATTTTAATACTGATTTTTAAAATGAATGAAATATGAGTACCGTGACTCTTGAGAAACATACATAATGTTTAAGTTTAAACGAATGATTATGTCACGACTTTTAATTTGATATAAAAATTAAAATCTTGAAATTAAAATCAATGAGACCGTCTCAAAATGGAAAATAAGTGTTTCTTCTAAAATAACCATGTTTCTATTTTGAGGCGTGTTATTCAAAATGCTCAATTTTTTATTTTGGTCCAACAATCTCATGTGCACCGCACCCTATTGACCCCTTAATACACTACATTTATACACTAAACCCCCGTTTTAAGTATGTGGACCACCATATTATTATATACAACAAACCTCAATATTCTTAATACGCGTGCCCAAAAAAAATGACAATTTCGACTCGATTCCTTCGTGACGTGACCTTTAAATTTATTTCGTCAAAAGAAAATAGTGAACTAATAATGATTTGATATTTCAAGATATCCCATTTCAATGATGTTTACAAGCATCAGATTCCATTTCACTCATGCACCACTATGAGTGTGACAAATACACAAATTTTATTTCTGAAATAATAATGGATAGCTTTTCACTATCATTGTACTTTTTTCATAGCAAAATGAGAAGCAAAAAACAAACAAACAACAATCAGAAATTGTCATGATTTTTGAGGCCTAATTAACTAGCCAAAAGAAATTTAGCAGGTGGTAAAAGTGCCACACCCTCCCTCTCTGAGCTGCTGTATTTTCTGTACACCCCCTTCAGTTTCTGATCTCCGGCGAACGAATGCAACGAGACGAGCATCTTCGCGCAAGCCCTAGTCGAGCAACACAAGCAACGATCATCGCATCGAGGAAAAAAGTCGAGTTCTTGAAGCTTAAAAAAACATAGTTTAAGATTCTTACATGAGCTCTTGTTCTGAGAGGCCAGTGTGCATTTTGAGTGTTTCGTTCCATGATGGAGCCTTGTGCAATGTGGATCTCGCTACGTAGACTGCTGAGGCTGCAATCGTTGAAGGAGCATACATGAGAATCGAGTAGTTCATCATCCCGAGCTCAGCAAGAAAGTAGGCCATATTCTCCACCTACACAAATGATCATCAAATTGATCAAGCCTCTCAACAAATTATCGATATTAGCAAGAATTTCACGTTCTCTCTTACATCGGAGCCAGTCATTGAAGCCTTAATGAAGCGTACGAGGAAAACATAAGGCGTTGGAATGGTCAGGTTCCATTCGAGCCGGCCTAGTATCCTTTTCTCCATGATCAAGACTTGCTCATTAGTGAAGCTTCTGTCCGAAATGCAGACCAAGTCATTTACCTGAAAAAACAAATCAAGAAATCTCAAAACGGATTAGTACTCCGCAAATTAAGTCGATCAAGTCCAACATTCTACGAACCTGAGGCGCCCATATCTCTTCGTATTTGGAAGCAACGAGCATCGAAGCCATGCCTACCAACTGCAGCTCCTTCCTTGAAATAGCCTTCAGAGATAGGAATCTATCGATGATGTTGATGGTTAGGTAGAGCGTCTCGAGGGAAAGCTCGAACTTGTAATGAATTTGAATCAGCCAATCAATCAGAATTGATCTCATTCTCTCAATGATCTCAGGCTGGGAATCCATATAATCATGAGAAGCCCTTCCCTCATTCTGCATAATCAACAACAAAATCACTAAAAACAATCCAAAATCCCACAAAAAATTCGAAAATGCACAAATATCTTTCATCTATATACCTCAACTGACTTGTAGAAGTTGTAAAGCTCCTCAACATATTCAACAACAGCCAAATCGTTCCCCGTATCCTTTGCATCGATGTCGATTATATTTGCAGCCTACAAGTGATCCCAGAAACCAAACATGATAAAAAGAGGGAGTTTACTTAAAACCACTAGGGATGTATCAACCAACCTTGCTTCTAGCTGTGAGAGCAGAAGTAAGCGTTAGAGCCTTCTTTTTCGACTCCGTCTTCTTCTTGAGAAGCTTGTTCTTGGCTGCAATTTCATTCGTATCCGGGCTGATTTCGATGATTTCCTTTTCCACTGGCCTAGGCTTGCTACTAGCAACTTTCTTCTGGGGTAGCCTAAGATCTACTGCCCTCTTCGGAATGGCCTCGTTTTCGCTATTTTCGAAAGAACTCTTCAAGATTCAGAACAATGCAGCGAGATTAAATAGAAGGGATGAATCATCAAAAGGTGGAGGGTAAATCAGTTTTAAGAAAATTGAACCTTGTTGGTTTGAACTTGTGCATTAGCAAGTAATCGAGCGCCAAAACTCCTAAAACATACACACACGCACACACACACTTCGATCAAATGCTGAAATTAATCCAAAGTTTCGATCTTTTTTTCTTTTATAGATAATAGTTTGAAGAATTGATACCTCGTAATAGGTCGAGAAATCCGAGGAATCGGATTGGCTTCAACCCCATTAACAGAGACAAGATTCCCGATGTCGCCCAGTGCGCGGCGGTTCTTCCTCTCCGCCGCCACTTTCTTCTGCTTGTTCGCTCCGGCGGCCGCCGCCGCCTCTCCTGCTAACTCCGTTCAAACACAGGCGACAATGGTTAAAAACGCAAGAGAAATTAATCCGGGAAGGAAGAAAGTAATCGTTTTTTTCAAGAATCCAATTTTCCAGAAACTCTCTATCTACCAAGAATAAGAACAAAACCTAATCGAGAAAAAAAGGGTAATCAAGAATCACCAGAAACGCCGTTACTGAAACGAAAATCTTACAAAAAAAAGAAGGAGAAGATAATGATTATGATGAAAATCTGCCATTTCGACTACCTGTTTTGCGTTGTTGAACGATCTGCGTCGAAGCCATTATCGAAATATTCCAAAAGAATTCCGAGTTCTACTTCTTGCTTTTTTCTGTCTGTCTGTCTCTCTCTCTCTCTAGAAAAGTGAGGGAAGATGGAGAGGAGGATGATGAAGAGATGCAGTTTTAAAGCGGCGATTTCTTTCATAATTTTCAACGGTCTTTTGTTTTTGAATTCTTCGACCGTTGGATGGGCATGATCGGACGGTCAAGATCAATTTAGCCTTATTTATGGCTAATGCGATCATCTCGAGTGTATTTGACATTTTTTCAATATTTTCCCAACTCTGGAAAAATCAGAATTGAAAATTTGAAAAAATAATATGTGCATTATTTTCCCCTTCGAAATTGTGTTTACCTTTTAATTAGTGATCAAATCAATAGTTAATTTCAATGTTGTACCTTCCTTATTAGTTATAACTAGTGCATCATGCAATTAGGGTTGCATACGAATATCGACAAGTCCGAACTCGGTTCAAACTTTTTCTATGAACTTCGAAGTCCCCTTTGTAGCCATTCGACTTGTTGCTAACTCGAACTCGGCTTGCATCCGTTGTTTTCAGAAGTTTATAAATACTTGAACTAAGCCTGTTTAGATATTAGTATTTGGCTTCGTTGATAACATATGCAAACTCGGCTACTAGCCTTTGCTCAGTAAATCTAATATCGAACAATTAACTTTAACTTCCACTCATTACAAATATTAAAATTAGTGTCGAAAATTTCAACGCGGATGAGACCCATATTACGTTTTTACGTGACATCTCATATTGCATCGTCAGATGTTTGACACGTGTTAAAACATTTCTAAAATCAACAATAAATAAAAAAAAAAATCATAAACAAAAATGTTAGGTTTGGAAATATTTTTATCACGTATCAAACATTTGACGATGCAATAAAAGATGTCACACCAAAATGCAATAGATAATCTCACCCGAATAATAATTTTGATGACCATGTTGAAATATAATAAAGCTTGGACCATTTTCTAACAAGTAATTCTTCCGTCTCATTTAAGATAATACTACGATTTCTTCAGAATACGGAACTTGTCATTATAATCGAGATAGACGGAGTAGTATAGTTTATCTGCTCGTCACATAATCATTTGAAGTATTACAATTTACAAGCCAACCTCTATGATTAATTTGGAGTAAATAAGGACAAACATTCCTAATTAATTATTGCACTTTTATTCACATGCCACTGTAGTCTTCTGACAAGCCTCACCAAATTTCTCAAATTAACTTTCCTTAAAAAAAAATAAAAAATCTCAAATTATAACAGCACAAAACTTAGCAAAAATCAGCACAAAACTCAGCAAAAAAATCAGCAAAAATCAGTAAAAATCAGCAAAAATCAGTAAAAATCAGCAAAATACATAATCAATTGGGTTATATGATGTTAGCCTTGATGAATTTCAATTAACAAAAACGAAGGAAAAATCATGGGGGAAAATCTGCATATTCTTGAATCGAATGAAGAATCTTGATTCTTCTATAAGGAAAAATCGAAGGAATAAAAAACTGTGGGGGAACGGGAATATTCACAAACTCACTCTCACAGTCTCACTCTGCATTGATAATTTGATAGAATCATAGAAATCAAATTCGTAGAAAAGAAGAAAAGAAGAAAAGAAATCAAACTCGTAACAAGCAGGCGACGCCGCGACGGCACGAACGGTGGAAGGCGGACGACGGCCGGAAGGTGGAGTGGTGGACGACGGCAGCGGGCGAATTGGATTATTGGAATAGGGTTTCTGTTCTAATTCGCGTAGGAGAAGAATTGAAAAAATAAAATCTTAATAATTTTAATATTCAGAATTAAAAAAAATAATTAATATATTATATATATAGTATGTGTCGGTCGGTCGGTTTTTATCGGTTTTCAGCCTCGTTAACCGACAACCGACCGACAACCGAAAATTTTCAGAAACACAAACCGACCACCGACCGACGGTGTAAAAAAACCGACCGCCGGCCGACCGAAACCTTCGGTTCGAATCGGTTTTTCGGTGTTCGGTCGGTCGATGCTCACCCCTAGAACAAATGCAGTACTATTACTAGAATCGAAACATCACTTTCTTAATCAGCTGATTTAATCTCGACCGTCTATTTACACGCTCAATTAACTCACTAGAAATAGGAGGGAAACGACGAGAGCCGTCGATCTCTCTATCCACAGATATAAATCACACCGTCTAGGTCTAGTGCTTCCTCTCTCTCTCTCTCTACTCTCACTCTCACTCTCTCACTGATCGGAGTAGATTCTTCTTGCTGCTGATTTCCTGGTGACTCTCGCGAACTAGCAGGTGATTTTTCTTTCGATTTTTTGTTTCTGGAGCTTAGATCTGTGCCGCATTTGCATGCTTCAGCTCTGTTTCTCTTTGTTGCTATTTTTAGCCGAAAATCGTAGGGTTCGGCCTCGAATATTGCGGAATCTAGTCACGATTTGTATTTTATCTCGAGGATTGGGTGTTTCCTGGTTCGGTTTAGTAGATCGTGTTGTTGATTGAGCAAATGTCGTGCTGGATTTAGAGATTCGTCACCTGTACTCTATTTTCTGAAATCTGGAATTATCGATAGATTGTAGAGTGTTTTAGCTGCGGATCAACTGCTGTCGAAGTAGATCTGACTGAGATCTATGAGATTTGTCGAATTCAATTGAGTCATTGGCTTTTCTTGTTCTAGTGTGAGATCTACGAAGGAAACGAAGTGTAGTTCAGGATTTTAGTTTGGCATTTGTAGTATACATACTTCGGAAGTACATATTTTGAATTTGAGTTTGTTGCTTGAGTTGTTTCTGATTCCTGTATACGTTTGGTGGATCTGGCTGCCTACAGATGATTATGGCGTTAAATTTATTGTCATGATTTCTTGTTGTAAGCGGCTGTTTACGATAACTCTTTGATTTTTCGCTTATTGTCCTTGGTTAATAATTGTTCTCATACATTGTTCGTTTGAAAATACAGGAAAATGAGAGAAATCCTTCACGTTCAGGGAGGCCAATGCGGTAACCAGATTGGTTCCAAGTTTTGGGAGGTTGTCTGTGAAGAGCACGGTATAGATCCAACTGGACGATATGCTGGGACTTCGGATTTGCAGCTGGAACGTGTGAATGTGTACTATAACGAGGCATCGTGTGGAAGGTTTGTGCCTAGAGCAGTGCTTATGGACCTTGAGCCTGGAACCATGGACAGTGTTCGCACTGGACCGTATGGTCAGATCTTTAGGCCTGATAACTTTGTTTTCGGCCAATCTGGTGCTGGAAACAATTGGGCCAAAGGGCATTACACCGAGGGAGCCGAGCTGATTGACTCTGTTCTTGATGTAGTGAGAAAGGAGGCAGAGAATTGTGACTGTCTTCAAGGTATAGTCTGTGCTTTATAGTAGTTTATTTAATTTTGTGGTAGATAGTTTGGCATGTTTTGACTGTCGTTTCTTTTATTTTTTCTCCGTAGGTTTTCAGGTGTGCCACTCTCTTGGTGGAGGAACGGGTTCTGGTATGGGAACCCTGTTGATCTCAAAGATCCGGGAAGAGTACCCTGATAGGATGATGTTGACGTTTTCGGTGTTCCCTTCCCCCAAGGTCTCGGATACAGTGGTGGAGCCATATAACGCCACCCTCTCAGTGCACCAGCTTGTTGAGAATGCTGATGAATGCATGGTCCTCGACAATGAAGCTTTATATGACATTTGCTTTAGGACTCTCAAGCTTACAACTCCTAGCTGTAAGTATAGTTTATCAGTAATTCTTGCATTTGACTTAATTATCTGTTGCCTAAACTTCTTTACTCCTCTAGACTCCAATTATCCATGCTTTATCCATTTTTTGTTTTAAGAAAATAATTATGTATAAAGGGATTCCTGAAAATGATCATGGCAGTATCTATCCACTACCTTAGTTTATGAAAAGTTATGATTACAACTCATGCTTTCATTCTTGGTGATTTGTGCTGGTTTGATAATGAAATGCTCTTCTTAAATGAAATGTTCTTGCTTAATGGTCCTGAATATGAAATGCTGCAGGATAAAGCTGGTTCTTCTTGTTTTCAAATATTAAAACATGCATTTAATTTTCTATGTGTTGCTGTACTGTTTTATTTTAAGCTTTGCACGGCATACCGAGCTGTAGTTATATGGTTATTTATCTAAAAAGTTCTTTGGTATATCTTCTTTATTTTCCGGCTTCTTTGTTTTCCGGGTTTGCAATTGATTGCACGAACTTTAGCCACTAATCTTTTACTTCTCAAAAGTTTTGTACACACTTGCTAACATATTTTGATGTTCTATCCAGTTGGTGATCTGAACCACTTGATTTCTGCAACAATGAGTGGAGTTACTTGCTGCCTCCGATTCCCCGGTCAACTCAACTCCGATCTGCGAAAGCTGGCAGTCAACCTGATCCCATTCCCTCGTCTGCACTTCTTCATGGTGGGATTCGCACCTCTCACTTCTCGTGGCTCTCAGCAATACCGTGCTCTCACTGTTCCAGAGCTCACCCAGCAAATGTGGGATTCCAAGAACATGATGTGCGCTGCGGACCCACGCCACGGGCGCTACCTCACTGCATCTGCCATGTTCAGAGGCAAAATGAGCACAAAGGAAGTCGATGAGCAGATGATCAATGTCCAGAACAAGAACTCTTCCTACTTTGTCGAGTGGATTCCCAACAACGTGAAATCCAGTGTCTGTGACATCCCACCACGAGGCCTCTCTATGGCGTCGACCTTCATTGGGAACTCGACTTCCATTCAAGAAATGTTCAGAAGAGTGAGCGAGCAGTTCACTGCCATGTTCAGGAGGAAGGCTTTCTTGCATTGGTACACAGGCGAAGGTATGGACGAGATGGAATTCACCGAGGCCGAGAGCAACATGAACGATCTCGTCTCCGAGTACCAGCAGTACCAGGACGCGACCGCTGACGACGAGGAGGAGTATGACGAGGAAGAAGAGGCCGAAGAGGATATGTGATGAAAATAGGCGGTATGCGGCTCTCTCTCTCCCCCCCCTCTCTCTCGCATTGCATTGTATGCGGTTTGTATTTGGAAATACTTGGAAGTCTTGTTTTGCTGTTGGTTTGTGTTATTCTGCTGTGAGGTCTGAAAACTAAGCCAGTTTTCTACAATATTTGGTAGTAGTGGAGTTGGACACAAGAAGATGAAAGTATGGGGAGGGAGGGTCTGTTATTATTTACCTTACAATTATGGAGTTTGCTGTTGTACTATGTTTTATTCCTCTCTCTCTCTCTCTCTCTCTCTCTCTCTCTCTCTCTCTCTCTCTCTCTCTCTCATTATTTATAGCTACTATTGAAGTGCTTAAAGCCCAATATCTTTATATTAGCTTAGGGCCCATTCTCTTTTTGGCCTTGGTTCTAATACAAATACTATATAGAAATGGCGTTTTAGTTGTGGAAGAAAGAGATGCGTTGAATGACAAAAAATGTGAAATTTAAAGTGCGATTTTCTTTTTTTCTCTCATTTTCCTTTGCATTAAAGAGAACATACGATAATTAAATGTTATGATAAAGTTTGTGACTCGCTTAATACTACTATTGTATATTCTATAGTGTAACATTCTCTTTTCATCATGTTAAAATGGTACCAAAAGTTTCAAATCACAAAAATTGTGAACGGAGGGAGCGTGTTTTATTTAAACAACTCGGGAGCAAAATGCTCACTTACACGTATTTAAAAACTCAATTTCAACTATAAAAGTAGACAAAATCTGGTAGCTCAAGTGTGATAATTTGGTAGCTATAAAGTTTCGTCTCGTCTAGAAGCTCGAACGAACGTGTAGAGTAGAGGAGTGAAATCACTTTATATTAGTTATCCCAATAGTAGCTCAACAGTATTCATGAAATTATCGGTCATTATCAGCTTTGCCGGCCATTTCTCTCGATTAACCCTAATTAATGTTAACTTTAATGATGCTCTCGAATTTTTTTTTTTAAAAAAAATAAAATAAAATGAAGGTAGTGTTTGTCGATGTGGGCAAAAACCCATGTTGTAGCTAGTGGGGCCCACATACATTTAAAAATACTAGTAGTATTATTGAATATTCGAATCGATGTAGCATTGGATTGGATAACATTTAAATAGTGCTAGCTTTTCATCATTCATTTCTTTTATTCATTCATTCTATTCTGTGGGGTTCTAAATCATGTGGAAAAGGTGGGAGGACGATTCCGGTCAAATACGCGTCTCTCTCTCTCTCTCTCTAACTATATAGTCATATAGATAGTAGCATTTGATTCTATAACTTCATAGATTCGAATATGTATTGCGATAATGAGGGAGTATTTCTCTTTTATCATGACATGACCAATGTTTTAAAACTAATAGAAAGTCGAACCGGCGAGATTTTCGATTTCCAGTTTTCAATTGGACTGGAATTAAACCAATTGATACCGAAAATAATTAGAAAAAAAAAATGCAAATTGAAACCATGAATGGTTTTTATTTCAATTGCTTCAACCGTTAGTTTGTTTCGATTTTTAAGACCCTGGTCATTGATCTCTTATTATTTACCTTGGTTTCTTCACATTTTTCCTATGTCAATCTCTAATTTGTTAGGTACAATAATTAATTCATTCATTAGAATGTGATGAGAGCTTGGCAAAAAGAGTTTAAGTCGAACACGATAAGAAAACTCTTTTTTTACTCTTTTAGAATGTCGTGGGAATAGAAAGAATTTTTAATTTATACTTACTTTTGACCTTTTCTTTTTCATGAGAGTTGAGATAAAATAAGAAAAAAAAAATAGTAACATAGCCTTGAAAAAATCCGGATGAGATCCTTTGTCTCCAAATTGATGTACCAATGGTGTATCCAATACAAAATTAGAAAGTTTTAAATTCTCTCTCTTAGTTGTCAATTTAAGTTTGGTTATTAGTGTGTGTCAAAACTTCCTAATTTGTATCGAGTACACCATTGGTACACCAATTTGGGACAGAGGATCCCATCCGGAAAAAATCCTACCTAATTCTTTTTTTCTCTTGGTCAATTGTAAATATGCTCTTCTAGTTTTACTATATGTTCCGTCCCGCATCAATTGATTTGTTTCATTTCAACCCAAGATTTTAGATGTCGTGTTAAAAGTGAATAGAAAAATGTTTACATTGAAAAATAAGTGTTAATTTTTTTCACTTTAGGAAACAATCCAATTTAAATGGAACGTCCCGATTAAGAAATGAAATAAAGTAAGACCGATGAATTACTTTTTCTGTCCATTTCAAGTTGAGTCGTTTTTCTTTTTCTTTTTTTTAAAATCTAATACATTTTTCCACATTTTAAATGATGGTTATATAATATTACTATTTGAGCATTTAAATACATTTTCCCTCATTTTAAATGATGGAGCATTAAAATTGAATTTAAATGCCGACAAATAAATAATACTAAATCCTATCTGGGTTGGTTAACTCTAGTCAATTAGTATAAAATTACATTAAATCATAACATCAAGAAACAGAAATAGAAAAAAAAAAAAAAAAAAAAAAAAAAAAAAAAAAAGCAAAATTAAGAAAAATTGATTTTCATACACAATCGATACACAATAACAGACAATAACAAAAATAGAGGATCCCATGTGAAAATTTACAGGTCTTTCATGTTCGATGTGTTAAACGAAAAAACACTGTTGATGCCATCACATTATTTGAACCTGAGAACTTTTCCAGCAAAACAACAAACGGCAAAAAAAAAAGGCTCATAGCTTTCTTCAGTTACAAAAAATGCAGCAAAAACTGGGGAAAAGATTGATAATTGAAAACAAAAAATGGTTATGAGAAAGTGTTGAAACATGTGCTCTCCAAATTGGGTTAGTTTAAAAGAAGTAGGCCCCACACCCTTATAAAACATGTTCTATTCTTCATTGTCACACTTTCTTCATTTTATTTTTTTTAAAAAATATACTATTAATTTTTTAATATTATTTATTTTTTTATGATGAAAATTTGTTACAAGAAGTGACCACATGAAGTCATTAAATAGCAAATATTTTAAATTACTCAACAATAAGTGAAGGCCACCTTCCCCCTTTTGGATAGAGTTTGATGAATTTGTGAGGGAGGGTTTTAAATTAGTTTTAATTAGACTATAGTATTTTAGTGAGATATTACTTCCTCCGTTTGCGATTTGCTGACATTGTTGACCTTTTAGTTTGTTTTGAGACATTGAACCATCTTAAAATACATCATTCCAAAACTTCAAAAAGAGCTAAACGGTTAACAAGATCAGCAAATCGTGAACGAAGGAAGTAATATTTTAATTTTGATGCAAGATTTTGGAGTGGAAGTTTGGTTGAGTCAAGAATAATTCACATATGCAAGAATTGGTCAATTTCATGCGTGTGGACCCCTATTTACTAGGGCACCCCATTATTGGACCATTTCTTAGAAAATTAACAATCGGACCGATACATTATGATTATATAGACAACGTATTATGATTTACGATAAATTATTTTATGGAAAACTCATTTTGTACTTGCTTAAAAATGCAAACCTAATATGGAAAAGTAAGTAACTTAATAAGATATAACATGAAACTAACTTGCATAAAATGTACTCAATTTTATGTGCAAGGAATTTCCCCCCCTTCAAAATTCTTTACAAACAAAGGAATATATGAAGAAAATTGTAGTCTAAAAGGAGGTCATAAATTTAGTGACCGTAGCAATAAACGAATTGCTACGGTCCTATAAATGATCGACTATCGACGTTTCTATGCTGAAGTCCGATTCGAAATTCTCGTTTCTCGAGGCGTTTAATGCTAAAGTAACCTGAGAGGTTAGCTACACTATTCCGCTCCGCTTGCCGTGGTTAGGGCAAGGAAGGGAAGCTCGACCGTTATTATAAACTACGGTTAAATATTCATTGAAGTTCACCAGCGTCGCCTCATGTGCTGGTTCCCTCGAGCAAGGCTCTGCTTTGGGAGATCGTGAAGCTCGACCACTTGTATCGTTCTCTGCCTCTTAGCTGTCGAGAATTCAAAACTATACGGTTATTATATATACGAATGAGTAGATACATTCAATCTTTGATTCAACGTAGAATACTAAGTAACGAACCGTTTTCAGCTTCTTGATAGCGCTCGTGAAGTTTCCTCTTAGCGTCCTCTAGTTTCATCCGATGCGAAGCTTCAATGTTTCGACTCGATTTCTAACAAACGAAACATTGAGATTATACGATTGAATTTTATTTGGAAAGTTTATCATCGTTAAACAAAATTAGTGCATACCTCCTGTTGTTGAGGGGCTGGTTTTCTCTGAATCGGGATATTCTCTTTGGTCCTCACGATGTTATTAGCATGTCGTTGCATGGCTGGAGTTGGCCTCGGCTTCGGCCTAACGGGAGGAGTGTTAGGTTTGCAAGGAGGAGATTGTTTCTTCATCGTGGATTCTTGATTTCTCCGATTTTCAGGCTTGGACTCCTTTGGAGGAGATCTTGAATTGTTCGAACTCTCGAATTTATGTGGAGGGACATCTGTTCTTTCAGGGATGCGCGTTCTGCCATTTTTCTGGTTCTTGTTCGGTTCTTCATAGTTTTGAAGATCTGAAACAAGTGGACGAAACCCGAATCAAATCATGACGGTTGCTTGTGGGGAATTCCGATAAAGAACCAGAATAGCGAAAGAGAAGCATGAAGAACTCAGATCATGATAAGGAAAATTACTCACTTCCATCATCATCCATGCCATCAAAGAACTTCACGAATCACGATAGGGAAACACGAGATCGAAAATAAAGCCAAGTTAGTCGATGTGGAAATATTTCGTTTACGGACTTTCTAAATAAAATTCGAAAGATACGAAGATATAATACCTGAGACCACTCCACTGATGCTGGATTAGCAAAGAAAGCTCCTTCGTCTAGAGGCGGAGAAGGAAGCCCTTCTTCTTCTTCGTCCTCATTATCGACACCAGGTGCTTTTTCAGATTCAGGCGTAAGATCTGCACGTACAATATTCGAACGAAATCAATCCTCAAACCCCAGAAACCTAAGAAAATTCTGGATTAAAATACCCGGCTATTTAGAGGCCGTTTAAGGTTACCTGCAATGGCTTGAGTAGCAGCAACCCAAGCATCGACCATCTCTTTCCAGTCCCTGAATTTTAGGGAAGCAGATCAGATATTCATCAAACGGAATCAAATATCTCGCATTACCTAAAAGAGGATGACCGACATAAATGCAATGCAACGTGTCAACCAAGATCCGTTCTTTTCATCACAAAATACTATGAATTACGAGGATGATACCACGTGTAACCAAGCTCTGTCATTTCTAGGGCAAAACAGTATGAACTACGAGAGTAAGACCACGTGTAACCAAATCCGCTCTTTTAGGCCAGAATTAAATGAACTACGAGGACGAGACCACGTGTAATAACAATGTAGTAAGTAAACAGAGTTCAATCAACTTCAGAAGCTCGGATTCAGTCAACACGATTATGCAGATAACAGATAAGGTTACTCACTCGACTAGCTGCTTAACTAGACTCCGGATCTCCTTCGATCCGTGCTTTCTTAAAGCATTGACAGATTTTCCAATCTCTGTTGCCT
The DNA here is from genome assembly GCA_029379335.1 of Thymus mandschuricus. Lineage (NCBI taxonomy): Eukaryota > Viridiplantae > Streptophyta > Magnoliopsida > Lamiales > Lamiaceae > Thymus > Thymus mandschuricus. The sequence goes on along the minus strand of CM057081.1, from coordinate 1,841,397 downwards.
GAAGTAGAAACAAAAAATCAGTTAGAATTAATCCGTACCACGAGCTGTGAAACTATGCTCGAAAGAACACGAATCTCGAACCTTGAGAACCTCCACAGACAGAGGCATCAACTGAAGCCTTCTTAGTGAGTCAAACAGCATTTCCTCAGACTGCAACAAACAAGATAACTAGGTTGTAATAAAAGAAACCTAAAAACCTCAAATTTACCATAATCAGCAAACAATTAGGTCAAATTTATACAACAAAACATCACTAACAAATGCATTAAACTCATAAATCTCAAACATCAAGAACACAGCCTCAATACACCATAGATTCATAGTTAAATCAAACAAGAAACTAAACCAAATGAAGAAGCAGCAGCAAACCTTTTCTTCTCTCTCATCAAGAATCCCTCTGATCCTAGCAACCTCTTCAAGAAGCTGAGATTCCTCCTCAATCTCATCAGTCAGTGCTTCAGCATCATCGTACCGGTTTTCGACATTCGTCTCCACATCATCCTCTGTGTGATCATCATCTTCATCATCACCTCTACTGTGGCTAATCACCTTGCTCTCCTTGGAATCCTTACTCCCTCCACCATTCTTGTACTCTCCACCGCCACCGCCGCGGCCGCCATTTTCGACAGAGAGCTCAGCTCGGTGACACGTGAAGAGCAACTCAGCAATCCGATCCCTCTTCTCCTTGAAATCGTAGGGGCAATCCGAAGCAGCAACCATGATTGCATGCTCGATTATGCTGAAGATGTCGGAATCTGCACTGCTGAAATAATCCCTCCATTTATCAAGACTCACTGAAATCTTGCTCATGGTTGAACAAATTGAATGGGAATTTTTTACTTTTCCAATTCGATTTTTTTTTTTCTTTTTCACAAACCCTTGTTTTGAAATCAAACGAAACACTCCTTTTTGGGTCAAAGCTTCGATTTTGATACCACCCACAAAGCTTAATTTTGGATTGTTCTTCAAGAATTGGAAAAAAAAAAAAAACTTGCTTCCTTTTTTCTTTATTTTCTTTTCTTTGTCAAATTATTTCGATGAACTGATTGAAAAAGAAATCAAGAACTTGAATTGGGCAGTGAACAAATGATCAACTGGAGTTTCTCTATCTCTCATAAAAAAAATCAGACAAGAATTTCTATTGAAAATCTGCAATTAATCTGCTCTGAAGAAAATTTCTAGTCAAGGCAAGAAATTGGAGCAGGTGAAATTCTGAATTTAAAAATGAAATAAAATGAAATGTGTTTTTCAATGGGAAATCAATGGTGAAATCCAGAGAAAAGTTTCTTTTCTTTTGCCGGTTGAGGAAATTCGGAGAAGAATATATGTCAACAGGGTGATGATAGACTCTCTCTCTCTCTCTCTCTCTCTAGGAAAGAATGCTGAGAAAGGGGAGAGAGAAGGCATTAAATTAATATTTTAAAGATTTTTGCTTCCCCTTTTCTTTGTAGAGTTCAATTAAAACTGGGTATCCAAAATTTCTTTACTTTATACTATCTCAATCTCACTAAATTAGCCACATATTGAAACTTTTTTTGGCACGCCTTTCCACCGAAATTTAGTACGAGTTTTACGATATAATATTCTAATATTATATCGTAAAACCCCTACTAAATTTCGGTGGAAACGCGTGCCGATGTGGCTAATTTAATGAGATAGAGATAGTAAAACACAGTCACACAGATAATCATCGACATTAACAGTTTTTAAAAAAAAAAGTTATTAAAAAAAAAAAAAAAAGCTTCAGACAGTTCATTTTCATGTCGGAATTTATTACAGAAACCGTTTAATTCGCAGTAAAATAAAAAGAAAATCTTTAACTTTGACTCTTTTGTCGAAATTTACCTACATAGAAGAAGACATTTTGTTAGCTAATTTTCCATTTAGTCCTTCAATTCTTGCTTATTTTAAATTTTAGTCCCTCTTCGAGTGTGGCTTCATTTTATGGTAATTAGTTTCAATTTTCATAATATTCATGTGGGAAAGTGAGTATAATTTAATTGCAATTGGAATTGGATTTTTTGAATTATTTTTTAGATGTTGTAATATTTAGTTAATTAAGAGATTTTATTAAATCAAACCACTTGAAGAAGCCATTTTTTCACATTCACTCATTCAGGAATGCTCCCTTATTCACCGTCGGCATTCTTAATGTGTCAACGGATGATTGAAATATATACTCTAACTCCTTTTAAAAGGGAAACCCTAGCACTGCCACATCAACAGTGAGCACGTTAAGTATGCTCACGGTGAGCAGGGGAGCGTTTCTCTACACTCATGATTTAACTTTTTTTTTCCCCAAAATTAAAACCAAATTGCCTCAAATTCAAAAAGTTATATGTACTATTTAATTAATTATGAAAGTTAAAAAAAACACCACTTTATTTTATATTTTATTATTTATTTAATTAATTAATAACCATGCATGTCTCATAACAAACAATATTATGTGTATTGGCATTGTAATAAATGATTCAAATTTTTCGTATCGCGACCTTTAAATTTTTCAGTTATTTTTTAAAAAAAAAAATACAAGATGAGATAAGTATCATCTCAAGGTGGAGAATATTATTTTATTTTATTTTGTGCAGGAAGAATAAATTGAAGAAGGAATATTCAAAAATAGAAAGTGTAATAATGAAGTGGTAGACAAGAATTAGTGTGAATTACTCTAAACTTTGGCTATTAAGGAAGGTGATTTATTTCTATTAACAAATAAAGAGCTGTCAAATTCATTGATTTTTTTTTTTATTGTTCATGATTAATTTAAAATCCTCCCTCAATTAGTTACTCACCTCAAGCATGTTAGGACTAACTCACTTTATTAATTACTCGAACAATAGTACTCGTTGCGTCCACGAAAAATGTTACTAGTACGTAGTTTCGGCATGCATTTTAAAATATATTTTGGTAAAGCAATTTTGTTAAAAAAGATGCAAATAATTTTTATAAAAGAGTAGGTGAGGCCTGAGGGGAATAAATATATGAATTATTTTATTGGAAGAAAATGTGAGTATTGGATTTGTTGACGTTTTTGTGCATATTAATAATATGTAAATTCCACGTGTCGACACCTCATGCGTGTTTCTATTCATTCATTCAGTAGTGTGTGTGTAATTGGACACGTGTCCAATGGGTACGGGTAGGGGCGGATGATTCGGATACTCGGCGACCCGAATTAGAGCCTCGCGCTTATTTCGCCCCGGGCCCACCACATTCAATTTAATTTAATCTTTTCTATTCTTTTTTTTTTTTTATTTTATTTTCTCACTATTTCAAAAACTTGTACTCTTCCCGTCCACGATTTTTAGGGATCGATTTTTTCGTATATTCACAATTTTTATGACCTTTTTATGTTAGACAGTTGACTCCACATAAAATATTATCATTCTGTTTCATTCATCTAGAAATAATTACTATTTTCGCTTGTTTTATTCATTCACACTACTTTATTCACCACAATCACTTTTATCTTAAAACCTATATCTAAAAAAAAGATATTCACATATAAATGGACGGAAAACTACATTATTACGATACATTAAACTTCGTGTCAGATCCTCTGGCCACTGAATTGCATAAACATCGAAGTTATTTTCTTTTCACTTTTGATAATTACTCATTATTTGAATGAGGAAATGTCACTTTATGACTTTCTTCAATAGGTGTTGGATACAATTATACAAATACTATAATGTGTTCCTCTCTGTTTAATTAATTGTGACTATTGCAATTAATTCCACAATTTAATTTATGGGGCAGTGGACTTTTTCTTTCTTTCTTCTTTCTTTCTTTTTTTTGTTTTTTTGCAAAAAATATTATTACATCAAGAAAATCTTAATAAATGGATAGGCTCAATATAATGTATAGAAGATCTAAAATTGGTACATATACTTAATTATTTCGAACAAGTTTAATACTTATAATATGACACCTCTTTTTCTCTCTCTCTCCCTCTCTCCCTCACACACACATACACACACATTGTGTGAGTGAGAAAAGATAGGATGAGGATGGAAAGAGTGAGTCATCCCATAGCATTTGCATCTCTAGATTGACATTTGGATTTTAGTTTCTCCAAGTAGTTGCCACCTTTTCTTTATAACTCCTATATCACAATCATCACCAAATCTTTTTAAATAAAATAAATAAATAAATAAATAAATAAATAAATACAATTTGCCTCTCATTCATACCTTTTATCTTTTTTTTTTATGAGGGCCTAAAACTCACCTACTTTCAATGTGCCAATTACTAACGCCCTTTGTTTTAATACATCAATATATATATAATACCGATATGCATCCCGATCCTACGTGGCATCGCATATGATTTTCTTGAATATTTTCGAATATTCTCATTGATTTGGCTTATTTTATATTTATTCACAATGAATTATGTCCCACATCGATTTTTTACGAAAACTTAACAATGGATTACCTATATAAATAGATCCATATATTTCCACCAAAATTCATCTTTAATTTGAGAAACTACATAATTAATGTAAAAATCTCAAAAACAAAAATCAAACGATATATAATAGCGTTAAGGATCTCGATCCTACGTGGCAACACGTATTTTAAGAGAACTACAACTAAGATTTTTATTTTTAGTTTAGCATTTAACATATTAGTAACCAAGTAATAACCATTAAATATATTCACTATCAATTGTCCCATGTTGATTATATAGAATTTTTATAAGAAATTAGTGACAAAGTATATATATAAATAGATCATGTACCTTCATCGAAATTCATATTTGATGTGAGGAAATACATTACTAATTCATGCTAACGTTATATCGAACAACGGGCTAATAGAAAATTTAACGGACAGATCTGCACTATTCATGCTAACGTTATATCGAACAACGGGCTAACAGAAAAATTAATGGGCAAACTTACACTATTCATGCTAACGTGACATCGAGCAATGAGTTAATCGAAAAATTGTGATATTACGTTTTAACTATTTTTTTTTAATTGTCACAAGTAACAGGCAGATTAAAATATTTTATAAGAATTTGTAATAATCTATTTATCTAAGTTTATATATTTTGAGGAGAATAACTGTTATAATAAATAATGGGAGATTTAACATCATACCACGTATAATTATTTGAGAAATGTTAGCCTTTATCGACATATTTTTATTTCAGTATACATGTTCGACGGGTGCTTTAGATATAAAATAAATACAACTTTCTATCAGTTTCATCGAAATAAACAACGGGTAACTTGATATATTTTGATATTTTTCTTTTATATTTTGCTTAAAATTAACAATATAGAGTAGAATTTTGTTGTGACTTAGTAAAACTGGTTATTTTAGAAATGTAAACCCTAACTATCCTTTTTTATTTGGTCAAAAAGATCCATATGAAGGGTACTTCAGTTAAAATAAAAACGGGGCGGCTTAATGTATTTTTTTTTTTTAAATAACATTATAAAGTGATTTATGTCAAATTTTGACGGGATGAAATAATCGTAAAAATATTCATTTATTAACTCATTTCATATTACCACGAGTTCAGGGTTGCTTGAAATAATTAATTTAATATACAAAATTATGTATTTTCATTAAAATTTTATGTAAAATCACGAAATAAATTGAATCCCGTCGAATTTTGAACTACCCTAATTTTTTAATTACCAAGTAATAATCATGAATTCTGTCCCACATCGATTTTTTACAAAAACTTAACAATGGATTACCTATACAAATAGATCCATATATTTCCACCAAAATTCATCTTTAATTTGAGAAACTACATAATTAATGTAAAAATCTCAAAAACAAAAATCAAACGATTTTTATATGTAAAAAACTACCCTAATTTTTTAATTACCAAGTAATAATCATTAAAACTATTCACTATCAATTGTCCCACGTTGATTATATAGGATTTTCACAAGAATTAGTGATAAATTAATATATAAATGGGTTAATGACTAGAAAAACCCCAAACTATTCCTATTTTATCAAAAATACTCTAAACTATTGAAAATAACCAATTAAATCCTAAACTATCAATTCTACCATCATCATAATTTTCCGGTGACGGACTACACACGTGGCATGCCGGAAGCCACGTCATATTTATTTATTAATTTTTAATTAATCTTTAATGTCCACGTCACCACCTTCGGGGTGGGCGGAAGCTCGTCTTCGACCGGAAAGAGGCTTCCGGTGAGCACCTTCGCCGGTTCCAAAAAAGGGAGGAAGATCGGAGTTACAAAAGGTGGTGATGTGGAAATTAAAGTTTAATTAAAAATTAAAATATGACGTGGCTTCCGACGTGCCACGTGTGTAGTCCGTCACCGGAAAATTATGATAAGGGTAGAATTGATAAAGAATTGATAGTTTAGGATTTAATTGATTATTTTCAATAGTTTAGAGTATTTTTGATAATAGAGGAATAGTTTAGGGTTTTTTTAGTCATTAACCCTATATAAATAGATCATGTATCTTCACCAAAATTCATATTTGATGTGAGGAAATGCATTACTAATTCATGCTAACGTTATATCGAACAACGGGCTAACGGAAAATTTAACGGGCAGATATGCACTATTCATGCTAACGTTATATCGAACAACGGGCTAACAAAAAAATTAACGGGCAAATTTGCACTATTCATGCTAACGTGATATCGAGCAATGTGCTAATCGAAAAATTGTGATATTACGTCTTAACATTTATTTTTTAATGTCACAAATAACGGGGAGATTAAAATAATTTATAAGATCGTAATAATCTATTTCTCTAAGTTTATATATTTTGAGGAGAATAACTGTTATAATAAATAACGGGAGGTTTGACATTCATACCACATATAATTATTTGAGAAATGTTAGCCTTTATCGACACATTTTTATATCAATATACATGTTCGACAGGTGCTTTAGATATAAAATAAATACAACTTTTTTTATCAGTTTCATCAAAACAAACAACGGGTGACTTGATATATTTTGATATTTTTCTTTTATATTTTGCTTAAAATTAACAATATAGAGTCGAATTTTGGCATGACTAAGTAAAACTATATAGTTATTTCAGAAATGTTAACCCTAACTATCCCTTTTTATTTGGTCAAAAAGTTCCATCTGAAGGGTGCTTTAGTTAAAATAAAAATGGGGTGGCTTAATATATTTTATTTAATTTTATATTTTGATTAAAATAACATTATAAAGTGATATATGTCAAATTTTGACGGGATGAAATAATCGTAAAAATATTAATTTACTAACTCATTTCATAGTACCACGAGTAACGGGCTTCTTGAAATAATTAACTAATATACAAAATTATGTATTTCCATTAAAATTTTTATGTAAAATCACGAAATAAATTGAATCCCGTCGAATTTCGACGGGTATTGCACTAGTTTCTTTTAATTCCTACTAATTAATAACCTTTTGTTTTAATTCCTAATAAGTACTCACTGCGTCTCAAACTAGTTTGTTTCGTTTTATTATTATAATAAATTCAGTTGAATGACAAGTGAGATAAGGCGGCTGGGACGAAGGAGTAACAATTTTCGTTTTATTTTTTTTTGCAATTATTCTCAAACAATAAAATTATATTGATAGCTATATATAAGTAAAGAGTCAACTCCTTTTGAATGTGATTATATGATTGCTCAATGCCGTCAAATTATATATAGTATTAATTAAGAGAGTAGTCAAATTTATAATCATAACTTTATTTAATACTTTTTTTGCATGGTCAATTTATTAATAAACATTAATGAGGATACAACTATTTAATTACTAGTATATATATATATATATTTGAAATTTAACATTTTTATGTAATTTATATTAATTATATGTGTTAGTAACAAAATAAAATAAGCCCCAATAATATTATCAATTGAGGGTATATATGCTTATTCTAAGAGATGAGCATGTGACAACTCAAATCCCACTTTTATTTCCATAAAAGCCTTTTAAATTATATTAAAACAAATACCATATCTTAAACTATATTAGTCATTTAATTGGTAGACACTAACTATAATCACTAATTTATTAATTAAATTTCCACTACCTTTAAATTGTGACCACTTAGTACAAAATGACCAAAGATAAATAGACAGCACCACAATTAGATCATTTTCCACATTAAGTTTTACTTTCTTCTTTTTTTATTTATTTAACTCACCTACCCCATCGATTATATATAAGCAAATCATATTTAACGACTTAAATTTAAAAGTCGCGTCACGTAGGATTAAAATTCGAAAAATTTAGTTTCGAAACACAACCACCACTTTTTAACATTTGAAGTCATCAAAAGGGAAATTCTAGCACTTTCATTATATGTATAGTTTGCGTGTTTTAATGAAACATTAATAAAAAAAAAAATGTAAATATTTGAGCACACAATATTAAATACGAGACTCTGATACCATTATAAAATTTCACTTGTGATTCCCGATAGATAGTTTCATCTTAGTTCAAAAACAAAATATAGCTAAGAATTTTTAGTGTCGATCTATTTAAAATATATTTATTTGAAAATTGACTTTGAACCATTCAAGATTCTTACCTTTTTCTTGACCTTATCTGAGGCAAAGTCAAATACAGTTCAATTTTACATAAGACGAGAATTCAAGAGGAAGTAATTAATTCACCTTTCTTTCTCAACTCCTTTTAAGAATACACAACCAAACTAATTCATATCCTTGATTCCTCTCTCTGTCACATTGATAACGAGCTTATACGATGTACGATAAACAATGTTAAATCAGATAATTCAGAGTTCCAAAATGCATCCCATTAGATTAATTATTTCTTTATTTGGAAATACGAAGGAAATACGAATGTGGTCAATGTTCAACTCTGACTTCTAATGAAAGTGAAAACTAAACTTATTTAATTAAATTTTCCTCGACAAGCAACAACAGAATTAGTTTCACCAAATGCATTGAATTTGAAAGCAGCTTAAAAAAAGGTCAAATGAAATTTATTTAATTGAAATATTCTTTAAGAAAATCAAACAATAATTTTAAACAGCCATTAATAATCATACATATCTCCATAGACTTTATGTTGACACTTTGAGCAGCCACCATCCTGCGTCGGCGCATCCACTTAACTATGGTCAGCAAAACGTATACTTTTTCGATCCCTCGAATTTATTTATTACTTCGAACGACACGAGTTTTAAGAAGAAACTATAGTATATTACGTCGTGTAGTTAGTTGATAAATCGTATAGTAAAAAAGTTATTCTATCATTAATCTCGTTGCCAAAAGAAACAAAACGTTGGAAATATCGAAACAAAACCATACCACAATAGCATTATAAGTATAATTGTTAGACTAAAAAAACTTATAAATATCAAGTCCAAAATTTTCTGCAAAAACTTGCTTCGAGTCAAGTATTAAAAACTCATAATAAAAGAGAGATTTAAATATATAATTTACTCCACCATCATAAGTAAAGATTCTAATACAACTGCATTCATATTTCCTGCAATCTAACCTTAGACCATGTACAGATTTCCAGTCACTATACAAAATTTCATCGAAAACGGCGGAGGCGCGAGAAGCTTACAAGTTCATGAGCGCCGTCAGGTCGTTTCTGTTGATCTCCCTCTGATCTTTCTGCCCCCTTCTTCCGAAAGCTTTCTTCGCTAGCATTCTCTTCTTCTCCTGCAGCTGCAGGATCCTCACGTCGATTGTATCCCTAGCGATCAGCCTCACCACTTTCACGTCTTGTTTCTGCCCGATTCGATGAACTCTATCCATGGCCTGTTCTTCGATTGCGGGGTTCCACCATGGTTCGAGCAGATACACAGTCGAAGCAGCGGTGAGGTTGATGCCTGCATTAGAAGCTTTCAGGCTGGCGAGCAAGATGGTGGGGCCCTCGGGTGCTGGGACTCCGAACTCTTTGATCACTTGGGATCTCTTCTTTGCGTTCATTGATCCATCTAAGCGGATCACTTTGAAACCGGCTTGTTTTAAGGGATCTTCAAGTAGGAGCAGCATTCTCCGGAATTGGGAGAAGACGATTGATTTGGAAGATGGGCTTGCGTCTCGAGAAGCTGATAGAAGTTTTAGAAGTGCAGCGACTTTGGATGATGGCCGTGATGATGAGCCTTCGGTGGAAGGTGTTTGAGAAGGTTCTGGAGGGGCTTTGAAAAGGTCGGATTCTGAAAGCGGATGACGGCACATTGGACAGCAGGGCTTTGTCCGTTTTATTGTTTTCAGGATGCATGGCTCGCAGAAGATATGTGCACAGCAAGTTATTATGATATCCGTGGGTGGAGAAATGCATATCGGACAGTCAAAATCTTCTCCATCTTGTAACATAGAAAGCAACTTTAGCAGCAATTTTGGGTTGTTCTTCACATCTGCATCAATGTGTAAAATCATACATAAGACACGAATAACAATAGGCAGAAAATGCATACGAGAGCTACGAGCTTATTAGAAGTGGGGAATAGACAGACACTTGATAAAACTGATGGTTATTAAACTAGCCTGGAGATCACTCATAACATTTAGTCGACAAAGATCAGAAGCAACAACGGAAATAACAAAAAAGGAAAATCATAATAAATGTATATACACGAGACCATGACAAATTATTGTGAAGAGGTTTGGCGTAAGGAGATATAAAATGCAGTTTTATCAGAGATAAATTACCTTCAATTTGGCTTTGTGGCAAGAGAGCTCTAAGGTCCGCAGGGCACAAGGCCAGATCTGTGCAAATTTGACGAAGCCTAACAAGGATGCTAAGCACAGTAACATAGTTTCTCCCCACAGTTTCATTAGAGATATAGTCTTTAACAATCTTCTTGGCCTCTTCCTCCATCTGATCATAAACCCTGCGTTCTTCTTCACGAAGGTCCACAAAAAAGGTTTCTATGCTTTTAGATGGCAGACCAACCAAGTCTTTCTCTTTTGTTCGCCTCAAAGATATAGTAGCCATAAGGACCTGAAAAAACACGGCAAGGTGACATCATATATTGTTCTCTGATGTTGAAGTAGGAATTTGAAAATAAACTTAACACCATCCTACATATAACTCTACACAACAAAAGTAAAAGCACCATATTCACCAACTCAAGGTAAAAAATGATCTTAGTTCGCTGTCTTAACAAGGATAACCATTGGTTGAGGCATTTCAATATTATATCTTGGAACACAGAAATATTCGAGTTACCCCCAAACTTATAGAGTTTAATATTAAACAAGTTAGTGAGATTTGACACTGAGAGAAATACTAAAGATTAATGAATATTTACCTGGAGTCTGGAGATACCCTTCTCATCTCCTCGAGCAAGCGGTCGTTGTATTAAAGTATTCCAAAGGTTTTTCATAGAAAGAGGTTCGAACTTCAAAAACGCCACTAAAGAGAACAAATCGTAGGAATTATTTTGCACAGGTGTTCCAGTGATTGCCCATCTACGTTTAGAATTCAGATTAGTGACTGCACGACTCTGTTGAGTGTTTGAATTTTTAATCACATGCGCCTCATCTAATATAATTCGTCTCCACTCAATCTTTTTAATAGGAGACTCATCCCGGGAATCCTCACTAGCCAGTGTAGAATATGTGGTAAGTACAATATCATATTTTTGAAGCTCTTTGGCATCTTTGGTCCTTTCACCATAGTACATGTAAACCTTAAAAGTCCCCTTCACAGTGTGTTCTTCTAACTGTGTCATCCACGAAGAGAAGACAGAAGGCGGACAAACAATAAGCGTTGTAGTGTTTGTCTCGGAAGAAGAGAATTTATCCAAGGCAGGCCTTTTTCCTTTTCTGTTTGCACCAAGATCTTCAGCTTTCCTCTTTTTCCCTGAAGTATCAGCCTTTTTCCTCCCCCTACCCCTCTTTGACTTCTCACCCAATTCCTCTTCATCTGCCTCAGCTACACTGCTAGATGAATTCACAACACGGGCTGACTTATCAAAAGCAATCAACGAGAGCAACGTAAGAGTTTTACCCAAGCCCATATCATCAGCAAAGATGCCACCTCGTAAAGGCTCTGGTCTTGTCACAGTCTGGAAATTAGTTAATTCATTCACGTAGACCCCATCTTTCTCTAGCCAAAAAGGAGGCAATTTGGATGAAGTCTCCCTACTAACTAACCATCCTAGCCCTTCTTTTTGATGCAAGAAGAGTTCCGATTTTATCATATCTTTTGGTGGCTCCAAAGGCTCCAACCTTTCTTTACTGACTTCCAAATCCAACAGTTTGAATATTTCATCTACGCTCTTCTCCTCTAAACTACTTTTTGTCTCTTTCACTGCCATTGCCTCAGACAGTGTAAATGATGCATTGCTTTCTGAGATTAACTGCAGTCCACCTCTAGCGATTGCCATCTTCACTCTCTCAAAATCTTCTATCCTGGCAAAAATGTGAATTTGACAGGGAATCCTGAATCTGTTCCCCTTTCCTGGGGGTTTTGGCACGATACCTGTCACATGCTCAACTTTATTAAACACGGACTTCAAACAATACCATATTCATGAACAAATTTAATTTCATACGAGAAACTAACTTAAAAGAAAACAAGTTTGCTTCCCCTCTTAAGTTTGTAGACATTACACATGACATCTGGTCTATCCTAAGTAAACGATGATTTCATCTCTAGTAGGCATTCATAACTTCAGCATAAATCCACATGCAAGTAGTTAAGCAGCCAAATCATTACAGCCAAACTCTTAAATTATCGATTCAACGAAAAGAAACACTCACTATAAGACTACAACCCATAAGTACATGCTGAAACAGAAGATAAATACTGCCCTTTTCCAACTTACAAGTCTAAATAGACGATTCTTTCCAACAAATATCATATTCTCAATCCTTCTCAAAATCGAATGCTACCCAAGAATTCCACTAAAACCGCAATCATAAACCAGAATTGCACTAAACACACAACCACCAAGAACTCAGACATTTGAAAATTCAAATTACCTTCAACATTGATCGACCGACTATCGATCAGAGGCGACAATACGGCGGCGGCCGCCCTCTCTATGAAGCCCACCTGCACAGACAGCATGTTGAGAACCTTAATCGCGTTCTCGTCGTGCGGGTTCAGCTCGTCGCGAACCAAACCCACAAGTTCCCGGCCGCTTATCGTCCCCTCGTAATACCGGAGGCCGACAATGTTAACGATCACGAAACCGACGAGAAACGTGTCGGCCTGCGACGGCGTTCCGCCGGAGTCGGCGGCGTCGCTGACAGGAGAGACCGGCCAGCCATCCAATCTCATGAACCGCTCCACCGGGTCGCCGCGTTCCTCGTTCTCCACTTCGATTGCATCCATATGGGGAAAAGGGGTGCCGATTTAGGGTTTCCTCGATTGGGATTTCGAGAGGGTTTTGCCGTTTCTGGGGAATAATTCGAGGGAGGGTTTCTCCTCTCTTTTAAGCGGTTTGAAAAGGAATGAAAAGGCGGGTTGAGAGAGAGAGAGAGAGCTGAAGCATGTACGTCACGGCCACGGGTGTGTATATTTACACTTTAACCCCCAATCTTTTTGTTATTTCAAATTTTACCCCGTGAAGTTTGGGAAACCTGGCATTTATGTCCACAAATTTCAAATTCAAAATATTGACTCTTTTAAGCGGTGAAATCAATGTTTTAAAAACCGAATCGGAGGTCGAACCGGTGAGGCTTCCGGGTCATGGTTCAACCGGTCGAACCGATTAAACAATGGTTGAACCGCTCTTTAATTCAATTAATTATTAAATAATTATTATAATAAATAATTACATGATATATATAAATATATGATTAAATACATAACTTATAGGTTTAAAAATACTTTAGAATCATAACAAAGAAGTTTATTCTTAACATAAATTAAATATCATGTCTTGAATTTATTTTTTATGACGAAAACTTATTAGTTTTATTTAATTTTGTAACTCTTAGTAGCTATAAGTAGAAAAAATGTAAAATTATTTTTATTATCATATGATGAGAATAACTTAAATTATGTTAATAGGTTCTTTTGAAAAAAAATAGTCGATAAATAATTGAGAATTAGAATAAGAGAGTTAAAATAGACATAAATATTAAAAATCACACTACATTTCTTATTTAACATGCAATAAATATATTTAAATGTTGTGTTATAAACAATTTAGTGTTACAGTTGAGATGGTAGAGTTTATGGACTTTTATCCAATTGGTCACAGGTTCAATTTCCCATGAAAACATTTTTTTTTAAAGTAAAGAATTGAACCAGCCGGTTCTGTAAGAACCGGTCCGGTTTGACAGTTCGAACGGTTTTGACCAGTTCGATCCGGTTTCGGCAGTCCTAAGGCGGTTCAACCTGACCTCCGGTTCAAGGGTCCGAACCGGACCGGTGCCAAGCCGGTTCCCGGTTGAACCGGTCGAACCCGCCGGTCCGGTTTTTACAACATTGGGTGAAATAGAGTAAACTAAAAATGAATGTGTATACACATTTGGACCCCAAAATTAGATACTTTAACTTAGATGGAAAATATTACTTTCTCCGATCCATTTTATTTAGCTTTCAGTCTAATTTAGATGTTCCATTTCAATTGATTTGTTTCTTAAAATTGAAATGTGGATCTTTAAAATCCCGTATCAAAATAAAATAAGCCAATTAAGAGCGGACAGAGGGAGTATGCCGTAGTCAGATTTAATTGTTTATAATTGACGTGACCATTAATATATTAAATTTTCAATATTATATCAATATACACATTCAATACACATTTTTTGGGTAATTAGATTCAAAATTGTCTTTAAGCATTTAGTTATTTCTTAGGTTCTACACAATCTAATCCCATGTGTGTGTAAAATATTAAAATAGGGCATTGCTCAAAAAATAAAAAGTAAAAGGTCCACGACGCTGTTTACATCTACAAAGTAGTAATAGTTGCAGTAATTGCTATATCGGAAAACGTTTCCTTATCCATCGTGGGCATAGTTAATGTGTCTACGGTTGATGTGACAATACTATATTTGTAATTTTTTTTTATGAAGGTTTAATTTCTTTTGAAGATTATGCATTATTTGAGTTTAGAATCGGTAAAAGAAACTGCCTACTCTAACCGGTACATTTATGCTACACAATTTCTCTTCTGTCTACTGTTGGCGCACACCAACTGTTCGAGGAAATTCCCCACAGGCGAAATATCCCTATGTGTTCATGTAAAGACTCCATGAGAGAGAGAGAGATTCAGAGGGAAGAAAAGATGGGAAAAGAAGGGAGAGTGTATCCAGCATCAACAATGAAAACATTTCCAGAAATGAAGGACGACGAATCATGAATGAGATAACGAAGGAGAAACGTAAGCGCAGGATCCGACGTTCCGAACGTTCTAAGCGGTTGCGTTCTCTCCGCCACATTTTCCAGCCACTTCTGCTCCATCAATCCTTGCGTTATCTCCGACTTGAATATTCCAGGAGCAATCGAATTCACTCGGATATCGTATTTTCCCAACTCTAGCGCCATCATCTGATCAAAAGTAACCAAACAATCAATTATATGTAACACTACTATACATCATGCTACCTTCATGGATGTATATTGAGTATTTGGAACTACTTTTGTGATGGTGTCGAGGCCAGCTTTCGACGAAGAATAGGCGACGGCGCCCGTGTTGTAAACTCGATTCTGGGCGACGTTGGTCGATATGTTGATGATCGAGCCACCGAGGCCGGCGTCTCGCATCCGTGCCCCGACAAACTTGGCGACGAGCCACGAGCCGGTATAGTTTGTTTTCACCACACTGTTCCATTCCTCCTCAGACAGGTCTAGTGATGATTTGTTGGGCCCTAATAGGAACAAGAACGTGGAGTTCGAGTCATCTTGAGTACGTTTGCATATGCGTGAATATGCACTTGGGATCCTTTGTCCCGAATTATGTGTCTCAGTTGTTCTATTAATTTTATACTTTTTTTCAAAAAATTTAATTATAATCATTTAGTCATCTCGAGTGTGTTTGCATATACGTGAATATGCACTTGGGATCCTTTGTCCCGAATTATGTGTCTCAACCGTGTCCCGAATTTCAAATTCTATTCATTTTATACTTTTTTTTTTTTCAAAATTTTTTACTTATAATGATTTATTATATATAATTTAATAATTATTTCTAGGTTCACAAATCCAAATTAGAGTATATACTTAATTTTTTAATAGTAATATGTCATAGTTTTTAAACTATGACATATTGCTATTAAAAAATCTATTTTTTTTCCCCATAAATGTCAATTATAATTTGTTATACAACGCAATCCTTTTATATATAATAGCAAAGCGGATTCGGAGCACCACGTTCATTCACGTGCCTACGTGGCGCTCCCTATGCTCTCCGTTCCTATTTATCTAAAAATTCAATTTATTTATAAAAAATATTATAAAATAATTCATACAAATATTTGTTCGATTATAAAAAAATATTATAAAATAAATCTATAAATATCCCATGCATATGTGTATATATATCAACAGAATTTGATATATTATTATTATTATTATTATTATTATTATTATTATTATTATTATTATTATTATTATTATTATTAACTTCTTCACTTCTGCAGCCAATCGTAACCTCCATTGCTGCAAATCGACATTTTTTAATGCTAAAAGAATCTATGTTAATACTAATACATGTTCCTATAATACATCCATATATAAATATTCTATTTCGAAATTCGATAGTAAAATAATTAATATTATTATAATTATATAAACAATAAATAACTAAATACACATTATTATAATTATATTTAATTTATATAATTATAACTAGATACGTTCCATTTAATTATAAATAATTATAGATACGTTCCGTCTAATTTATATAATTATAAATATTATCTAATTATAATTATACTATATATTACGTATTTATTTATTTTTATAATTATATAATTATATAACTTAAATAAAGTGATTCATATTAAATATTAACGTTAAAATTGATTATAACTATGTTAGACACCTTTGACATATTTTATTTATTAAAATAAATAATGGAAACGAGCAGCTTGAATTATTTAGATATAATTGACATTTTCTTTTTATTACAATAAAAAAAATATTTTATTTTAAATATCACTCTTATAAACCTACTTTTATTATCACAATTAACAAGCGGCATGAAATAACGACACGACGAGATAAAAACAATATAAAATAAACCACGAGCAATTTGACTTATTTTAATATTCTTCTTTTATTTGATTACAATAGACAACGAGCGACTTGACACTCTTATAAACCTACTTGTATTATCACAATTAACAGACAGCTTGAAATAATGGCACAACGAGATAAACCAATATAAAATAAACAACGAGCGACTTGACTTATTTCAATATTTTTATTTTATATTTGAGTACAATAAACAACGGGCAGCTTGACATATTTTAATAATTTCATTCATATTTTTTCTTTAAAATAACGTTATAAAGTGAGTTGTATCGAATTTTGATGGGAAACAAATACAACTATCATCAAAATATTCCCTACAACATAAAAGTAAATATAAGTAGATATTGTAACTATCATTATTAATAACTATAAATAACTATCATTAAAATAACTATATAAGTAGATATATCATAGTTTTTTTGATATATCGTTAAAATTGATTATAACTATGTGAGACTCTCTTTCACATATATTTTTTTTTTTATTAAAATAAACAACGGGCGCTTCACTTATTTTGATGTAACAACATTTTATTTTTATTACAATAAACAACGGGCTACCTAAAAGTAGTAATGTAAAGTGATTTATATCGAATATTGACTTTAAAATTGATTATAACTATGTGAGTCTCTCTTTGACATATTATTTTTTTTTATTAAAATAAACAATTAACATATTATAATATTTTTCATTATTATAGTATTTTATATAATTAATATTTACAAATATATGTATTTTAGATAAATAAGAATGACGGATGTAGGAATTGACACGTATGCATGTCGATCAAAGTGGTGGTTCGAAACAAGCATTTTAACTTATTTTGATATAACAACATTTTCTTTCTATTAAAATAAACAACGGGTGACTTGACACAATTTAATATTTTTCATTTATATTTTACTTTAAAATAACGTTATAAAGTGATATGTATCGAATTTCGATAGGATACAAATGCACATATCATAAAAATATTTTTTTTTAAACCTATTTTCTGATAAACACGAGTCCGAGAGACTTTATATTGACATTTTATTTTTATTACAATAAACGGGCTACGTGAGACTCTCTTTGACATTTTCTGTTTGATTAAAATAAACAAGTGTCAAGGACAATCTCTGTCTAACGTAGGGTTGTACCTACCAAAACCGGTCTTCAGCTATGGGTAGTTTTACGTCGCAATATCGAGAGTCACTAGGAAAAAATGTCTCAAAATTTTGATATGTGACGAAAATGGCAATAACTTCGACACGTCGACTAATTAATGTTGTGTATACGGAAATATTTCAAAAGTTGTGAGGTAGTTACCAATTCAAATATTTATACTTTATGCATAAAATTGTTATATTTGGATCTTATTATCTACGGTCAAATTTTCTTGATTTACAGAAGAGTGATTTGCAGGATGAAGAATGAAGAGCTGCTACGCTTAGAAGAGGAGCCGAACTGATTATTTTGGTCCGATTTTCTTATATAATTTTCATATTGTTTCATTTACTTTTAGTAATTTTTTTTTATTACTTTTAATTCTTTTTTTTTTAATTTCACGAGGAACTTGGCTTTGTCGATTTCGGCACCAAGTTGTTTTATAAGTCTGTAAACGTCGAAAATTTTAATATAATATGAATCTTCATTGGATTGGATTTTGGCATTTATTATTCTTAACTTTCTCTTATTATTTGTAAGTATATAGAAATCGAGGATCATAGTATGAATTATTTAAAAATAAATTTTACTAATAAAATATATGAACGTTAAACATAATTAGCACCCGTCGATTTTCGACGGGCAGTAAACTAGTTTTTTTAATACAATAATTAACTGATAGAAATTAGGATTTGGGACACAAATTTTGAGATAGAGGATCTCATCTAGTGAATATGCATGCGACGTACTATAAATTAAAATCAACGTTGATAAAAGTGACGGAATCATTGAAACCGAACCTCTTACGCCGGCGTTGTTGATCAACACGTCGACGTGTCCGAAAGCGGTCCAAGCTCTCTCGATGGCAGCCTCGATGGCCGGCCCGTCTGCCTTGACATCGAGCGCCACCGGTATGGCTCGTGGTGAACCATCACTAGCCACTCCACTAACATTTAGACAATGGATCTTGTTGATTTCGTCGCATAGGGACTCAAGCCTCTCGACTCTACGAGCAGCTGCAACGATCCGGCAACCGGCCTTGGCAAGATCGATGCAGAACTCAAGGCCGAGGCCGGAAGATGCGCCGGTGACTAAGACGATCTTGGCCGGAAGTTGGGACCATGGCTCCAATTGACATTGTAATTTAGTTGCCATTTTTGTACAAATTAGATTAATAAAAGGGAGGCACTAGAGATTAATTTATAGGGCATGATTGAGGTTATTTTTGTAAATTTAAAAGAGAAAGTAGTCTCTCACTAAAATAATGGCCTTCAATCAAAAAATATATATAACGATTTAAATAAACGCTCCTCTACCCACTGTAAACACTTTTAATGTGTCCATCGTTGATATGATAGGGATATAATATATATTTTGATATTTCTTTTTCATTAATAATACGTCACATCATGCGTTGACAGATTAAGAATATCCACGGTGGGTAGGTGATCATTTCTCTAATGATTTATATACTAAACAAAGTATTAATTTAATTAACTGAAAATAAGTAATGCTTATACTACTATCTAACTTAAGTAAATATTAAAAAACAAAAAAAGAAAAAAGAAAAAAGAAGAAGAAGAAGAAAAAGAAAAAGGAGTGATATATTGGATTAATTCCCTAAAAGAGGTTGAATTTGTGGCCATTAATTAATTATTATTGTAGGTAGAATTGCCAAACTTTTTAATTGAGATAAATTATTAACATTGACTTTCTTAGAGCATCAGCAGGGAAGAATACGTGACATGTGTGCTCTATGAGAAAAGTATGCTGACTAGGAACAAGAACGGAGGTTGCTAAAAAGTGTTGCAGCAGAGACCTGCTAATTAGACGGTTGCTGTTGTATTTTAATTGTTGATTGGACTATGATACTGTATATTTTAATCTGTTTTGTATTCTTAATTTGTTTCATTTTTCGTCGTTTCAACACGAATTTTTTAAAAAATCAATTTGTATTGCACCTTTTAAAATTATGATAAATACTGAAAAAAATAATAATGAAAGGAAATAAATAAAATTGGAAACAAAGAAAAATAAGAAAGGAAAAAAAAGGAAAAGAAATCCGAAATTGTAAGGAAAATAAAATAAAAAAGGAAGCGAAAGAAAAAGAAAAGAAACGAAAAAAAAAGGAAATAAAAGAAAAAAGGGAAAAAATATCAGAAAAAAGAAAAAGAGAATCGAAAAATGAGGAAAGAATAAAAAGGAGAAACGGAAACGGAAAAAAAGAAATTGGGAGAGGAAAAAAATAGGGAAAGAAAATCAATAAGGAAAAAAAAAAAGATGAAAAGAAATCGGTAAAAAAAAAAAAAGAAAAGAAAAATAATATTTATAAAAATCGGCCAATTCCACATCAGCAGCATCCGGCGAATCATGCGCCGCCACGTGGTGTGCGATCACCGGGCGCTCTGCCGCACGACGGAGAAATCACCGGGCGACGGAACGCCCGGTGCAAAAGCGCACGTCGTGCACTCGCCAACCACGCCAACAACCACTTGGCGTGCACACGCCTGGCACGCTCGCCGATGTGGATGCCCTTAGTTTTTACATGTACACATTAACCTAATCCACATCAATTGATGTGTATGATGTAAAATCTATCTTATTATATAGTAATAGTGTAATACTCCCTCCGTCCCTTTGGAGTTGTTACATTTCTTTTTAGCATTTGTCTCAAGCGTTTTCGAGAATTTTAATGATAAGTTTCAAAATAGTTTTTTTAAGATTTTTTCCTTTTATGAGATAGTAAAACACTTGTAGTATCTTGTAAATTTAAAAATTTCACAAAAAGATATTTTGAAACTTACCATCAAGACGCTCGAAAATGCTTGAGACAAATGCTGAAAAGAAATGTAACAACTCCAAAGGGACGGAGGGAGTACAAAGAAACACTTATTTGTTCACCGTGCATGGATACTATAAATTAATGTGTCTATCACTGATGTGATAGGAATAGGTTAATAGGTTTTTTTTTTTTTTTTTAAAGTTCAGATATTAATTTAAAATTTTATTTATTAATATTATGTCACGTCATGTATGAACACATTAAAAACGTTCAATGATGGAGCATTCCTATATATATATAAGGAAATTCATCATAAATACGTAACATAACAAAACTAAAAGGTACCTTGGCGATGAAAACATGTTTAAATATGATCAAAGCTGTGGACTTTAGAGTTTTTTCATATTTATAGAGAAGGGATAAATCATACACAATAAGAATTCACGCAATAATGATGGATAAATCCATACTTGAATACCAAAACTCCGTCGTTATATCGTATATAACGACCGAGAATGTACGTCGTAGAATGGCTCATTATTGATGCTTGGACGACGAATATATATTTCGGTCGTTATTCTGGACTTCGATCAACAAATCAAGCGATATAAAATTATCATTTATCCGATCATTAGCCTTCTCGTTTTTAATTTGCTCAGTCGTTACTCATCGTGGATGCGTTGTGCCCACATTATTAATTTGTGTAGATTTCCACGCATTTGGAAAATAGACTTTTTAGGGTTTTACTTACTAGTAAAAATTTTGAAATGTATCAGACAAATAAATGTTAGATGTTGTTGTGCCCACATTATTAATTTGTGTAGATTTCCACGCATTTGGAAAATAGACTTTTTAGGGTTTTACTTACTAGTAAAAATTTTGAAATGTATCAGACAAATGTTAGATGTTAAATTAGATGTTAGTACGTCTAGCTCCCAAACACTCCAAGAAAATCTCCAAGCCACCTTATATCTCTCCCCAATTCGCTCGCTCCCACCAGGGATCGAACCCGGGTCACTCCTTCAAGGGAGGAGCCCGGTGGCCAGGTACGCTAAATCACCTAGTTGCAATGTATTTTCTCATTTCTAACAAGATAGAATATTAAAAAATAATACAAATAAATAAATTCAACGCAACTCCGCAAGTTCGAGCTTCTAAATAAAAAACGTTCATATTCTATCTTAAGCAAATTACATATTTTTCTACTTTAACAAAAAAAAAAAAAAAAATCTAGAGAGAGGAAAAAATAGGATAGCCGGGGAGAGTGTAGCCGGCATCAACAATGAAAATATTGCCAGAAATATAATAAGAAGAATCGTGGATTAAGTAACGGATTAAGGAGGTTAATGCAGGATCTGATGTTCCAAATGTTCTCAATGGAACTGATTTTTCTGCAACATTTTTCAGCCATTTTTTCTCAACAAGATCTTCTGTTATTGCTGATTTAAATAGCCCTGGTGCGATTGAATTCACCCTTATATTGTACTCTCCCAATTCTAATGCCATAATCTGCATGAATTAAAAAATAAAAATTACTAATATTAGGTCGTCGCTGATATGACAGTGTCACGTCTGCAACTTTTCTATCAGAGTTTGCATTTTTTAGATATTTTTGTGTATATATTTAAATCATTTTACCATTAATAGTATTGTCACGTCATCAGTAGACATATTATAGTATCCAGGTTGAGCATTGGATCATTGCTTTATTTATATACCTTGGTCATGGAGTCGAGGCCAGCTTTGGAAGAACTGTAAGCGACGCCGCCCCGGAGCTGCGCTCGATTTAGGCCGGAGATCGACGAGATGTTGATAATCGAGCCGCCGATGCCGCGGCGGCGCATCCGTTCTCCGATGTACTTGGACACCAACCAAGAGCCACTCAAGTTTGTTTTCACCACACTCCTCCATTCCTCCTCCGATAGCTCCACCGACGATCTCACTTGCCCTATGAGTAGTTGCCACGTGTAAATTAAATTCTTTCATGACTTTGATTTTAAAAAGTGACAACTAATTAATTTAATGAAATTTGCTAAAATAAATAAAACTCAAGAAAATTCGATTTTAGTACATGGTTTGTACATTATAGTTAGGACAGAGGATAACATCAGATGAATTAGTATTAATGTTATGTGATGATACCTCTCACTCCGGCATTGTTGATCAAGGCATCAATATGTCCGAACGCACCCCAAGCTCTCTCCACGCCGGCCTCGATGGCGGCACCGGCGGCAGTGACGTCGAGCTCCACCGCGATAGCTCGGCTCGAGCCCCCGCCATTGCCGGCGGGATCCTCCATTCTGTTGATTTGCTCGCAGAGGGACTTGAGGCGATCGGTTCTACGGGCTGCGGCCACAATTCTGCAGCCGACCCTAGCAAGGTCGAGGCAGAACTCGAGGCCGAGGCCCGAGGAAGCGCCGGTGACCATGACGGTTTTGCCCTCGAGGTTGGACCATGGCTCCAACTGGTTACTTAGGGCCGTAGTCGCCATTTAATTCCGTACGAGGATGTGAGATATTTTTTTTTATTACTAAGTTTTTTTTCCGTTGAAGAATGTTTTAGAGTGATGAGTATTTTGTGGAGTAGGCTACTTATAGAAAGTGTGTGGTGTCGACTTTGAACACATTCGTACGTTTGAGGACGTGTCTTTCCAAATTTAAGGTTGTAAAAGCAACTCGTGTTTTAAATCAATATTTGAGCAGGGAGTAAATAATAAACGTGTTATAAGTGATTGAATATGAAGAAACTAAAATTTTGTATGCCATCTTGTTGTGTTGCCACTTGGCGAAATGAGATACTCCCTCTGTCCCCTAAGTCTGTGCTTCACAAGATTTGACACGATTTTTAATTTTTGAGTGTTTAATTTTTGACACGAGTGTTTAATAATAGAGTTTGAGTCCCACATTTTATAAGTTTGTATGTATATTGAAAGTAAATAGTAGTATGAGGTCCAACATTCTAAAATGGAAGAAACACATGAAAAAAAAAAAAAGGCCTTGACATGGGAACGGAGGGAGTACATTAATGTTGGCATATAAAAAAATCACTTAGTTGTACTCCCTCCGTCCCTCTCTATTAGTCTCATTTGTCATATTTGTTTGTTCCACTTATTAGTCTCATTTTTTAAAATGGTAAAAAATATTTGGCCACAATTCATTCTCTCTCCTCAGGATTAATTACAACCACATATTCTCCACTCACTCTCCACTTCATGTGCCGAAAGCAAATGAGACTAATAGAGTGGAACGGAGGGAGTAGTATTAATTTTTTCAATTTCAACAACAATAAAGCTATTTGGCCATAATGTGGCCGGCCACACAACGACATTTTTCATAATATACGTAATTTTAAAAAGGGTAAATGATAACTATAGTTTATTACTTTTATATTTTAATTTAAAAATATTTTTTCCACAAAAAATACATATTTTTCTCTTTTTTTCTAGATAAAAAGGTAAAAAATTCTTTTAAATAGTAAAAAATATCAAATAATTAAAGGGTTAATTTTAAAAAATACGTAAAAAATACGGAGCTTCACTTTTTGAGTTTTTTATTATATAAAAAAGTTTGGCAAAAAAATATAAATTATTTGATACTTAAAAAAATTAAAAAAGTTAAATTATGGCCGGCCACATTATGGCCGAATAACATCACCCAACAACAATACGACTGTATCGAGATTCTTCCATAGTTCGGATCAGCACGACACAAAATCATTGTCATGCTACTTAACTGAAATGAACAAAACAATTTATTTGTGAACGACTGAGAAAGAGACTGATAAAAAACAAACACAATATACGAATGAAATATGAACACGACTTATCAGATTAGGCCATGTTAGGATTAAACCATGACCATATTTTCAATGTGTTTAAGATTTCATAATTTCATCGAACAATTCTTGAATACATAAAGCATGCACCAATTTTTCATGACTTTACATCCTAAATCAAATCGGATGGAATCCTCTATCCCCAAACTTGTGTTCCAATCGTGTACCCAAGTCAAAACTACGTAGTTTTGTTAGTTTAAGAAATTATTGAATTTGCAGCAATTAAAAATATAAGAACAAAACTATGTAGTTTTGACTTGGGTACACAATTGAAACACAGGTTTGGGGACAAAGGATCTCATCCGCAAATCAAATCTCCTATCATATATTCAGATCCACATTCTAAAGAGAGGAGAAGATAGGGATACCAGGTAAGGTAGCTCCAGCTTCGACTACGAAAATATTACCCGTTACATATTCCGATGATTCGTGGACCAAATATCGAACCAGTGATGTCAAAGCTGGATCTGCTGTACCATAAGTTCGTAGAGGAATTGTCTTATAAGCTACATTCTTAAGCCATTCCTTCTGCATGAGACTTTCTGTTATCTCCGACTTGAAAATTCCCGGGGATATGGAGTTCACTCTAATCTTATAAGCCCCGAACTCGAGAGCCATGACCTGCGTGGAATGCGATTACAAAGATGGTGTTAACTAAAATTTCATCTCCAAATAACACTCACGAAGTTCTTGAAATTTGAGGCCATTATCTTATATAGAATAGACATTAGACCCCTTACGAATCCAGACTAATCGACTTTTCTCAATGGAGCTTGATTGAAGTTCTCATACATCACTAGCAATCCATGACATGATCAGCATTTGTTCATAAAGGGGGAGAATAGCCAGATCGAGTTTGTTAGATTCACCACATCCATTTTTCAAGAAATGGAGCGAAAACAGCTGTGAAGAGAATACCTTAGTCATGGTGTTAAGAGCAGCTTTCGAAGAGGAGTAGATTAGGCTTCCAAGAAGATGCCCGCGATTGAGACCTGCAGTAGATGAGATATTGATGACGGATCCACCCCTTTGAGCATCACGCATTCGCGTGCACACGTACTTTGAAACCAACCACGTTCCTTTCAGATTCGTTCTAGTCACACTATCAAATTCGTCTTCCGACAAATTTAATGGAGTGTGCACGCTACCTGCAAGAAACCTTGACCAGTAATACCAACGCTCAACTATATCACAGTAGAAGAATATGAAATAGCTGCAGCTATGAATCTCTGTATCGTTCTACTATGCATCTCGACATCTAGCATTAACATTTCTTCCAAAACAACCACCATAAAATAATGTCGGAATGTAGATCTACACTCCCAGAAATTCAATGCCCCATTTCAGTATTCAATTGCATAGAATCAATTATGCAGCAATTCTGCAATTCTAAACTATTATTCAAAACTAAAAGTTTACCAGAATCTCAACATACTTATCCACAATTTCAAAGCAGCAATCATAATTAAGTCAGTGATAATAATCAAACAAGCAGTTTCTACAGTTCAAGTTTTTTTCCAGAAGATTCTCTACAAACCAGAGTGAAACAAAATCAAAACGATATAGAATAACCATACTATTCAAATCAAATCAACGAATCTCCTCAAACTCTCCAAAAAATTGACAGAAACTCATCCCTAACAATGCGATTACCAGATGGTAAAATCAAAACTCGGTTATACCTCTGACGCCGGCGTTGTTGATAAGAACGTCGACTCGCCCAAAGGCATCCCAAGCCTTCTCCACCGCCGCTTCGATAGCCGCCGCACTAGCGCCGATATCGAGCTCCACTGCCGCGGCTCGAATCCGGCCGCCTCCTGGCTTGAATGAGCTGTTGATTTCATCGCAGAGTGATTGTAACCGTTCGATTCGTCGAGCCGCGGCTACGATTCTGCAGCCGGCTTTCGCTAAATCCAAGCAGAACTCTCGTCCCAGCCCCGACGACGCGCCGGTCACCATCACGACCTTGGGGCTCAGCTCAAGCCACGGCTCCAAGCTGGTTCCACTCGCCGACATATCCGTTCTAGAGAGAGAGAGGAAAACGGAGAAATCAACCAAACTCTTTCGGAAATTAGGAGAAAATTCACAGAAATCTTCTACTGATGATGGAAGATTCAACCGATTCAATCATCAAGAGACCAATTGAATTCATAGGTATAGATAGTTAGAAACCCTAGGCCTAATTGAATAATCATTAGCTATCAACAAACGGGTAGAATATGAAGGTCCTTCGATGAACAACTTTTTCTCTCGATATTCTGCAGAAATCTTAAGCTCGATTAATAATTCATTTTAAAGAATTAATCAATTACTAGTATTCCATTTGGCGCGCTGCCCTACGAGCCTACGCTCATTCACGAGTGAGACTGTTTTAGGACATTTTACGAGCTCGAGCTCGAACTTGAACTCGGCTCGACATGTATAATGGAGCCGATGCTGATGATTGAATCAAGCTCCACTTGAGTTTGAGTTCGAGTCTGAGTTAGCAATCGAACTTGGCTCGTTTCTACTTCGACAAACCCAAAGATATCTTAGTTACTCAAAACTCGGTTCCTTTGGTTATTGATGCTCAAGTTCGATCGTTCAGAAAGCTCATTTAATTTAAAGTGTACTATATAATCAAGGTTACATTTGCTCGCAAGCAGTGGCCAAGCCTAAATTTTAAGTTCGGAGGTGCGAAAAAGTTAATGCAAGTCGAATGCTAATGCTAATCGTGCTGCGACAAAGAACATCAGTCCGTCAACATAAAGGCGTCGGTGATGGGGAAATGTCGTTCTTATAATTTGGTTTTCTTTTTCTGTGTCTATGCAATTTTTTTTGGTACATCCCGTGAAAAATATTACGTTTTTCTTGTTGAGTAAAAAATTACTACCTCTGTTCCTGGTTATCAGTCTCATTTGTCATTTTCGTCTATTCCAATTGTTAGTCTCATTTTTTTAAATGACAAAAAATATTTGGCCACAATTACTCTCTTTCCTTATAATTGATTACAACTACACATATCATTTCCTTCCTTGGTTCCTATGCCGAATCAAATGGGACTGATAAGGAGGGACGAAGAGAGTACTAAAGGAAAATCACTCTATGCACATGCGCTCTTATTTTAAAACACAAACCCACATTTTTTTAATTATCGTGCTCTTAAAAGAAATGTAGAGTCTATAAGGGAATGGGGGAGTAGTAGATTAAAGTTTGTTTCATGTAACTAAGGATCATATTTATTTTTTTTATATACATAACCTTTCTTCTAAAATCCTTAGTGCATGGCCCATAAATATATTAGAGGCGTATTATACTAATGGGCTGTATTATAGCAAGGAATAGGCCTTCTTGATTCATTGGTATAAGCCTATAATATTTTGTTGTAAATGGGCCTTTTCTTTTGAGAATATTTGGGCCCAATAAGTTGAAAATGTAAATTTGTTAAAAATAATCATGTAAACTATAACTCCTCCCGTCCCGCTTCATTTAACTCGTTTCCTAAAATGGAAATAATTAATCCTTACTTTTCACTGTTTATATTTGTGTTGAAATAAAATAAGCTAACTGAACTGGGCAAAAGGAGCATATAGTTATATTTATTATATTTGATGTGATGGTCATATACTCTAGCTATTATTCATTTATCTTTTTCTAATGTGCATAAAAAGAAAATATTTCCAATGATTAAAAATCTCACTTTTCTTCATTTGGTCATAACTAAAATGAAGACCAACCTTAGTAGTGGGTCACCTAACAATATTGCAAATTTACAATCATGCTTCAAAAAATAAATTAAAGTTAATTAAAGTGTTTAATTCTATGAGAGTAATTATTGCTATTATATCCCATTATTATATTGTTAATCACACTATTACTAAGTATAATTTGTCTATCTTCTTTTACGACAACAATTGATCTTAAGAAACTCAACGGTGCAGGCAATCTGATTTTTTCTTCTTCGATCCCGATTTCGAAATTCGATTGTAATTTATCTTTCGAAAATTTCCAAACCCAATCATATCACTACATTGGATGTTCTCAATCAACAAAAATGATTAGTACCTTAGTTGTTGATTGAGGAAATGTGTACTCAATATTCATCGTTATTGGCGTTTCCTATTTGCCCTAGGATTCTAAATTTTGTTCCAAACCGTTTTTAATAACCATGGACCAACACACACATTAATTTTTTTTTATTAATAACAAGAATAGTGTTTATTACTTTTCTTTTTTTTCAATGATTATTTTTTAATTTTTATTTAATTTCTTTGGTGGGTATAGAGTATAGACAACAAAATTCGACTG
Organism: Thymus mandschuricus; assembly: GCA_029379335.1. Lineage (NCBI taxonomy): Eukaryota > Viridiplantae > Streptophyta > Magnoliopsida > Lamiales > Lamiaceae > Thymus > Thymus mandschuricus. The sequence continues at coordinate 1,812,175 of CM057081.1, read as the reverse complement.
TAACCCATGTTCCTCCATGTTCATGTGATCATGTCCAAATTCTTTAAATCTCAACAACTACTTAGAAACAACTCCTCATTTATGTTTGAAAAAAAAATATATACAATTAATTTAGTTTTTTTAAGAGAATTTTTGAAATGAGGAATATAAATTATTGGAGTATATTAAGTAGGTTTGATTGTATTATACTTCATCAATGTTCATATAATTAATTTGCAATTTAACATGAATATTGATGGAGAATAATTAGGGTTTTTTAGTTATTAGTTTATTTGATATATTAATTGTAAGGGTTTTAATTTAATCATGTCTTTTATTTCTTTTTACGGGCTTGAACTGTTTATTTAGTCTAGATATATGTATTTCATTATGTATTTTAGGGTGTTTTTTAAATAAAAATTTTAGGGGTTTGTACCCTTTTCTCGCGTTCTTATGGTATTTATCGTTGAATTAACATGATTTTACTTTATTTGCATTCTCTTTCAATATCGTGTGAATCAATCAACGGAATTAACGCTTCCCCTGCATCTCCCACATCAAATATGAACATACTTCATTCGTTTCATTCTACTTGACACGTTTCATTATATTATACTACGTATCTTACATATATTCAACGAACTCGTCAACTGGAATACCTTATTGCAATTAACACCTAGTTGACAAATATTATATAAAAATGGAGGAATATAAATCTTGAACTCTTTTAGAAACGATGCTCTCCTCTTTGAAAAATTCAACTTTATTCCTCAAAATAAAGAAATGGAGGAGAGAAGGGTATCAAAGAATAAGAATTAATTCCTTCTTCTTCTTCTTTTTTTTGGCTTTGATAAAAGTTCCACTATCCCAATAAAAGGGGGGCAAATTCTTGTTTCATTAGGGTTTCTTCAAATAATTTATAGAGCATCGTACGTTTACATTCTCATGATTATTGGGCTCTATAAATATATAGTTTTTTAATTTCAAGAATTTTGTCTTTACATTAGTGGCTATAATTAATTAACCAATTTAGGGTATTTAATTATAGTTTATTATTTGCATAGGGACTTTCAAAAATTGACAAAAATTATAAAATAAAATACTAAAAATCAAGCACTGTCTTTTTCTTAATTCTTCAGTTGCTTCGAAAGTAGATAAATTGTGATTATTATAATACTGTAATTAGTTGTTTAGTGTCTTAATCAGTTTTTTTCTTTAAAGAAAAGGGATTATTAGAAAGTGTGTGAAATCAGAATCACTCTATATTTTCAACCCTTTTAACCATACTTTAAGTTAAGAGTAAGTTTGCACTCTGTGAGCACCTTCGTGAGTATCGATCGTCGTTTGTACACTTTAATATAATCTTATTCGATTTTTTCAACTGTTTTATGCTTTACTATGTTAAACATATGAATATTGAGTGATGCAATATGGTTATTGTTCTAAACAAAATAGAAATTAATAATAAAATACTTCCAATAAATTTGGGCAATTAATTTGATAATAATTCATGGGAAGAAAATTCATGTGCCCAAAAAAGTTTTGAGGAATCTAGCTATAATAATTCAAGATAATGGGAATAAATTCCCATGGATGTTAATTTACTTTTAAAGATCGACTTTTAGGATGAGGCATGTGAATTTTATTTTTTACTACCTCGTCTCATTGAGAAATGAACCTTTTTTCGGTACAGAAATTAAGACGGTGGTGATGATAGTGTATTAAAGTAAAGTGATATATTTGAATTTTATTGGATTAAAATTTTCTATTTTAGTGTATCAAAATCATTAATAAAAAATAATACATGCCTCAAACCCGTAATATATACTCGGTATATACGATAACCCGACACGTTAACATTTCTATTTTAAAGTTAAATTATAGTTTACATTTGTACTCCTTCCGTCTCATCCTACTTGACGTGTTTCTATTATTTTACATTCATATATATTCAAGAAACGTGTTGAGTAGGATGAGACGGAGTACGATAATTAATATTTTTTCGAAATTATCCCTTCTTGAAGGTATACATCCTTGTATTGTATAATCATTTTCAAGTCGTTATCTCGTATGAAAGAGGTAACCCTCGATATAGAATTAAAGCTTATAACTTAATATATCTACACACATACATATAGTATGGCTCATTTTTGTTCTTTTCTACTTCGTATGTATTTTCTTTTTCATTCAAAATTATATAAACAAAACTTGTCATCAAGTACAAGAGGTATAAAATATTACGTGGTGAAAATCATCACAAAATTAAGCTCGAGACGATTGTCTCGTCTCGAGATTACTTGTATAAATCTTACTAATTATATTCATTCAAATGAAAATGTGCATAATATTTGGACTCGAACTTTGGACCTTTGGCCTTGAGACTTAACCTCTTACTGCTCAATCAATACATGCACTGAGTTGGTTGCTTTTAGTATAAGGACAATTGTTGCAGGCTAATAAAGGACATTTATATTATGAAATTTATGGGTTTGTTAGTTGATAGTAGAAAGCAACAAACTTAGTCTTCTTTTTAGTTAATAGTGTTTAAATGCCATTTATGAAGGGAAAATAGGCCACCAACACTTAGCTAAGACTAAACAAACTAATTAATTTTCTAACAAGTACATTATCACCATGTGACTATACTTGAATTGAAATAAATACTCCAAGATTTTTCTCTCTCTCTTTTTTTATATAAAATATATTCATTTGTTACTAACTTACTATGCTTAAATATCTTCACAAATTTTGCTACTCCAATTATTTTTGAAATGATCAGTTTCATGTAGACACAGGCTCTAGGAAATAAGAGATGTGTATCACATCCTTTTATAAATTTAGATTGAAGAAATTAAAGTGGTGGCGCGTATCCTTTAGGGTTGATTGAGTGCTAATAGATAATTAACTTGGACTTCACAGACTTGCTGGGCCAAAAACAAAAAAGCGATCATTTTACAAAACGCATCCCCAAAAAATATGGTTATTTCGAAAGAAATGTAAGAATAAGAATAATAAGAATAAGAATAAGAAGGGGGATGTAGTATGTTTTAATTCATTTGATTTTGTCTCATCTCTCTAGGGAAAACCAAAATAAAATAAAACTAATTGCATGGCTAGGAAGTTTGAAATTGAAAAGGTCACAGTCACACCATTGATTTTTGGTAAATAATAAAAACATTATTATTTGTTAATAATTAATTAATTAATTAATTAGGCAAGCATTAACACCGACTGGGCTTGTGATTATCTGGAGTATTAATTAATTAATTGTTAATTATTTAATCAAAAATAAATTATGGTGGTTAATCATGAGGTTAACAAATAGGTCACCAACTTCAATTAAATACTAAAAACTATAATAATCGAAAGAATTATGGGTGAGATGAGACAAGCAATCCTTTTGCATGCCTAAATAATTTATGCTTGATTTATTGATGTAATCAAGCTGTTATTATTAATTTTAGTCAATTTTATGCTTAGCTATTTTTCTCTATTAAAAACATTTTTAATCTTAGTTAATTAATTAATTAATCATGTGCACGCTCATTCCAATTGAAAAATTCTTTGTAATTGATGAAGAAATAATTGTGCTTATTGCATTTGTTTATTATTATTTTTTTTTTATGTATTATAGTTTTGACATTTTCGATTTCAATATTTTCAAATATATAACTATCACATAAGTACATGTCCGTCTCAATCAATATATAAGCCATGTGTTATTACGAAATTGGGCCCTTTATATTCAATAGCATTTTATGCGGGTTCACCCACCTAACATTTTAAAACAAATTCTGACGAGAGATATATTTATATATTTTTTAAACTACACTTAGTGTAATTATATATTTGATTAAATTTTTTTTTGAACTCCTATTAACCTTGGTTATATTTTACTACTACAATAATTAACAAACACAATTATTTTTTTCAGCCTAGATTAAATTTTTTAATATATATATATATATATAATATGTTTAATAAATGCAAAAGTATTTATATTAAAAGTAGGGCTGTAAAAAAGTTGTAACATTTGCAAATTGTAGTATACTTTAATTGTTTTGTGGCAAATATTAATATGAAGAAAGCTGAAGTTGACTAACTTTTTGTTACATAAAAGAAAAGGAGTAGGTTAGAATGTGTGTGCCTTTTATCTATACTTTCAATTTTACTAGAGAATTCAAATGAAGGCTTAATTAATTAAATTGTTCCATAATTTTGATTTTGACCAAATTATATTGATGGATTAAGAGACAAATAAAAGTAGCTATACTGTGTGCGTGTATTGGTTTAGCGGTAAGTGATTAAAATTAACGTATCAGATCTGAAAGGTCTCGAGTTCGAGTCTTTTTTTTATAACCTAAAATCAACCTTCATATAATTCACTAATCCTTTTTTTACATATGTTTTTTTTTTGTTATCTTCCTTCAAAGTTAAGTAGTAAGTATATAACTTTATTGTTCATTAAAAATGACATATGATCTCATTAAGGTGGCCTAATATCTAACTAAAATATAGTATTGCATTTGTAAATGTTTAACAATATATAATCATTTCCCACATGTATAACTAAACAAATATCAAAACTAAATCATATGAAAGATTGTTTATGTTACATTATCACGTCAGTTGTAGACACGAAAGGTGTCTATTCAGTGGCGGGGCCAAGTGTTGGTCTCCATGGGCTAAAGCGCTCCCCAATTTTTTTTAAAAAAATTGTAATTAGTTCTTAAAATTTCAATTTTTATCGAAAATTTTCATTATAAGCCCACGCCGAATGCGAAAAAAACGAGTAACTCTCGTCTTATCTGTATCCTCCACTGAATGAGTCCACCCTATTCGAAATATCTAGCTCCGCCACTGAGTCTATCCCCAATTGGTCATCAAATACTACCCCTCCCCCCTCCTATCCACGTCACACTTTATCAATCTTTTTTTTTAAGAACTTAATTAATCTTCTTTCCTAAAATAAAAAGAATTGATCATTATTTTTAACTTTTAACTATTACGCATAAAATCTCGTATCAGAGTATATATATAGAAGATTATCACTATACAATATAGTACAATTAATGTTTCAAGAATCCCCAATCAAGATATTGAAACTCTTGCTTCAATTCACAGCATTATTTTTCTCAAATTTATTTTTCATTTTGGGAAACCTAAATTAAAATTCAAAGTCCAAATACCCAAAAGCTAGTCAAAGTCCAAACTAATGAGAAATTAAAAAAAGAAAAAATGTATTCAGATGAACAAAAATATATATACAATAAATAATAAACCCTCACTCATAGGGCTGCAAACGAGCCGAACCTGATCGAGTACTGGTCTGCTCGGGTTCGGCTCGTTTAGTATTTTACAGGTTCGGACTCGGGTTCGAGTTCGATTCGAGCTTTAAATTTGGGCTCGAGCTCGGCTCGAGTTAAAAATTTGGAGTTCGAGTTCGGCTCGAGTTCGGCTCGTGTTCAGTTCGAATTTTGCTCGTGAAAAGCTCGAGTTCGGACTCATTTAAAAAAACTATGATTTAAGCATATTTTATTAACATTCCATTTTTTTAACCTATAATTTTTTATACATAAATGCTAAAGCTCGTTTACAGGCTCGATTAGAGATTCGATTAAGAGTTCGTGAAACAGGCTCGCGAACATGCTCGATTAATATACGAGCCGAACATGTTCGCGAGCAAAACGAGTCGAATACCTTACTGCTCGAGTTCGGCTCGTTAATTTAACCGAGCTCGAATTTAGGCTCGAGTTCGGCTCGTTTGTTAACGAATTCGAGCTCGAACGAGCTTTTACCGAATCGAGCACCGAGTAAGTCCCGAGTAGCTCGGCTCGTTTACAGCCCTGCTCACTCACCATCTCCTTCTTCCCCTTTTCTCTCTCTCTCTCTCTCTCTCTCTCTCTCTCTATGGGGACAGGCTGGAAGGATCCAAACCCTAACCCCACCACACATATTATCAATTACTCACAATTAATAAGAGGGTCTCAGAGAAAATTAAATTTAAAGTAAAAAATGATGTATCTTCTCAAACTGGCCAAAACAAAATCACAGAGCAAAAAAGGAAAAGCGAAATTCTTGAGGGTGAAAGAAAGTGAGAAGGGAAAACAAATTAAAATGGAAAAGGGGAAAAAGGGATTGAAGAAAAAGCAGGTGTGAGAAAGGAGTTTGTGCTCTTTTCTTGTTGCCTCTGCTAAGCATCTTTTCCTCACTTTTCTTTGCTCTTTTTCTCTAGTCTAGTCCCCATTTCCTTACCTTCCTTGTTTGTGGATTTCATCCATTCCTTACTTGCTACTTCTACCCATTTCTTCTTGCTGGATTCTTGTGTTTTTTTTTTTTGTTCATTTTTTTTGTGAAAAATCTTTCTAGCTTTGATCATTGGCAAAGGAACCCCTTTTCCCTAATTCTGGCAGTTTAATTTCTTCAATTCTTTGAAGTTTCTGGGCTTTGGTTTTGGATTTGCCGTGGGATTTTGATTTCCTGGGCAAATTCTGGGTAAATTCTTTCTGGGCTGTTGTGCTTGATCAAGCTTAGAAGCAGTGAATTTACCGTTCTTGTGTTAGTTCTCTCCCTCTTCGAATGGTTTGAGGTTCTTCCTCCATTACTGGACTGCAATTAGTTTGCTGGGTTTTTCCCGAACTTTAATTTTTCTTGTGAATCTTCAACGCTGTTAGGGTTCTTGATTCAATGGGGTTATGCCATGGGAAGCCGACTGAGCCCCCAGAAAATCTTTCTGGGAATTCAGTAATCCCAGGTGAAAACCATGATTTCACACTCAATTCAACTGGGAAAACTCCGAAATTCCCATTCTACAGCCCTAGTCCGTTGCCTAGTGCGTTCAAGAACTCCCCTGCAAATTCCAGTAGTGTTCCTTCGACCCCTCTCCGCTTCCTCAAGCGGCCGTTTCCCCCGCCGTCTCCGGCGAAGCACATTAAGGCTTTGTTAGCTAGAAGGCATGGCTCGGTGAAGCCCAACGAGGCGACGATACCTGAAGGGAGTGAGTGTGAGATTGTAGGGCTGGATAAGAATTTCGGGTTCTCGAAGAGTTTTAGTAGCCACTATGAGATTGGGGAGGAGGTTGGTAGAGGCCACTTTGGTTACACTTGTTCTGCTAGAGGGAAGAAGGGGAGCATGAAAGGGCAGGATGTGGCTGTTAAAGTTATCCCGAAATCGAAGGTGGGCTGTTTGGCTGTGTTGTTGATGAGAAGATATGTGTTTTTTACTGTTTAATGTGAAGAGATTGCTTTTGAATCTGTTGATATTGATGACTTGTTTGGTTTTCATTAATGACATGTTTCAGTTTTTGGTTGCGTTTTTGAACCGATCTTGATATTCTGGATAATGCATTTGTGAGTTTTCGTGTGTTATGGAGCTTGTAGAGAATGCAATATATAATTGAGTATATTAATGATCTTACTCTACATGCGTAGCTAAATGGTTCTTATGCTTTCGAGCTCGTTTGCTATTGCTGGGGTCAATGCTCGACAGGATAGAATCGTTATGTTCATAGCTATACCTATTGCTTAATGTGTAGTTATTAGAGATTGAAGTCGATAAGATATCATCATATCGTAAATTGCATGAAGAATCTATCTGTTTCTTTGATGAATTTCTCTCTAGTTTATTCATTTTCTTTACTGCTCCTGAATGCAAATTTCATGGTCATGGCATTTTGAGATGCATGGTCTTGCTTCTGAGATTGGCTTTTCTTTTTCGTGCTGTAGAGCAAGAATTATTTATACGAAGGAGTCTATACAAAAAAAGTGTCTTGGAAGTGGAAACTGAATGAAATATATTAATTTATGTGCAGATGACTACAGCAATCGCCATAGAAGATGTGAGAAGAGAAGTGAAGATTCTACGTGCATTGACTGGGCACAAGAACTTGGTGCAGTTTTATGAGTCCTACGAAGATGAAGACAATGTATACGTAGTGATGGAGTAAGTTTTAGACTTCGGATTCTTTCTTCCCTTTTATTCTTAAGCACAATCCACTTCATTTCTTGTTTTATCATCTTCAGGCATTCGAATTTGTGTTGTTTCAGTATTTATATAGATTGGAATGATAAAGAGATGTATGCTAGTGTTCATCCCTTTGAGTTTCTTATACGTCCACTACGTTATCTTCTTCATGAAATTCTCTTCCCTAACTTTTCCATTTCTTTCATAGGTTGTGCAACGGAGGAGAGCTGCTAGATCGCATTCTTTCTAGGTAAAACTTTTATCACTCTTTTCCTATTTGTTAACTTTTAATAAATATGAAAGACCTCTTACGCTTCACATCCTTTTTAGTAAAAAAATTCCTTTGCTTTTTTAGGGGTGGAAAATATGGAGAAGAAGATGCAAAAGTCGTGATGGTACAAATTTTGAGTGTAACAGCGTATTGTCATCTCCAAGGCGTGGTTCATCGGGACCTAAAGCCCGAGGTATGTCTTTATATATCTCCAACAAATCTTCCTTCCTCGTTTCCTTAGCATTAGAAATAAGATTAAAAGGTAGCATTGTTTGACCTGAGTGGCATGCATTTCTTAAATTACTTCAGAATTTTCTCTTTGTATCCAAAGACGAGCACTCCTCTTTGAAGGCCATTGACTTTGGACTCTCTGACTACGTAAAGCCAGGTCATTCTTTGCTAATGTACCTTGTCTTCTCATTACCATGAATCTACGATGCAGTTGAATCTGATGCCTGTATATCTTACAGATGAAAGACTGAATGATATCGTTGGAAGTGCTTATTATGTAGCTCCTGAAGTTTTGCATAGATCATATGGAACAGAGGCTGACATGTGGAGTATTGGTGTGATTGCTTATATTCTTCTTTGTGGAAGTAGACCATTCTGGGCAAGGACAGAATCTGGAATCTTCCGAGCTGTTCTAAAAGCTGACCCGAGTTTCGACGAAGATCCATGGCCGAATTTGTCTCCTGATGCCATAGATTTTGTGAAACAGTTATTGAACAAGGACTACCGTAAAAGGCTAACTGCAGCTCAGGCTCTGAGTAAGTTGTTTGATTTTTGTTTTCCTAGTAAGTTGTTCGATTATCTTGTGAAGTATGCTGATCGGGTTCTCCTCTATAGGTCATCCATGGCTGGCTGGCCATCACGACGTGAAAATTCCTCTGGATATGATTATGTATAGGCTCGTAAAAGCCTATGTATGTTCTTCTTCATTGAGAAAGGCAGCTTTAGGGGTATGTTTTTTGATTAATGCATGATTCTTTTTTATCTTATATTGACTTGGTAGATTTTATTTTGAATAGTTTGAAACGGCTAAAGTTTTGTTCGTCAACTGTAACAGGCTCTTGCAAGAACTTTGACGATACCCCAACTTGCCTATCTTCGAGAACAGTTCACTCTGTTAGGTCCAAGTAAAAGTGGGTTCGTTTCATTACAGAATTTTAAATCGGTCAGCTCTCTCTCTCTCTGTGTTTGTGTGTTTATATATGCCAGAGTTCTCGTTTGTCTTACTCCGTCTATGCAATCAACTTGTGTGTAGGCCCTGGTAAAGCATTCGACTGATGCAGTGAAGGATTCGCGGGTTCTAGAATATGTTAATGTGGTAAAAATTTCAGTTCCCTCTTTTAACTAATCATCTTCGTGCGTTTTCTTCTCGCGAATGATTATATTCTTGTCTTGTGCAGGTGAGTTCACTTCAGTACAGAAAATTCGATTTTGAAGAATTCTGTGCTGCAGCAATAAGCGTACATCAGCTCGAAGGAATTGCTAGCTGGGAGCAACACGCACGCAGTGCGTATGAGTTCTTCGAGAAGGATGGGAATAGACCTATTATGATCGAAGAACTTGCTTCAGTACGCTTCCCTCTCTCTACGAAATGTCTTCCTCGATAAAATGTTCAAGATCTTGACCTTTTTCCTTTTCTTTCTTTCGACAGGAGCTTGGACTTAGCCCCTCTGTTCCGGTTCATGTAGTCCTGCAAGATTGGATAAGGCACTCCGATGGGAAGCTCAGCTTCTTGGGATTCGTCCGACTTCTACACGGAGTTTCGTCTCGCGCATTTCAGAAGGCTTGAAGCATCTACTCGTTTAGGCGGTAATCATCATCTTTGTTAAGAACTTCAGCATCTCGAGAAGAAAGACTCGATCAAGGGGCGGATGTCTTGAAGAAAGCTGCATTTCTGGGTTAGGTTTCGCCCGTTTGATCCATTGTCGGATGTCGAAGCTACAGCCATTAGCTGCAGATCTGCTTCTGTATGTAAGTTTGGTGAATGAATGAATGTATAGTTGGAGAGAGAGAGAGAGAGTGAGTAGCAAAGAAAGTGTATTTTCAGGTCTAGATTATTAATTAAATACAGCTCAAAGCTGAAGTGGTTTTTGTGCCTAAGCTGTTTATTATTATCATCTCTTTGTGTAACATTTTCACTTAGCTTTTCTTCTCAATAAATAATATAGTTGTCAAAACACTTCTCATTTTATGTGTAAATTATTTATTACTACCTCGTCTCTTAAAAAATGACCCATTTTTATGAATATAAAAGGGGTCACTAAGAAAGAGACGGAGGGTAGTATAAATTATTAATACTGGTGTTGAAGGCCAAAATCCACTCATACAAAAACAATGGAAAAGAAAAAAAAAATCCTTCAAAAATGTGCATGAGAGAGAATTATCCATTATTTTGGCTGAATCTAAAGAATGAAGTGTCTAAACTAGTAAAAATCAACTAAGCATAGGCACCAAGTTCCAGCATTAGAGTGTGGTTTGTGGCATGTGAAGTTGGACCCTGGAACTGAAGTGGACCTGCCAGGAGACGAGACCAAACGGAACGAATAATATACTCAGATGAACTAGTGTTGCTCCATACAGAATGATGATCTATTATTGCTGGTTGAAAAGGTTGCAGAGAGTGAAATATACCTGGATTGCGGTAATGATTCTTGAGAGCCCACTCTTCACGCATCGATGCAAACTTTTTGAATGGAGCGCCTGATTGGATTGTACATAACAGATGTGTGAGGTATAGGTGTTTGCTATAATTTGAGAAATGTGGATTGACGATTAAGATGTTACCTTCAAGTTCTACCATTGCCTTCTTAATCACAGGCTTGAATTTTCCTAGAGAGAGAGAGAGAGAGAGAGGTGGATTGCTGTGAGTTTGCTACTAATAAGGAAAATCTGGGTATATTATATCTATGATGGTGTGTGATAGAATAGTACCATGTCTTCTTTCAACATCCATCAAAGAGGTCAATGCTGTTCCACCTACAGTCCATTTCTCAACCGGCTCCGTCAAGTTTCCCACCTGGTCCATGCACATTGAATTAAACATCGAATACATGTATGGCAATATACAAACATATAGTGTGTATATATATAACAAGATTCAAAGAATGGTTGAACTCGACTAAATTAAGGAGGAAGGCACAAACTGAGGAAATTAGGCCAGTTTTTCCAGAATGAAGTAGAGCTCCAGCAGCATAACCCAATGCATAGCAGTAGTTGGCATCAAAATTCGAAGGTAAACCACAGCGACCTTCATATCTATAAAATATTCGATAATTTAATTCTCTTCAGAATATCAAGGAGAGAGATGAGGGAGGAAGTCCAATATCAGACCATATTATGGAAGCAACAAGCACAGAGTTCTTAGATACCCGAGAAAATGAGATTGCCCTCTGAACTCATTTTTGTATAAGCCTTGCTTCCTTCTGGACTCGAGTTCCGTCTCCACCATTTCGATGAGCATTTTTTCCGTCTCTATCTTAGCAACCTAGATGAAAGAACAAATTCACTCTCATTCTAATGCTTGAATCTTAGTAAAAATATATTGCTTACTAAAAAAACGAGAATACCTGCACATTTCCATGGGGGTCTCTTTCCAGTAATAATTGTGCCTGAATTGCTTGTGGTAGGAATTCAAAAAGCTGGAGAGATTGGCTGCTGAGTTTCTTCTTCCATATTCCGCCTTCATCAACAACATCATTAGCTAGGATTTCATTCAGCTCGGAGATCAGATGCTGAATCTGTAAAATCGCAACTCTAACATCAACGAGTATTCAAACTTGATGTCTGAAAGATCTAAGGGGCCGTTTGGTATTCATATACATATATCAGATATGGGTATCAAAAGATCTCATACCCATACCATGTGTTTGGCATATCAGTATATGGATATCAAATTGATATCTTTGATATCCTGATATCCTCTCTTTTAACTCTTTTCATATACTGATTTTTATAGAGGTATCACTCATATCTCCATTGCACTAATAATAATAATAATAATAATAATAATAATAATAATAATAATAATAATATTATTATTATTATTATTATTATTATTATTATTATTAACTAACGACTTATTTTGTAATTAAAATTAGAATTAAATAATAATTAAAAAAAATAAATTTTTTTATTAATTATTATTATTGTTATTATTATTATTATTATTATTATTATTATTATTATTATTATTATTATTATTATTATTATTATTATTATTATTATTTTTTATTTCTTATTTTTTTTTTTTTTTTAAATTTAGTTTTGATATCCCACGTCCGAACAATCTACACCAAACGCATATATCGGATATCAATTTCATACCTATACCTGATATCTGATACCTATACCCTTATCTGATATCTGATATACTAGTATATGGATACCAAACGAGCCCTAAGTGTCCATTGAAGTAATACAGAATATAGTAGTTATTGAAATTGTATGTAGACCTCAGGAATGAAATCGATTAGGCCTTCTGGGACGAGTATAACTCCATAGCTGTAACCATTTTCAGCGCGCTTGCATATCACATCTGTAATATAATCTGTGACATTCTTCAGAGTTTCTTTCTTTGCTGCAACCTCTTCACCGATTATGGTTATATTTGGATGAGTCTGCAAACTGCATTCCAATGTTATATGTGAAGCCGCTCGACCCATAAGCCTCACAACTGCACAGGTACAGTTAAAGTTGAGAATAAAGAACCAAACAGCCTCAAATAATAGATTAACTAAGTAAACGGATATATCATACAAAAATGACTAATTCCACGCTTACAGTGATAATATTTCCCAGTTGAACGAGCATCTATCATAATGTTTCCAATCATTTCTGCATATATCTGAAACCAAAATAAATATATACTAACGAGTCTCCATCTTGCTTTTTCTTGATATATTAAATAAATAAAAAAAGTTCTGACAAATGTATGTTAGCAATGAAGCTGCAGTTGAAAATGCAAGATAATAATCACCTTGCATGCTGTATCAAATCCGAAACTTGTAGGAACTTCTTTAGATTTCAGGTCACCATCAATTGTCTTGGGGCAACCGATAACTCGTGTTTTAATTTTCTTTTCCCTGAAGTTTGTTTATTAGAAAAAAATCTCGAAAAAACAGATGTGGTTGGAGACGGAAGCAATTAGATGAATCTTACCTGAAATTCTCAGCAAGAAGGCATGCGTTGGTATTTGAATCATCTCCTCCTATGACAACAAGTCCATCCAAATCAAGCTTTTTCACAGTCTCCTCAGCCTTTTTGAACTGATATATAGATAATACACAAGTCTGTGCTTAGAAAATAGGTCCTACACAGAGCCATGGCTTCTACGAATATCATACAGAAAGCTTATTAGTACATATGAAAGGAAAAAAGAATAATGATGACCTACTTGTTCAGGGGTTTCTATCTTGTCCCTCCCGCTGCAGATCATGTCGAAACCACCCTGTTAGAATACAGAAACGAAAAAAAGAAGTTAAAGGTGTTAGTTATAACAAAGATAAAAATCATAATAATACCAATATTTACAACAATATAGCAACATCAGTAAGAAGAGGAGGAATGGATACAAAGAAGAGGATATTCCAACCGAATGCTAAGTTTTCCATTAACTCTTTCGTATATTTATGTTCATACCAACTGACATTCAACTTCACAAAGATAACAACAGAAGGTTAATGCTAATATATTGAGAAATTCAAACTTCCATTGGTAAAATCCATGATCACAGAAACCTACTTTTCGTGTAAAAATTCCTCACAAGGAAAATATGACGAAGAATTCTTACTTGGTTTCTGTAAGAACCAACGAAGTCGGATGTCAAGACAACATATTTGCTGTTCATGATTCCTGCTGGACCACCCCGAAAACCATACAATGTGCTACCTCTTGTTCTCTCCTCTAAATAATCTGAATCGTTTTTTATCCCAAAAGAAAAGTTATTACGAGAAGTTGAAGAGAAGCATAAGCAGGAAGTATTGTGATTGTAATTACAACCAAAATAGAAGGGCTCACCAAAAAGTCCACATATCACATTATGCCCACCAGGAGCCTGTCCCCCAGAAAGGACAACCCCGATTTTCAAGCTTTGATCGGAGACGGCTCGCGACGTGGCATTTGGCAACAGCATTGCTGAAGGTTGTCCAAAGAGGTTTGGGAAAAGCTTCGCAATTTCATCTAAACATATAATGCAGTACTTGAACCAATCAATTTTCTAATCAAACAATCGAGTGAATCAGAATTCATATTTCATTCCTATAATCATAACAGTTTAAATCTCCCACCAAATTTTCTAAAAATTTTCTTAATTTACTTGCTTAATACAGAAATACTACAATTTTAACCAAATGTTTCAGAATTTAACAGTCTGAATCAAAATTTTGATATTCGAATCACCAGAGGTAATATCAGCTTCCCCCAAACCCTCTCTCTCTCTCTCTCTCTCTCTCTCTCTCTCTCACACACACGCGCGCGCGCGAAATGCATTAATCTCAGAAAATGTAGCGCATGCACAAAGGATCGTTGAAGCTCCCGTAAAAGTAAAAGTAGATGTGATCGCAGACCTGGATTTCCGGCGGATGAACTAGGCGGACCATCGACGACCTTGAATGAGTTTTTGAGAACTTCCGGCAGCGGAAGCGGCATTTGGCGGCGGCTGGCCTGCACTTCACTGCAAGCCGTGGCGAATTGCGGCGGCGGCGGCGCCGTCGCTCCGTTCGCATACCCATTCGCATATCCGTTCACAACCATTTCGTCGGCTGTGTGTGTGTGAGAGAGAGAGGTGGAATTTGTTATGATTTACGCTAGGAGAAAGCGGCTGAGGAGGCGGAGGCGGAGGAGGAGGAGGAGGAGGTGGTGGTGGTGGAAGGAATTTAGATACGCAGCAGCCTTAATTGAAAAATCCGCCGAATATCGCAGTTTGGTTAATTTTGGATAATGACGGATTAATTACTACTTAATATTGTTTCTTGTTGAATAAGATAAATCACTATTTACTTACCTACATAATTAATTTCAAACTACCATCATTTTCTTTCATTAATGATCGTTACATATTATTCGAATTTTGGAAAAAATATTTCACCTTCATTTCATCTCACAAAAGTAGTCTCACTTCTAAATGGCACAAGATTTAAGAAAAAGTAGAATGTGTGGTTGTAGTTAATTTTAAGGAGAGAGAGTTAATTGTAGCCAAGTGTTAATTACCATTTATAGAAAGTGGACTAATATATGAGATATACCAAAAATGAAAGTGAGACTACTTTTGTGAGATGGAGGTAGTATTTTTTACTTTATATTGGAAATGGAGCCAAGTACTATGCGAGAATTAGTAAACGTTTTCAATCGTTCGACGGTTAGATTTGGATTTTGGATTCGGTTCGGTTTCTGAATTGTGATCGAAACTGTGATTCTAAACTTGACTCGATTGTTGGCTCAAGTGGCCACTTTTCGGAATGATTTTTCTTGTAAGATCTCGGCTCAACTTGCATATCAAACGAGCTTGAACGTGCTTTTATGTTGTTCGATCTTTTCGATTTCGTAAAGTTCATCCGAACTCGATTCGATTGAGTTGTGTTCCTCCTTTCAACACGATCCATCGTCAATTCAAACCGTGGAATACAACTTTTAATAACAAATTTTCACAATTATGTGGCACCCAAATCTGACGTGTACACCCTTAAATACAATTTGATACTACTATTTTTTCAGGTGCCTGAAATATTGAAAAGTTGGATCATTTTTGGAAGGTTGAGATAGATATAAACTGATGTTTACCCTTCTTTCGGCCTCGCGAGCCAGAGCGAGCTAAGCGCGCGAAGCCTCGAGAAGTAGTCGTGTATCAACAGTAGGGCGCGAGCCGACTGTCGCGTAGTCAGTGTCCGGTGCATCTGCTGTAATGTTTGCTGTCTCAAGTTATCAGCCTGACAGAGGAGGAGAGGGAAAAAGAAGTCGAGTTAGCTCGTCCCGATAATCAAGAAATTTCGATCATGAAGACGAAAAGAATACCATCACCTGTTGTAGAAAGCCTTCAAGGGTCCCTAGTTTCCCCATGGCCATTGCCATCTGCCCCATGTAATTCGCAACGTTAGCACTTGAACCGGTCGAGCCAGTAGCCAGCGTCTCGGCTAGAGACTGTTGCAGCGCCTCCATACCCTGTGAGAGTGCGTCTTCTGCTTGGTGCGACGACTGCTGCAGATTACAGATTCCATTTAGCTGCTGCTCAGTCAGGGGCTCAAGCTGGCTCATGAGAACCTGGATAACGATTAGAAGCTTGTTAACGAGAAAATTGGAAAGTGACAAATGGATGATGTGGAGTTTCGGAAAAGCGACAGACCTTGAGAATCTCGGAGGGGCGGAAACCACCGATCCAGAGAAAGCACCTCTCTGCAGGAGTTTTCCACATTCCGGATAAGATGTGAAAAACATCGGATTTTGATGCGTTTCCTTTGAGTGTGAAGATCTCGTTGAAGTGTGTTGCTACATGTTCAACGATTGTAACGAGTTCTGCATCGCTCGCATGTGAGTTGACAGCTGCTCTAAGCTCGTTTGCTCTTCGCTTCTGATCTTCCACCCACCTTGCGTACTCCATGTCGAAAGCTAGGGCTCCTAGAAAAGGATGGCAGCACAAGCAAAGAGGTTTGCCATTTCAGATTTCTGTCACTAGAGGAAAAAAAAGAGAAAAAGGAAAAAAAAAAGGGTAAAGGGTCTCATTCACCGTTGCCTGCTCCATTAGATTGATCTCCGTTGCTTGAAACGATCGCACCTTGCTGGCGAGCCTGCTGCACCTCCTGCTCAAGCTGAGTTAGCTTCAGACGGCTATTCTCCAGCTGCTGTACGTAGGCCTGAAACGGAAGGTCAGAAGATTTTATTTGAGTCATCAAAACCCAACGATAAATATCATCAAGAAGTTGAGGTGGCCTTTGTTGAACCCACTTTCTTCCTCAGTCTGCTTTTCCTAGCAGCCTCCCGATTCTGGGCAAGCCTCCGCAGTGTCTGGTGTTGTATCATAAGAAAGGATCAGAAAACTCACTAAATTTTGGCAAGTATTCAAAAGGTGCAATCTCTTTATCCTGTGCTTTTTTACCTTTGATCTGTCACTTGGATCAGAGGCGCCAACGGCCGTGGATTGACCCATTTCAAACTGTTCAGGAAGCAAATTTTGGATCAGCTTCGAATGAAGAGTGGAAGAAACTCATTACCAAAGAAGAATCACCTTGTAACTTTTGTCATCTGGATCGATGTCCGCTGAGGTTTCCGTGTGTGAACTCGAATCTGCCAAGTTTGATTCTCTCCAGCTTTCATCTTGACCGCCACCGCCAGCTACAGATGCTAGATTATGGTGCAAGCCCTTCTGCGATTGCACTGCTCCGGATCGAAAATCTTTGGGGAAGTTTGTGTTTGACGAGGTACCAGACTGAACACACTTCCATTAGTCAACTAGCTATAGAATAACTAGAGTTAAAAGATCGAATGAAATGTAAAACGAGTAGATGTTTACCTTATCGAATGCACCAGACTGAAGATCTGGCCTCATTGCTTGACTATTCAGAGCTGGATTAAACACTGCTCCTGAATTAGAACAACTCGTTTATACAGATACGGAGTTCGTATCGAAACTAGAAAATTCACGTTGGAATACATACAGAATATCCTCAATTCAGTACCAACTACCAAGAGATGAATCAGCTACGAGATTTGTTTCTTTATGTTGTTGAAATCTATAAAGCCTCTATTATGCCTATCAAGTCTTCGTTTTTCTTAAATATATTGACTCGGCCTCCAGCATAATTAGGTACAGAAGTTGCAAGAAGCTGCTAAAAGCTATCAATGTTGAACTTTAGAAACAGATGCAGATACGTGTTTCTTATGATCAAGGACTCGTGTTTGTACCGTCCATACTATTTTCGTACTTTTACCCAAATTTCTAAGTTCGTTAAGCTAAAATGATCTCATCAGTACCTAACCTTTCTTGCAAAGTTAGAAACATTAGAAACTTTAAGACAAAGCATAACTTTACTGATTTTATGTAATAGAAAAGGCAGCACGCCAATATACAATCAGCAAAAAGAAGAGAGAAAAAAAGATAAAGAAAAAGAAAAGGGAAAACACACACACACACAGAAAAATCAACAGTACAATTTGTGAAACTTGCAATTGGAGGAATTACCAGCATCTCCAGCACGAAATCCAAGATATTGTTCGAGAACCCCCAAATCGGGTCGTGTTGCATTCGCTTCTTTACCTCTGCAAATGCCAAGTTACGCTCGAAAATCAGCTACTAATGTCAAGAACAAGCTCAGAGCCAACTAGGCCCTCACTAGGTACCACAATCCAATTATTCACTTCATAAGATTACCTCCAAAATTGCACATAAAAAGCACAATAATGCCAGAATTAATTGCTCGGTGTACTAGCAAGAATAATCGAATTCAAAAGAATCACCAAAGAAAACCAGATCACAGCCAAATCTTTCAGCCGGGACGAAAAACGGTAGGATCAAGAGGGAGAGGGAGGACCACTTCAAGTATAACTTACTTGTTCTAAACCAATAAAGCAAAGAAAATCCAAGAATAATTTCATCTGCAATAAATTCATCAAAGCTAAAACCCCAACAACGAGTAGCTAAAAAACAACGGCGAGGGCTCTGTGATTGAACAAGCCACATCCATGTCGACATTAAAAACATTTAACTCTAGCATTGAAGGTCTTAACAAGAACAAGCTCATAATTTTCTATGAATTCAGCTATACTACCTAATTATTGCCCATCACCTCTATTTCTTAACCTACCCTCAACACCTCTGATTTATAGCTCCATTTTGAGTTTGTTAGCACAGTGAAAAACCCTGCCTTCACTCCAAGAATTTGATAAACAATAACTCAATAGTTGATAAATTAAATTCAAGATAATCAACCAAAGGTGAAGAATCTTACATGTTTGAAGCTGGTAGTTGGGAAATAAAGCTTGGCATCCCTGAAGTTGCTCTTCTATTACTCTCACCACCAATATTTACTGTTGTTCTAGCCATGAATTCAGTATCACCACCTCAAATTTCCAAAACCCATGTGTGTGTGTGTTTTTCCCAGAAAATCCTAATCAGTGGAAAACCCCAGCTCCAAGAACCAACTTTTAACCTAATAAATTCAACAAGGGACACAAGATCTCATTGAAACCTTTTCACAAACACCTTCCGAGCGCCTCTCAACGAAGAAAGGGAGAAAAGCTACACGGCTTAATGCAAACGACATAAACATTGGATCTTCAGAACTGGGAAAAGAAAGAAGAAAGGTAGTAAACGATTGACCGGAGAAAACCTTTTCACAACTTTGATGGAAAATTTCGCTGGCCTCTCGAAATTGGTGTGCATTTTCAGCACAAAATTCAAGGGACCCAGTTGAAGTATAGTAATCAAGATTTTAAATTTTAATAATGAATTGGTGTATTTCGAATCTGTTTATATATAGGATTGTGGAAATTGAGGGGAGGTGACGTCCAGATCGTGACAAGATTTGCGTCATTTTCAACTGAAGCATTTCTTCCCACTTCTCTTTTACCTTTTTCCCAGTTCCTCTCTCTCCGCCATTTCCCCCTCCCTCTGCTTTTTCCTTTGTTGCCAAACTTTTTGGTGCGAGTGCAAGTTGTGGTGGAACGCCATTGGAATCTCTCTTCTTCCTCTTCTTCAATTTTTTTTTCTACCGTAGAATCTAGTCTAGTTTCAGTAGATTTGAATTGACTGCTATATATTCTTCAGTGTATATATTGCATTGCACCTTCCGTTTTTTTCGACTGGTCTTTTCTTTTCGGCACCATATTTAACAAATACTCCCTCCTATTTTTAATAATAGACATTTTAAGATTTTGACTATTTGTAAATTAATTGTCATTTTGAAAATTTATACCAACATTACCCTTATTTATTATTCAAAGTTGTTTTATATTTTTTGATTCTCCACCAAAATAAAGATATATCATTAAAATATAATCTTCATTAAATAAGGTTATTTTAGGCAAAATTTGTTTTTCTTAATATGTGTTAAATTTGGTAGAATGGCTATTATAAAAAATAGGAGGGAGTATAATTTAAAAAAATTAATATGTGGTATGAGTTAAAGATAAATGTAATGTTAGGGATACAAGCGATGTTTATTAGGCATAAAAGAAAACATGTCAATTGAAGAAAAACAATCCAAATTGGCAAACAAGTCACGTCAGAAAAAACGAAAGGAGTACCTCCCAATAGAGTCTCGTTCACTATTTTCGTTTATTCCACTTAATAATTTTATTTTATGATAAATAATTTTTGACTATAATTAATTTTTTGTCTTTAAAATTTATTGAAATTAATAAAAGGGATAGAAGGAATACTAATTAATAGTTAAAATGAATCTAATGACAATTAGTGGGATATGATTTATTCCTAGGGAGTGAAAGAATACTTTGGAAAATGTTAAGTTCAATTAATTTTACTTTGTTGTTTTAGTAATTAAAGAATATGCTAACTGAAATGAGATGAGGTTGGTATTAATTTAGGGGGAGTTCAACTAGGACTATGAGTTGGTGCATTCAAGGTGTCTCGAACCCCCGACCTCTTGATCGGAAATGTAACGTCTTATCACTAGACTGCTCTCCGTTAACATGTTGGGTTGTTATAATGAAAAAGTAATTTTGCATACTCCGTTCATCCTTTCATACCCTTTATGGTGATACGTTCTACAAATTTTGAATTGTTAATAATTAGAGAAATACTAATAGAATTGTGTTATCTTAAAAGTGACAATGAAGTTCTTCCTTAGGTTAGTCAAGAGTGGTCTAAAAATTCTCGTCTAAGTTCGTCTAATCCCGTCTAAATATTAACAATAAATTGGTGTCTCATATTTCGATTAATATTTAATCCGCCTAAACATTAAGTGACTTTTATCTGTCTGACTGAAATGCCATCTCAATTTTTTCTAAAGATCAATCTTTAAATTCATTTGATTCATAATTAGTGTACTTTGAACGTAGAGACTTGAAGTCCTACTTACGTTTAATCATCCGTTATTTCAATCACCTTATTATATGTTGCATTTATATTGAACTTTTTTGGGAATTGACTCAAAACTTTGTAGATTTACATGCAATTAACTTTGAGTGTAACCATTATTATAAATAAATTGGGAATATTGAATAAATCTATACATATACTATACTCTCTCGGTTTCATTGATATATAGATAAAGAGTTAATAGTTAAAAATACCCATTTTTTTAAAAAGTATAACTTTTATACCCACATTATAAGAAGTAGTACTTCTATACCCATTTTCAATTGAAATGTCAAATATACCCTCAACTTATCAAATAAAACAAAATTGTTATTCAAAAAAACAAAATAACAATTTATGACGTGGGACCCACCCCTAATAACTCCAAAATTAAAGATTCTAACTACCCCACCCTCCCCTCTCCCTCACCCTCACGACTGAATCTGCAAAATTCACCCCAAATCGAAATTTACCCCACACGACCGATTCGAATTTTACCCTCCCCCAAATCGGAATTTTTTTACCGTTCCCGTCGCCGGCGCCGTCACCGACATGAGTTCCACACATTCCGACCACGATGAACCCGAAACATCGAGGAGAGCCGCCCAACGCCGCCCACGGCCCGCCACCCGTCGCCGGCAGCAGCAGCCGCCGGAGGAGCCCGTTGAGCCCCGCGTCTTCCCCGATCCCCCACCTCCGGTATGTCCTTTTCTATATTTGTTTACGTTCAATGTAAAGAAGCATGAATCATGTTATGGTTTCGAGCACTTTGTTTAATAAGCATGGAGCATGTTATGGTTTGAATCGAATTTTGTGAAAAATTGAAAATTTTACTGTTTTTGATCATAGGTACACGACTGAAATTGAATTTCAGTCGTGTACACACGAGTGAAATTCAATTTCAGTCGTGTACTTGGCCGAATACAATGCATGAAATTTTACAAAAAAAAAAATTTGATTCGTTTTGTTTGTTCTCGATTTGCAGCCTAGGTTTCAATGGATGCGGGGCCGAATGCAGGGGTTTAGAGGGCAAATAAACCTCTACATACGGGATGACGTGGTTCGGTCGATTCCCCGCGTGTTGCGTCGCGTAGGCGGCCAACGCTTGCTCGATAGATTTATTACGGAAGGCCCGTTCGGATACCTCCTCGAAATTCGGAGGAGTGGGAGCGCGAACAACGCCCTCCACGAGCTTCTAGCCCGAGAGCTCGAGGATGAGTCGATCCCCGAGATGGAGAGGTGGTTCCACGTAGGTGGGCAGGTGATACGGTTCCGTGCCCAAGAGTACGCCCTCGTGACTGGCCTGGCTTTCGGGGAGTCGCCTTTCAACCCTAAAGGCCGTCACGACCCTCCCCAAATGAGCCTCCTCTACACGAAGTACGGGGGCAAATCCCCTAAGATAAATAAGTTGAAGGCGGACTTCAACGACGACACGAGTGTACTGGGAGACGCCGACCAGTATCTGAAGGCGGCCAACCTCCTCATGTACTACCTCATGCTACTCGGCCACGACAACCCGACGATCGAGGACTGGGCATGGCACCTGGTGGAGTTCGAGGAGCAGTGGAGGGCATTTCCGTGGGGAGCGTGGTCGTTCCAGATCATGCTCTACCAGCTGCACGTGATGAAGAGGGACCCCGCCCTCATAACGGGCGTGCGACCCGCCTATCACCTGTACGGGCCGGTCTGGGCCCTGAACATTTGGGCCTACGAGGTGATCCCCCGAATGGGGCAAGCATGCGGGGTTCGGGATCGTCCGACACTGACCCCCCGCCTCAGAAGATGGGCCACGTCCTCCTCTTCGTGCAACTTCAGGGGATTCTTCGATAATCCCGAGGTAATTGATTTAGTAGTTTTTTACCTTGTTTAATTTATTTCACGTTCGATTTTTGTAAATTTGCTTTAAAAGTCAAAGTCAACCTTTTTAAAATCCAATTCAGTCGTGTAAGTCAACAATTTTGACTTTAAAGTCAAAATTGTTGACCTTACACGACTGAAATTGTAATTCAGCCGTGTAGTACACGGTTGAAATTCAATTTCAGTCGTGTAAGGTCAACAATTTTGACTTTAAAGTCAAAATTGTTGACTTACACGACTGTATTGCAATTTCAACCGTGTATCTCTTACACGACTGAAATTGAATTTCAACCGTGTACTACACGGCTGAATTACAATTTCAGTCGTGTACTATGCCGTGTGTTTTGATTGAAAATTTAAATTTGACTCCTAACACCTCTTGTTTTATTTTTCGTTGTAGCTCGAGGTTCATCCGACACTGGAGGCGGATGATTACGATGTTCTCGAACTTGGATTCCAAAGTCTCGAGAGCATCGAGCCGATAGGCGTGGCCTACGTTCCCTCCAAGCGCCACGAACAAACCAATCTCCCGCCCGAGAGAAGGGAGTCGAAGGCGAAGCGCGACATGGCGAGGGCCCTGGAGAAGCTCAAGTGCAAGGGCAAGGGCGCTTCTGAGGCAGTGGCCCCTCGTCGTCGTGCTCCACGAGCGGAGCGAGCTCACTCCGACGGCGGGGTCGAGATGCCGAGGCCGAGGGTTGAGAGGAGGCCCGAAACATGGGCGTCGAAGAGGCCTCGGAGCGAGCACGCTGAACCCCGGCCCTCCGGCTTGATCTGTTGCGCACACGGAGATCCGTGCGAGCGCGGTCCCCTCGGTGACGACTTCTTGGACCGATTCGGGGACCGTCTGGTGTCCCGATGGGAGCAGGATCGCTCAGGGACCGGATTTCTAGGCCGATTGGTGATGGCTATCGCCGGGGAGCTGAAGAAGTTCGTATCCAAGAGTCCGAGCCGCAGCCGTTTTTCCTCCGGGGGCGAGGGACAGTCCCGTGTAGGTGAGCAGCCGTTTGCGGGGCTCAGGGATGTCCACGTCAGTGAGCACTCGCTTGGGGGGCTCAGGGATATCCCGATCGAGAAAGCTGATGATTATCAATCCGTGAGTCGTGCCTCCGGTGGTCACGTCGACGAGCCTGAGCCCTCCCAAGGCTCCCATCACTCTAGGTTGAGTGAGTTTGTTGACGAGATAGATAGGATGGGAGCGAGCTCAGATGAGGAAGTCACACGTGTCTCGACTAGGGAGACACGCCCCTCAGCCTCTCTACTATCTCCATATGTCGTAGAGCGTCCCAAAAAGCGATCCTCTCCGTATCAGAGGTTTAGGGAATCGGGACAGCCCCACGTGGAGATGAGCCGGACCGGGTTCTATACTTCATACTTACATAAGATATCCTTCAATTCAATTGATTTTGGCTTAATTATGACATAACTTACGTTATTACACATTTACAAAACTTAATAGACTCGAGATACACGAGAAATTCAAACGAAACACGAGAATTTCGCAAATTTAGGCTTAATTTTGACTTTTTATGCTTAATTTTGACTTCTCACGAAAAGGGTACACGCTATTTTTCAATTTAAATCGTGTAGAGTCAACATTCGTGTAGAGGGCATTGACTTTTATTTAATTTTGACTTTGTTGACCTTACACGGTTGAATTGGATTTCCAACCGTGTATACACGATTAAAAAGATCATTCAATCGTGTAAAGTCAATGGCTTAATTTTGACTTTTAATTTTGACTTTATACGATTAATACTCGAATGTAACCGTGTACACACGTTTAAATCAACAATAATGTCGTGTAGTTGGCCGAAGGTTTCCCTTTTTTTAACACAAAAAACATTCAATTTTCACCAAATGATCAACTCAAACAAAAACTAATATGTTCACATCCAATAACATTCTTAAACATCCAAAAACGTTCATTAACATCCAAAAACGTCAATTTGGTTAAAATAAAAATAAAAATACAATCAAGCATCGGTATCGTACGGACATCGGGGCCTAGTATGCTCCTCGCTCTTGCAAATGCTACATTTTTTCTTACCTCTAGGACGTCGAGGAGGAGCATTTAGATCAACTCCGCAAATGGGAAGCGGGCTTGGCGACTCCGTCGCTTGTGCCCGTATTGTCCGCATCTTGAACACCTTTGCCGGTTCGTTGAGGATTCTCCTTCAACGGCCGATCGAGCTCTTGCCATCGGTGGTCGCCCGGCTTGCCTAGGTACAAGAGGGGGTAGCACCCTCCATCGTGAAATGAATTCGGGAACACTCCACGTCTCGGGATGAGGAACCGGTTGAATCTGAGGAGAATACGTAGCAACTAACGTGGATTGCCTGAAATAATGGCTCACGTAGTCAGTTGCCCGCCCACCGGAGTGCCTGTAACAACATACAATACAAAAACGTTTAAAAATCCAATTGAAATACGACAAGCATGAAACTAAAATAAAACGAGAAGTAGCCGTACCTTATCGCCGCACAAGCGTGTCGACAAGGGATGCCGTCTAACTCAAACTCACGGCATTCGCAAGTCGAGTTTTGGAGATCGACCAGGTAAGTCTGCTTTTCACCTTCGACTCTCCAAAGGGTGGGCGTAGGCGTTCCTCTGACGGAGTAGCGACGGCCCCATTCCGACGATGCCGACATCTTCGTATAGGCCTTCTCGGTGAGTTCATGTTGGCGAGCTAGGGCACTAGTCCGATGTTCGTCGAACCACTTCTCGACGACTATCCGATACACCTCGATCATGGCACAAATCGGGAGTCTCCGAGCCCACAACAACCGAGCATTCATGGTCTCGGCGGGATTAGAAGTCATGAAGCTCGTACGTCGGACGGGACACTTGCACCTCGCCCACCTCGGCAGGCCAATGTCGCTCAACCTCCTGTAGATCCCGCCTCCCTCCCTGCTTAGGTCCCTCAGATTCCCCCAATATTCATCGAATTGGGAATCTCGATAGGCATAGGCTGCAGACTCGAATATAGCCCCCGCATGCCTCCCGTACCTAACGAAATTTCTCTGGAGGTGAACGAAGCAGAGGCCGTGAGCAGCATGCGGAAAGACGGAGTCGATCGCATTTGCGATGCTCACGTGCTGATCGGATACGATCAACAAGTCCGAGGGCGCCCCGAAACTCTCTCGGACTTTGGCCAAGAACCACGTCCAAGATTCGTCGTTCTCTATGGGACCGAATCCAATGGCAAGGGGGAACACTTGCTCGTTCCCGTCTTTCGTCACCGCCACAAAGAGCGTCCCCTTGTTCTTCCCCTTCAAGTGCGCCCCGTCTACTACGATCACGGGGCGTAGCAAACCATTTTCCCACGCCTCGATGGACGGACCAAAGGCGAGGTAGAAGTAGGTCAGACGGTCGGTGACGTGGGAGGTGTGGATGTCGTACTGGGTGCCCGGATTCATCTCCTTCAAAAGGTAGAGGTAAGAAGGGAGCCTCTGATAAGACTCGTCGAAGGCACCGTACGTCATCTCTATAGCGACGTTCCTCGCACGGAGAGCGAACGGGTAGTCAATCTGAATACCGTACTCACTCCGTAGCTCTTCCACCATCTCCTTTGGCTTCAACACTGCGCCCTCGGTGATCAATCGACGAGCGTAGAATGCTCCTAATACCATGGCCGGCACCTGTTGTTTGTTGTTCGAATTTAAATCAACTAGGCACGTGTGCTCGGCCTCGTACTTCTTGATCACCCAAATCCCGCCTTGCTGCGTGGCATTCAACTTGAACTCGCAATCCTTCCCCGAAGTGCACCTAAAACCCACACGGCCTTTGTCGGAGCGAGGGATACAATACTCCTTCCGGAGATCCATGTGAAGCAAACCGACGGCTATATGCAAGTCATCCTTCTTCTTGAAGAATCCGTGCTTTCGCAACTGACCCAAGGCCGGTGCCAAGTCGGGATCGATCCATCCTAAAGGGAGCGCGGTGTCTAGATCGACGTGCGGTATCAACCAATGTCGAACCGCCTCCTCGTTAGCGCGAGCACGAGCTTCGTCGTCACGGGGCTCTTGGTTTTGTGAGTGCATGCTACGAAGCCCGATAACCCTATCAATATGGCCGGGCTCGCGGATCCATGCTCCGAATTCAGCCGTTAGGCTCTCAAGTAATTGGGATCGTTCCTCCACATTCCTTGCTTCCTCGCCCTCGGACTCGAGAGACTCTTCTTCCGACTCCGGCTCTTCTTCGTCGCGTACTTCGGCTTCAAATGCATTCGATCTCGGGATCGGCTCCTCTTCGACGCTATAGTTCTGAAAAATCGTCGATCGTTGGGTAGTATGGGCTGCCCGATTTGCTCTACTAATGACGTAGATCATCGACATCTCCCTTCTCGCGATGCACATTCTAAGCAAATCCCCGGTGCTCTTTAAAACGGCCTTCACCGTCTCCCGCTCGTTGAGGTTCGTCAAGTGGATTAGCAAGTACTCCGATTCATCACCCAAGTAAAGTTGAACGTCTCGCAATACGTTTTCATAGCTCAAACTCGAAATGGGATAATTGACGAGAAAAGAGTCTCCTCCTACGTACGATATTCCCTCCCAACGACCGCTATGACGGATAAGAATTCTCTGATCACCCATCTCCATCTGTACAAAAATAAAAATAAAATTAATAATCTGAAAAAAATTTGTTCTTAATTACACGGTTAAAGTGTTAATTTAACCGTGTATACACGGCCAAATGTACCAAAATGTCGTGTAAAGTCAACAATTTTGACTTTCAACAGTTGACTTTGTTGACTTTACACGACAAATAGGGTGATTATACCGTGTACACACGGTTGATTTCAACTTTCAACCGTGTACTTAAGAACACAAAAATTTTCTTCTTTTTTTCCGCATATTATAAATAATAGATAGAGAAAATAGAATATTACCTTGGTATTTGTCTCTAAAAAACGCCTTGAATCGATTCCAAATTTTCCAGAAATTCGAGAAACCCTACAAATATTCTCTCTCAACATTTTTTTCAAATTTAGTGTTGTGATGAAATGAATTATGTCTATGCTATAGCTATTGTTTTCTAACTTTTTCTGATTTTTCAATTAATGTTATGCTAACAACCTCTACTTTTAATCAATTTCACAGATTTGGTTGTTGAAAGTAAATAAATGCAATTTCCTATTTTTAAAAAAAATACACGCCAATCTCCAATTTTAGGTGGTCGTGTATGTGTACAACAAAAATTGAGATTGAGAGTGAATTCGTGTACAACAAAAATTGAGATTGAATTTTATGGTGGGCCCCACGTTTGATTTATATATTTAGTTGATTTTTGGTTTTATTAGACAAGTGGGCCCAAATAGTAAGGGTATTTAAGACATTTCAATTGAAAATGGGTATAGAAGTACTACTTCTTATAATGTGGGTATAGAAGTTATACTTTTTATAAAAATGGGTATTTTTAAACTTGACCCATAGATAAATTACATTTTCGTGTATTCCACCGATCAAGATATTAACTAAAATAACAAAATTATACTGTAGTATTAAAATTTATACACACTATTTTATTCACTAATACCACGTTAGTATGCCGAAAAAAAGTTATCTTTATATCAATGCAACGGAGTATATATCACCAAAGAAAAGAAATTAAAAAGAAAACTATTTACTATTTAATTTTTTTTGCGGGAAAAAAAGAAGAAGACTATTTATGAAAAAGAAAACCACTTTTCCCTCTATGATTCTTTGCTTGAGAGAGTCGCATTCTTCTCTCTCTCTCTCTCTCTCTCTCCCCTCTCTCCCTCAAGATTCATTTTTTTTTATCTGGGTTTCTAGGTTTTCTGGTCTAAGTTTGACGAACTATTACCCTTCTGCATTTCACCACTCTTCACAGCTGATTTTTGCCTTGAGACCCTTTTTCAATTTTTTTAACACTTTAAAAATTCTTTTTCTTTTTCTTGTTTTGGTGAAGATGATTCCATAGTTGGCTTGATTTTGACCTCGGGAGTTCTCAGAATTTCAGTTCTCTCAGTGGGTTTTGGGCAAAATCCTTCATTTGTATAAATTCATGGATTGACTTCACTAATTTTGCCCAATTTCACCGGGAGTTCTCTGCAGCATTTCTTCAAAAACCTAGACTTCATTTCCCTCGCTCTTCAATTCGGCAACTTTTTTTCAATTCTTGTCGAAATTACCAGAAGTTTTGAGGTGTTTTTTCTGGGCTTGGCTTGAGTTTCATGTGATTTTCCGAAATGGGGAATCACAGCAACAGCAGTAATCACGAAGATGGGAATAAGAACTCTTCAGCGGTTTCTAGAGGTGGGGCCACCAGGTCATGGGGCACCACCACCGTCTCCGGTGGTCAATCCATGTCGACGAGCGGCAGCGTGGGGTCCCCATCCAGCCGCAGTGAGGCTGCCATGGCTACGACAGTCAGTGATAGTGCGATAATGCGAATGAACAATCTTGATATCCAAGGAGATGATGCGGGGTCTCAAGGGACTGCTGCTGGGTGAGAGCCTTTGACTCTCTTTGATGTAGTAATATTATTTTCTGGTAGACATTCCGATTTGGGTTTCTCATAGCTCGATTTGTATTGGTTGAATCTGGATTTGCTGTTGAATTCTGTTAGTTCCTGGCAGCTTAGTTTGATGTGGTGGTTGTTGTTGAACTTGAAGTTAATGTTGAATTGAGTCAGAAGATCTGCTAACTGCGAGTGTTTTCCGAGATGGAGCTGAGTAAAGGCTCATTTGTGAATTCGATGTGATGTACTTTTGTTAGTAGAGACTTCTAGTGTATGGGAAACTTAGTTCAACTTTATTTTGTAGAATAAGGCTTTCATCATCTTAGCTTTTGGCAATGGTTGTGGGAAGAAGTAAGGCCTTTCAACACGCACGTAACTGTTAGGCGTTGGGTATTTGAAGAGTACCTCGAGCATATTTTGAAAGCCAACCTTTTTTCGGATTGGAGATATCCTATTCAGCATGTTTCATTTATAGTGATAGGATTTTGTTAGTCTCTTCCTTTTTCCTCTGGCATTGTAATTTACTGTAATATGAGCAGGAACAGAAAGAAAAAGAGAGGACAGCGTGCAGTTGGTGGTGATAAGAGTGGCCGGGGGCTTCGACAGTTCAGCATGAAAGGTTTTTATCTTATTATTTTTCTTCTTTGTTTTGCATCCCTAGTGAGTATGTGTTTAGAAAGTTCTGTTAATTTGAGTTCTCTGAATATGTATTTACTAATATAGTCGTACACGGAGGCTCGACCAAGTTGCTGAGGAGAACTTGTTGAGTGAGCTGACACTGCTATGAATTAATCTTTCTGTTGCATAAGTTATATTTGAAGATAAATCATGTATAGGATGCAGCTGCTGTTACTATGGGCAAAAAATTTAGGACTGATTCAAACTTACTCACACGTAAAGAGATGTTCGGTTGTTCTAGTTCGTTTATCATTGTGTAACTTTTGTGACTTCAACACTTTGTGCATTGAAAGAGTAACTTGTGGGAGGATAGTCTTGAATTGTGCTTTCGGTACAACTTACACTGTTAACATTTCAACCTTCTTGTGCACAGTTTGCGAGAAAGTGGAAAGCAAAGGAAGAACTACATATAACGAGGTTAGACCTTCGACAATCTTTAGTTTATAGATGAACTCATTTGTCTACCTAGTGCTTATGCAACTGATTCACCATTTTTCTCGTTTAATAGCTGATGGTGAATATTCTCACTGTGATAATGTATTATCTGACTTGAAATGTATATTTCCAGGTGGCTGATGAGCTCGTTGCTGAATTCTCTGATCCTAACAATAATCTCACATCTCCAGACCAGGTGCTTTCGCAGTTCTAATCATGATCTCTTATGCGTATAGTACCAGTGTCAGTGAAACCTAATACTTGATTATGATTGTGAAACACAGTCACAGCAACAATACGACGAGAAAAACATTCGTCGAAGGGTTTATGATGCCCTGAATGTGCTGATGGCAATGGATATAATCTCTAAAGATAAAAAGGAAATACAGTGGAAGGGTCTGCCTCGAACTAGTTTGGACGACATTGAAGAACTGAAGGTCGGGTATCTATTCCTTTGTTTACCATCCAGCCTCCACGTCCCATTTATAATCACCTGCATCAGTGAATCTGATCTTGGTTTGTGACTAATTGATTGCAGACTGAACGTCTTGGAGTTCAAAACCGAATTGAAAAGAAAGCAGCATATCTGCAAGAGTTGGAGGAACAGGTTAGTCATCGCCAGATTATAGTATGCATTTTTGCATTTGCCATGGCTAATAATTTAATGCCCTATTTTTATTTTTATGCAGCATGTTGGCCTTCAAAACCTCATACAGCGAAATAAGCAACTATATGGCGCGGGAAACGCTCCTAGTGGTGGAGTTGCACTGCCTTTTATATTGGTCCAGGTAGAGTTGAGTGATTGTTTGTAGTCATTTTCTTGCGTGCATTTCACAATAAAGGCTACTGAATTTCGTGTTGGAACCCCAAGGATGCATATCAGTGCGATAGTTGTCTCTATAGGTATCGTACACCTATTGGAATGATAGCAGTTAGCATACTTTGAAACCGTAGCATTGAGTTTCAGCCACCGCCTCTTCTAATCAACCAAAAAAGTTCTAATCTTTGTTTAGTTTAACGGATACATCACTTTAACCTGTGATCTCCTGTCAGATTAAATTGAAATCAGAACGAGATTAATGCATAAGAATGTAGATATGATTGGTTTCTTAATACTTCTATAGTTCCTTGGTTGTATACTGAATTGCTTTCGACACTGGACTTGAAAGAGCCGGCATTGATGTTTACATTTTCAAATCCTACGATTATAGTAGTAATAGACACACGAGGATATGCTTGTATAGATTCTTGCACTAAAACTGTCTGTGATGACTGATGCTCGAACGTGTTAAAGTCACATCTTTGAATTAAATCTAATGCTTCTCATTGCTAATGTAAAACTGTAGACTCGCCCTCATGCCACGGTAGAGGTGGAAATATCGGAAGACATGCAGCTGGTACATTTTGATTTCAATAGGTAAGTTAATTCAAGTTCAATACTATTCTAGCGACTTGACATTTCATTTCTCCTCACGGAATTGGTTCATCGTATCTATACTGCAGCACTCCCTTTGAGCTACACGATGATAACTACGTACTCAAGGCAATGAAGTTTGCCGAAAAGTCGAGAAAAGAAGGCCCCACCCAAAATTCTCAGACTGACGGGGGCGAGAGCTCCAGCATGGCAAATACCTACCAAACTCAAGCACCTCGCAAATCAGGGTCAAACATCCCAAGCAGGCCCCACAACTCGTCTCCTCTACCCGGAATACTGAAGGCACGTGTGAAGCACGAGCAACATTAGGTTGAACTCCGAAGCTCAAACCACATGGCAATATCCTCATCACAGCTGTACATATATACTGGATGAAATCGGATTGGGATTGTTGCAGCCTTCTTCCGCCTAAAGAAATTCTTTTTTCCATGGTGCTGATAGAGCGAGCGGAGAGTAGGGTTTTCTCGCCCCCCAAGTAAGTATCGAGTATCTTGATTACTTTGTAGATCATCTTGTATTATACATGATACACTCTAGGCGTCTATAATTAGTATGCCCCGATTTTTCTCTGTTGTGTAGAAGATGGAGTTCGACTGTAGGCAGCCATATTTGGACTTGTTTTTTTTCTTCCAAGATTCAAGGATTCAATATTTTTTTTGTAACTTCTTTGGATGCACTTAGTTTAAAAGCAGGCGTTTTGGCTTATCTGCCTTGATGATCGGTTTGGGCCCGTCATCGGGTGTCGGGACGACCCGGCCCGGTGTTCAGCCCAGAGCACACTTCCATAGGGAAGGAGATGCTGTTCATAAAGAAGTTGAGATATGTAAACACTCCCTTCCAAAATGAGAAGAGGGGGGAAAAAAATGGCGGGAAAAGCAAACTTTTTTCTTCTTCTTGGGTGTACACGTGGCAAATTATTATTGAGTCGATCAAATTTAGGTTGCAATCACTAATTTTATAATGAATAGTGGATAATTATTGTGGGGTTAGGTTGTCCTATTTCATTCATCATATTTCTAAAAGTGGGTTTCTAACTGCCTACGTTCAACTTCACTTGGTTTCCTTTTCTAATCGGGACATGCCGTTTCATTTGTTTTTTTCCGTAAGAATTAATCCTTACTTTTCAATGTGGACCCCTTACTTTTTACTTTTAACACCGAGCCTAAAATCCGTCTCGCTACCATGTACTTCCTCAGTCCCGTTCTAAATGACTAATTTTTTTTCGACACGAGAATTAAAGAAATACTCCTTCCGTTCCACTGGGATATGGATCTTTTTTTTTTCGGCGCGGGAATTATGACGAGAATGATGATAGTGAGATAAAGTGAAAGGTAGTGGGTTAAAGTGATGTGTCTGAATTTTATTGGGTTAGAATTTTCCATTTTGGGAAAGGTGGACATTCCGAAAAGGAAAAAGGTCCCTATATCAGTGGGACAGAGGGAGTAATGTTTAGTTTAAAATGTGTGATTTTTTTAATAAAAGAGTTTTAAATGTGTGGTTGTTAATAAAGGAAAGAGTTGTTTATGAATACAATTACTCCATTTTCCTAAAAGAAAACGACTCATCTAAAGTGAGACGGAGGGAGTACGTTGCATTGTATATATATATATAAAGAAAATTTACAAACAATCCACCTATACTATTAGTAGGTTGAGGTCAATTTCTTGTTGCGAGAAGAGCTCACTCAAAGTACACAAAAGAAATGGAGCAAAGCCAATCAAGAATCAAGCCATGGGCCACATAATATATTACAACACTCATTCAAGAAACACAAGAAATGATTGTAAAAAAAAAAAAAAAAAAAAAAAAAAAAAAAAAAAAAAAGATAAAATTGTCTAAAAAAAATTAGAAGAAGGCCTGATGATTCTTGCAGAGTGTTCCAACTTCACGGTGGAGTTCAGTACTTGTTCGCGAGATCTACGAACGCGTTGTAAGTTCCCACGACGCCACAGACGAGGCCTATCACGACAATGCAGCTACTCAAGACGATCTGGAAAGAAGATCATCCAGAGCCATCAAGAAACACAGCTTCATTAGAGCAGAAACATTTGATTGTTGCTAAACTTACCTGCATTTTGGTGGCACTTCTCTTCCCAAGAATTTTCAAGAAACACAAAGCTGGCATCACCATAGCCTGCATTGAAGCAAAATATCATGAGAAATTTACACTGAAATCTGTTCAATTTGTCGAAAAGGACTCATGAAGATGAAATAGTCATTCTTACCATAAGAACACTGAAGAGAGAACCGATGAGAGACATGACCGTTCCTACGAAAACACGAAAACAAATCATATAGCATGTTCCTTTTCTAATGCATGATGTGTAGCTAGAGAGGCCACCTACCGAAGAAGGGAACGAGGAACGCAACTACAAGAGACGACAAGATGAGCAGCGTCCGTATAAGAAGGAAACACAAGTAACTGCTGGAGATTCTCGATGGGAGCAGCTCTTCGATCCCTCTAGCCAGTGGATTCATCGTCAAGGCAATTTTATTTCTAGCTAAGGAAAACTTATAATCAAGAAAAAAAATTGTACTACAATTTGTCATGATATAGTTTTGTTTTGTTCAAGAAAATCGAGAAAGTTTACTAAAGGATATTTGGAGAATGGATTGATAACCTGCAAAACGAAGCACCAAAATCAGCACATAATCGAAGAAGAAGGAGCGAAGAAGCGAAAACACACTCGTTCTGAATCTGTGCTTACAGTAGTCCATAGTGCAATTTTGGAGCTAACTCGATTTTGAGGCAAATTCAAAGTGATCTGAGATTTCGTGCTTTCGCCAAACATGCGAAATCCCATCACTGCAGCACTTCCATAGACTGCGACGCATAGAATGAAACTGCAAGATATTCGAGCCACGAACTCATCGGATTCTGATCATAACAAAACAAATGTAAATGCTGCTACTTTTAGTAGTAAGATGTTTGTACCTTAGTATAACTGCTTTCTTGAACTTGGTTTTATCAGCCATTGATTGGTAGATATTCGGGAAAACCGAGTGCCCCGAGTAGCAGAAGCCGTATATCCCGATGGAGAAAGGGATGCCCCTCAAATCCAGCAGCTTACCACTGTGATGAAAGCCAACTCCCTCTACTGTGCCAACAAAGAGCAAACATAGAACTACGACTACCGTTGCAACGACTCCACTTGCTGCACAAGTAGCGAAAACATCAACAACGAACGAGATATGGTGATGGAAAGGAAATGTGGACTTTACGGAACCTGAAAGGTAAGAGAGGAACCGAAGATCTTTGAGAAGGAGAGTAGGGAAGACTACTAGAACAGCTACGGTTGCAAAAAGATGCGTTGTGTCGATTGTGAAGCCAAATATATTCAAAGAAACTCCGGCAAATATTGTTGAGAGATTGTCCCCTTCCAAGATTAAGTAATCCGTGCAAGACATCTGCGTTCGTGGCAAGTATACAAGTTAGGAACGAGTAAACAATTTGATCGTATATTCATCTCCAAACAAGTATTGTCCTTACGTATAGCTCCGAGTACAGTATAATCTGCAAGAAGAAAGTAAAAAAGATGCATACTTTTAGTACACATTCAAGATTTCTCAACTATATGCATAAAATGTCGACGAAGGTAAGAGAGTGTTTCGACTCACAGAGATAAAAACGCGGCCCCATTTCCCAAACGCGGCCTCTCCCATATCCGGAAACGTGAGTATGCCTTCAGCGCTCTCGAAGCAATGCTTCATAAGAATGGCAGTGTAGCAACAGATTAGTGCAAAGAGGACTAGTATGAATAGACTAGACCAGCCAGCTACTTTCACTGTGTAAGGCGTCGAAAGAAGCCCGACTCCCGCCATCACATTCATGCCTGCATTACAGTAAGACGAGCCGAAGATTCCCTCAAACTCAAAGAACCATATAAACACCATACATTTAAGAATCTTCCACTCCATATTAGGACATAAAATGTAATATTTCCCCTGTTTTCCCCTGTTTTCCCCTGCCTCGGCTCTCATGAAAATCGAAGAAAAGATCGTTCTTTTTCTTTCCACTCGATACTCACAAAAGTAGTCGAAGGTGTGAAGAGTTACCATTGAATACGGTTTGAAGAAGGCTGCAGCCGTGGCTGAGGGGGAGTTCGCCTGTCGGCTGCTTAAGGAACGAGGCCTTTTCGGAAAAAACCGAATGCGTTCTTGATCTATGAGGATCTTCCACATGGCTTCCTTTCTTGTAATCAATAAGAAGTGGGATTTTTCCATTTGATTCAAATAAAAAATTCTGGCTGCTGATGACTCCTGAGCTCGCTGCAGAGATCCGAGGGCGGAGTATCCCGAAACTCGGGGATGCAGAGATCGAATATATATCAACTGCTTCTCTGCAAGAGAAGGACTAATCAAGACTCAAGAATCTGCTTCCTTTTTTTTACTCGAAAATCGACTAAATCTTCGAATAATTGTCCACATGAACTTAACAAATTTATGCAGAAAATCAAGAATTTCATCAAATATCACACAACACACAATCAAGATTCATCAGGCTTTTATATATATATATACTCAAAAATCGACCTCTCGAATCTCGATCCTTCGATAAATGTGGATAGAACAACTTTTACACAAAAACTAGAATGAATTTTTGCAGAAAATCATCAAAAAAATGTGGCCTAAATTAAATTTTACACATTTGAACACTACTCAATTTAATAAATCAGATTTCAATAACAAAATAATTAATAGTAATGAGAGAATTGAATTCTCATCGGTCGTTACCTGAAGCTCTGAGGCCACTGGTGCGCGACGCCGGAACGATCGTCGTCGTCGCCGCCGCCGTCATCGTCGTCGCTGCTGACGTCAGCCGCCTCAGAGGCGGCATGTTCGACGTCGTCGTATTCGCAGTCCTCTAATAGATACTCCGACGAGGTCTCTCTCTTCACCGCCGCCATTGAAGTACTATGCTAATTAATCCTGCATGAAAGATAACGTTACGTACGACCGTTGCATGCAAGCTCTGAGAGAGAGAGAGAGAGAGAGAGGAGAGAGAGTACCGTGGGATGGTGGGAATTGGAATTGAACGACAAGCGGCTTGAGACTCGCGGCTGTTCAAGTAGAGGTAGAGTCGGGCTCTTTTCGAATTTTGCACTTTAGTCCTTGCAATTCGTGTTATTTACGTTGCTCTCCGATCATATTTAACAAGTTTTTATAATAATGATATTTGTATTACAAAGAGATTCTATTTCGTCTATAGATAATGGTTTATATTAAGTTGAATGATGGGCTATGAATTTGAAAGAAAAAAACAAGATGTAATGATAATTGATTATAATATTTGAAGTGTGTATGTATAATAATCGTTGATGATTTAGCTGCATGTGGATTTACCGACTTGATTGTTGTCTTGATTGCATTCTGCATTTAATTTGTTTAATTAGGCCTAAGTAGCTGGTCGAAACGACGCTTGTTTGATAGATAAGATGTAATAAGAGCAAAATTATTTTAGACATCTCTTTTAAATAAAACTGATGATAATAATATTATTATTAAAAAAAATCAAGACAAATATAATAAGTACATGTAAAGTGTAAACCACATGCAGCTAAATGCAAGTATGCAAAGAAATTGACATGACCTATTTAAGGTCAAAAATCGATCTAAATCCAAAAAAAAAATGTTAAATTCCAATCCACACAATAATAAAACGTCTCTTACACTACCGTGGAGCCATTTTTCGTATATCAAAAACCAAAATAAATAAATATATATACACATAAATATTGAATTTCGAAATCATGTCATTTATTTTTGTATTCGTTTTATCTCTATATAATTAGTAAATAATTTTCTTAACGAAAAATAGATAAAAACTCATGAATCTGGATCCAATCACATGTTATGTTTTGCCTAAAAATGATTTCTAGTACAAGACACCTATAATCCATCCAAAATAAATACTAATAATATTTCGAATCAAATTAGTATTTGAACATGTGATGGGATGGGTTTCCATCTAGGAAAAAGTATTAGTAATTATTAAAGTTTTTGGCTTCTTATACTATATAACAATTAAATTACCAACTCTATCCAATACATTATAGTAAATTCCAATTATTTGAGTTAAATAAGTAATGGACAAATTATTTTTGTATTTAGTACACAAATTACAACTTATCGTCGCCATTTCAATTAATTTTTTAAATTTCGCTACATAAATCCACAAATTGAAAAGTTTGCAGGGCGTTATAAATGTCAACACATAGGTGCTAGTCACTATCTCGCCGTGCGACTAATGTGTAATTTGCTTAAGCATTAAGCGATACCCTGTAATGCACGGATTCTCCTAAAAACACAGCATTGCAGTATCGGGTGCGCGTCGGGTGCGGGTGCGGGTGCGATTCGCGTGGGATACGCACCCGATACGCCACCTGGCGAATCCTAAAAAAAAAATAAATAAATAAAAAATTCGGATACGCGTATCCGGTGCGTGTGGTTGCGAATCGGGTGCGTTTGGATACGCGTATCCTCAAGCTCTCTCTGCTGTTAGCCTTTCACTCTCTACTGTTAACCTTTCTCTCTTCTTCTTCTACAAACTGAAAACTTCGCTGCTATCATATATTTTTAAGTGGGCTAAAAATTGTATCATATATTTTTAATATAAATAAATATATTTAATTATATATATATATATATATATATATATATATATATATATATATATATATATAATCGAAAACTTACGAATATCGAATCGAATATCAGAATTTTGTATTTGGATTTGATTAATAATCGAATCATAAAAAGTATTTGTTTTCGAATTCGAATCGCAAAACAACGAATACGAATCAGGCTAATCGAATTCGAATCACGAATCGAGTCAAAATTATTTGTACAAGCCTAATTCAGGCACTTCTTAGTATTGTTTAACTTTGTATTATTAATTAAGCATTACTTATGTGTTTTGAGACTTAACTATTGAACTGATGTTTTTATCTTCATTGACATTTGAAATGTTATATTTCATTTAGGAATTTTATTTTATTTTTTCTAAATTATATATATATATATATATATAATAAAATATATAATATATAAATACTCAGACGTATCCTTCACGAATCGCACCCTAAAATTTTCAAAAATCCGTATCCACGTATCCGTATCCGTATCGCTCCCGCACCCGCATCCCGCACTCATGCAACACAGGCGATACCACATCGATCCAACACTGAAGTTGAATCAATAGTCTATATGTGTTAATTAATCGACAAGACGAGCTATTCTACTCTATGCATAATTTTAATTTTAAAACTATGAAATTAACGTATCAGTGGTCTCAATACTCCAAATTAATTAAATCCCATAATTATTCCTTTCGTTAGCCATGGATATAAGAACTCCTCATAAGAGAAATATACGTTGCTTGTAGTGCTAATACTTCCATTTTACATTTCACCCTCTCATCAAATATACCCTAAAAAAACCCTCCAAATTAAAATAAATAAATCCTTCCGAATTTTCATATTATCTCTCTACCAAACACAAATTGTTCATCATTTCTTGAAGATATTCTGCAAATATGGGACAATCCCTCAATAAACCAGGTACACTAGCACACACACATTTTGATGAGAGCAAGGTTTGATTTGGTGTGGATTAACTTTCTTGATGAGCAGGAAGTGAAGGGCAGGAGAAGGAAATCGAGCCCGTCATCAAAGAACACTACGACAAATACTTCAGCAACACAAAGGACTGGAACTGCGCAGATTTCTATCAAGCAGTTTGCCAAACCGTCGAGTAACTCACTTTATACTATTTTCCAACATCATATCGCTTATCAAACTATGTTCACATCATACGACACCTTAGAATAGAATCGAATAATTCTGACCTTATTCGACCATCGAATCATATGAATCACCATTCCAATCAACATAACCCCAAACAAAAACTTTTAATATAGTAAACTTATAAATTCCATTTTTCCTCAGGGAAATCAACAGAACTATACGTCGACCTCAGTTTAAGGTGCCAGAGAAAAGCAAGCTCCTACAAGCCTATAACGTAAGTTAGCTTCTAACGTGCTTTACCTGGTCTCTTCTCATATTTCAAAGCAAGCAATCATTTCTTTCCCAGAAGAACGTCCTAAACGAGTTTAATCCTTCTATTCCAGAAGCACAGAGGGGGCGAAGGGACACCGTTGAAAAAGGAACAGTTCCAGAAAATCTTGCAAGAAGTGATTCTTGACACAGGAGTAAGCAACATAGGAGGAGCAAAGGATATGCTATTTTACCTTTATGGAGTTCCAGCCACAGCCTTGTTCTTGAAGCAACGTCTAGCTCCGAAGCTGATCCCAAATGAAGTTCTCATACCTGTTGTCACTTCTGCTACAGTTTTCCTTCTTGCAAAATTCAACAAATTATGATAATCCCAACCATTTCAACATATCTCACGCATTGTATTCCTCGAGAAATAAGTTTCTAATTATGTTTAGGTACTACCATAAATAGTACGATAAAGACAGATGCATCTGGAAGTACACCAGCAGACATTCAAACTAGCAACATCACAATGTACTTCACAAAGACAAAAACAAAAAAAAATCACCTAAAAGCATAATGTCTCGACTTTGTAATGAAACCATCAACCACGAAGGTTGAAGATACCCTTATTGCGTTTATCATCGCAAACTTATTGACATAATTCAATTATCAGAGAAAATCTCCACCACTCGTCAAATTTCCACTTCAGAGCTTTTTGTTGACACATACTGACTGACGACTGCAAAGACTTAAGATTATAACATTCAGCTTTTGAAACTTCTTATCATGGCATTCATGGCAGACACCACACCGAAGGCTTCAAATGAAAGAGAACTCCACCAGCCACGAAGGTATAGGATTTGCTAGAACTTCTTTAGATTCCATCCACATGACCACCACCATCCGCCTGTGACAAAATTACAACATTTAGTTGGTTTAGGAGGCCTATTAATGTCTGGAGCACAACCATAAACATAATTAAAAAGTACTCCCTCCAATCCACAATTTGGTCTTGGAACCCCAGTACGAATGTTACCAAATGAGTTACTTTAATATTGGATACAGAAAAACAACTACTTTGAAGAATATTGCTACCATATTAGGAGTCCGAAAGAAATTGGGGGTATAATGTAGATAGTTTTTAGGCCATGATGACATAATTGTAATTTAAGAGCTATGAGCATGTTGGGGAATATGGCTGTATCCATATTAGGTATGGGACTAATTTATTAGGATGATTAACTAAGGAAAGCGAACAGAGAGAATTAAGAAAGTCGAAGAATAATGAAATCGAAAGGTGAGGTGAATATTTCATTATCGTCATCATCACAAACATATACATACATATATATGTATGTTATGTCTAAATAATATCAGGGCCTGAAGGCGTGTCCAACTGACTCGACCAGATAATGCATTCGGGTTTATAAGATTTCCACATACATCACATACTGAATTATGAGCTCCATTCAACCCATCTGGCAAGCTCGGCACAAGCTGTATTATGAGCAATAAAAGAGTCATTCGGTGTAATTCAAAAGGAGATTGCAGAGAAAAATTATGAAGTAGGAGTAAGAGAGGGAGACACCTCTTCTCAAAGCATGTGCCTGCAAACTCTCCAGACCAACAATGCTCCATTAAAAACTTAATAACATTGGCCATTCCCAACAGCGACGGACAAAATATAGCACTCAGCCACGAACATTTGCTGCTGCAGAAAATTTGTTACAGCCATTTAAAAATAAATAAAAAATCAATAACTGGATATAGATACTTAATGAAGAAACCCTCAATCGTGTGTCAAAAACTTGATGAGACGATGCTGCAGAAACCCTTCATTACAGAAGAGAGAGTCAAGAATCCTACACAGACACACACATAAAGAAAGAACAGAGACCTTACCGTTGTCATCTATGCTCCTTGAATCATCTCACACAAAGAAACGACCTTCCCAAAGTGACTGTCCTTGATATTGCTGCTGAGGCAC
Source organism: Thymus mandschuricus (assembly GCA_029379335.1). Taxonomy (NCBI): domain Eukaryota; kingdom Viridiplantae; phylum Streptophyta; class Magnoliopsida; order Lamiales; family Lamiaceae; genus Thymus; species Thymus mandschuricus. The sequence goes on along the minus strand of CM057081.1, from coordinate 1,770,061 downwards.
CCCATTCTGTTGGTGATTTCCTCTCTGTAATTCTTTCTGCTGCTCCTCATACAGCAGCATCTGTTCTGGAAGGGGATACTCCTGCCATCCTTTCTGATTTTCACTCTGGACTTGCACCGGCACCTGCTTCCCAGGGAAAGGGAAGGTAGCAATTCCCATTGAGCCATTGCTCATGTTCACAGAAGGGAATGCAGTATTTAGAGAATTACTGAATCCAAGACCTTGATTCAAAGAAGACAGCTGATAGCCATCCAGCCAGCTGTAATCATCTATTTGCGGAATCGGAGTTTCATTTTGGGGCATGCTGTTGAAATATGCTTCATCTGCAGCCTTGGAAGGAACAGAACCAAAACCAGGCGGTGGACCAAAGTGTCTAACAGGTCGACTCACTGGGTTCTTCTTCGAGCCAGGTGGCATGACCAAAGACGGTTTCATGGCCAGGCCATCAATAGGTGCGCCAGAAGGCACGATGGAGTCGAATTTAGATGGCACGGCAGCTTGTGGAATCTTAACGGAATAGTTGTGGCTTGGACCAGCATTCACGAACTGGGGGTAAGGCACGGACATAGAAGCATGTTGAGAAACACTGTAGTTATCTTGCAAATCAGATCTCAGTGAGGATCCATTTTCCATCAAGTTCAGCTGGGCCAAACCATTCACAATAGGGGGGTGTTGAGCATATTCTACTGACCACATAGATGTGCTAGGTTGGACTGGTTGCGGATACTGAGAAGTGCCATTGGCAACAGTGTTGAAAACAGTTGCAGAAGAATGTGTGCTAGCACTCAATGTACTCTGCAAGAGAAATGAGTCTTGTGCAGCTGAGAGAGAACCCATTTCGTTCCCAGCCCCACTGGCAGAGGCAAAAACCTCTGGAGTAGTCAAATTTGAATAGAACTCATCCATAAGCCTTTCAGTAATCGGGGGCTTAAATAATATCACCTCATCATCTTCATCTTCTGCTTCCACGGGCACCTCTGGCAAATCACCCAGAGCATTTCGGCCTTCTGCTGAAATTTCCAGTGAGTTAACATTCACATCAGGTTCCATATGACTGGGGGTTGAATGATCATCAGAAGCCTGGGGTTCAACACCAAAGACAAACTTTTTCATTCGGTCGTCAAAGTATACTCCCTTATGGCCAACTCGGACAACATTAGCAAGAGCCTTTCCAGCTGCTATAATCCTCTTTACACGAGCAGTCTTCTCTCGGCTGCTCCCATCACCTCCAAACATGTGCTTCCTTGAAAAATCAAGGATGAGCTGGGCAGGAACTAGAGGATGGAATCCTCTCAGCTCAAAATCTTCAGATAGTGCCAGACGATTAGCAGTTTCACTTTCGTCATACTTGCTCATATTTGAGAAACATGTCTCATCTTCATCTTCATTAATCGAGACATAACCACTAGACAAGATCTTGTTCAAAAACATAATGCATGCATTCCAGAAAAAAGATCTTGCATTCACTTGTTTCTCCTCCAATTCACTGCCAACAGCAAAATCTTGACGACAGGCCAACCATTCAACAAAAACCATAATCCCAGGTAGGAAATAGCTTAATGAGGGATCGGTTAACTGGTTGCATCGCTCAAGAATGCAGCCCACAATTTCAAATGTTGCAGTAAAAGCATTTTGAAGAAGGACGGATCGTTGTAGAATATCAGCATAGGATTGGTTTTCACTTTCCCTGCTCACATTATGCACAGTAAATATCAGAATTGCAATCATCCTGATGATTGCAAGCCTACATTCAGCAGCATCGGAACCAAAGTTGAACTCCTCGTTGGGCCCCCGGGAAAGAAGTTCCAATAAATCATTCTTAACCATAGAGAACACTTCGTTAAAGATTTCCAAGCTGGGATCACAAGAAAAGAACAAGCGTCAGTAAATGATCAATTGAACATTCTGTAACTACAATGTTCTAAAATTCTATCAGTCATAACCAAGAACCAACCTTGTGCGTGTGAAGAGAATGCCATTCAACCTAACAAATTTTGTGATAAATGCTTTTAAGAGTTCAGATTTATTTGAAGCTCTTTCCTTGACTGCACTAGCTACAAGCTTATTCTCCTTCATAGCAGGCCTAGGCTCCCCTTTGCCTTTTCCCTTGCCAGGCACCCTTGCAGGTGGCGTCTTCACAGCAGGAGCTTTACCATCGCCAAGTAGTTGAGTGTAATTCTGACGATTCTGTAAATTAAAGGTGAAAAATAGAGAATGAGTACAAGTCTTCATTTGTAACTTTGTCCATAGTGTAACGTCTTTCAACAAAACTGTCAGAACCGTTGCCAAGATTCCATAAAACTAGTTTCCAGAAGCACACCCGTAGTGAAAAAATGATTTAGAATAGAGCTTTAAAATCGTGGAGTGCAAGATCCAAGAATTGTGTTGTCAGAGTAATTCAGACACTGACCATACCTTCTCAAACGCAATAATTAAATTGTCTCTTGCAGTAACAAATGGGCTGTCCACGGCCAGACTTCGAAAGTAGCGATACACTGACAGCAGTTCATCATTTGAATAACCAGCCAATATAGCAAGCTAAAAATTGCAAAGGTCAACATTCAACTCAGGTGACCAGGAAATCAACAAATTTAAAAAACCATGAAATTAATAAATAAGTTCACCTGATGGTGTGGATTGCCACTTGAAGGCCATAGTGAGGAAGCCTGCAAATAATAACTTGATGCAGCAGCAAAATCCCCAGCTTTTGAATCCCCTTCCCCATATAAGCTTTTGTAGCGAGCGAGGTCACCCAAATAGATCAGACAGCGATGACACGACATCAAGCCTTTTTTAACCTCTGAATATTTATTTCCATCTTTTGACATTGAGATCTGAATATCTGGATCATCAGTAGAATATCCCAATGGGAGGCCATACTTTGCTCTTATCTTCAGCATCAGATCATGATAAAATCCAGTAGCCTCTGAAAGGAACGTCTTAAACTGAGTACGGATCTTTGTGATTCGATCAGGTCCAGCACGAACTGTTCCTTTCCCATTTGGGGCTGCAGGTGCTGCGGCAGAAGCTAGAGCTGCATTAAAGAGTGACCTTAGCTCCTCAATCCTCCTATAATGCAATTGCCATAAAGCATATTCTATATCATGTTGTTCTGAAAAAGCATGGTCTTCAAGGAGAATTGCTTCATAATTTTCACGCATATTCTGCCATGTGTTGGGGTCTGAAGGGATTCTGGCCTGCGCTGCTTTCCTTCGCTTGCTCTCCAACTCAACATTCTATAACAGGGCGAAGATGTCACAAAACAAGGAACATGTAGTGTTAGCCTTTTAGACACAAAGCATACAAACAAGAAAAGATACAAATCTTCTTATAATGGTCTATCAAGGGATAGTAACTTCATACCCCCATGCAACATGCGAAATCAAAGGATAGACTACCAAGTTTAAAAGATACCTTGTTAAAAAGCCTTTGAACACGCTCCCGGGAAGAATTTTCTTTGTCGTTATCCATCGGCAAGGTCATCTTCCATCGAACAAATGTTTACAAAAGTCAAGTCCGCGAGATAGAGCCACAGAACAAACAGACGACATCTCCACAAGGCACTGACTGGAGCAACATGGTGATCAGAAATTCATAAAACAAAGTTATAACAGTAACTCTTCTTTCTCCGCCAAGAACACACCTCTACTTCTACACACTCACCATATGCAACAGATATTATTAGAGCTGAATTTTAAAAAATAAAGAATGATGCAAAGACTAAGAACCGACACAGAGAAACACATACAAATACAGCCATATGATGATTCTGATTTCAATTCTACTCCCCTAAATCCATCATACTGTTCCAAAGAATCAGCTAAAAGATCTAAGACATTCGACTGCCCATCATCGTCGACCCAACCCAATATACCTCAGATGTCAACGCACGCCATAAAAGTTCACAACCAACAAGAAATCATGCAAGTCAAAACAACAACATTCAAGTCAAAACCATCATTCCTATCTAACTCAAGCTTCACATGAGTAAAAAGCAATTAGACATGGATAAGAACTTCACACACCAATTGATTGAGATACCAACCAATTCCAAACCCAGTAATCATCCCCATTGACCAGCATATTGTAAACAGTAAGTAGACGTTAGGTCGATAAGAGGTAGGAGCCATAAAAAAAATCAACAAAAGTAACCCAAATTCAACCAACAACTCAATCAAACGTAAAACCCCAATTTCAACCGACTCCATACACCATCAATCCGAACAACAAGAACAATCATCATCATCGCAACTGTAAATGCTCTACAGCAATAATTCATCCAATCAGAAACCGAAACAAACTCACCCCAACAAAATAACTGCACCAGATCTGCCAAAATCCCCAGAAAAACAAACTGCTACCGATTACCCCCAATTGGAATTTCCTATACAAACATCCACCGACGCACCGAAGCTAGGGTTTCTGATTACGCGCTTCGAATTTGGGGGGTTTCTCTATCTAGAAATCTAATAAAAATCTAGAGGAATTTCAGATGGCCATGGAATTTGTGGGGAGAAAAGAAAAAAGATGAATTGGTGGGAAGAAAGAGGGAGAAGAGGGGATGACTTTTTGATTTTGGATTTTTGGATTTTTTCTATTTTCGAAAATTTATTTTATTTTATTTTTGGGCAAAAAACATGAAAATCATCGAAGTTTTTTATTTAATTATTTATTTATATTTATGTAGCTATATTTTTCGTGGTGTTGTCCAATGCCGCCATGACTGTGACTCACGGTCACCTGTTTTATACTCTCTCCGTCCCACTTCACTTGTCCTCAATACTATTTTCGTCCGTCCCACTTCACTTGTCATCTTTCCTTAAAAGGTAAAAATTAACCCTTACTTTTTGATGTGGACCTTACTTTTTCAATTTAATACTACGCATAAAATCCCGTGCCGAAAAGAAAGAGGACAAGTGAACTGGGACGGAGGGAGTATTAACGTACGTTTAAGAAATGCATTATTAACTGAAATGAAACGGGAGTAATATTTGACTTGTTTATGATTGCGGATGTAGCAAGTTGACAACCTGACGAACATCGGAGTAAAAGTTACTCCCTCTGTTTCAGACAAATCGCGATGATTAATTTCTTTATAGAATTACCAACGCATCGTTAAAAGTGAAAATTAATGAGAGTGCGTGACATACTTATTGTCGGTGATGAATTGGATCATTAGATATAGACTCATGTCCATATCATTACCGATTACCACGACTGCTTCATAGCGAAACTATAAAACGAGCTACTTTGCTTTAGAGGTAACGAATTATCGTAGCCTCGAAGCTTGACATATATGACATTGTTGTTATCAGTTGCTACCATCGAGACAATCCAAATCTTCGGGTTTTCGCTGCACATATGACATAAATGAACAATATAACCACTTTATTGTGCAAAGTCATTGATTGATCTTGAGTCTAATTGACATATGACCATTTTAGATCGATGACCCATTAACAATTCAAACGGGTCCAACACACCAATACGTGTTTGTCTGTTTGGTTTGCAAGATTGGATTAGATAGGATTAAAATTATTTTACGTTTCGTTGTTTGGTTTGTAAGATACGGCCCGTGATTCAATCATGTGATTATATCACATAGGACTAATCTTAGATAATCTTACATATCTTAGTCTTGCCCTCACACCCAATATTAAAATAGTCTTACATAATTTATCTTGGGTCAAATCTAATCTAATCTTGTTAAACTAACATGGTAATCATAGATTGAAAAGTTGGTGAAGAAACAAAACAATCCATTACTCCAAAGTGGTATACACAATCGTACAGAGAGAATGGGAAAGCAGAGGAGCTCAAAAGCAAAAGAGGAAAAGTTGTTGGGGCTCATACATTCTGCCCCAATATATTACCACTAGGTCAAATAGGAAAAGACAATAATAGCCTTATTCTACAATCTAATTTACAATTCTAACAACCTCCCTCAAACTTGAGGTGTCGCAGCAACGAGCATCGAAAGTTTGCCAACTAAGAAACGAAAGCGCAGAAGCGGGAGAGGCTTGGTGAACAAGTCAGCGATTTGTGACGACGAAGCAATGAAAGGGAGCGTAATGGTACCCATTTGGAGATGATGCCGAGTGAAGTGACAATCAATTTCAATATGTTTAGTCCGTTCATGAAAAACTGAGTTGTGAGCAATCTGTATGGCACTTTTGTTATCACAATACATAGGAGTGGGCTCGTGGAAGGGAACTCCCATGTCAACGAGTAACCGTCGAAGCCATACGATTTCAGAGGTGGTGGAAGCCATGGCTCTATATTCGGCCTCAGTAGAGGAACGAGAAACAACTTGTTGTTTCTTGCTTTTCCATGAGATGAGAGAATCTCCAAGAAAAACACAAGTACCAGTGGTAGATTTTCGATCAATGGGATTACTAGCCCAATCAGCATCAGAAAAGGCTCGTAACGTAAGAGAGGATGTCGAAGAAAACAACAAACTCTGAAACATAGTACCTCGGATATATTGTAGAATGCGAAGAACTGCAGCCCAATGGGTCGTGGTGGGAGCCGAGACAAATTGACTGACAATATGGACAGCATAAGCAATGTCAGGGCGAGAGATGGTAAGATAGACCAAACAACCAACAATAGTGCGATACAATGTTGGATCTTCCAAAGTAATTCCATCAGATGATGAATAATGGACATTTGCTTCCATAGGAGTGTCAATGGTACGAGTGTCGGTAAGACGAGCACGATCAAGAATATCACTAACATATTTTGATTGAGAAAGAAGGTATCCCTTAGGAGACCAACAAACCTCAATACCAAGAAAATAGCAAAGAGGACCCAAATCCTTCATTTCGAAACGGATTGCCAAATCTGATTTTAGAAGAGAAATCCCATGCGCATCACTACCAAGGGAGGGTCAAGATATTATGTCTCCTTTATTGATGATCATACTCGTTATTGCTGGCTCTATGTGATGAAGCATCGTTCTGATTTCTTGAGTATTTATACTGCCTTTCGTGCCCTTGTGAAAACACAATTTTCTAGTGTAGTCAAGTGCTTTAGATGTGATCTGGGTGGGGAGTACACCTCTAACAACTTTCGTGAGATTCTTGCTACTGATGGCACCATTTACCAAATTTCTTGTACTGATACCCCTGAACAAAATGGAGTTGCTGAAAGAAAACACCGACATATTATGGAGACTGCTCGTTCTCTTCTTCTTTCTGCATCTGTTCCAAGTGAGTTTTGGGGAGAAGCCACTCTTACTGCAGTTTACTTGATAAATAGAATTCCATCCATGGTTACTTCAGGTATGTCACCATATCAGAGTCTCTTCGGCCATACCCCTGATTATAGTTCCTTACGTGTATTCGGGAGTACTTGTTATGTTCTTCGACCTCATGTTGAACGTAGCAAGCTGTCCCCTCGCTCGGCCTTATGTGTTTTCTTGGGCTATGGAGATGGCCAAAAAGGATATCGATGTTTTGACCCTGTCAGTTGATTGGTGTTTAGTTGTTAGGTTTTTCGTTGCGTTTTCGTGTTCGTTTTCATTATGTTTTTGTGTCTTTTAGTGTGTCTTTTGGCTATGATTGTTTGTTTGGAGCTTTGGGTATCGTAGGAGCAAAAGGTGAGAAATTGGAAGAAAACGGGACGAAAAGTGCACGAAGAGAAGGAAAAGCCGTGAGAGACCAGAACCTGATCTGGCCGATCGGCCAGATTTCCTTAGGAATCTGGACGATCGGCCAAATGCCTATGCAAGGGCTCAGCAGTCCCTGATCTGGCCGACCGGCCAGAATTCATGCAGCATCTGGACGAGCGGCCAAACACATGCGAAGGGTTTATGCAGTTCCTGATCTGGCCGACCGGCCAGAATTCCTTCAGCATCTGGCCGATCGGCCAAAAGTCGGCGTCCAGCTGTTCTTTCCTTTTTCATCTAGGTTTTTACCTAGTATATATATATCATCCTTGTGCACGAATTTGTATCAACTTTTATCATATTTTAGCTTAGTTTTTCAGCACTAAAATACTCTAGTTTAGTTTTGCTTTGTTCGGATCCGAATACTTCGTTTTTGCAATTTAATTCAATACGTTTAATTTACTTCAAGTTCTTCGTTCTTCGTCTCAATTTTCGTAAGTTCTTTTATTGCTTTCGTTTACTTGTTTTAATTACTTGCTTTCGTTGTAGATTCGTTTTCTTAATTGCTTCATTTAATTTTCTTAGTTTAATTTCGTTCTTCGATTTCTAGTTTAAAGTTTAGATTCGTTTTTCTTGCTTTCAATTCTCTCGTTTTTCAAAGCTTTCAAGTTAGATTAATTTGCTTTTAATTTCCAGATTTCAAGTCATCATGTCTAGATTTATTTATGCTTCTTTCTTTGCTTTCGTTTTCTTCGTTGCTTTCTTTATTGCTTTCTTTTCAATCCTTGCCTAGGTAGATTAATCGTTTTACTTTAGTTTACTTCTAGATTTATTTCCTCGTTCTTAGATTAGTTATTTACTCGCTTTTATTTATTGCTTTGATTTATTTTATTTGCCTAGGATTTAAAACAAAAACCCCAAAAATCTTATTTACTTGCTTTCCTAGATTTAGGCTAGATTAGGATTTTTACTACATAATTGATTGCCCTGCTAAGTTTTCCTTGAGATTCGATACTTAGGTTTTACTTGCTAGTGCTACGATAGATTTCGTCTATTGCGAACACTTTTTAGTGAAACATCAGTCATAAGCTATATGTCTCACGGCATGTGCGTTTTATTGAGCATATTCCTTTCTTTTCCATCTCGTCGAACTCCCCTAATGTGTCCCGATCTGATCTTATTCTCGCTGATCCCTTTGGGAGTGATGTCGAATCTGACCCTGAAAATGTTAATCATGATGATCCTCATGATGATGCTATGGTTCCTCCTGCATCTCCCATCCCACCTCCACCTCCTCGTCGATCAGATCGTATTCGTAAGTCTACTCGCCTTCCTGATTTTGCATACTCTTCTTACTCCTCGTCTTTCACCTCGTTCCTCACATCCATACATAAGATTTCTGAGCCTACCTCCTACAAGGAGGCTGCTCTTGATCCATTATGGCAGCAAGCTATGGCAGACGAGCTTGATGCTTTATCTAAGACTAAGACTTGGGATCTGGTGCCTCTTCCCCAAGGTAAGCATGCTATAGGCTCTCGTTGGGTTTACAAGATCAAAACCAAGTCAGATGGATCAATTGAACGATATAAAGCCAGATTGGTAGCTAAAGGTTTTGCACAACAATATGGCTTGGATTATGAAGAAACTTTTGCTCCGGTTGCCAAAATGACTACCATTCGTACTCTTATTGCACTTGCTTCAGTTCGAAAATGGTCTATCACCCAAATGGACGTTAAGAACGCCTTCTTACATCGGGATCTTAATGATGAAGACCATGAGGTATATATGAACCCCCCGCCTGGCGTCGCTCACAAGGTCGGACATGTTTGCAAGCTTAAAAAGTCTTTGTACGGGCTGAAACAAGCTTCACGTTCATGGTATGATACATTCTCCGATGCTCTTCTTTCCCTTGGTTTTCGCTCTAGCGACAATGACTGTGCTCTCTTTATCAAAGACTCATCTTCTGGCACTATTCTTCTCTCCCTATACGTTGATGATATGATCATTACTGGTAGTGATACGCATGGGATTTCCCTTGGTAGTGATGGGAGATGGGCCCCAAACATCAGAGTGAATTAAATCAAAAGGAGATTTAGTGATAGTCTTACTTTTAGAAAAGGGTAGAGCAGAGAATTTTGCAAGCTTACAACCATTACAATCCGAAATGTCATGACCTTTAACCTTTCCTAAAGACCCACTGGAAACAAGATAATTTAAGCGAGAAGATGATATGTGACCTAAACGAGCATGCCACAAGTAAAAGTCAGATGAAGACGAACTCAAACGAAAAGTAGACAAATCCACAGTAGAAGCAACAATACTAGGGTTCTGAAGACTATCCATAACGTACAATCCTCCCTCCCTACGGCCTGTCCCAATCTGCTTCTTCGAGCGAGATCCTGCACATGACAACCATTTGAAGATAATGTAACACTGCATCCGGAATCACATAATTGACCAACAGAAATTAGATTCAACGCTAATTTAGGAATGTGGTAGACTCGAGGGAGAGAAACACGAGATGAGACAACAGAACCGACTCCCGACAAAGGCATAGGTGTACCATCAGCTGTTACAACCGAACTAGTGTTGGATGGCGTAATAGAAGTGAAAGAATCAGTATTGGGAGTCATATGGTGTAATGCTCCTGAGTCCAAGAGCCAATTCAAGAAGATATACCTGTTGAACCCGAAATGGATAAACCTGCAGCAGCAGACATGCCCTGAGGTTGTTGGTTGAGGAGTTTCTGAAGTTGCTCAAGAAGGACTTCAGCAGTGGTGGCATTAGGAGAGGAAGCAACAACAACTGTATTTGGAGGCATAGGGCTTCGAGATTGAAATCCCGAAGAAGAAGGTCGATTACCGGAAGAAGCGCCCTTGTTTAGAAGTAAAGGGCATTGAGCTTTCCAATGTCCGGGTTGGTGACAAAAGTTGCATTCGTTGGGCTTTGAATTCTGCCTATTTTGGTTCTTGTTCTGTTGAGAATTCTTGTTCGGAAAATTCTGATTCTGGTACGAATTCCTGTTCTGATAGGCGGCCAAAACAGAGTCATTGGGTGACGGAAGAATACCCTTCATAGTTCCAGAAGACTTAAGTCTGTGTTCTTCAGCGATGAGTTCACTAACGACAGCATCAACGGTAGGCTTAGGGCTACGATGTAGAATGTTACCACGAAGTGCTTCAAAGTCATCACGAAGAGCCATCAAAATTGAACAAGTCGTTGTTCTTCACACCTATCGATGTAAGGTTGGAAGGCACGAAGCTCTACCGATTATGTCGTAGCCAACTGATCCCAAAAATTTGTCATAGCAGAATAGAATTCTTGAATGCTCATATTCTTCTGTTGGAATGTGCGAATATCCATCTCCAATTGATATTGTTTTGCGAAATTGGATTGAGTGTACAACCTCTTCAAATGATCCCAAACTTGTTTTGTATTGTCATATTTAGCCAATTGCATACCAATAGAGTTATCAACGGAGTTATTAATCCAGGTAATAATTTTGGAATTATTAACCTCCCAAACTTCCATTTGCTCCACATATTCTGCATTACCAGCCTCAACAGGCTTGATTTTTATCCCACTAACATATCCCCACATCTTCTTCCCCATCAAAAAATTTTCCATAACATAACTCCAATATGCATAATTCTTTCCATCCAAACGAGCACTAATTGACTGCATTGAATCATCTCTCTCGGTTGCCATAGCGAATGCAAGAAGAGGATAATAACAAGACAATAAACCAAAATTCTAAAATTCGTCACAGTCCAACCTAAAGCAAAATCCTCAATCCAACCCAAAGCAATCGAAACGAAAGAGATTGAGTTATCAAAGAACCTCAGTGGCTCCGAAAAGTATCGAGCCGAGCGCCCGAAACTCGAACAAGAGGTATGCTGCTCTCTGCAGCCTTCAAGCCAAATCACCGCAAACTCGTATGGAAAATTTCAAATCCTGCTCTGATACCATTTTAAACTAACATGGTAATCATAGATTGAAAAGTTGGTGAATAAACAAAACAGTCCATTACTCCAAAGTGGTATACACAATCGTACAGAGAGAATGGGAAAGCAGAGGAGCTCAAAAGCAAAAGAGGAAAAGTTGTTGGGGCTCATACATTCTGCCCCAATATATTACCACTAGGTCAAATAGGAAAAGACAATAATAGCCTTATTCTACAATCTAATTTACAATTCTAACAATCTTACATGATATATAATCTTGCAAATCAAACACACAGTAAGAGTCTTGCTAACTCTTGTCTAGTGTTGTAAACAAGAGCGCCCAAGAATATGGTGAATCTACTTTCTATATGCACGTCATGGTCAAAGGGATTTTGATAAATATGAATCAACCCTATAAGATCAATTAAATCTAATAAGTTTTATTATATAAACCCTCCAAATTTACTTTTCTGCCGGCAAAGAAGAAGAAGGGGAGCTTGTTTATATCGGCTGCCGAGGACGGGGGCTCTAACTTTTGAAGAGAAGAAAATTCCACAGCAAATAAGAACGGTGGCTATATCATACTCCCTCCGTCTCTTTATACTAGTTATGTATCCTTGTTTAGTACGTCTCACAAAACACGTTACGTTTCCTTATTTGGTAAAAAGTTATTAAAGGAAAATAACTTTTTGCACATGCACTCATCAAATTAACACACAAATCCACAATTTTTTAATTTCCGTGCCCAAAAAAAAAAAGTAACTAGTATAAAGGGACGGAGGGAGTACATGGATTTAAATTATAATATTAATTAAATTAAATTCGGTGGCTTTAAAGAGTAATTTGTAGGCTATGTATAGAATTACCCCATACTCCCTTCGTCTCGGCTGACTTGGCCACATTCGTCACTTGAATGTGGCCAAGTTGACGGGGACGGAGGGAGTATATTTTGTTATTGGGCCACGAATATATAAAAATTGGGCCATAAAATAGGCCCAAATTCAGCCCATGAACACGCCTAAACCTCCCCCTTTTCTTCTCAAGCGCTTCTAAAACCCTAAATCCCCATTCCAATTTCAGACAAGGGTTTAATTTCCCCCAAATCTGCAGTCCGACGAGGTAAAATCAACACCATCGATTAATTATTTTTGGATTCATTGCTGGTTCTTTCCGCGTTAGGAAACTTCACGCAGCTTTTGTCTGTGGCGTTAATTTGTGATTTTCGCGGGTGAATTCTAGGGCAATTTATTGGTTGTTGCGGCTGAATTGGAGCGAGAATGGGGCGGGCGTACAAAATGAAAGGGCAGAAGCGGAAGAAGAAGGAGGAGAAGTACGATAGAGAGGAAGAACCCGAGGAATTGGTTGAAAATGTCACTCCCCAGCCGTCGAAGAGAGTGAAAACGGACGGTTCGGAGTCGGAGAAGGAGGAGAAAGCGGAGACGGTGATTGATGATATGCCAGGAATCCCGATTGCTCCGATGGATACTGGGAATAACAAGCAGCGCGTTATCTTTGTTCTTGAAAAGGCCTCGTTGGAGATTGCGAAAGTTGGGAAGGTTCGTTTGAATGAGGAAATTTTGCAGCTTTGTTTGTTGTGGGTGCGGAATGTCATTTGATTTCTGTTTTTTATTTGTTTTTTGTGATAGACTTATCAGCTCTTGAGTTCAGATGAGCATGCCACTTTTTTGGTGAAGAACAAGCGGAATCCTGCAGATTATCGGCCCGATATTGCTTTTCAGGTTTGAGAAATCTATCAGAACTTGCTAGTTGCTTCATACTTTCCATGTTCGACTCCCATTGGTTTTTGTTTTATTTCGAAATCGTACCCTGATTCAGTTGGTTGCATATTCAGTATTGTGTTTATTGTCTGTATTGTGTTTTAGTAGCCTTGCTTTCCAAGATTAGAAAATCATCTGCTTTGAAACTCATGATATAGAGCTCTCCTATCACATCATTTTGGCTCTCTTGGCTCGTGCTAGTCCATATAATCTTTACGGATGAAGTATGTGATAGAATTCCGTCTCATCTAAAAGCTCGAACTTGTAGAGAGGGTGGGAATCTATTGGCTTATATTGTGATTCCCAATACTCCTCCTCACTTGTGGGCTCGATTTTCAACTCTACCCTCTGGGTAGGAGGCCCAACAAGTGCACATTTTTAATATGGGTGGAGTTGCTTTCAGCGGGATTCGAACACATGACCTTAGCATTTGCTGAAGGCTCTGATACCATGATAGAATTCCGTCTCATCTAAAAGCTCGAACTTGTAGAGAGGGTGGGAATCTATTGGCTTATATTGTGATTCCCAATAGTATGTAGCCCCTTAAATGTTAATTTTCATATTCGACCCAACTTCTCATCAAGCATTATTTTCTTAAATTTTACTTGTCACCGAAGCTCAGTTTTTTTGCTGGGGGTGTAAGTTTCTGATGATGAAATTTCATTTAATACGAAAAAATAATCGTATAACCCAGCTCTAGTTTTAGGAAAGTTGGATTGGTGCATCTCTTTTGATATATGAAACAGTTAGCTTTTTTAATATTGTTTGTGCATCAAAAAATTTCCACTTGAGAGCAACTGGTGGATTCTGTAAGTTTCGATTGATAGAGATTTTGATTCTTGACTGCGAGTAAGATTGATACTGTTTCTTCATGCTTTCATTTTCTTGTACAACAGCCCATGTGTAACTTGGTCTTCCTTCAGGGGATAACTATGCTTTCCAGTTGTCAGTTTTCTCAAGCGGTACGAACATTATTATTGCCTTTCTAACAATTCATACCCTTCATATTGGCATTTTTAGGCAATTCAAACTATTTTAGATAGCCGCGTGAACAAAAGTGGGAGGCTTAAAGCTTTATATGTGAGGACACAGCAAGGTCTACTTATGGAGATCAAGCCCCATGCACGAATGCCTAGGACATATAAGAGATTCTCCGGTCTGATGGGTGAGTATGACTGTTTAAAGTAGCGCATTTTGCATATATCCATCTGAAAAAAATTGTTGATAGACAACTCTTTTAACCCTCCTTATTAACTGTTTGCAGTACAATTGCTTCAAAAGCTACACATTACTGCATCTAATAATGGTGAAAAACTTTTGCGTCTCATCAAGAACCCTGTGACTCAGTATCTACCCACCAACAGTCGTAAAATAGGTGAATCTGAGTTGCCATGCTGATTAGTATCTCAGTTTTCGTATGTGCTGCAAATTAAGTCTGAACTGGTTCTGTTGGATTCCAGGCTTCTCACATAGTTCGGAAAAATTGCTCGACATGGACAAATATGTTACCACTATCAACAACGAATTGGATCTAGTTTTTGTGGTATGTTACAGTCATTCTCACTACTTTCTTTCAATTTCCTTATGAGTGCTTTTCATTTATCTGAACTTCATTAAAATCCTTCTGTGGTGCATCGACAGGTAGGGGCAATGGCCCATGGGAAAATTGATGAAGATTATGTGGAAGATTACATTTCAAGTAAGCAAAAATCTTTTTGTCCGTTCCATTTATACAATCCTCGAAAAATGCACCTCTTTGCAGTTTTTTGCTTATATTGTCTTTCTAATATTCCTTTGAGGGGAGAGGAGCACATAAGCTTTCGAAACTTATATTTGAACGTTGAGACCCCTTCCATTTATACGATGAACAAGGCCCTAAATTTACAATAGCCAAACATAAGACACTTGTGTTAGTTTAAGATGGATGATCCCTTGTTTCATGGTGGGCCCACTAGATCACCATTCTCTCAACACCTTTGCTTTATTTTCTACAAATTGTTTGAGATGGAGAGGACTATAGATAGACCATTATACTCCACCACCAAATTTGTCACTCAGAAACCAACACAATCACGGGCCTTGGTTGATTTTGATCTACTCATTCAAAATCAAGAAAAAGTAAACATTAGGCACAGGAGAACTATGTCTAGCAATTCAACCTAGTTCTAAAGAACGAACAAGACCTTATTAGTTGTGGATTTTTTTTCCGAATGTCTTTCTGATTTCGATTCCTGTTATCAACGTGCGTATCACCTGATAATACTGTTGTGGTGCTGGCAGTCTCGGAATATCCATTGAGTGCTGCATATGCCATATCGATTATTACAACAGCCGTGGAGCGAAAGTTCAAGATCTTGTAAGTCGGGCGATTTTGAAATCGTCGTTGAGTTGTTCGAACTTATGGAAGTAAGATTGTTGACAGAGATGTAGATTTTCTTAACTAATATGTACTGTATCTGTGCATCAATATACCATAAATTATCTGCATTGTTTTAATTTTTATTATTGGTATTTTCATATTTCTGAATTTCGAGTGCTTATGTATTTGTTGCAGAAGTAATTAATTATTGTTCATAGCCAGTTTATAAAATCCCACGCACCATTATTTGAAATTAAAATAAGAGATAATATATCATAAAATAAAATAAAATAAAAGTATAAAAATAGAAAGAGGATTTGGTGAATCAAACAATGTAACCCATGGGGCTGTTAAGGGGCACTACACATTTGCCCCAAAGTCTCACTTAAGGGCACTATTTAATCTCAAATAAAATAATCTATCCAACTATTTTAAATAAATAAATAAATAAATAAAAGGTAATATTGTTATTCTCCTTTTTACGTAAAACAATGAAATGTTTATCATGTCTTTCCGTCATTTTATCATGATACTTTTATTCAATAAAATCGATACAGATTGAACAGTAAGGAGTCATGATATAAAATTAGAGGTCTTATTGCATTGTATAATACTGAGTGAATAAAGTCAAATGCAACATGCTTCTTTAGCACATACTCCTATATAATACTAACACCTTAAAATAGAATATGTATTAATAGTAATATGAAATTAATCAAGATTTAATTTTTCTTGAATTTATAGAATGAGCTCATTTTAGGAAGTTTGTGGCAAATTCAAAAAAACAAAACAAGGACAAGAACAAGAAAACCATTGGAGGAATAATAAACAAGCTGGCAAAAAGATTTTGTGGGTGGCCCTAAGATTGCCATCTTTCTTAATCTTTTGCATGAATTAGTCATTTTATAAAAAAAAAAAGAAGAGAGAGAGAGGATGATAAATTTACAACACTCATATTGAAGTGTCCAAAATTAGTTTCCTCACTAACTTATAAAGGATCGTTTTTAAGGGTCGGGTTCTTCATATCGATATGACTTTTAAGGAATTTAGTTTTTTTTCGATCTGTACTTTGATTATGACTCGTGATCGCTGTATGGATCGAAAAATGATTTTTTACGAGCGACTCTTGGTACGTACGTTTGGACTGGTGTGTATACGAATATGAATATGAAGACGAATGTGGATGTAAGTAAATACACGCAGATACACATGTGGGTGTGTGTGTGAGGGGAGACATGGACACCTCATCGGTCATAAGGGCAAGGGTGTTAGGCATGTTCTTGAGAGAGAGAGAGAGAGAGAGAGAGGCGACCGGACCCACAATACCCGCCAAAGATTCATCAGTTTTCACTATACCGAATCCTTCGTTTTTAAAACCAAATCCTTCCTTGGAATTTGAGTTTGGACCCTTTCTAATTTTACTATTACTAGTACGCTGACCCGCGCGATGCACGGAATTACTAACATTTAAAACCCTTATCGGCTATGAAGCACGGGGACACTACTCAGGTCACCGTAACTGTCCCGGGGACGTCGCGGAGACGGGGACACCAGAATACGCTGGAAATACGTCTCCAAGGACGTTTTTTTTTAAGTAGCGTTTTTTATTTTCAAAGTACATTTGACCCAATATAAAATACGCCCCTAACCTCAATCGTTCTCCCTCAAATCCACTTATTGATTATTAATATGTCTTTAGTCTTTACTACTATCTGCTTAAATTTATTATGAATTTCTTATTATTTGCATATTTTTTTCATGAATTATGGATATGTAATGTATATAAAATATATTTTAAAAAAATAAATAAAACGTATTTTTGATGTATCGTATTTTCATTTTTTTTTTTAAATTGATGTATTTTTGTTCCAGTATCATACCGTCCCCGTATTTCGTATTTTACCCATATGCTTTATAGCTTATCGGGACATGTAATGCAAATTAATAATTAAAGTAACTGATCAATATCTGAGTAGTAAATATTATAATCAAAATTTGAAAAAGGGTATCTAAGTATGCATTAGTAATACAGTATATTGTTTGTACTGTGACTTCCAAATGAAATTATTAGAGTTTAAATATTTCACCATTGCTCAAAGTATATTTTAGGATAAATTTCTAATACTCACTCACTCCCACTTTAGTAGATTTATTTTTTTTATTTGGATATCTTATTAATATTAGTCTTGTTACTTAAAAGGAAAAAAAAAATAATACACAATAATATCTTAGTTGTGTCCATGTCTCTGTCTCTGCAATATTTTTACTATTGTATTTGTTCCTTTCGGGACTAATAAATTGAAGTGAAATGAGCAATATGCATAAGCTTAAGAAGCCAAGAGTAAATAATACTTACAATGGAATCCACACTTAACCAACAAACTAATTTTTCTCCCCAAGTTTATGAGATTCCTAAAGTATGTAATTCAACTTTTTATATTAAAAATTCAAATTAAAACTGAATAATATATATATATATATATATATATATATATATCATAAGAAATGTAATTTTAAAACTTTCCACAATCCACAGGTAATAAGAACACTAATTGTTGAATTGATATAGGAGAAAATAGCCACAGTGTACATGAATTATAATAAATTATGTTATCCCACAGTAAGCTCTGAAATGATTTAAAAAATTAGCAAATTTTTTCTAAAATTATTGTTACTTTTAAGAAACAAAAGATTAGAATTGTTGGAAGAATGCCAATGAATTTTGTCTCATGAAATAGACTCTTCCCTCCAATCAACATATATATACTTACTAAAATAGTTACAAAATGTCTTTCCCATTATATTCAGCAAAAGTTATATACTTATAGACCTTAGCAATCAAGAATACATATAGATTTACTTTCTTTCCCATTACTACGTACAGGCCTCACCATCAATAAGTGTTGTGCTCCATAGTTCTCACACGGTTGAAGCCGCCACCAATTTCTTGATAACTTTGATTCCAGCTAATCTTAAACTGAACATAATAATAATCAGTACTATAATGCTCAGTACCCACTGCTGCTTATAAAATAAAACTCAAAAAAATCAATTAATATCTAAGATCACATAAATACTTTAATACATATCGATAATTCTTTACCTTTAAAATTTTCTTCATTGACAATTGACACCAATCTCTAAATATGCAGCACCCTGCACATGAAAGAAGAGCCCAAATGAGAACAGAAAACGCGAAAATCAATAGATAGAATAAAAATAGGATAAATATGGTTTAATTGCATAAATAGTCTGTCAAAGATTCTTGCAAATGAGGGAAGAAAGTTCATTCTTAATGTGTTCTGTATAAAGATTGAAGCAAGCACGATAAACTTTTTAGTTCCATCGCTTCGGAGAATGCTATTGATTAGGAATGCAGCCCATGTTGTTCGCCTCAACCATCCTCGGCATAGACATTTGAATCCATCGAGCATTGCAGAGGACTCTGATTGAATCTCCTATAGGTGAGGAACGCTGTGAGAAAGATTTGATTATAATTCTGCACAATCATAGTTTGCAGATTTGATTATGATATCGAAGCAAAGACATAGATACGGATTGAAGAATTTTAAAAATGGAGAGATTCCCACCCAATCATGGCAGCCTATGATAAAGTGGTCTATTTTAGCAAGGATGAACCATGGAGGTGAGCTTGGAGAGGATTTTGATTAATTGCAACTTCAATTTCAAACATGTAAGGAAAGCATACAACACATAAACCCTAACCCAAAATGTACAGCCAAACAACTACAATGCCGAATCGTAAAATTATACCAAAATGAGGTCGAAGAGCGTGGCCTGGTCGACTTTGAAGAAGTCAGCGTCGAAAACCTTAAGCTAGTCATCGGCGGAGGCGACCTTGTCCTCAGCCTTGACAGAAGCGGAAGCGGCGGCGGCGTCGACGTGCCTCTTGCAGTATTCGATGACCTTGGATAGGATTTTGCCAGTAACGTTGGGGATCGGAATGACGTTGTCGACGCAGTCGACCTCGATCATGTGCTTGATCGTGTGACTCAACCGGCGACGGCCTCGAAAACCTCGTCGTCGTCGTCTTCATCGTGTGAAGGATGATCTTCTTACCGGAGTTCTCCTCCGCGGACGCCATCGGATTCGATTTGAGAGAGGGAGAGAGAGTGGGGAATTTCGTTTAGGGCGAGAAATTGGGAATCGGGGGAGACTATCTAGGGATTTTTGCTATAGAGAGAGATTCTATAAGTTAGATACAGTTTTAAAACTACCCTCCTCCACTAATCACGTTCTTTTTTTAAAACCGAGTTTGATTAACACTATTCTTTAAATTATTAATTAAATTAATTGTACATGATTAATTAAATAGTGTGCGTGCCTTAAACTGCTTCCACAATTAACAGTTTTTTAATATTATGAAATTGAATTAACTGCTTTTTTAAAAATAACCGTAAAAAAAGTAAATTTACAATATTAGCCTAATTTTGGTGGGAAAAAAAAACTGAAAATCTTGTTTTGTTTTAATATAATATAGATTCCAATTAAATAGTCCCTCCGTCCCTTTACATTTTATTGGCGATCAAGTTAATTTCGAAGTCACTATTCTCGTTTTGGATAAATTGCAAAATTCTTTTTTAATTAATAATAGTAGTTGATATGTCTTAAATCTATCTCCCGACGGCATGCATGCATTGTTGTGCTTGAAGATTGTTATTAGGCCGAAATCATTTATTGTGTTTTTATTCTCTATTTATATATCTATAGAGATCAATCATGTGATCGAAAACATAACCGTCTAACGCAATAAGTTTCATGTTTGTTTATCGCTTTATTATAGTCTGTCGCAACGACATTTTATTTAATAGATGATATGTTGTTTCGCTGGCATTGCACGGTTTGATCAAATTAAGCTATCGTTTTAATACATATATTTATAACAATATCTAATTATTTCTCTCATAATTATAGCCGTGATCTTAATCCAACCCTAATCATCTATTTTCATATGTTAATAATTTTTGGCAAATTCTTAACATTATTTTATAGTAGTACTCCATATCTTAAATATATTCTCAATTATTTTGATTTCTTTGAATTTTGAAAGAAATGTGCATGTCCCTTTTTAATTTCTTCCCCCCTTCCAAAGTGAGTTGGAGAATTCGAAAATAATTGTCTAGTATCTTCTTTACGATTTCTTCCGTTCTTAATATTTGAACACAATCTATTTTGAAACGCAGACCTTGCATATATAATTCACATAATTATACATTTAAATAAATTAAGCACAATTCAGTACATCAAGTGAGACCTGAAAAACGAATCAGAAATATGTAGAGCATATCGGTGCTACATGTCCCATTGCATGTAGTGATATTGATGATTGTGACGTATGAAAATATTTTCAAAACCTACATTTTTATTTGGAAAAAAAAAAAAAAAAAAACAAACAAACCAAATGCATAATGTATTTTTTGGAGGATATAATGGAGTCTGCTTATATGCTTCCATTCCCAAACCCTAATTAGTTTAACAATTTCAAAAGTTTGGTTGAAAGCTATTATTTTCTTTCACAAAGGCATGCTTCCAAACTCACTGTAAACATTCTTAACGTGCCTACGGATAACGTGATATACTATTAATAAATACTTAAAAGATATACATATATATTTTAACCTATCTAATTAAGTAAGTCTAACATTGTCATATCAACGTTAGACGCATTAAGAGCGTCCACGGTATACAGAGGAGTGTTTACGTTCTTTTACATACTAATTTAGGGTTTTTTGGATTAAATTATTCATGTTTAAAATTAGGATAAAGAAAAGAAAAAATAATTAAGTCAATCATGTGTGATAAAAGGTAGATTTGATGCATAATTAGGCACAACTATTAAAGAATTAAACCTGCTATGGAGGAAGGTTCAATGCACCTCAGTTGTTAAACCTTTGTTTAATACTAGTAATTATTTTATTTGATTAATTAGTTCAACAGCTCATCTCAACCATTGTTAGGGCTAATTGTTCATACTATATATATTCTATTTATTCTTTAATTTATTTTGTGTTAATTCGATACGTGAAAACATGTCTTTTAGTGCGTGCATGCGTGTGAGATGTATGTATGTAGTTTTGGCCTTTTGTATTACATTTTCCCGTTTTTCTCGAAATGACCAATAAGATATCGAGGATTACTATTAAAGTGACGACCCACATCCTTTTATAATGCTAAGTGCTAATGGATAATTAAGTTAGACTTCACATGAAGTAGTTGAGCCAAAACAGAAAGTGATCATTTTACAAATTAAACACTGTTCGTAAAAGAAACCTGGTCGTTTCGAAAGAAATTTATAATTAAATATATATAGCTTTGACCATTTATGAATTTAGTGAATTTCATAGTTGTAACTAACTTAATAAATGGTCAAATTATATATTTATGTTGATTATATTTATTAAATTAAACCTATGAAGTTAATTATTGAATTCCCAAGAAAGGAAATTAAATGACTGTATTTAAAGGTGGAACAAGAGAATGAATTAAATATTGTTGAGATTAAAAAATATTGAATCGATTCTCGTGAATAACGTAACCATAATTTAGAATTTAAGGTTAAAAATGTTGAACCTCATTAATTTGACTGTACTTTTATGTACCACTACTAAACACAACAATAAAACAATTAAATATGTCGGTGAGATCTTGAGAAATTTTGATAAACGAAGCACAACACGATTGGTAACACTCTAATTTCCTCTAACAATAAATTTAGGGTTTTTTGTATTAATCTCTTTCGAAGTATTCGAACTCGAGCATACAACCTCGAAACATAATCACCTACTGCTAGACCAACACACGTACATTGTTCATCCGAATCTTATCCTTTATAAACCCGTCACTGTTTTCGTGGTCCAAATAAATTGACTTGTGATGAAGAAAAAGTTGTTTATTGATTTTTTTTTATATTTTGCTACACAAAACTACATATTTTGTGGGGGATTTCCTTAGTGACTTTTCTGGAATTCTTTAAATTAATTTCTTTATTTGCATTCAAACTCTTATATTCAAATAAATAAAAATCAAGAAAGCAACAAAAAATGGAAGGAAAAATAAAGTATTTATTTTGGTCGTGTTAGACAATCTAGAATGGGCCCTTTGACTAATAAGTAAACTAGGGGGTCAATGAATTTGTCTCATTATTATTAATCGATTATAGTGGAAATTAGGGCTTTTCACGAACTTATCGTGAATTATATATTCGGTTCTGCAGTAGCATCGCATCATTGTGCTAATATGAAATGAAAATTGCATTCTTTTAAAATTCATTATTGTGGTATTGAATTTCTAGATGGTCAAAGCAAGAATCATACTATATAAACTTTATGCATAGTATTTTCATTTGGACCCTTTTGAAGGAAACACTAATCATTCAAAACTTCACTATGTAAAAATTTCAACTGATTTTCATTTTATATAAATAAATTCAGTTACTATCAATAACTGTTTTATTTATTTATCATTACTTTCAATCTTTTATATGAAGCAAAGTGCAATTAAAATAATAGATATGATAATGAAATTCTACACGCCCACGATAAATTGAGGGTCCTTAAAATTGGTCAGAACCGAAGGTTAATCCGATTTTGATATTTATCCGATTTCGGCCGGTTCATCGACAATTCAATCGAAAAATCGTGAGCCAAATAACTTTATCGGTTCGACCTTTGATTCAGTTTTCAAAGCATTGATTAAATGAAACAATTTTCAAAGGGAAAGAAATTGCGGATATAGTGTAATCGTTCGATACTGATATATCTATTTTGAAATGATATTGTAATATATTTGTTAAAATCGTGGATATAAATTATATTGTGAAAAGAAACAGTACCAGTGAAATGAGACGAGAGAGTAATAAGTTTTCGAAAAATTACGAGGAAAGACAAGATGGGCCCAGAGGAGCACGTTTTTATGTGAGAGAAAGAAAACAACAATAACGACTAAGAAGAAGGTAAATAAATTTCAAAAGCGATTTCACAATAGATTTTGTTGGGAACGAAAGTCACAAAGCATACATATTTCTACATCACGGAAAAAGTTGAACAAAGATTTCATCAAATTATTCAAAAAAAAAAAAAAAAAAAAAAAAAAAAAAAAAAAAAAAAAAAACCCCAAAATCTCCTAAATCGTAACTAATTATACTCTTCACGTCCCATTTATCTAGTGATAACATTTTTTATACGTGACAATCAAGACGAGAGTGATAATAATAGATAAAGTAGCGTGAATAAGTTTTAATACGTCTCCATTCTCACGTATATTCGAAAAACGCCTATCTTTTAATTTGTTGAAACGTTTGTTGAGGCAAAGGTAAGAGTACTTTAGGCCGTGGATCGACTTTCACATAAAAAATTACAATCACATCGTTTAATTAAACATCATTTTAACATTTCGTTATCACACATTTTAACACGTCATCAAAATATATTAAACCGTATACCAATCTCTCTGAACCCTAAAGATCATGGACGGAAGTAGAGAGAGGGAGAGATTAGTTAAGTTGTGTTGAATTCTATATAGAAGGGGCACGTTGAAAGATTTGTTTTCCACTATAGTTAATTGTATTGCTTGCCTTGCAGTTCAATTCCAAGCTGGAAATAAAAATGCAACAAAATCTTTGGTAGAAATCTGGTCAGACCGTCAGATCTTGCTTTCTCTCTCTCTCTCTCTCTCCCTCTCCCCCCTTGTGGATTTTGCTTCATTACAAAGCTCCTCTTTACCCCATTATCATCCTCTCTTCAACACCACATTATATACATTAATACATACACACAAACACACCTTACTAATTTAATCAAACCCCCATTCATACATCTCTGAATTTCTTGAGAGAGAGAGAGAGAGAGAGAGAGAGATTTTGAAGAAATGGGGATGGCTGCAGCTGATGATCAGTTCCATGTTCTTGCTGTTGATGATAGCTTGATTGACAGGAAATTGATTGAGAGGCTTCTCAAGACTTCCTCTTTCCAAGGTGTGTGTTCTTGTTTTTTTTTTTTTTTTGGATTTCTTGTCAAAAGATGTGATTTTGATTATGGGTTTTTGTTTGTTCTGGTTAATGGCAGTCACTACAGTTGATTCTGGTAGTAAAGCTCTGGAATTTCTGGGTTGGCATGAAGAAGAAGAAGAAGAAGAAGAAGATGAAGAAATAGACATGTGTAGTAATGACACCTCTCTCTCTCCAAAGAACCATCATGAGGTATATACTTTCATTACCTCATTTGTCTTAAAAGAAACTGTTAAATCTAATTCATTTGTCTGAAAATTCTTGTGTTTTTGGGGTGTTTTTTCAGGAAGTGGAAGTGAATCTTGTTATTACAGATTATTGTATGCCTGGGATGACAGGCTATGATTTGCTCAGGAAAATAAAGGTGTGCTCTCTCTCTCTCTCTCTCTCTCTCCCCTTCATTCTTCAGGCTATAGATAGGGATATTTTACTCAAAACTCAGGTATGCTTCTAAACATCTTCGAGAATAAATTTGTTGTTTGGAAACGGAGGAATAAGTTCTTGTTTGAACAAGATGGCTGATACTCGTTGTTTAACGAGATCCCTGTTAATAAGAGGGTGTTTGGCTAAGCTTATAGGCTAGCTTATAAGATGTTTGACTGCTTATAAGCTGTTTGACTGCTTATAAGCACTCTAAATGTGTTTGGCAAAATAAGCTCCTTAAGAGCTTATAAGATGCAAAAATAAGCAAAAAGTGCTTATAAGCACTCCAAAAAATAAGCTCCTCCACCCCAACTTATTTTTTTTTTAATTTTGCTTATTTACCACTATAATTCTATTTTATTTTTATATTTATTTTATATACACTTCCATTTGATGTTACAACATTATGATTTCAAAAAAAAATATTTTTTTTTTTAATTTTCATATTTTATCTTTTTATTATCTCTTCAAGCTTATAAGCTATTTTATCCAAACACTTCAACAACTTATAAGCTCTTACCCTCATACATCTTATAAGCTCTTAAACATCTTATAAGCACCTAGAGCTTATAAGTATTTTGAAATAAGCTTAGCCAAACGGGCCCTAAGTCATCTCCTAGAAATTGATTTTGTTGTATCGTCTCCTCTCTCATTTTACTGTTTATGGGTACTGCTCGTGCCAACAAACCGTCTTTAACAAACCGTCTGTATTAATATATTACGTTTTCCCCGATCATAAAAAAATAAATCAAAAACCAGCAACTGATGAAAAATGTGGTTAAAATTCCCAGGAATCTTCACTTCTGAGAGATATACCAGTAGTCATCATGTCCTCAGAAAATGTCCCTTCAAGAATTAACAGGTGAAATTTCATCCTCTTTTCTTTTTCCTTCCAAAATTATGAAAAAAAAAAAAACAATTAATTTATCTAAAGAAAATTATTTTATTACAGATGTTTGGAAGAAGGGGCTGAGGAGTTTTTCCTAAAGCCAGTGAAGAAATCAGATGTGAGCAAACTAATGCCACACATGATTAAAACCAAATCAAAGAAGGATGTTGTTATTCAAACAGAGAAGGAAGAAGAGGTTGTTGTTATTAGTACAAGAAAAGATTCAGACATGGAGCAGATTCCGATTCCGATTCCGATTCCGATTCCGATTCAGATTCAGACAGCAGAATCCTTGCAACAAGAAACAATAGCAACTAACAGCAAAGATGAAGAAGAAGAAGAAGAAGAGAATAATAAGAGGAAATCCATGGATGAAGAAGGCCTTTCACCAGATAGAAACAGGCCTAGATACACTGATTTTACTCTTCTCACCAATTAATCTTTTTTTTTTTTGGTAATTATGGTGCTTCTTCTTCTTCTTCTTCCATTAATCTTTGACAAATATATATATTTTTTTTATAAAAAAAATTACTCCCTTTTTTCTTGGTTGTAGTTTTGATGGAGAGAGAGAGAGAGAGAGAGATGTGTACAAAGCTGAAGAGATACTACACTACTGTGTAAGAGTCTTCTGGGAAAAATTTGGAGCCCAATTTTTGTATTAACTGATTTTAGGGGGAAGAAGAATGTATGTGTACATGCATATTGTTGTTAATCAAGAATGTTTCTTAGGGCAAAACTGGAACCAATTTATTTCTTTACTAATTGAGCCCAATAGTTATGAGTCTAAGCCTTTCAAGAAACATCAGATCATGAATGAAAACCGACTATTGTATTTTACTGCACTGTCAGATGTTCGTTACGTGAAAGTTTGAGATTTGTGTTTTTTTATTGAGTCATGCAAGAAGGTGCAGATATGAGAAATTTTTTGTGACCCAACCCAATGCATCCAGCTTCAGTGCCAATTAAGATTAGTTGTATGATAAATGGTAGAGTATAACTGCACATGCTATCTCTCTCTCTATCTCTCTCCATGTAATCATTTTATATCTTAAGAGATTCCTTTGAGCTTAATGGATCTTTAAATAAATAAAAAACTAGGGTTAAAAGAAGAAAAATGAGTGTAAAAAATCTGGACCTTTATATATAGGCCCAAGCCCATACATTCTATTTTGCTTTCCGTTCTAAATGGATAATTCAGGTATTTGAAACTCGAGTTTTGGGTAATTTAGATATTTTTCTGGTATCCAAATCACCGGTAACAATTACTCCTATGATTTATGTACTTTTTGACAAAAAGTTTTTGTGGGATTAAATTTTAACGTAAGGAAATATTTGCCGATGTTAATATACTAAGAAAAATAAAAGTTAAACTTATCTTGACGTTACATTTAATTATAATCCTTTGAAATAAAGTAGTATAATCTTGTATTTGTATTTAAAATTGAAATCTCAAATCAAATAAATATAATGAATATTATAATTATAAATTAATATTAATTAGTCTGAAATTATTCAGGTATTCGAGTATCCATGACTGGGTATTCGGGTATCCATGATCGGATAATCGAGTTCCCAAATAACCAAAATAATTTACAAACTCATCCGTAACCTGCCCCCGCTCCGTTATCCAATTAAGTTAGGTTCGGGTACCCATAATACCCGTTCATATCGAGTATTTCGAAACATATCCAAACACCCGAACCTATTTAGACACCCCTATTTAAGATTCATGACCTAAATTTACATGCCAAAAAGTCCAATTGCAATTGATATTACATTGATTTCTCGTCAAATCATGAATCCGCAAATTGAAGATACTCCATTGCATTTTAATAGAATTATTCGAATACTACAACGAACTCAATCTCATTGAAATAACTACATTAGAATGAGACGAACGAAACATAAAACAGACGATCAGTCGATTTTAATTTTTAATAATACCAACTAGCATTATAAAGTTGTACATTATGAACAAATAGTGGTACGTTTATCAGAAAGAACAGAATATGAATAAATACTTTCTATAATGGAGAATTTGTTTTATGCCAGTACAGTTGACCGCTTTACCAGGCTGTACCTTCTGCATTGATGATTGTACCTCAACCTGGTAATAACGAATTTCTTCCTGGAATTATTGGTTTTTTTTAATGGGGGAAAATATTAAAATACTCGGGAGCGCGACCGATTGTGGATTTCTAGCAGAGTCCCCCATCACTTTCTCGCTCTACTATTCTCTCTCTAGATTCTCTCCTCGCATCGAAGCTGCTTTCTGATTCAAAAAAGGAATTCCCCAAGAAATTGCAGGTTTGGGAGTGCAATTTTTTTGGAAATTCATGATTTAATCCGTTTGTTGTTGCGATTCATGCTCGTGCATTAGCTTTTTTCGCTGAATCATGCGTGTATTTGCTGTGTTTTTCGGTATGATCTTGTGTTTTGACGTGATCCCTTTTCTTCTGTGCCCTAAAATGGTGATTACTGGTTTGTTTTTTTTTTTTTGTTTTTTTTTTTTTTTGTTTTTTTTTTGGAGTGATTGTAGCTGAACATGAAGAGCTATTGTGATCTTTGGCTAAAAGATTTGAAAAATTTTTTTCCCTTCTTTTTTTTTTTGGTGAAAGAGGGGAATAATTGTATTGGAGCTTGTTTGAAATTCATGTCGAATTGGAAATTGAAGACTGTTTCAAAGCTTTCGTTATAACTAGCTTGGTTAGATTATAAGTATGTGTTTGATGGGAAACAGTTCGGGTGAAAGTCGAGGTTAGGTCCGATTTTTTCGAATTTTCGACTAAATGGGAATATAACAGGGATAAAAGACCAGAAGGAAGTTGGTTAGTTTACTTTTAGATTATAAGGTAGTAAGAGTTCTCTCACCAGTGGTAGAAGTTCCATAGATCAGGCCGTATTAAGTTTCTTGGGAAGTTGCATGAAAATCGAAAGCTCGGATAGAAGTAGAGCATTTGCTTTTGATGGAAAATTGGAATTTTCTGTTTGCATGAAATGCCTGATGAACTTGTCTTGATTTTACGAGACTTAAGTCCCGCCAATCACCTAACCTGGTATCTTTGATTGATGAATAATGATTACAGGAATTGTATGTTTAAATTATATTGGCTGGTAATCGACGGAGTGTCTCAGAACTTTGTGGCTTAGCTGTATTGTGGATTGACCGGGCGCAGTATATAATCTTCATTTCGAACTTGCAAAATGTCAAATGGCGAAGTTAGGAAAGTCTCGCTACAGGATATACAGTTGGTAAGCTTTTTTTGGCCCTTTTCTTTTATATTATTTTGCATACGTGGTTTGTTGTGTAACTTTTGGTTTCGGGATTGGTTATTCAAATCTAAGACGTTTCAGGATTATTATTGGATATGAAAACTTTATGAAATGCTGTGAGATTTAATGCGTTTGGTGGCATTTAAAAGCGTTGTTAACAAGGAAAACTACATGTATATATATTTTCCTTCTATATGTAAATCTCTTTCTATGACGTGTGCTAACCTCGTCTTTGGTGTTGGATCAGGTTCAAAACCTTATCGAGAGATGCCTTCAGCTTTACATGAGTGAGAGGGAAGTTGTGAATACCTTGTTACACCAGGCAAAGATTGAGCCCGGCTTCACTGAACTTGGTAACTTTAACTTCCTCGTTAACTACCTGGTTTATTCTCGTTTCCGTATTATTTCAAGTTGTAATTTTTTCGTCGCATGCTTTTTATATTCATGCCCAATGTTCAAATTTATCCGAATTTCCAGTGTGGCAAAAACTTGAAGCTGAGAACCAAGAATTCTTTCGAGCATATCATCTGAGGCTGATTGTCAAGGACCAGATATCAAGATTCAATGAGTTACTCGAGAGACAAGTCGAGCTAATGCGTCAAGTATGCCAAACTGGAGTTGCTTCCATGTCTTTGTCTAATGGATCTCAGATGCATTCAAGTAAGTCTCTTTTAGAAGTTACGATGAATTTAAGTCATAACTGCATTCGTCCAATGACTCCAATCTCAAGCTCGAAAGTTTATACTGCATTAATCATTCTATTCAAATTTTGTTTTTATACTTTTGCAGTGCACAACAACTCGGCCTATCAAGTTCCATCGATAAAGCCAGAAAATATGCATCAAGGTGTTGGGACGTTACCTAACGCTTATACTAACGGTGCGTCGACAGTGCAACCTAGCATGCAAGTTCCAATCAGCATGCTGCTGCCACAGAATTCAAACTCAGGAGCTGTGCAAGGAATGAATGGGGTGATGATTAAATCCGAGGGCGGCTATGGAGGCGACTCACATTTTATGTTTGGTGCAGAAAGTAATCTGATAGAATCTCGAAATGGAATTGGAGAAGCATCTGTTTCCCCTTTTGCTGGCGGTGTGCAGAGTTCACAAGCATTGAATGAGTCGTTAATGGAGCAGGAGTCGAGCTCATTTGGGTTTTTGGGACAGATCCCTCGAAACTTCAGCCTTTCGGATTTGACAGCCGATTTTTCCAACAGCACTGGTACTCCTCTCTCTCTCTCTCTCTCTCCAAAAGCAACTAGACAATACGTACATTTAACATTTTATCAATTTTGTTATTAACTCGTATCTTTACGCGACTCATTCAGATATTCTAGAGAGCTACTCAAGATCTCCATTCCTGGGATCAGAAGCGAATTTCTTGGACGCCCACATGAGAGGCGAACAACAAGGTATCAAATTGAGATTTTCCATTTTCGATTATGTCTTCGTTGCTTAAAAATGGTGTTCAATTTGTGTGCAGATGTTAAGAGATTGGACACCATATCAGAGGGCTTGAGCTATGATGACTTTGCCAGTGATTGAAACCTTTGAATGTTATCTTATAAATGGTACCGTCTCATTCCTGCATCTCCCGACTCGTTTCGTCTGGTCCAAAGCCACACTAAACTTCGTGTTTATGGCGTTTGTTGCAGGGCCAGATGCTTATTCAGATAGAAGTTTTTGTAAATAGATTCCAGATGAATGCAGACTAATTGAAGGTACCATTGGTTGAAATTCTCAGGTAATATACTCTTAGTCTTGACTTAGGAACTTGTGTAAAAACTTGTATCAACTGTAATTATCTGCAAAGGGAAGTACTGGGATTGAAGATGCACTAAATCCACAATTGAATCATGTTCGTTTTGAATAAATTTTACCCGAAACTACAAAAAAGCTCGATACAGAAACGAGAGCTACGCGGGCCCTGTTTGTAGGGCGTGTTCTAGATCAGTTATCAAGTCATTGACATCTTCAATCCCAACAGATATACGCACGAGGTCTTCGGATAGACCTCGTGCCTCCCGAACTGCTGCAGGTATGCTTGCGTGAGACATGAAGCAGGGTAAGCTAATGAGGGACTTTACGCTACCTGCGAGTCCAAAATGAACAAATGTAGAACGAGTCAAGAATACTAGGAGAGCGATGAGCAGAAGTCGTGTACGAATCGAGGATTTTGTGGAGAACTCACCAAAACTCACGGTTATGCTGAAATACTTCGTTGTCTCGACTATGTGCTTGGAGAGTGCCAACGACCCCGTTAAGAAACTCAACACCGATCCAGCACCCTTCGCCTGCACAAGGGGCATATCGGTCACATAAATTTTGTCTATTTTTTTACACTTTTATCAAAATCCATTAAAATGCACACTTTTATAATACCGAGCGTTCATACTCAGATCCGAACCTGAGAGTAATGCAAAGAGCGTCCCGGATGATCTGGAAGACCGGCATAATTGACCTTCATCACACGAGGATGGGACGAGAGAAACTCAGCAATCTTTTGCGCGTTCTCCTGCAAATTCAACGCTAATAAGTTAAAGAGAGAAGAAAAATAGAGTATTGGACGAGTGACAACTCAAGTTCTGCAGTAAGAACCTGTTGCTTTTCAACGCGTAGAGCCATGGTTTTGATGCCTCTCAAACACAGCCAACAGTCGAATGGCGCTAGCCCCGACCCCTCTGCGTTCTGTAGGAAATAGAGATCTTTTGCCAAGCTAATAACCATCATACGAGGCTAATTAATGAATCAGTACCCAAAACTCATCAGATTTTAGGGCAAATTAATCAATCTTGATCGTCTATGGTATAAACAAGTGTTTATATGGTTTAATTTATAATCAATTACCTTTCTCCTTTGATAGCAAGAACTCCAGCCATGAGGTCACTGTGACCAGCTATGAACTTCGTAGCCGAATGCATCACTATATCTGAAATTAAAAACGACACACTAAAGTTCGGGCCCCATTCAAACTTCAATCCATACAGACGCAGGGAATCACAATTACCGGCTCCGAGCTCTAAGGGTTGAGACAGTACAGGAGACATGATGCTGTTGTCCAACAAGACGAGTGCACCTCGAGCATGTGCAAGT
The DNA here is from genome assembly GCA_029379335.1 of Thymus mandschuricus. Taxonomy (NCBI): domain Eukaryota; kingdom Viridiplantae; phylum Streptophyta; class Magnoliopsida; order Lamiales; family Lamiaceae; genus Thymus; species Thymus mandschuricus. The sequence goes on along the minus strand of CM057081.1, from coordinate 1,737,669 downwards.
TCAGCAATTTTCTTGAAGAAAATTTGAAAAGAGATGAAGAAGTTAGTAACTTTGGTGAGTGAGACTGTCCAAAAGGATGTTAAGTGTTGAAGCTACTTACACGAATATCAGAAATTTGCTGACGAGGGTTTGTTGGGCTCTCGATCCACACGAGCTTCGTGCTTGGGCTAATTGCAGAAGCAACTTCTTCCAAATTTGTCGTATCCACACGCCTGCACCGTACATATTTTAAGACTTGCAGTCGAACCGGTATAAAATTTGTCTTCTGTGAGAAAAGTATAATATTAACTTAACCACGACTCCGGATTTTGGAGTTACTTGTGACAGTAAGCGATCAGAACCACCATACATGTCATCACCAGCAACTATCTCATCACCTACAATACAAAAACCGGAAATATAAAATAAAATATGAGACAAAGCAGATGTCGAACAAAACTTGAAATGGTTTTGAGAAATCGTACCCGTTCCAACAAGATGAGTGACGGCTGTTAAAGCTGCCATTCCACTTGTGAAGCATAATGCCCGATCAGCTTTGTCGAGCTTTGCAAGAAGCCTGTTAACGTAAAACAAATAATTTTAGGCATTAATCTTTACTATAACTTGAGCAGCTCGTCAAAGACTCAAATTAAGACCTTTCTAGTGCATCTCGAGTAGGATTTCCACTTCTTGTATAATCATAAGTTCCATAATCTGTAGCTGAAGGCTGTAGAACAGCAGTGTCAGTTCTGATCGATTTACTCATACTATGATCGATCTACATACACTATTTGCGACTTTCTAAAAATAAACACCACGAACTTAAGAAAATAGATTATTCTTCTAATGGAGAAACGTAAGACATGGAAGATCTAAATAAGTTCAAGCCGTAACATATACCTGCTTGAAAGTTGCTGTTTGATAAAGAGGAGTGCTCAGAGCCTCATAAGGATCAAAATCATTGGAAAAATTCATCAACATCGTGGAAACACTTGGCTCCACTCGGTGGCTTGTTTCTACATTCTCTTCTACTGTCATAAGTTCACTATATTAAAATTACGCAAAATTTTAACAAAACATGAATTGTAGAAAATACTGTGAAGACATAAATACATATCTTGAATTTATAATAAACATATACCATCTGTGCATTCTGCAACTACATCAACCAAAGCAGAAGTGCTGACATCCATCTCTTTATCTCTCGAGCAATTCAATTTTAGGCTTGGCTCAGCCACAGCAAAGTTTCCCTTCCTGAGCACCACCGTTTTGTGCTCGAAAAGCAACGGGAGATTACCCTTGAGAAAAGCCTACACACCGGTCAAGTTCTGTATCAGAATTAAAAGCTAGTTTTGAAGCAAAGTAAAAACTCAGAAGAAGGAACACGAATCGAGAACATTTCCTCAGATTACACCAGTTAAGGCACAGCAAATAGTTTCACTGTAACAAGTTCATACCAAAAGGGTAAATTTAAAATGAACGTGACTTCAACTGTGTCACACGCATTCCCTTTACGATGTCCTTGTCCATAATCGATACACCAAGCAAATCCTAAATCTAACAGTGAGTATGAAACAGTCACAACAAAAAATTATCAACATTACAAAGAAATGCCAACAGCAACTATACACATGCTTAGAAAAGCCAAATGCCTGTTGTATTATTTTATACCTCACGTCTATTCGGTCTATAGGCCAAATGGAGTGGTACGGAGGTAGTACCATTCATTTGCATTGAACATGGAAAATTTTGGTGTTACCAAACCAAAGGCAGAAAATCAACTTAACCCTAAACAAAAATTCCCCAAAATTTATCCTAAGCCCTAAAATCTGGAAAAAAAACCTAATTCAAATCTTCAAGAAATCATTGAGTTCCAACACCTATACATAGAAGCTCCAAAATTTCAGAATTTTCAAGCTGTAACCATACAATCAAACAATATTCCTCCATTTGTACCCCAATCACGAAGTGGAGGAAATCGAAAGATGAAAACGATGGGCCTTTATTGTACTGGCGACAGAAAACACACACACACAAAGAACGCATTCACCATATACGCGTGTAATCAAAGGGTGGAAAACATGAAAGCTACTTACATTGCGATCGCTCTGGTTGTTGTGAGGAGTGATAGAGCGCGATTTGAGAGAGAAAGCAGCAGCCGCCATTGAAGAGAGAAATGGAGCTAAGTGGACAAAGAAGGTGTGCAGAACGAATATAGACGCAATTTCCTCCACATTACTTTATTTAATTTTGTAAGATTTACTAATTAATTTTAGTTGGGATTAACAAGAAAAGTGCTAATGTATTATTAAAACTATCAATTGTACTCACTCCATTCCACCCGACTTGGTCACATTCGTTTCGATACACTTTTTAAGGAGGGCTTTGTGATGCCTCACATTTAACTAATTATCTTAAACAAACCGCACTCCTTCATATATGTCAGGAGTCCATTGATGAAAAGGGGCTGGGGAAAGCTTGAATCCAATTGTTCCCGATAAAGGAGAATTAGAATTATATTATTAAATCATTAAATGTGGGCTAAGTTTGAACTAAGTGGACTACATTGACTTAAAAAGGAAAATGACCAAGTCAATTAGGACATTACGATTTAAAACGTGATCAGGTCGTATGAGACGGAGGGAGAGTAACATCCAACCATCCAGTTTAAATTTATTGCTTAAATTAATCAAGTGGAAATTAAAAAATTCGGTAGCTGAGAAATTATATGAGTAGAAATTACAGAGTTTTCCCTCACCACGCTTAATAATTTCAGGGAAAAATTAAGGCTGAAAAAGCGCCAAATAGTAATACACTCTCCAAGAGCTACCAGAATTCATTACATAACTACAGTAATTATATCTGATCGAGTGTTCTTCAATTTGGGGGAGAAACTCACTCTCTTCAACCGTGGGGGTTTGATTCATTCGTTCCATTTCAAGAAAGATGCTATTTTGAAACTTGTTCGTCGCATTTGGGGAAAGTCTTCGATTCCAGCTAGTTTTTTGTTAGCTGATTCAAGGAAAATAGAATTAGGGTTTCGACTGAATCTGATCGAAGGTATTGGAAACTCGTGAAAGGTTGAATCTTGGGGGGGCCATGGCAGTGGGGTGGAGTGTGACCCTTTGGATGGCTAGAATGGTGTGGCTGGCATTGAGTGGTTGGGTGGTTTCTTGCTTGACTGTGGCCGATGAACTAGCCGGCTCGTTGCGATCCGGCGACATCGGCCCCTTCCACGTCGGTTGATTTTAAGGAATTTGTACAGAAAAAACAAGAATTTGTGCAGTATAGGATTTTCTTGAATATAGTTTGAACTTTGATGTTATAGTGTATTGTGTTTGTTTGTGCTGATTGTTTGAATACATGCCTATGATCGATCAAGTGTTGGAATGTGAAGTTGGATTAAGGATTGTTGTAGTCAGATTAATTTGTTTGTTTTCTCATACTTGTAGAGAAAAAACGTTGATAGTTTTTCGTCGATTGTGTTATGAACGTGATGAATGCTAAGCTGGATTACAGTCTCTCTTTCTCTTGTAGTAGTAATTCATGTTGTATTGCTCTTGCTTTGATTTGGGATTTGCAGTTGATGTTTATGGATACTCTCATTACGTATTCGCCTACTGATGATAGAGCTCTGAAACTTCGATTAAGGTCTTGATCACTCCACAAGAGCTTGTATTAGTATAGATTGGTTATACTTACTTTGAGGGAAATAGCTGCTACATAGTCTTAGGAAGAAGAAGGAGAACTTGAGTAGAGTTTGAACGCCGAATTGGAAATGTTCTCAACGAATTTATTTCAGAGAGAGTAGTTACACTTATTAGGAATTGAAGTCAGCCAAGATGGTTTCATGTATACTGCTTTCATCTAGAATTTTGCTTCGACTGCTATATTACAGCGGAGAATTTGTCTTTCGACTTTTCTATTTGAAGATGGAAATCCTCTGAATGCTGCTAAGAAATCCTTTGTTTTGTCCTTACTGTTATTATGACAACAAGTGCTCTTTGAGATCGAGAGTCTTGAAACGGAGATGATTTGTGCTTAGCGAGCTATAGTTACTGTTTTAGAAGTTGAGCTCCTTTCTATAGCAAGGATATATCGTTTCTTCGCTCCAATCTTCTTCCTATTAAAAGACCAATTCCTGTAAATATTTGTGTGGTTTTTAATCATCAATCGTTTCCGTTTCATGGATATGATCAAGTTTTGGCAGACGACTGCATATCTCTTGGTATTTGATGTAAATCCTGGAATGATTTCTAAACCTCGAGCTGCTGCTGTATTGCAGCCATCGATTTAGCAACTTCGAACTTATAAGCCAGGTAACAACTCCTCCTCCTCCCTTGTTCTGCGTTGCTATCTTTCGTTGGGATGGTTAATCACTTGTCGTTCTGTTTCTTGATACGCTCGTTTCCAGTTCCCGTTGATGAGAAACGAAGAACCCGATTGAAGCTGCATGGACCAAAGCTTATTCTTTGACAACTAGTATGAAATTCCAAGTTGTGTGATTCTATTAATTTGAAAGAATGCACAAAACGCAAATTATCCAATTATTTATTACACAGTACGACAATAATTATCATAAAAGAATTGGTAATGTAATAATTTTCCCACAAAGCGGATTAAAACAATAACTCCACATACGCAAGTAAATTGGCACAAAAGAACTGTGAACGTTGTCCCACATCGAAATTATACCAAAGTAATAGCACCTACTTAATACTGCGGGAGAGGGCCTTGGACACGACCTTACTTGAACAGGATCTGTTCTATAGGCTCGTACCTCTGAATCCTTGAGTTCTAAGGAGACAGGAAACCAAGTCTGGTTGATGAACCATGGCTGCCCGGTCAGAGCGTGATTAACAGCACCGTGCTGGCTCGGTTCCGAGCCACCGGTTCGGTAGAGGATCGTTCTCGCTTGGGCTCCGGCCCACTTGAGATGGCCCGGCAGTTGTCTGACAGACTCTTTACTTTTTTTTTTTATGTTCTTTTTTAGTTTTATTAAATATTTGTTTTTTTTTTTACTTTTTTTTTTTTATAATTTCGGAAAATATTTAATCGAATTCAAAAAGCTCTCTCTCTCTAGCCGGCGATTCGACCCTCATCTCTCCCTAGTCCCTAGCTGCTCTCGCCGGCGACGCTCCTCCATTTTCAGGTCAATGTCTACGTCTGTGTATATCTATGTATATGCATGTATTTTTTTTTTATTTTTTTTTTATAATCTTCTGTTTCTTACTGTAATGTTATTCATGGTGAGGTCCAGTTTTTCCTACTGTGAGATTTCTATTTGTGCTCAACTTCAATGGATATCATCGTTCTTCAGTTGCTTGACTTTGCGTGTTAGTTCTAGGCTCGATCTGTTTGATTTCCAGCTCAATTTGAGGTCCTATTTGATGGTGGTTTAGTTTTCAATGTATTTTGAATTTTTGTTTTTCCATTGGCAGTTTACGTTGTTGCTACTGTGTGTATTGAAGTTAAAATTCAAGGGGAAACCCCAATTTCCTGGTTCTAGGTTTTGACAATTAGGTACTGGAGTTCTGTATTCATTCTAACGTCATCTTATTGATTTTGTGGGTGAAGGTTTCAGGCTGAAGTTCAATTCAGGAACGGGGGAAGAGCGGAAGGGATGAGTGAAATAGGTGGGGGATCTGATCCTCCTTCTCCATCTCTCTCAGTAGCATCATCTGAACCATCAAAAAGCAGTGGTAACGCTGGCTTTGATGCTAATCGAATTGCTGAAGTGAAAGCATGGCTCGTTACTCAATTCGATGCTGTTGGAAAAGATGTGCCTGATTTTGAGTACACTCCTAGGAGTATTGCTCACTTACACAATGTTGCCACTCTATCCCAGGCTAAGACTCAGGCTGCCACCATTGTAGCAAATGACTTCCGTCAGAAAGCTGCAGAATATCGATCTCAAGGTCTCTCTTATTTCAACTTCAAATACCTGTGTATATGCTTATTTGTCTTCTACATGCTTTGGCCTGCGTATGCATTCTTGTTTGCAACATGTTTTATTGTGAAAAGAATGACAAAGTGTTCATTTTCGTTAGGTTTGTAATGTATGAACTCATTGTTTTTGTATTATTTTTTTCTTGTTCAACCTTATTGACTGCAGCTGCAAGGATAAGAGAGATACTAGAGCATGTTGGATTGGTGCAAGATAGTTTACCATCAAATGTGGTATCATCTTCTCAAGTTCTCGCCAGTGTGGCTAATCTATTGAATATTAGGGACACTGAACTAAGTAGGTGAGCATCTTGGATTTATACTTACTTGAACACATAATCTCATAAGGAGCCACCAGCTTATAAGGAGAAATGCTTTAGTTTTCTTGTAGCAATGGCTGATCAGTCCCTGAGAAAAACAGCTGTTGAAGAGAAGAGGGCTAAAGTGCAACAGGAGTCGAAAGAACTTCTTGACTACACTCGGAAGGCAATTGCACGACTGACATACTTGAAAAGGTGGATCTGCAGATTCTATATTTTGATTTGCGAGTCAAATACAAATTCTCCAGGACATATTCTTGGGCGTCATGAGCTATGATTTGCTTCATATATATCCTCATTTTAGATATTTGGTTATGTGTTCAGAACACTTTCACAATTAGAAGACGATGTACCTCCTTGTGAAGCTCAAATGGAGCATTGGAAGACAAACTTGGCAATAATGGAATCAAAAGAGAGGCAGTATCTGCAACAATATTCTAATTACAAGGTATGGTAATATTGAGTCTCTTAGAAACGGTTTTTGATATTGCTTTTATTGTCAGTTTAGTGTCTCGTTCGTATTCTCAAAAGATCAAGTGGAACTATATTCACTTATTATTAATTTCTTTCGAACATTATATTCTAGGCAATGCTCAATCGTGTGGGCTACAGCCCTGATATTAGTCACGGAGTGTTGGTGGAAATGGCTGAGCATCGGAAGGACTTGGAGAAGAAAACAAAACCAATAATGGAGACGCTCAGAAGCTACCAAGATTTGCCTCCTGTACTTTCCTTTTCTTATTCATTATCATTTCTCTCCCTTCATAATTTAGCTATCATAGATTGATGTCAAGACTCTTGTTTCATCAGGACAAGGCTTTGGCTGCATTGGCGATTGAGGATAAGAAGAGGCAGTATGCTGCTGCTGAGAAGTATCTTGAGGATGTGCTGCAGTCTGCTCTTGCTTCTTCTGAGGGATAACCTGGTTTTGTTCTGGGCTCGACTCCTCTCTCCCGGAGGTTCTTTGTAGAATTGTTTGTGTGCTTTTATGATCCTTTTGTGATGTGTGATGGTCTTGAGTATTGTGCAATTTATTAGAACAGCATAGTATTATTTTGTGTATAGGTGTTTGGATAACCCTAGAATTGGATAGAGTATCAATGTTAAATCTAATATTTCACATTATAACCTATGTTTGAATTATTATTCAATTTATAATGTATCAAGATCGCTACCATGTTTTATTTCTCAGTAACATAAACGGAATGCTTTTATTGGATACTCATTTTATCTCTGAGCTTACAATCTTTCTCAATCTGATGAACCAACTTTGCCTATCCTCAAATAGACAGGGAACACCACGGTCTTATGGGTCGAACCGTCTTCGGTCCATGCCCTACTGAACCGGTCGACCACGTCTCCACTCAGCAGCTCGACCCCCTGTTCCTTGGCCGTTTGATAAGCTGACCACGACCTCAGGTACGTGAAAAGCCCCTCCAAATCCATTATTTTCTCCGCATTGAACCGGAAGGGTCCTGTGTGCTTGAGCTCGCCTGCTGGTTCAAACGGAAAATCAATGGTCTCGTATTGCTGATCAACCAGTTTGCGAGCCGGATCCCAGTAGGGACCGGAAATGACAGTGTAGAACTGCTGGAACACCGCGTCGACGGCGGCGTTGATCTCAGGTGTGGTGTAGCACCAGGCGGCGAGGAGGCCGTCAGGCTTCTTTAGGAGCCACTTGACGCGGCTGTAGAAGGCCGGGAGGTCGAACCAGTGGATGGCTTGAGCGACGGTGACCAAATCAAAGGTGGACTGCGATCCGATCTTCGCTGCGAGCTCCTCCATGGTGACGGCGGCGGAGGTGCAGTGGTAGGTTATGTTTGGGAGCTTTGCTGCGAACTCCAACTGCTTCGGGCTTGTGTCCGTGGCTACGACGCTCTTATAGATCTCAGCTAGCTGATCAATAACGCATATGAGAACTCATGCGTTCAGAGAGAGAGAGAAAGAGAGAGAGAGAGAGACGACTTACTGATACGGCGGCTTGGCCGGTGCCGGTGCCGACATCCCAAGCAAAATCATGAGAGGGAGTAACAGAGGCAATGAAAGCGAATAATTCTTTCGGGTAAGTAGGTCTACCATCTGAGTACTGCTTTGCTTGCTTCACGAACAAATCTGCCATATTCTCTCTCTCTCTCTCTCTCAAAGCAGTTTTTATTAGGATTGATGAAATCTGAAACCTGATATTTATAGGAAATTTGAGTGGAGTACAAATACAAGTTCGATATGCCTCCTTTTAGCAATTGTGTTCAATTTGTTTTCTTCTTTGGATATTTTGACTGGTAGCGAAAGCTTACGTGTCACCACATCATTGGTAATAAAGCTATCCATCTCCTCATTTTGTTCAGTCATTACATCAAACAGATTGAATGCATCACTGAGAAACTAATTGACTCTTTCGTTTATAGGCCTTATGGTGAAAAAAGTCTGCAGGAAAGCAAGGGAGAGAAGCAGAACTGCGGCGAGGAAAGCTATGGCCGTCCACGGCGTCCGAAACCTAGTATAGATCAAGTCGGCAATCCAAGTTCGAGCCCTACTGCTGCAGTGCTCTTCGATCCTCCTCTTCACGTCCTTGAATATATCCTGGTCGTGGAGCCCGAACGTGTCGATTTCCTTTATCATCTCCACCACCCTCTCAAGGTTTGCGAACCTATTCAGCAGTATCCCGTTGTCCTGCATCTCCTTCACGTCCTCCGGCCTCTGGATCAGCGATTTTATGAAGGTGGCGTATGACAGGACAATGAGGCTGTCGCAGCCGTTGGGCAGTATCTCGAAGGCGATCAGGTTGGCGACGACGGCCGGAGTTAGATCGGAGAGATACTGAATCGGGAGCTCGAGGCGACTGAAGAAGAAACTCGGCTTGAACGTTATGCCCCTCACTGATAATTCTGGATTCGGGATTACAGTTATGCCTTTCGCCTTGAGCTCCATAACCGATCGATGCATGTAGGATTTCTCGGCCCCGACATTCTCTTCCCTCATTGAGAATCCAGACTGCAGGAATCTGTTTGCTCTGTTCTCCGTTTCCGACACCGGCACTGCGTGTTTGTGAGTTTGTTTCTTCACCATTAATCTCCATAGAGCTTCGAGAATGTGAATTGGGGGTTCCTCTTTCTCTTGAGGGATTATGAACTCCTCATGATTCTGTCCCATCTCTATATTGCACCCCATGAACGCCAGGATAAACCTCGGAATAAACGAAGCAGCTTCGTCTTCCTCGTACTGCAAATCGATCAACAGTTTCAGTATTCGAAACGGGATCTGATTCTCCAGCACCATCATGTCGCAGAACATCAACGGTCCGGAACGAGCGCCAAGAAACCTCTGCCACTCGGAGAAACTGTTGCCTTTCATCCTCAGGTAATTGTGGATGAAATCGATGATTATGCTCGAATCTAGAAGCATCATCAGAGCTAGGCTTTTGTCATTGTACTCGTCGAGGACCGCGGTCTCGGCGTAGCTGTCTCTCACCGCCGCGATCTCGGCTAGGATTTTCGAGTAGAAGAAGGCCTTCCGCTCGTCGCCGCCGCCGCCGGCGCACCGGTCTAGGCACGAGCGTTTGAATTCCTCGGCGCGGCGGAGCTCCGGCTTGCCGTGGTGGTAGGGGCCGATGGAGACCATCGCAGGATCGTAGAGACGGTCGCTCCGCCGCGTCCGCCGCCGGATTTGCGGCGGCACTTTCTGGATTTGGCGGCGTGAGTGGGAGTAGAGCTTCGTCGGGTGGGATTGGAGGAGGTCGGAGAATTCGTGGACAGTGTCGATGTCCACCGCTACATGGCAGTCTTCACGGCGGCTTCTTCCGGCGCGGTGGTCGTCGGCGGCTCCTCCGTTCTGATTCTCCATTCCCGTATGCTTGTTGTCAACGCTGCAAATCTGGCAAATTTTCGAGGATTAACGAGTTGCGTCAAGTTTAACGACTACGTTACTATATTTGTTCTTCCTATATTCATTTATGGTTGACTAGTTTTTCATTCTTAGAAAAGTTGGAGATGATTGAAACGTTTCAACTGCAATAGAAAGTTGGAGATTTCCCTTAATTCCAGAGAGAGAGAGAAACTAGTGCTACTGTAGTACCTCCTTTGTCTCATCGATAAAGAAATATTTTTCTTTTCGGGATGTCATACTGATCTTTTCCAAAATAGAAAATTATATTCTAATAAAATTCAAACACATCACTTTAATCCATTACATTTCACTTTAACATAGTATCATCACTTTTGTCTTAATTCTTGCGTAAAAAAAAAAAGGTTCATTTCCCAGTAGAACGGAGGGAGTATAAAGCTAATTTGGGCCACGGACAAAATCTTCTCGGCTTATATTGGGCCGAAGAAGTTATAGCCCATTAGACATTGTAGGTATTTTTAGAGTTGCCCAAGTCAACCGAACTGAGAGTCCGGTCGAGCATGTGGTCTGTAATTTTGTCGCGCCATAACCATGGCAGTCGCTCTAGCTTAGTAAGAGCAAATTTGACCTGGCTGGTCTGAGTCTGTCAAGCTCTAGATAATTCTGGATAAGATTAGTCAAATCTAAAATCTAATCAACTTAATCAACTGTCTAATTCATCATCCAAACTCGCTCAAATTTCGCGATTCACTTCAAATTCATCGTTCATCATTTCACATAAAAGTAGCTAGAAACTTATCACAATTGATTACTAATCATGTATAAGTAGTTACTATTTGAAAACTAATCTAATTCATTCAAGAGCTAACAAAACCAAACACCATTATGCTCGAATCATTTTAGCTAGACGACCATCACTAAACGAGCTCGAACGAACTTTTATCGAGCCCAGACGCAAACATCTCACAAATAGTTCGACTCGTGACTACCCTAATCCAGGCGAGAAGTGCACAAACACGTTTTACCCCTATCACTCACGTCAAACGGCTAATTAACCTTATTTTACCCAAAAGCCAAAATTTTACCAAATAAAAGGTACACATTGGTTCAATAGTCTATTTAACGGTTTATTTTCGAGTGGTCCAATTTTTTTTTTATTTGAAAAATAAGGCGGTACTCAAAAAAAGCAAGCATGTAAATACGAGCACCGGCAGGGGCAAATCGGGAAGAAAGAGAGGCAAAAATCAAGAAAACGTGGAATTAAAAGGCAAAATAGGTTGCTATTTTGATATATTGCTTTTTGTGCTTTCGACTACGTTTGAACATTTATCGAAGGTTTTCCATTTCTGATCACTGTCCAAACCCCTCTCTCCCCCCCTCCAAATCCATTGAACCCTTACCCCATTTCCTCTCATATCGAGCTCTCTCCTCTGACAACTATTCCCTCTCTGATTTCGTGTCCTTCCCCTCTCTACGGCTAATTCATATTTGTTAAAAATCCCACATTTATTCCTCCCTTTTTCTATGCCCTCAATTTGTGACTGTGGAAATTGCTCCGGAGCTCGACGCAGTTCCCTAATTGTTCGTTTCTACAGAGTTTCCACGCCGAATTGGAGGTGCCCACCTGCTTTTTTTCGCTGCTGGAATTTCTCTTGTTCATGAAATTAGGTTCTTGTTCTTGTTTATGTTCCCTTTTGTGTTTGGGTGTTTGACAATTATAGTTTCTGGGTTGTTTTGGATTTGTGTTATTTTTCTCAGATTTTGTGATCATGGAGGATAGGGGGAAGAACGTTCATGGAAGATCGAAGAACAAGAGGCCGCCGCGGGGTATGATTTTGAATTCTTGAGTACATTATTAGTGTTTTTTATTTTGCATGGTTTGAAATTTTTTTACTTTTCTTCATTTTGTGTTATTACTAAGTAAAGAGTGTGAAATTGAATGTTGGTTTTTGATTTCTTGTTTGGATTAAGATGTGGTGCAGGGTCCACAAAATGTTGAAAAGTTGGGCTTGTTTTTCAATTAAGGGTTATGAAAATTGATTCTTTCACTGTGTCTGGTGTCTCAGTCTCACTCTAATTTCTTTTTTCAGTCCCATTGTTTATGGGTTTGGAGTTCTTCTATGATTGTGGCTGTTTGCTCATTTTTGCGCCGTTTACATTTTTGGATCTCGTGTTTAGCGTGGTGCGAATGTGAGGTGATTGGTAGGCCTCACTGATGACTATTATGCATTACGTTGAAAAGTTGCAGTCTAGATGATGATGATGGTCATGACGATGATTAGGATGGATCTCCTAGTTCTTACGGATGTTTATATCAAGTACGAGCCACTTCTCATGACGAACTTGGTATATTGAGTTTGCAGGAATTGACTGGTTAAATCATTTGTCCAGTCTTGCTTGTTTCTGTATAATTGTTGTCGTTTTTTCTTGCAATATTAAGTTGATGTATCCATTTTTGAAGTCCTCTTCCTTATGTTTTATCTTCTACTAGATTTTAACGGGGGGTAGATATTCGTCATTTGTTCACATCTGCATATGCAGTAACTGATCTCCATTGTGCTGCTTAGTCGAGCTCATAGATGTGTATTGCTCGTGTTCCTATTCTGTGTTGTTTCTGTGGCTGGCTGCTTTTTAGCATAACTTCATCAAAATGTAATTCTTGAATAGTTCTTGTTGCCTCGACTCCTCCCTCAGTGTTTCATTTGCTTCTCGACTCCTTTGTTTTCTACAGGACTGTGGCAGCCCACGGTCCCTGCTTGGGAGAAAGAGTTTTGCAAAGAGGTTGGCTTAATAGACTGGGCAACGTTCCTGAAATTGAAGGAATACGTTCACATGTACCATAAGCAATTGTGTTCAATTTGAGTGGAGTACAAGTACAAGTTCGATCTGCCTCCTTTGTAGCAATTGTGTTCAATTTGTTTTCTTCTTTGGATATTTTGACTGGTAGCACAAGCTTACGTGTCACCACATCATTGGTTACGAAGCTATCCATCTCCACATTTTGTTCCGTCATTACATCAAACAGATTGAATGCATCACGAAACTAATTGTTCTGCACATAATTCTTTTCAAAATTCTAATTGATTCTTTCGTTTATAGGCCTTATGGTGAAAAATGTCTGCAGGAAAGCAAGGGAGAGAAGCAGAACCGCGGCGAGGAAAGCTATGGCCGTCCACGGCGTCCGAAACCTAGTATAGATCAAGTCGGCAATCCAAGTTCGAGCCCTACTGCTGCAGTGCTCTTCGATCCTCCTCTTCACGTCCTTGAATATATCCTGGTCGTGGAGCCTGAACGTGTCAATTTCCTTTATCATCTCCACCACCCTCTCAAGGTTTGCGAACCTATTCAGCCATATCCCGTTGTCCTGCATCTCCTTCACGTCCTCCGGCCTCTGGATCAGCGATTTCATGAAGGTGGCGTACGACAGGACAATGAGGCTGTCGCAGCCGTTGGGCAGTATCTCGAAGGCGATCAGGTTGGCAGCGATTCCCGGAGTTAGATCGGAGAGATATTGAATCGGGAGCTCGAGGCGGCTGAAGAAGAAACTCGGCTTAAACGTTATGCCCCTCACCGATAATTCTGGATTCGGGATTACAGTTATGCCTTTCGCCTTGAGTTCCATAACCGATCGATGCATGTAGGATTTCTCGGCCCCGACATTCTCTTCCCTCATTGAGAATCCAGAGTGCAGGAATCTGTTTGCTCTGTTCTCCGTTTCCGAGCTTTGATCGCACACCGGCACTTCGTGTTTGTGAGTTTGTTTCTTCGCCATTAATCTCCATAGAGCTTCGAGAATGTGAATTGGGGGATCCTCTTTCTCTTGAGGGATTATGAACTCCTCATGATTCTGTCCCATCTCTATATTGCACCCCATGAACGCCAGGATAAACCTCGGAATAAACGAAGCAGCTTCGTCTTCCTCGTACTGCAAATCGATCAACAGTTTCAGAATTCGGAAGGGGATCTGATTCTCCATCACCATCATGTCGCAGAACATCGACGGTCCGGATCGAGCGCCGAGAAGCCTCTGCCACTCGGAGAAACTGTTGTCTTTCATCCTCAGGTAATTGTGGATGAAATCGATGATTATGCTCGAATCTAGAAGCATCATCAGAGCTAGGCTTTTGTCATTGTACTCGTCGAGGACCGCGGTCTCGGCGTAGCTGTCTCTCACCGCCGCGATCTCGGCTAGGATTTTCGAGTAGAAGAAGGCCTTCCGCTCGTCGCCGCCGCCGCCGGCGCACCGGTCTAGGCACGAGCGTTTGAATTCCTCGGCGCGGCGGAGCTCCGGCTTGCCGTGGTGGTAGGGGCCGATGGAGACCATCGCAGGATCGTAGAGACGGTCGCTCCGCTGCGTCCGCCGCCGGATTTGCGGCGGCACTTTCTGGATTTGGCGGCGTGAGTGGGAGTAGAGCTTCGTCGGGTGGGATTGGAGGAGGTCGGAGAATTCGTGGACAGTGTCGATGTCCACCGCTACGTGGCAGTCTTCACGGCGGCTTCTTCCGGCGCGGTGGTCGTCGGCGGCTCCTCCGTTCTGATTCTCCATTTTCGTATGCTTGTTGTCAACCCTGCAATGCAAATCTGGCAAATTTTCGAGGATTAACGAGTTGCGTCAAGTTTAACGACTACGTTACTATATTTGTTCTTCCTATATTCATTATGGTTGACTAGTTTTTCATTCTTAGAAAAGTTGGAGATGATTGAAAGTTGAACGTTCCAACTGTAATAGAAAGTTGGAACCAATTAGCATTTAGCGAGATTTCTAGAAAAAAGAAAAAACAAGAGAGAGAGGAGAGACTAGTGCTACTATAGTGGTACTCCTTCCATGTTTTCTGACGTGACATATTTGTGAATTTGAATTGTTTTTCTTTATGTTTTCTGACGTGACATGTTTGTGAATTTGAATTGTTTTTCTTTAATTGGTATGTTTTCTTTTATGGTCCAATAAACACCACTTTTATTCGTAACATTACATTTATCTTTAACTCATACCATATGTTAACTTTGGGCCAAAGATAAAATCGTGCCGAAAAGAAACAAGCGATCTTTGAAAAAACCGGAGGGAGTATAAAGCTAACTTGGGCCAAGGATAAGATCTTCCCGACTTATTTTGGGCCGAAGAAGTTACAGCCCATCAGACATTGTAGGTATTTTTAGAGCTGCCCAAGTCAACCGGACTGAGTCCGGTCGAGCCGGAGGCAAAAGTCAGGTCGAGCTTGTGGTATGTAAATCTGTCGTGCCATAACCGTGGCAGTCGCTCTAGCTAGTAGGAGCAAATTTGACCTGGCTGGTCCGAGTCTATCAAATTATAGATAATTTTGGATAAGATTAGTCAAATCTAAAATCTAATCAACTGCCTAATTTATCATCCAAACTAGCTCAAATTTCGCGATTCACTTCAAATTCATCGTTCATCATTTCACATAAAAGTAGCTACTAATTCATTCAAGAGCTAAACAACCCAACACCATTATGCTCGAATCATTTTAGCTGGACGAGCATCACTAAATGAGCTCAAACGAACTTTTATCGAGCCCAGACGCAAACATCTCACAAATAGTTCGACTCGTGACTACCCTAATCTGGGCGAGAAGTGCACAAACACGTTTTACCTCTATCGCTCACATCAAACGGCTAATTAAGCTTATTATGCCGTGATCTAAAGGTTACAATTTTCCCATTAAAAGGTTTTATATTCAAGCTGTCCAATTTTTTTATTTGAAAAATAAGGCGGTACCCAAAAAAAGCAAGCGTGTAAATACCAGCACCGGCAGGGGCAAATCGGGAAGAAAGAGAGACATAAATCAAGAAAACGTGGAATTAAAAGGCAAAATAGGTTGCTATTTTGATATGTTGCTTTTTGTGCTTTCGACTACGTTTGAACATTTATCGAAGGTTTTCCATTTCTGATCACTGTCCAAACCCCTCTCTCCCCCCCTCCAAATCCATTGAACCCTTACCCCATTTCCTCTCATATCGAGCTCCCTCCTCTGACAACTATTCCCTCTTTGATTTCGTGTCCTTCCCCTCTCTACGGCTAATTCATTTTTGTTAAAAATCCCACATTTATTCCTCCCTTTTTCTATGCCCTCAATTTGTGACTGTGGAAATTGCTCCGGAGCTCGACGCAGTTCCCTAATTGTTCGTTTCTACAGAGTTTCCACGCCGAATTGGAGGTGCCCACCTGCCTTTTTTCGCTGCTGGAATTTCTCTTGTTCATGAATTAGGTTCTTGTTCTTGTTTATGTTCCCTTTTTCTGTTTGGGTGTTTGACGATTATAGTTTCTGGGTTGCTTTGGATTTGTGTTATTTTTCTCAGATTTTGTGATCATGGAGGATAGGGGGAAGAACGGTCATGGAAGATCGAAGAACAAGAGGCCGCCGCGGGGTATGATTTTGAATTCTTGAGTACATTATTATTCTGTTTTTTTTTTTTTTTTGCATGGTTTGAATTTTTTTTACTTTTCTTCATTTTGTGTTATTACTAAGTAAAGAGTGTGAAATTGAATGTTGGTTTTTGATTTCTTGTTTCGTTTAAGAAGTGGTGCAGGGTCCACAAAATGTTGAAAAGTTGGGCTTGTTTTTCAATTAAGGGTTATGAAAATTGATTCTTTCACTGTGTCTGGTGCTCAGTCTCACTCTAATTTCTTTTTCCAGTCCCATTGTTTGAGGGTTTGGAGTTCTTCTATGATTGTGGCTGTTTGCTCATTTTTGCGCCGTTTACTTTTTTGGATCTCGTGTTTAGCGTTGGTGCAAACGTGAGGTGATGATAGGCCTTACTAATGGCTAGTATGGCAAGCATATTATGCATTACATTGAAAAGTTGCAGTCTAGATGATGATGATGATGATGGTCATGGCGATGATTAGGATGGATCTCCTAGTTCTTACGGATGTTTATATCAAGTACGAGCTACTTCTCATGACGAACTTGGTATATTGAGTTTGCAGGAATTGACTGGTTTAATCATTTGTCCAGTCTTGCTTGTTTCTGTATAATTGTTGTGTTGTTTCTTGCAATTATTAGTTGATATGTCCGTCTTGAAATCCTCTTCCTTATGGTTTATATTTTACTAGATTTCATTGTGCTGCTTAGTCGAGCTCATAGATGTGTATTGCTCGTGTTCCTATTAAGTGTTTTTTCTGTGGCTGGCTGCTTTTTAGCATAACTTCATCAAAATGTAATTCTTGAAGTGTTCTTGTTGCCTCGACTCCTCCCTCAATGTTTCATTTGCTTCTCGACTCCCTTGTTTTCTACAGGACTGTGGCAGCCCACGGTCCCTGCTTGGGAGAAAGAGTTCTGCAAAGAGGTTGGCTTAATAGACTGGGCAACGTTCCTGAAATTGAAGGAATACGTGCACATGTACCATAAGATAATGGAATGGAATGACTCTGCAGGCAAAGAAGCATTCATCAACGCTAAAAGACGGTACTGGGCTAAGAAAAACGGCATGTCCTGCGACTCATCACCACCTGATCCCAACCTTTATATTGACCAGGTCAATTGGGATTCGGATACTAATCTCAATCACGATCACGATCACGATCACACCCTCTTTTCAGATGTCGGAGCCTTGCCTAAGATAGAGGAGAATCACGATTCTGTCGTGATCTTTGGCGATTGTTTCACACCGAATCAAGATTTGGCAACTGTAGGTTGGGGTGATATTGATGAAGAGAAGTTTGTGAGCCCATCCACTCCTTCCTTGCCCAATTATACCAATCAGTGGGCCCATAATGAGTGGGCTCCAGCTGCCTGGCAACCGATGTTCTCCAACGACGGATGGCAGCAAGGTTACACGAACGACGGATGGCAAGGTTACAACAATGGGAGTGGGCATGCTTACATGCCATGGGAAGGTGATTGGAGCCATTGGAATAGTTGGGACTATGCTACTAACGGTTGGTATAACTACTCGGGACAGGAGGTTCGAGGCACGTGGGACGAGAACTACGTCCCAATGAACATGTCCGGTGGATGCATGCCGAGCTATGAGTACTCGAAGATTCTAGGGAACGACCAAAGGAGGGAGGGACTGTACGAGAGATCAAACACGAGGGAGTGGAATTCGAGCTCGTTAGCTGTTGGCCGAAGTTGGGATCGGGAGTAGACTACCGTGCCCGTGGCCCGATTCGATAAATGGTTAATGTTGTGCGGCGTATCTCGATTTTCGTCATCGATTTTCCATTGCAGCGTAGCCATTTCTCTAGGCTGAGATGATTTGTGCTGGGAATTTTCTTTAGTTTGAAATGGTGAAGAAGAAGTTGCTGTTGTAAGCTGAATTTATGCTAAACTATTCTGCACTTGTCTCGTAAAATCTACCCCGTTTCTTTCGAAGCTGACCGCTTTCTTTCGCCTACATACTTTAGATTAGGGTTTTGGTGTATAAGGCGGTGATCATTCTGAAGAACGCATCTCAAAATAGAAACGAGCCCCATTTTGAAGATGCAAAGCCTTAGAATAGAAATGTGGTCGTTTCGAAAGAAACGTGAGTATTAGTTTGATTTAATGAAGCTTTACTCCCTCCAATTTGTCTGTTAAAATTCCAGCCAAGGTACAACACCTTAATGCAACAATATACGTACAAGTACAACACTATTGAGCCACCTCATCTCTTCTACTGCCCCACTTATGACAAACAAATCCTACGTGGACAATTACTATTGGCTGAGAGGTGTGTGTCTATATAAACACGTGTATACATATTTAGAGAGAGAGAGAGAGAGAGAGAGCCGGCGGAGCAATGGCAGCTCGGAAGCGAGCTTCAGCAGTAACCACTCCGGAGCCCGGCGCGGAGAAGGCCAAGCCTGAAATCGCGGCGGCGGAGCCCCCAATTAGACCCGCGAAACTGGCCACAATCCTCAAAATCTTTATCGCATTTTCGATCCCGTATTTTTACTTGATTTTCGCGCACTACAGGATCGATTACGAGCTTAAAAGGTCGATCTTGATCAGTGCGTTCGTCAGCGCGCTAGGGTTCCTGATAACGGTGAAATTGATCCCGGTGGCGTCGAAGTATGTGCAGAGGAGGAATTTGTTTGGGTACGATATTAACAAGAAGGGAACCCCTGATGGATCCATTAAAGTGTAAGTTCCATTTTGTCGAAATTCATCCCTCTACCTCTACCTCTCGCTCTAATTTATGGATTTTTTCGATTTGTGAGTTGGTTAATCTCGAGCTGAATCGTGGTGTCTTGGCAAATGTTGGAAGTTAGTTTGATTGTTTTTGGAGTATTTTTTGTGTAATTTGTTACTCAAATTATTGGCTTGTTTTGATAGATTGTTGTGAATTTAAGCTATTGAAATGTAAGACTGCTTTTTCCAGAGAATCATAACTCAAAAAATTTGGCAGAATGTCTCCATGCTTCCACCTCAAGAGGATGAGTTTTCTCCATTATTCCACGAAGTTTAATTCGGGGAAATGCTCGTTTCTTGCTTTCGTGAGTCTTGATTAGACATAATTTGATGAGATGAACCTTTGTGCCGAGTAACTAACTGCTAGGCAAGATGTAAATGTGCCGAAATAGTATGTTTTGGCCTTGGATATTGGATTTTGGACTCTTGTTCACATATTGTAAGCTTGATTCGATCAACTCTCTGGTTGATGCTGTGCAGGCCTGAATCGTTGGGTATTGTTGTTGGGATAATTTTCCTAGCTGTGACGATCTTGTTTCAGTACTTCAACTTCACTGCAGATTCTAATGTAAGTTTTTCTAAGCCTGCTACTTTTTTGTAGCACCTATAAGGCTACAACTACAATGCGCATAAACTAACATTTAATAACTTAATTATAAAGCTCATAAATACTTTCTAGTTATATGATTTTGTCGTCAAATACTAGCTTTGTTCTCTCTGTAAGTCCTCCGAATTTTTGGTTAAGTCATGCTATAGTGTTAGATGGTTTGGATGTTTCTCTAGAATTTTGCACGATTATGTCTATAAAAGTCACCTGTTGAATCAACTAAGTATTTTCCCTGTTACAAAAGAATGATGAAAGTGGACATAACTCATTCGTTAATATGAATAATAGTACAAAAATCCTTAAAAAGGTACGAGGTAGTTTTGGATGCAGCACTATTTCATTTTATCCTCCTTTCCCTCTAAATTGAAACTTCCGTTTCCTGTTTGATCTTCCACTCTGTTCTACAATCAATTTGAGCATGCGACTGACATACTTCCTTCTTTTTTCTTCCTTTTCTTATAGTGGCTAGTCGAATACAATGCTGCACTGGCATCAATATGCTTCATGACTCTGCTTGGTTTTGTTGATGATGTCCTTGATGTACCTTGGAGAGTGTGAGTTTTCTTAATTCTCACTTGCTTTGTGTTTTTAATGACCTCTACAAAAGATTCTTATTTTCTCTCGTGTAATTCCAAAGACAGGAAACTGTTGTTACCATCTATAGCCGCTCTTCCACTATTGATGGCTTATGCTGGGCATACTACTATAATCATACCAAAGCCACTTGTTCCGTATGTTGGACTTGAGATTCTAGATTTAGGTAATCTTTTATATGCTCCTTACCATGATATATTTGCCGAATGTCTCGTGTTCCTTTCTCTCACTTTCTTGTGATGGTATTAGGGTGGATATATAAGCTGTACATGTGGTTGTTGGCTATATTCTGCACGAATTCAATTAACATCCATGCGGGTATTAATGGCCTTGAAGTTGGACAGACAGTCGTTATTTCTTGTGCTGTAAGCAAAAGACCTTTTGTGTATTATTCCAATTTGAGTGTTCGTATTGTTTCTAACCTATTGCTCTTGTAGATCTTGATACACAACATCATGCAAATTGGGGCAGCGAAGGATTTGGAACACAAACAAGCACATGCATTCTCCATTTACCTTGTCCAGCCCTTGCTTGCAACTTCCCTAGCTTTACTTTCTTATAACTGGTACTGATGCTTGTACTCTTTTTGGTAGAATGAGACGTTTTTGACTGCTAATCCCCGCCTTCATCTTTTGCTCAGGTATCCATCTTCGGTTTTTGTGGGGGACACTTATACTTACTTTGCTGGCATGACTATGGCTGTTGTGGGCATTTTAGGCCATTTTAGGTGCACCTCTTGTACCTCACACCATTATTGTTCAACAGCATGGGACATGCATTCAAAAGGATAATTAATTTCGTTAATGTCTATCTATCTTTTGCTCTGGATGATAGAGTTATGGCCACTGAATGACAGTTCTGTCAATTCTTTTGTTCGACTAATATGTTGAGTTCTCTATCTTCATTTCAGTGAAACACTTCTGATATTCTTTGCTCCACAAGTGTTGAACTTCCTGCTTTCGCTTCCTCAGGTTCTCTCTCTCTCTCTCTCTCTCTCTCTCTCTCTCTCTCTCTCTCTCAAACACACGCACTCTCACACATACATACATACACATTGCGCAAGAAATACTTTTCTTTCACTGACACTCGCAATTAGAGAAGAATAAACATAAGAAAATGCATTGACCATTGCCTTCTTCTCTTCTCTTACTCTCAGCTGGCTGGTATTATACCTTGCCCACGACATCGATTGCCAAAGTAGGTTTCCGGTTTCCCAGTACTTCTCTGGTTGCTCATGCTGTGCATCTTCTCTGTACATTTCTCATTCACTTCATCATCCCCAGGTTCGACCCCAAATCTGGGCTACTAACAGGCACCAACGACGGAACTCTTGTCAACCTATTTCTCCGTCAGTTTGGCCGCAGATCAGAGAAATCCCTCTGCATTCTACTCTTGGTTTTCCAGGTAACTCGTCCCTCCATTCCCCAACATCCTTCTCTTCTCCCAATTCCTTACTTCTAGTACCCATTCCTCGTTTCTTCCTTATTTGTGAAAAAATCTTGGAAGTTGATAGATCACCATGCTTGATATAGGCTTTATGCTGTGGGTTCTGCTTTTTGCTTCGATGGTTCCTCACCGGCTGGTACAAGTGATAGAGTCGGCCCAATTTTTTTCCGCTAAGTTTAGGCGTCGGATTATCAACACACACAGCAAAGCTTGGTTTAGAAGTTGTATCCTCAAACAAACACAGGAATTTTGTACTTTTAGGTATCATATCACACAGCTTCTTGGATTATCATTTGAAAACTTTTGTACATCTTTCCCTCTAGGCTATAGTGTTTGTTAATTTGTGATTTTCTCATCATATTTTATATGATTTTCATAGAATATATGCACCTCTTTCTGCGTGCACATTAAAAATAAAATAAAATATATATAACATAGGTGTAGATTGATTTTTATTAGAGTTACGCCATTGACTATGCTGCATGTCGATTAAACAAAAACACATGTAGACTTTGCACAAGAACGTGCAACCTTAATGTGTAAGTATTCACCTTCGATGATAAACGTGTGACCACACAAAATACAATAAAATAAATTTTTAAAAAAATCATCTTCTTCTCAACCGACATCATTTATCATCACACTATATATAAATCCAAAAACTCTGCAAATTTCAAAAAAAGAAGGAAGAAAAATGAGGTTTGGAGAAGTATTTGCTCAACTGGGCTCAGTAGTTGCAGGTTTCATGTTCATGAAAGCCATTTTCGAACAATATTTCCCTCGTCACCTCCGAAACTCCCTCGAAAAGCGTTCCTCCAAGCTCTTCAGCTTCCTCTCCCCCTACATCCAGATCACCTTCAACGAGTTCACCGGCGAGCGTTTCAACCGGAGCGAGGGCTACGCCGCCATCGCCACCTACCTCGGCTCCACCTCCGCCGCCCAGGCGCGCAAGCTGAAGGCCGACGTGGCCAAGAACAGCGTCAACGCCGTCTCCCTCACCATGGACGACAACGAGGAGGTCGACGACGAGTTCGGCGGCGTCCGCGTCTGGTGGTCCTCGGGCAAGCACATCTCGAAGAACCAGACGTTCTCGTTCCAGCCGGCGAGCGACGAGAGGCGTTACTACAACCTCAGGTTCCACAGGAAGCACCGGAGTTTCGTGATCGAGAGTTACCTTAATCATGTGTTCGAGGAGGGGAAGCTGATCGAGGTGAGGAACCGGCGCCGGAAGCTCTACACCAATAACGGGCCTTCGTGGAGCCACGTCGCGTTCGAGCATCCGGCGACGTTCGGGACGCTGGCGATGGAGCCGGAGGCGAAGAGGGACGTCGTTGAGGATCTGCTGTCGTTTAGTAAGAATAAGGATTTTTATGAGAGGATCGGGAGGGCGTGGAAGCGGGGTTATCTCCTCCACGGACCTCCCGGGACCGGGAAATCCACCATGATCGCAGCCATGGCGAATCTCCTGAGCTACGACGTTTATGATCTCGAGCTGACAGCAGTGAAGGACAACACGGAGCTAAAGAAGCTTCTGATCGCGACTTCGAGCAAGGCTATTATAGTGATCGAGGATATAGACTGCTCAGCAGACCTAACAGGGCAGAGGAGAGAGAAGAGAGAGAAGGGAGAGGAGGGAGAGAAGAATCATGCTCTGAAGAAGATGGGTGTGGGAGAAGCTGAGAACAAGAGTAGCAAGATCACACTCTCCGGGCTTCTGAATTTCATCGATGGGCTGTGGTCGGCTTGTGGAGGGGAGAGGATCATAGTGTTCACGACAAACTACGTCGAGAATCTAGATCCTGCATTGATCAGGAGAGGAAGAATGGACAAGCACATCGAGCTGTCGTACTGCAGCTTCGAGGGTTTTAAGGTTTTGGCAAAGAACTATCTCGAGTTGGAACAGCATGACCTGTTTCCAAGAGTAGAAAGTTTGTTGGGGGAAGTGGAGATGACTCCAGCTGATGTTGCAGAACATTTGATGCCAAAGAGCGTACCTGGAGATTCGGATGTCTGCTTGAGGAATCTGATCATCGCGCTAGGTAGAGCAGCAGAAATCGAGGACGAAAGACGAAACACGGTCTGAAACAGAGAAATAGTCCTGCAAAAATCTCTTCTTTTATAGCAATTCTGCAATCCATTCAATTGTTTAGCGCATTTCACCTGCCCATTTTTTAATGAGATGAAAACTGCAAGATTTGTTAACTGTTAGAGCAAACGTGAAGAAACACGAAGAAAAAGCAACTGTCAAAACGATCCCACCCTTCTTTTCGAACAAAAACGATTGTTAGTGTGGACAACTGTTATCATGTGTTACGAATTCAGATTCTGGAGATAAATATTAACAGAGATCGTAGATCCAAAGGATGTAGCAATGATGAACCTAAAGCTTGAGAACAAGACCTACAGGACTATGATCGCTCCCACCCACATCAGGGAGAATGTACGAGTCGTATACTTGGTCTGAAATCGATTCTGAAACGAGAAAATAATCCAGGCGCCACCCTAATTAAAACATAGGGTAACGTTGAAGTAAGCATAGTAGACAGCAAGAAAACTGAACATAGTTTGCATCAACTTATTGTATATTACTATAAGCATACCTTTATTTGTTCGTCGCCCACCATGCCTGTAGCCCCAATATGAATAGGCAACCACGTTCGGGTGTTGTTTCCTAAAGGTATCGACAAAGCCCCTCTCCAAGAAATTTTTCTCGAATGATTTTCTTTCTTCAATTGTAAACCCAGCACTTCTTTTGTTTCCCTGAGTCATTACGTATAAGTCAGATTTAAGTTGCCACTTCAACTTATTTTTACCAATCCATAACATCACACATTTCCTCCTTACAAGAATAGTGTAAAAACACGAGCGACATGAGACAAGATGGGATTTGTTTACTTACTGCTGGATTATAAATGTCTATTTCTTCATGAGCACAGTTCAAGTCACCTGTTAGAATAACAGGCTTCGATTGTTCGAGATCCTGCAAAGCATACTTCAGCTATAAGTTTGACTAGATTGCAAATCCAGCACATGTCATCATACGAGGAAAATTCGTAAAAACATAAGGATAAAGGATCAAGAGCAAGTACACGATGTTCGAAACAGAAAACTAGTGTTGGATATAGAGCATTGCGAATAGAAAAGAAAGACCAGGAAAGCATAAGAGCGTGTTTCAAAGTTCAAGTCACTCGTGACTTACCTTCATGTAGTTAGCAAGCAAAGGATCCCACTCTTCCATTCTGTATGGCTAAGATAAAAGGAATTGTCAAGGATTCCACTCCATAGTTACAAGACAAAAAAAAAATTACGAGTTCACAAGTCTATTACCAGTCGTTTTAGACCATCACCAGAATTGGGAACATAGCAGCTCAGCAAGTAGAACTTATCAAACTCCACAGTAACAAGGCGCCCTTCACTATCATGGTCGGGTATGCCCAAACCGTATCTCACAGAAAGTGGTTTTATCTGCCCAAGGAAAGAAAAGGTGAGAAAGTTACACATCTTCCTCCAATAGCATCATACTAATTCCACTTTTATCAGTCAAGGGCGTTGCTCAAGCAGTTTACTTGAAAGAGAACTTGATCAAAATGATCTTTCCAAGTTTAAAAACTGCAAATAAGGAAAAGGAAGCACCAAGGTATCTTTGACAGAGCCTAATGGCTAAAGCTAACCCACCTAGTCACTACGGAAGATACAGAAACACGATACTAGGAAGGAACACTTTGGCCTATCATATAGAAACTGATTGTCGAAGCATCATGGAGGCAAGAAACCAGGAAATTTGTATCAAATATAGCGAGCTCACAGTAACAGGGTTGAAAAGTGAAATTAAGTTGCAAGCTGTGTTTATCTCTATTTTAAGATAATTTACTGAGTTGTATAGTCAACAAAGAGAGTTCATCCTCACAGTAAGAAGCATAATGTAGTAAAAAGTCCGGAAAATAAATGCAACAATGACTGAGCGAGAACAAGAAAAAGTACATACACGAGAAATGATAGCTGTTCCAGAATACCCCTTTTTTGATACACTACACGTCCAATAGCTATTGTCATAATCTTGTAGGAGAGTCTCTCTGATTGCATCAACATCTTTCTCCTGATTCAGATGGCAAAAGCAGTCAAACTAGTACTATAAGATAACCTTATAGATTCAGAAAATTGGAGTTGCCTCCTCGAGTTCAAAATAAACAAAATCGAAAGTTACCTGTAGTTTTGTCTCCTGCAGGCACAGTACATCAAAATCTTCCCTCTGTGCAAGTTCCAAGGCAGAAAAGCTTTCCAACTTCAATAAAGCTCTTAACCCATTCACATTCCAAGACAATAACTTCATATGCGGTGTATCAGCTGAAATCAGAGGTGGCCTCATAGTTTTAGGATTGTAACCCGTCCATCCTTGCTGTGGCTTTGTATGAGTAAGGACCGTCCAAGGCTCATCCACAGAAGCACTGCTAGTGACATTAGTGATCTTTGAAGTGACTTTCTTTTTCACTTGAGTGGACTTCTTGCCTGCCATTCATCATTGAAGTACAACATTAATCTTTGATGTAAAACTGAAACGAATGAAAAATGCACTAAGAAAATCTTATAGATGACTTCAAGCACCTCCCAATTCAGTTGATTCAACAATCAGCTCTTGCTCCGTCGAGCTCTGTGAAAATCTAGTGTCAACACTGTCCTTAGATGATTGCTTTACTTGTCTCTTTGTCCCTTTACCTTTAATTGCTAATTCTACAGGCTCATCTTCAGATACTCCTTTTGCCTTTTTTCGGGAATTTCTTTTCGCAACAGCAGGCTTCTCCTCTAGAGACACTTGATTTTCTAGAGATGAAGAACCTCCACCTGCATCAAAAGGACACCAATGATGTAAAATAATAACTTTTCAGCGTTTCCCGGAATGTTGAAGTTATCGATTGTCCATCTAGAATTTGATTGATGTGCTGTAGTAATTACCATCAGTTTTACTGCTCATGGAACTCCTCAAGGAAGATGCATGTTCATGTTTAGAACCTTTCCCAGGAACTCCATTACTCCTTAAAAAAAACAAAGATTACATAATCAAATCTCAATATGCATTGCTACATACAAACAGCTTAAGATTTTAGATACACATATATCCCCTTATCTACTCATTCCCATCCAGACAACCAAAACTGCATGAGAGAGAGAGAGAGAGAGAGCCAGATGTTACATGTACCTTAAACTTGATTGGATTTCCTGAAGAGTCATTTTATCGAACACAACAGGCTCATCCTCAACAACCCCACTATCTCCATTTGTCTACATTCAAACCATGAACACTTCTTCTTAGTTTTTACACATTAACATCTCCAAAAAACGGAACAAAAAATCCTCAATCCTCCGTTAGTATACGCACTAATAAAAAATCGAACCTCCGAACCAACATTCCGAAGTTTCAGCTCATCAATGCTTCCTCCCTCGCCCAATTTCCCCGCCGCCGATGCTGGTATACCGGAACGGTGCCTCTTCGGCGCCATTCTCAAGCTCAAGCAAAAGGTGCCGCTGAATTTAGGTATCCCAGAACTACTCGCTGCACAAAAACTGCAAAAAATCAAACGTCAGAGAAAACGGAATTCCTTTCCAAAAAGTTCCGGTCGATGGAACACACCTCCCGGGAATCGAACGCGATAATCCCAGTTTTAGGGCTTGAATCATCGGAATACGCAGAACCCGCGAGTGCGCACGATAGAGAGCCGGCACCGTGCATACGTTAGCATGCGGTGCCGAGGTGAATTAAACCGCCAAAATCTCGTGGCGCGAGCAGAATATGGTTCCCTCACCCGGCCCACATTAAATGGGCCGATAAATAATTTTATTTTTCATATTTTTAAATATCATTTCTTCAAAAAAAAAAAAAAAAAAATCATAAAATCATTTTTCTTTAATCTTGAGAAAATAATAAAACCATTAAATAAATTCGCCAAAAAGAAAAAAGATTTACCAAATTTTTTGGATACGCTATCCGTTTCTTTCGAAATGGCCACATTTTCATTTTATGGAAGTCTTATTCAAAATGATCCATTTTATATTTTAATCCAACAACTCCACGTCGGTCTGTGTACTCCATGTGTCCCTTTTAAGTTGAGTCATTTTATTTGTGATTTCTGGCACACTTTCCACATTTCTATATACTACCTCCATCTCACTAAATTAGCCCCATTTGCTTTATTGACTTTTTCAGCACGCGTTTCCACCGAAACCTAGTACGAGTTTTAAAATATAATTTCGAAGTATTTTTTCGTTTACGGGATAATATGAGTGTCGATGTATCCCGTAAACGAAAAAATACTTCGAAATTATATTTTAAAACTCGTACTAGGTTTCGGTGGAAACGCGTGCGAAAAAGTCAATAAAGCAAATGGGGCTAATTTAGTGAGATGAAGGTAGTAATGAATTTTTGAAGACTTTTTCCTTTACAGACAGTCAGACACTAGTAGTATTCCGTAAAAGAAAAGAAAAAATCATAAACTCATTTTAAATTTTATCATCTAGAAGTGTTAAAAACGTGCAAAAAAAATTACAAAAATAAATGACTCAACTTAAAAGAGAATGAGGGAGTATTATATGACGTAACCAAATTTTCTAAATAATCATGCTCAAAAGAAAGTGATTATTTCAAAAGATACGAATGGGTTATTTCAATTAAACGAAGGGAGTATCGAAATTAATCGAGACAGGTCGGATATAGGGCAGGGCACGTGGTTGAAAAGTGGAGAAGCATCTTAATTAAGGGCTAATCCCGTTGTTAATCCACGTAATTAAGAATGAAAACTGGGGTGGGGGGTTTTAGCCGGCTTTAGGGTTTTGGGGTTTCCATCTTCTCTTACTACTAATTCAACAATTTCTCCTGATTTAGGTTTTTGAGGCGGCGCACTTCTTTTCGATTCGTATATAAATTCCCCTCTCTCTCTCCCTCTCTGTTTATTCCATTCTTTTTATTGCGATTATTTTCTCGGAACCGATTTTGTTCACGCCAATCGTCGACGACGAAATTGAAATTGATTTTTGATTTTATTTGAATTCGAGGGATTTGATTCGATCAGGTTGGTTTGTTCTTCATAACTTTCTGTTCTTAATCTTCTTGTTTTCTGTTTTCGTTATCGATTCTTGTTCGTGTTTCTGCGATCGGATTTGATTTTAATTTTTTTTTTTGGTTTATGCGTTTTCCGATTGAATCGAATTTTTGCGGCGTTTTCAATTTTTGAATAATCTGCATGAAAGTTTTCATTTTGATTCTTTTTGATTGTTGGTTTGAATTCATTCTGTTTCGATCGGATTTGGATTCGATTTGATTGAATATCGATTAATTTCTCCAGATTCCGATCACGATCACCGGAGTGAAAAAGGATGAGTTTTCCAGATCCCACACAAGCGTTCATTTCGCCGCCGTACGCCGGAGGCGACGCCGCCGCGTATTGGCCGGCGTTCTGGGTAGGCTCCTCCGATCAGCAGCCTGATTTGATGTCACAGTTCCACCAATCCAAGAAGCCGAGAACTCCTGAAAACGCACCGAATTTCGTTCCGTTCCAACAGATGAATCCGAGGACAAATCAAACAAATGCTCCGATCAATAAAGGGACGAGTCACATATTCTACAAGACTCGAATCTGCACCAAATTCACGGAGGGAACTTGTAGGAACGGCGACAGCTGCACATTTGCTCATGGAACCGAGGATTTGCGCGAACCGCCTCCGAATTGGCAAGAGCTGATCAGAGAGAAGGAGAGGGGCAACGGTGGCGGTGGCTGGGGCGATGATCCGGGGATGATTCATAGGATGAAGATTTGCAAGAAGTATTACAATGGGGAAGAGTGTCCGTATGGAGACAAGTGCAATTTCTTGCACGAACGCTCCTCGCCCCCGATGAAGAAACTCAGGGTTGACATGCCGGGGCAGAGGGAGAGCTCTGCTATCAGCATTGGAGTGACTGGCAACGGCAGAGGGAACTCCGGTGATTTCGACTCGATGGCCGGGTGGAAGATGAGGATTTGCAGTAGGTGGGAGATGGGGCAGTGTAACTATGGTGAAAGATGCCATTATGCCCATGGACAGTCAGGTATACATAGACATTGATTGATTTTCACCTCAAAATTTGAAGCTTTTTCCTGATTTTTTCTTGGTTTCTTGATTTGAGGTTTCAATTCATCCTTCCAATTTAGTAAAGTTTGAATCTTTGGCTATATATAGTTTCTTGACTGCTAAATTTGAACAGATTTGAGATTTCCCGACGATGGAGAATCGAGAGGTCCGAGGAGGGTAGCCCCCGTCCCTGCATTCCCGGCTACTTCTACGACTGCAGCAGTGGCATCTCCGGTGGTTGGAGACGGAGAAGAAAAGAAGACGTCGAAATGGAAGCTAACGAAGAAGATCAACCGTATCTACGCCGACTGGCTTGACGATTTGACCCCGCCCCACCTTTCTCCGGCGAAGGAGATATTATGACCTCTTCAACTAGCATCGCAATCTATACCTTAAATTATGCCCTAAAATGGTAGGGTTGGGTTGTTCACCCTCTACAAATTTTTGTACTAGCTTTTCTACAATATTGATATAAATATTGATTGATTGGTTTTCAATTTGTAATAAAATGACAATATTAAGGAATGCAATTCGTTCCAAATTGAATGTTGTTTACCCTTTTGGATGATCGTCCCGTGTTAAAAATTCTCGATTTTATTAAGTTGGTAAAAGAAAATGCTGCAAATACCTAAGAGCATCATCAATACAAACATATCGCCAACTCACTATACTCAAAACTCCCACACATATCTTCTCCACCACCGCCTTCCCTCCGCCGGCGCCGCCCTCCCTCATCCCGAGCCTCAAGTCCGCCACCAGCCCACTAGCGGCGCCGGCGGAGCAGCAACCCGGCGGCGGAAGCTCCTTAGAGAACCACCCCTCCAAACCAAGGATAAAAGTCCCTTTCCCCCTACAATCCATCATCGTGAAGACTCCCTTCATACCCTGCACCACCACATTCCACGTGATCCTCAGGCTGTCCAGCTCCTCCACCGCCACCACCTTCCTTCCACCGACGTCGACGTCGAACCGGAAAACGCCGCTCTTGTCGACCTCGAGCTCGCTGCCGGGCTTCACGACCGTGGTGACGCTGCCGCGGCCGTTGCGGACGTCGACGGCGAAGAAGAGGTCATGCAATGACAGCCGCGGCTTGGGAGGGGGGCGGAGGCGGCGGGTGTCGGCGACGCGGCCGAGGGAGAAGAGGGTGCGGTAGGCGGCGGCGGGGTGGAGGTTGGAGAGGGAGGGGTAGGCGGCGGCGCAGATGGGCTGCCAGAGGTGGTCGGCCGACATGGAGACGGACCACGACTTGCACACGCAGGCGGCGGCGGCCAGGGTTTCGGGGCCGAGGCGGTGGGCCACGAGGTCGAGGACTTGCCACGGCGGAGGCCGGTTCTTGGCCATCTCTTTTTTTCTCAAGCTCAAATTAAGGTTGTTCGATTTTTACTTCGCCTCTGTTTCGATGGTGTAATGGATTTGAAGATGTTGAAAAATGGCTCACTTCTAGAAGAAGCAACACAATTCAAACTATAATTGACTTCATTTAATGTTTGAGCATGAGTTGGCAAAGGAAAGAGTTGAGTTGGCAAAGGAAAGAGTGGCAACTTTTTTTCTTGAGTCGGCAAAAGAAAAAAAAAGTCGGCAACTTTTTTTTATAAATACCCACTTAGCTTCATTCATCAAGATCATCCCATCATAAGTTTAATATCAGCTATTCCCTCTTCTGATATTAACCCCTCTGTAAAGCTTATAAATCCCGAGTGATTAGAAAGTGTGAGGTGCATTTGTGAGGTGATCCTGTGTGAGAAATTTGAGTGCTTTGTAAATTTCTCCGTTCCAGAAATAATATTGTGCTGCTCTCCCGTGGACGTAGGCATTTTGCCGAACCACGTAAATCTTTGTGTTTCTCGTGTGTATGATTTTTGCTTTATTTTGAACGCTTCCGCACAACAAACTGGTACCAGAGCCAGGTTACTGTTCAAAATTAAAGTAACCGTCGGCGACTCTTTCATACACGGCGAGGTAGCTCTCGTCGCCGGGAGTCTGAAACACTAACCGGTGCCTGATTTCGACATTCGTAGCTCAGTCGAAGTGACCGGCAGAAGATCACGGGCAGCTGTTATTATTTATCCAAGTTCTGTAATTTCTTACAGAAGCTCGGCTGAGGAGTTGCTTGAAGGAAATTAATTATTTCCTTAAAGTTGGATTGGGCTTTAGGCCCAATAAGCCCAAGTTTGGTCCTAAAGTGAATTTTGGGTCAAATTGATTCATTTTTCACCTGTTCTTGCTAAATTCGGACTCGTTTCTGGCTAAGTTGGCCGTTTCGGACGCAACTGTAGTAGTTTCATTTGCCAAATGGCTTCTGAAATTAAGCAAGATCCTCCCACAAGTGGTTCAATCAAAAGAACCATGTTGTCCAATGCAAAGTTCGAGGTGGAGAAATTTGAAGGCAACAATAACTTTGGCATGTGGCAATGTGAAGTCAAGGATCTCTTATTCCGTGAGGGATCGCATATTGCTTTGGAATCGAAACCAAAGGACGTGACGGATGAAGATTGGGACTTCATCAACCGACAAGCTTGTGGCACGATCCGGCTCTGCTTATCAAAGGAGCAGAAGTACTTTGTCATGAAGGAGACTTCGGCAATAAGTCTCTGGAAGAAATTAGAGGACAAGTACATGACGAAAAGCATAGAGAACCGGCTCTATCTGAAAAAGAAGCTTTTTCGTTTTCAGTATAAAAGAGGAACGCCAATGATCCAGCATCTAGACAATTTCAACAAAATTATTGCCGATCTGCAGAACCTGGATGTTGAAATACAAGATGAGGATATGGCGTTATTGTTGTTGAACTCATTGCCAGAGGACTATGATCACTTGACTACAACATTGTTGTACGGTAAAGATGATGTCAAATTCATGGATGTTTCCAATGCTTTGGTAAACAATGAATACCGGAAGAGGGACCAGCAGGATCATAGGAACACCGCTACAGAAGCACTAACGGTGTCTGGTGGCAATAACAACAATAGAAAATTTGCCAAAAGAAGGGGCAAATCCGGCTCAAAGCAGAAAGGAGATCCATCGAAGAGAAATCTTGAGAAGGATGAGTGCGCCTTTTGCCACCAAAAGGGCACTGGAAGAAAGATTGCCCAAAAAAGGGCAAGTCTGATGCAAATACGGCACAAGATGATGAAGAAGGTTCTGCATTTTCAGCTTCATCGTCAAACAATCCATCCGGTAGGTGGATCCTCGATTCTGGATGTTCATATCACATGAGCCCGAATCGCCAGTGGTTCTCAAACTTTGAGGAGTTGGATGGAGGACTTGTTTTAATGGGTAACAACAATGCCTGTCAAACAAAAGGCATAGGGTCAATACGCCTGAACATGCATGACGGTACAACCAGACGACTTACCGAGGTCAGATACGTTCCTGAGCTGAAGAAGAACTTGATCTCTCTGGGAGCTCTTGAATCCAGTGGCTATAAGGTAACCATGGAAGGAGGAGTTCTGAAAGTTGTACGCGGTGCATCCTTAGCCATGAAAGGTACTCGAGATAGAAATCTATATTTTTTGGAAGGACACACAGTCTCTGGGAGAGCAAACATCTCCAGTAGCACCGATGGTGGTTCACCTGACACATCACGGTTATGGCACGCGCGCTTAGGCCATACCGGTGAGAAGGCTTTGCAAAATCTTGTGGATCGTGGTGTACTTAAAGGAGCCAAGAGTGGGAAGGTTGACTTTTGTGAGCATTGTGTGATGGGCAAGCAAACAAGGGTCAAGTTCGGCACTGGCATCCACAGTACCAAGGGTACACTAGACTATGTGCACACCGACGTTTGGGGACCTTCTCAGAATGCTTCGTTAGGAGGTAAACGTTGGTTCGTAACATTTATAGATGATTTCTCGAGATATGTCTGGGTATATCCTATGAAGCATAAGGATGAAGTACTAGATATCTTCTTGAGCTGGAAGAAGATGGTTGACATGCCGGGGCAGAGGGAGAGCTCTGCTATCAGCATTGGAGTGACTGGCAACGGCAGAGGGAACTCCGGTGATTTCGACTCGATGGCCGGGTGGAAGATGAGGATTTGCAGTAGGTGGGAGATGGGGCAGTGTAACTATGGTGAAAGATGCCATTATGCCCATGGACAGTCAGGTATACATAGACATTGATTGATTTTCACCTCAAAATTTGAAGCTTTTTCCTGATTTTTTCTTGGTTTCTTGATTTGAGGTTTCAATTCATCCTTCCAATTTAGTAAAGTTTGAATCTTTGGCTATATATAGTTTCTTGACTGCTAAATTTGAACAGATTTGAGATTTCCCGACGATGGAGAATCGAGAGGCGCGGTCTCTGCTCCGAGGAGGGTAGCCCCCGTCCCTGCATTCCCGGCTACTTCTACGACTGCAGCAGTGGCATCTCCGGTGGTTGGAGACGGAGAAGAAAAGAAGACGTCGAAATGGAAGCTAACGAAGAAAATCAACCGTATCTACGCCGACTGGCTTGACGATTTGACCCCGCCCCACCTTTCTCCGGCGAAGGAGATATTATGACCTCTTCAACTAGCATCGCAATCTATACCTTAAATTATGCCCTAAAATGGTAGGGTTGGGTTGTTCACCCTCTACAAATTTTTGTACTAGCTTTTCTACAATATTGATATAAATATTGATTGATTGGTTTTCAATTTGTAATAAAATGACAATATTAAGGAATGCAATTCGTTCCAAATTGAATGTTGTTTACCCTTTTGGATGATCGTCCCGTGTTAAAAATTCTCGATTTTATTAAGTTGGTAAAAGAAAATGCTGCAAATACCTAAGAGCATCATCAATACAAACATATCTCCAACTCACTATACTCAAAACTCCCACACATATCTTCTCCACCACCGCCTTCCCTCCGCCGGCGCCGCCCTCCCTCATCCCGAGCCTCAAGTCCGCCACCAGCCCACTAGCGGCGCCGGCGGAGCAGCAACCCGGCGGCGGAAGCTCCTTAGAGAACCACCCCTCCAAACCAAGGATAAAAGTCCCTTTCCCCCTACAATCCATCATCGTGAAGACTCCCTTCATACCCTGCACCACCACATTCCACGTGATCCTCAGGCTGTCCAGCTCCTCCACCGCCACCACCTTCCTTCCACCGACGTCGACGTCGAACCGGAAAACGCCGCTCTTGTCGACCTCGAGCTCGCTGCCGGGCTTCACGACCGTGGTGACGCTGCCGCGGCCGTTGCGGACGTCGACGGCGAAGAAGAGGTCATGCAATGACAGCCGCGGCTTGGGAGGGGGGCGGAGGCGGCGGGTGTCGGCGACGCGGCCGAGGGAGAAGAGGGTGCGGTAGGCGGCGGCGGGGTGGAGGTTGGAGAGGGAGGGGTAGGCGGCGGCGCAGATGGGCTGCCAGAGGTGGTCGGCCGACATGGAGACGGACCACGACTTGCACACGCAGGCGGCGGCGGCCAGGGTTTCGGGGCCGAGGCGGTGGGCCACGAGGTCGAGGACTTGCCACGGCGGAGGCCGGTTCTTGGCCATCTCTTTTTTTCTCAAGCTCAAATTAAGGTTGTTCGATTTTTACTTCGCCTCTGTTTCGATGGTGTAATGGATTTGAAGAATCATGAGATGATGACTCATTGACACGTGTCGTTTGGTAGCCACGTCGTCGGAAAGCGGTTGTCTACACTTGCAGCTTCAACGCTCTGCCACGTGTCATCCTTCGTTTTTGCCCAATATATGCAAACACATTTATATCAAATGTTAAAGTTCTTTAATTTTGTGCCATTGTGTCTATTTTATCTCACTTTTTTCGTAAATTTCTTTTGTCTCGTTCAAAACGTTGCACCTTTTTTTTTGGTACCGTACTTACGAACACGGCATAAAATTGTAGAATTTAGAATTTTAAAGAGTTATTGTTATAAAGAAAACAAACACTTTGAATTATATAACACGAGGGGAAAAAAAATTGTTTGTTTTGATTGAGGTTGAAGAAGGAGAAAATAACACTCCTCACAAAAAATGAATATTTTTAATTCAAAAAATGAATACAAACACTTTAAAAGTTCATTTTAAAATCTATCACTAACTAAGAAATCGATTGAGTCGAGATTTGTTGAACCGAGTAAGTAATGAAATAAAACGGAAAGAGAGTAATATAACACAAAGATGGATAAATTTCAAACTCGTTCCATTCATATAAGTAGAGTAGAGGCTCGTACAATATATGTTTTTCTCTTTTTTTACATTTTCATTATAGTCAAAAGCTAAACAAGGGACGTCAGGATATGAACAAGGCTATAAGTACAACCAGAGAGAGAGAGAGAGAGAGAGAGAGAGAGGGAACCATACCATACCAGACCTTGCTCTATACAATATTACAATAAAGAAGAAAAGCTACACGAAAACAACAAATAAGAAGAAGGCAACAGCTTCTGCTTCAATTTTGTTGCGAGGCTAACTCCCTAAAATCCAATCCTTGGATCTCAACGAGGCTGCTGGATGAATCGAGGGCTGCACTTTGGGCTCACGATCTTCGCAGGCTTCTCCCAGTTCCTCATCGCCTCCCTCGGCGACATGTGCCCTCTCTCCTTCGGCATGCTCAGCGTCTTCACCAACGTCCCGTTCTTGCTGAACCCTGATCACAATTCACAACTCATCAAGATTGGAGCTTCGACCGTAATCTCAACTAGTAGTAGAGTTGGCATCAAAGGTAGATCATGATTTCAATTCCCTAATTCAAGATTAGGTGGACCTAACATTAATAAGAAAACACAATTGGAGATGGTCGTTTTTCGCCTTCGATGAATCGTGATCGAAAGCTAACATGATGTAACATGCCAACAGCTACAATAAACCGGTGCTAAATGTTGATCAAGGAATAGTAATAGTGTAATCGATGGACGGTAAGCATGATTTTGATCGGAGTTGTATACCGTTTTCGAAGATGCCTTTGGGAGCCTTGGTGACATGGTCTTGAGGCTCAGAGGACTGGAGGAATTCCTCAAACTGTGCCTCCATGTTCAAGATTTCTTCGTCGATGCCAAGATCGAAGCTATCAGGCAACAAGCCGGCGACGTCGGTCTCATCAGCGAAGATGTCCTCCTCCTGCTGCTGGCTCAGCCAGTAATCCTTGAACCAGGTGGCAGTGGTGACGAGGTTCCACCACTCTGGCGAGAAGTCCTCCACCTGCTTCACCGCGGCCGGGATGAACAGCGGTGCGTTCGGATTCAACGACGACCTTCCTCCAGATACAAGAGCCATGGTTTGATTGATGCTTCTCGGATCAAAATCACCTGAGATAAAGAATATATGCCAAAGTTAAGAGATTGTTTAACGGAACCAATTGAAGATACATGAACTTCAACAACAGATTGTTACTTAAAACAATAAACAATCAAATCAAACTCAAAACCATAAACCAAAAACAACTAGATCCAATTCATAACATTTCAACTTTTCCAACTGATACTAGATGAAATCTCGCCAACATCAACACTAATTTGAAATAAAATCAATCAACCTTATCAGCATATATAGAATTTCACTACAGTTCACCTTCAATTTCTGGAAAAAAAAAAAAAAAGTATTTCGTTCGGAAAGGTGAAGATCGAACTGAACCAGAACGAAATCACAGATAAACTCCATTTCCATCCATCTCTACTCTACACCGATCTTCCTCCATACCGAAATCAAGGATCCAAAAAAGCAATTTCAGCTAAAGGAAACGCTAAATTTTCAAATTCCTCAATCAATTCAGTTCTTCTACAAACACATAACACCAGATCGGCAACAACAGAGCAAAAAAATCTTCAAAAAATTCAGAAATTCAACGGTCCAAGCATCTGATCACCAGATCTACGCCGTGAAAGGCTTAACAACACGATCCATAATTCCGATTAATCAAAGCTGAAGGAAAATGTAGAGGAGATCGAGTCCACGAACAGTACCTTAGGAGCAAAATATCCTTATCCAACGTTGAAATTTCAGCTCACACGTAGCTAGCAATGACTCGTTCATAGTGGAAGAGGAGACCTCTATATATAGGCGCGATGTCGAGCCTTGCGGTTCGGATGCCAAGGCATAGGTTCGGATAACGCCGAACCTGCCCACTGATTGACCCTTCGAACGATCATAATTTTAAAGGTAACGCCATGTTTGGTTTGCTCGATGTCTTTTGCTTTTTCGCTAAAATTCAAAATTGTGGTTCCCACAATAATCAAAGGGACCCAAGTTACTTTTTCAATGTATTTTCAGTGTAGACTCCTTAATTTTCACTTTAAATATTTTTATAAAATTTTGTATTAAAAAAAGTAGAACTATCAAAATGGGACGAACAAAATAGTTAACAATAACTTAATAAATAAAATGTGGAAATTAATTTAATTTAAAATAAGAAAAGCAAGGCCAAACAGGGCCTAGGACGCCAAGGGTGACCGGGGCATTCAAAGGTTGTAAGCTGCGCCTCGGGAGTTGTACCTCGAATATCTAACGGGAGGGGGCGTTTTTTACCGGATATAGCCGGTGACGGAAGAGGATAAGCGTGGAATGGAATAGGTACGTGGATTGGAATTATAACCGTGGGTCCCACCTCGCATGGCCTGTAACATTCTAATCATTGTCGTGTTAGAAAGGCAAGACCATCCAACGGCCGTGATGAGGCATTGGAAATGATCGGACGGCTCGGAGTGTGATTGGTGGTGGGACCGGGTTAGGAGCTCCGAATCCGCGTTGGGCACATGGGCTGGTTTTGCACTAATAATTAAATATGGGATTATGTCGCCTAAGTGCTCCCATTAATTAAAACATAAAATGATGAAGAGATTTTTTATTTTTTTTATTCATTATGTTTTATTAAAGGTGATAAAAATGGGTATTTTAAAAAAAATCTAATTTTTTTAGTAGATATAATGCTCCCTCAAAGAATTAAAAAGTGTTGATTAGCCTTTAAAAATCCCATAAAAATATTTGATGTTTCATCTTAAGGAAAATTTGTATCAATAAATATTTTAATTCGATATAAAAATGAAAAAAAGTTAAAGAACAAACGAACAGCTACCATAAATTAAAATTTTAAAATTTAAATCATAATGAGAAGATAGATTTAATTTGTTCATTCAAAATATGATTTTTTTTTTTTTTATCAGACAAAACATGAATTGTTATGGTAAATTTGAAGCCATAATCTTATCGATCATAGGCAGACCTCTCAACAACTATACATGATTTGCAATTTTGACATGTGCATTTTTGTTCTGTAAGTACATATGACTTCACGTACTTTCTAATAAAAACATTGTACAAAAATAGATGTGTATAATTGAGACGGATATAACAGGAGGAGTACAAAAGTGTATTGAGTTCAATATCTACTCTTTTGTATTGAGTTCAATATCTACTTTTGAGTTCCACTACAATACGTTCTATACTTCAGGGATGACAGTGGGCTGGGCACGGTCCGACTCCGACATCCTCAGCCCCGAAGCCAATTGAAGTACACGGCTACATAACCCAGTCCAAAACGTGTAAATTTAGTCCCACGGGTAAAATAACCATTCCCACTTTGTTTTGTATCTATTCGTCAACGATATTCGGCACGTTTAAATGTAGTCTCTTTTTTGTTTGGTTTCGTCTTTGTCTCTTATGCAGGGGAGAATCATATAACAAATTTAAAAAAAAGATTAATAAATAAATATCTCGCATGACTAAATAACGGCCCAAAATCAATAATTTATTATTAGTCCGGCCCAAAAAATGCATTTTTAGCATAAAAGTTTTTGGGTCGATCAAGTCAGCCCAATCTATCTTATTTTCGGCCATTTTCGTTCAATCCGGCCCGGCTCGACCCCAAATCAAGTTTGTTCGTCGGGCCGGTACGGCCAACATTGACAACTCTATAACAATAGTGAAAATTTTACAATAATATAGGTTGCGTACTATGTGATGCTAAATAAAATGATTTATACCCTTTAAAGCTTTCTTATCTCTCAAATTTTCTCAAATTTGCTCTCCCCCCATTTGCATTATAATGAGAAAATATTATCCCACCAATATGGTGTTGTAAATATTATTTTCAAATTAACAAGTAAAATTATTTCACATTGATAAAATGTGATAAAAGTTAACGAAATTGTGAGATTTAAAGGATAGTTCTTTCTTTTATCTCCCTTTCTTCCGTATCGAGGAAAACGCATCTATTCTTTAGGCATATAAGTTTGACATACGATATTTCCATCGAAATTTAGGTTCTGAATATTATTTTTTAAAGAAAAATAAGTAGTTATTTTATTATTAATATAGAAATTTGTTTGTTTGGAGTTTATCGTTAGAATAAATATTTAAAATAATTTTCTTTTGAAGGAAGACCGACTTGTGCATGAATTAGGAGATAAGTACATTACTTGAACTTCCTAAAATAGATTGCATATGATAATATGAATCCAAAAAGAATGATGTTACACATATTGATTCTAAGATATATCTTTACTAAATTTAAACTTATACTCCCTCCGTCTTTAAAAGAGAAAACATCTTCCTTTTTAATACGTCGTTAATAAGAGGATACGATGTCTTAATGGTAAAAAAATTCTAAAGAAATGCACTTATACAAATTCACTCTTACTTAATTTATGTGCTTGAAGAGAAATGTATCCCTTACCAGTAACGTTGGATGCGGTTGGTGCAACAAAGGGGAGCAACATGCACTCTATTAGTATGGGGCCTTTGGAAAGAAGCCTAAGAATAAAACCATACGGGCTTGATCCAAAGCGAACAATATCATACATATGTTGCCGGTGGTGTTGCTCGGGAACCCTAACAAGTGGCCCCGTCTGTGGGAAAGCAGACACAATAATGATGATAGGTGCCCCTCAATGGCCTTGACGATTGGAATTATCGCTCCTTTTTAAAAGAAACCCAGGAATAAAACCGTTCGAGCTTGACCCAAAACAAACCATATTATACTAATGTAGCTGATGGTGTTGCTCGGGAACCCTAACACAAACACGCGTTAGCCACGTTAATTAACCCATGAAACAAAATACTTTTCTCTCTCTCTCTAGAGGAAACTTCATGGAAGCTCACTATGGTTATGGCTTCCTACTCCCTCCTCTCTCTCTCTTCTCCACTTCATTTAACCGGCACTATTTCTTCTCTCTCTACCATCACGCCATTACTCTCTCTCTTCTTCTCTCATTTCCCGA
The DNA here is from genome assembly GCA_029379335.1 of Thymus mandschuricus. NCBI lineage: Eukaryota > Viridiplantae > Streptophyta > Magnoliopsida > Lamiales > Lamiaceae > Thymus > Thymus mandschuricus. The sequence continues at coordinate 1,696,569 of CM057081.1, read as the reverse complement.
CCTCTCATCCTCAACTGTTTACTTCGCCATGAAGATGAAGCTCGCCAAAATTCTACCGGAAAAGCTCTTCAAGCCGAGGAAAGCCCGCTCCGTCGCCAGATCCAACGCCGATCCGGCGTCATTCACCTCGGAAACGGCGTCGTCCTCTTCGTCGGATGAGGTTTTCAAGAAGAAGCCGAACGGTTCCTCCACGCCGACCAGCGTCCTCCCATCCGCCTCCTCCGGCGATCTCCACTCGGAGCTGAAACAAGCGCTCGAGACGATCGACGGCGACGGCAGGGTAGAGAGGGCGGAGCTCGAGCGGCTGCTGTGCCGGCTCGGAGCCGAGCCGCCGAGCGAGGAGGAGGAGGAGGAATTCTACGCCATCAGCTCGGCCTCGGCCTGCGGCGGCGAGCTGAGGGACACGTTCGAGTTCTTCGACTCGGACGGCGACGGGAGGATCACGGCAGAGGAGCTGTTCGAGGCGTTCGAGACGATCGGCGGCGCGGGGTGCACGTTAGACGAGTGCCGGCGCATGATAAGAGGGGTGAACGGTAACGGAGACGGGTTCGTCTGCTTCGAGGACTTCACTAGAATGATGGAGCCGCACCAAAGATGATCCGATTCCGATTCCGATTCCGATTCCGATTCCAAGCTGCTATTTCTTCATTTTGCGACGGTTATTTGATTGTTTTTTTTTTTTTTAAATCTTTCTAATTTTATATTCTTGCTCCTCCTTCGATCTTTCTTATGTCAATTGTTGGTTTAATCGGGAAATTTTGTAATGTTTGATCTAAACATCGTCATGTAGTAAGTTGTAGCGTCAATTTTACTACACATTGTAATGCATGTTAAACAGACAAGATAACCAGGTGACTTAGCGCACCTGGCCACCGGGCTCCCCTCTTGAATGAGTGGACCTGGGTTCGATCCCTCATGGGAGTGAATTGGGAGATATAAGGTGGACTTGGAGATATTCTAGGAGTTTGGGAGCTTGGCGGTACTAACATCTAATCTAACAACTAACTTTGCCCGATCAAAAAAAAAAAAAAAAAACAGACAAGACGAAGGGAGTACTATTATTTCCGTCTAATTCATAGGGTTCATTTTCCGTTTTTCTTAAGTAATTATCTTTTGAAAAATTGTGAGCTACTTTTCAATACATTACATCGATCGTCTCGCTAATCACCATCGTAGAAAGAAATAGACATTTAAAACGGGACGAACTGAGTATAAAGGGAAAATAATTAAGATAACCATATTGATCTTAGTTACTACTACTTGCTAGCTAGCAAGCAAGGAATATATTATTATTTTATTATTTTTACAAATTACTCAAATTTAATTATCGAAGAGTTTTATTTAGCTATCATTATATTATACTATCACATAGCATGCATTTTATTAAAACTCGTGACATTTAAGACCATGCAAATATTTTGAAGGAGGTAGGTAAAATTAATAATTAATCAAATAATTTAATATAGTAAAAATTATGTCAAGTAAATCATAGCATGTGGTGGGTAGCCTAGAGGGAAATTATGTGTACCAAATGCAATGAACGTAGGTTAAGTATATATATATTTTTTAGATTATTAAATAAGAAATTTATGTAGATTTAAAGTTATATATGGATATTCTTTCAATAATGGATCATGTATTATCAATATGCAAGAATGTTTGAACAGATATTATTCTACAACATATAACAAAACCATAATGATTTAAATATTTTTTGACTTGAATAAGATTCCTTTTGTGATAGTATTTTATATTTATTCAATGCCTAATACCTAGCTAATTCAAGAATAATTTTCTCTGGTTCAAGTTCGGAATTAAAAGTTTTGAGTTCGAGTTTTCTATATTAGATGTTCGAGCAATCGACCAATTTCTTTTTATAATCATAAAAATATCAAGGCTAACGTACTAATTTTCTTTGTTTAGTGACAACGTCAACGTGTTCGCTACTACTCTACTAGGTATACATTGTCTACATAATTTAATGTCGTGCCTCATAAAAAGTACTATAGTATTATTATTTCTTATAATTATTATTTGGGGGAAAAAGTCAAATTTATTTGATAGGACACGACCCGGCTCTCCGGCCCGAGCAGAAGGCCCAATAGAAATTGGGCACATTATCAAAGTCAGACCTATAGGTCCGGCCCATAAAGAGTCCTAAACCTATTGAACGTAGAAGAGAAGCAACTCAAGAAAAGGAGATATGCATGGAAAGTTTAATATGGTAGGATTCAATATGCATGCATATTATAAATAGCGATTAGGTTAGGGAGAAAATATTCATTCATGCTCTTTGTATTCAATCACAAAACTCTAATAAGAAGCCGCCATCTCTTTCCTTCACCGTATACGTAGATCTATCATCATAGATCGAACACGTAAACCCTATTGTGTTCTCTCGGTTTTACTATTTTTATTTCTTTTCGGTCATTAATCAAGATCGCATCAAAAATTTACTCGATCACTATTTAAGGAATATTATTCTCGCAAAGTTAAAAATTTTAAAAACGAAAAAAAAAGAGTCAAGATTTATTATAAACATAATTCTATCCAGAAAAATTTAACCTTAGGTTGCGTTCTCTTTGATGCGAAAGAAAAAGAGAGAAAAAAGAAAATTACACTATAATTTTCATTTTTTTTCTCACCTTTTCTCACATTTGATTTTACTCCTTAAATTGGAGATAATATTTACAACACTAAAATGGAGAGATAATATTTTCTCTCCATTATAGAGCAAATGAAGGGGAAAAAATAGGAAATGTGAGAAAAATGTGGAATTTAAAGGGTGGTTTTTTCTTTTTCCTCATTTTCTTTCGCATAAAAAAGAACGCAACCTTAATTAGTTAAATTTATAACAATTTTAGCCATTTAATGAATCTCGACCCGAAACAATCTTGTCAACTCAGATTATCGTTCTCCATAGCAAAATTTCGGGGTGAATGTGTAATGATAAATTTATATGTTTAAAATTTGTATATTTTCTCCTAAATTTATACATTTTTGGGCCTGGGCCTAAAGCTTGAAATTGCAGCACATTTTTGGGAGCAGAAACATGAGAGAGAGCGAGAGAGTATACGGTGTCGTTTCGAGAGCCGAAACCGAAGCGGCACTAGTTTTACTTTTTAAGTCTAGGGTTTGAGAGCAGAAATTAAGTGAAGCAGCAGCAGCAGCAGCAGCAATGGCGATGGAGAAGAAAGGAAATGCCAACAACAAGAACAAAAGAGCTAGGAGTGTTTCTTCGGTAAGCTATTTTCCCGCTCTTTCTCTCACCGCTTCTCCGAATTCGTCGATCAACACTAATATACGATGGATCCATTTATTTGAATTTTGTGAGTTCAATGTGTTGTTTCTCTCTCTCTCTCTCTCTCTTATTCTGGGCTCCGATTCTCAATGTTGATATGTTTCTGCAAAAATCGAACAATGGAGGAAAATCGCGGTTTACATGGGGGAATTTATGATTACAGTAGTAGTATTTGGCTATTGGCTAATTAATTCCTTGTTCTTTTACCGTTTTGTTTTGATGTTATGGTTTGTTGTTGTTGGTAGAAGATGAGTGTGTTTTTGGTTGATAACTGAGTCTGTTTTATCAGGGAAGTGAGCGACGGGCCAAGAAAGCAGCAACGAAGACCACGGCAACGACCACGACCACGACCACGGGCACCTCTCCACCACAACGAGAGGGACATTGTCTTAAGGCACTTAGGTTGGTGCACGAGATACTCTTTCCGGGCAGACTGAATCCCGACGTCGTGTCTAAGGTAGTATTCGAATACAATACTTGCAGTGTGTTTTTACCTATGTTATTGTATTGGTGCATATTGTTGATTTTTGTTTTTCCATTGCAAGGATGATGCACGTAGCACGGACCCTCATCCGATCATCGAAGCTGAGGAAGAAGCTCCGCCATCCTCTCCCGTGACACCGCCTAGACAAGTTGAAGGCGAAGTCAAGAGGTGGTACGGAGAGAAGACGGATGAGGTGGAAGGGTACAAAGTTCGGAGATGGTACAAAGTGAGGCAGGAATTGGCGCCGTTCGTTAGTGCTTTGATTGATAAATACGGTGACATTGGAGAGAAATGCACACTTTCAGAGGGGTCGCTGGTGTGGGTTATGGATCTCCTCTTTACCGTTTATAAGAAGCTCGAAGCTCCGGACTTGGCAAAGCTTACACGAGGTGAGCTCGACTCCATTGAAAACCAGGTCAAGGACCTTGAGGCTGTGAAAATGAAGGTCGGATGGCTGCGTACAAGGCTTAGCCATATTCGGAAGGCTTGGGAACACGAACTAGAGGTGCAGAAGTTGAAGGACGTGCTGCAGCAAGAAAAGGACGAGCTCGATAACTTGATGCGAACATGAAAGCTGTGTAGTTGTTTCAACGACATCGTTTTGTCTTTGTTGGAATGTTATTTGTAGTTTTGCATTTTGTTGGAATGTTAGACTCTCTTTTTTGTATATCCTATTGTCGGAATCCTCTTGCATATCGTCTCGTCGCCACCTTCTTCTAATCCTATCGCCCCGGTCGTTGCACTACATCGTCAACATCGGCTCCCGGAACGGAACTATCGGGTCGTTTCACTACATTGTCAATGTTGGCTCCCGGAACGGAACTATTGGGTCATTGCACTACGTTGTCAACGTCGGCTCCCGGAACGGAACTACTCGATCGTTTGAGGCCAGTTTCGTAGTATCCCATTGCGAGCAAATACAATACGTTAATGAGAAAATGAGACGAGAGAGAAAATTGTACCAGTATATTTGTGTGTAAAAATGAGATGACGGCGATTTTGGGGTGAAGATTGAGTTTAGGGTTGTAAAATACATGGTCATTCTGACATTATTTGTTCGATTTTTTCAATTGCAATATATTTTATTACATTATAAATTAATATTGAAATAACTAAATCAAAATAAAATAAAATATTGAGGCTCTATTTGTTAGTTTTTTCTTTTAAGTTCAAAACGTGTATAATAAAATAAATTGAACTTTGATATTTGGATTTTTTTTTTTAGATTTAGTAATTCAATATTAGTTTATAAGATATTATAATATATTTCAATTGAAAAAAATTAAATAAAATAATATTGAAGACGGAGGTGTCCAAGTGAAGTGACTAGTCTAGAGGTGCCCACGGTTCCGGTTCCGGTTCTAACCGGAACCGAACCGCCGGTTCCGGTTTCGTCGAGGGAGGAACCGAAACCGAACCGCAAACACACGGTTATAGTGTAATTTTCTTTTTTCTCTCTTTTTCTTTCGCATCAAAGAGAACGCAACCTAAGGTTAAATTTTTCTGGATAGAATTATGTTTATAATAAATCTTGACTCTTTTTTTTTCGTTTTTAAAATTTTTAACTTTGCGAGAATAATATTCCTTAAATAGTGATCGAGTAAATTTTTGATGCGATCTTGATTAATGACCGAAAAGAAATAAAAATAGTAAAACCGAGAGAACACAATAGGGTTTACGTGTTCGATCTATGATGATAGATCTACGTATACGGTGAAGGAAAGAGATGGCGGCTTCTTATTAGAGTTTTGTGATTGAATACAAAGAGCATGAATGAATATTTTCTCCCTAACCTAATCGCTATTTATAATATGCATGCATATTGAATCCTACCATATTAAACTTTCCATGCATATCTCCTTTTCTTGAGTTGCTTCTCTTCTACGTTCAATAGGTTTAGGACTCTTTATGGGCCGGACCTATAGGTCTGACTTTGATAATGTGCCCAATTTCTATTGGGCCTTCTGCTCGGGCCGGAGAGCCGGGTCGTGTCCTATCAAATAAATTTGACTTTTTCCCCCAAATAATAATTATAAGAAATAATAATACTATAGTACTTTTTATGAGGCACGACATTAAATTATGTAGACAATGTATACCTAGTAGAGTAGTAGCGAACACGTTGACGTTGTCACTAAACAAAGAAAATTAGTACGTTAGCCTTGATATTTTTATGATTATAAAAAGAAATTGGTCGATTGCTCGAACATCTAATATAGAAAACTCGAACTCAAAACTTTTAATTCCGAACTTGAACCAGAGAAAATTATTCTTGAATTAGCTAGGTATTAGGCATTGAATAAATATAAAATACTATCACAAAAGGAATCTTATTCAAGTCAAAAAATATTTAAATCATTATGGTTTTGTTAAATCTCAAACATGAATCAAGTTTTCGCTCCGCTTTACAAATGCTCGTTAATTTTTTCCGAAAACGCAAAGCCGCCGCCGCCGTGAGGCCCTCCCTCTTCTCCACCGTCCATCCCCCACCTACAGAAATCCGTCCTCTCGAAAAATCAGCCATCCAATCACTAGTCCTCTCCCACTATCGCCACGGCAAGTTCCAGAGCCTCCTCCACAACGTCGTCGCTTCGCCCTCCCTCCTCCTCACCGCCTGCGAAAATCTCAGAAAGAATGCCCCGACCTCACCTCCGCCGCCGCCGCTCACTCTCTCCTCGGTGTCGGCTCACTTCTTCTCCCTGCAAGACCTCTCCTCGCAGCTCGCGAAGAGCTCGCTCGACGTCGGCTCCTGCTGCGCCTCCGTTTTCCCGGAATCGGGGGAAGGTAATGCTCTCGTGCTGCCGAATCTGAAGCTTAAAGTGGTACTCGAAGCTATTAGGATTGTACTCGAAGTCATTTACGATGATAGGTTCGTCACATTCTGCTACGGCGGCCGCTCCAATATGGGCCGCCATACCGCGATTAGGTATTTGAAGACCACCGTAGAGAACCCTACTTGGTGGTTCAGTGTTAAATTCGACGATCATTTGTTTGAATCTAGGCATGTTGATAAGCTCTGTTTGATGCTAGGAGAGAAAATTGGGGATTGCGATTTGCTTGATTTGATAAGAACATTGTTCGAGTGCAGAGTAGTTACCATCAGTTTTGGGGGAATTTGTTTAGGTAGAGGACTGCCTCAAGAATGTGCTTTGAGTTCAATCTTCATTAATGTTTACTTCAATGGATTGGATAAGGAGATTCAGGAATTGCGCCTGAGAATGAATAAGGAGAATCCTAGGCTTAACGAAAATGAGCTCGATTCGGGCTCCGTTTTTCATAAGCCGTTGAAAGTTTATGCTGTTCGGTATCTTGATGAGATATTGATTGTTACATCTGGGACAAAGATGATGACTGTGAAGTTGAAGGATGAGGTTGTAAGGTTTCTGATTGAGGAGTTGGATTTGAAGGTGGATAAACAGGTAACAGCAATTCACAGCCCAGTTTCTGAGAAGATCGATTTCATGGGGATGGAGCTTCAGGCTGTTGCGCCTTCCATTCTCCGACCACGGAAGTCAGAGAAGGCGATTAGGGCACATAAAAAGCATCTTAGGCAGAAACAGGTCAGGCTGATGGAGTTGAAAAATGCAAAAGAGAGGAATAGGAAGAAGTTAGGGATGAAGTTACTAAGTCACGTTTTTAAGAAGTCGAAGCAAAGCAATGGATTCAAGTTCGATTTCAAAATAGAGAGTGAAGTGAGTCGGATCTTCACCACTTGGGCTGAAGAGGTGGTCCAAGAATATTCAAAATCTGTGGATGAGAGATGGGAATGGCATCGAATGCTGTCCTCTGGAGATTTCCTCTCCTTGAGAAGAATTAGGGATCAGCTTCCTCACGAACTTGTTGATGCCTACGACAACTTTCAACTGCAAGTGGACAAGTATTTGAAGCCAGTGAAAGCCAAGAAGGAATTGGAGGAAGAGGAGCGAAGGCGGGAGGAAGAAGACGAAGACAGATACAGGCAAAAGACAGTTGAGGATCTGACAAGACGATTGGTCAAAGTCGATGCACCAATTGAACTTATAAAGAAGGCTGTCAAAATGGTTGGATTTACAAATAGCATGGGTCGACCACGGCCTCTTAGTTTGCTCACGGTTCTTGAAGATATCGACATTATCAAGTGGTATGCTGGAGTAGGCAGAAGATGGCTGGAATTCTACTGCTGCTGTCACAACTTCAAGAAAGTTAAGATTGTCGTAAGCTATCATCTTAGATTCTCTTGCATCCTAACTTTAGCAGAGAAGCACGAAGCCACTAAACGTGCAACTATAACCCATTTCACTAAGGATTTGAAAGTCTCCAATGCTAACGGAGTCGAAGAAGTGTACTTTCCTTCAGAAAGAGAGATCAAACAGATGGGAGATAGAAATCTCTCTGATCCCAAGCCCGTAGATGGAGCTTTGACAATGGCATTGATCAGATTAGCATCGGATGAACCTCGCCAACGATGCAGTGCTCACTTCTGCAGCAATTTAGACACCACTCTTTACAGAATTCATTTACTGCAAAACCATCTCAACGTAAACCCATTAGACGAAAAGGCATGGGTTCGTGGAATGGGCGCGATCCATGAGAGTATCCAGAGGAAATGTGCCCCTCTTTGCTGCGATCACGTTAGTGAATTATACATGGGAAGACTGACACTGCAAGATCTTGATTGCACTGCTTTTATAGATGTAGAGTGATCATGTGTTTGTCGATTTTTCGTTGGCTGGTGTGAGTTTTGCATACACATAAGCTGTACAAGCACTACTATATAATCAACCACAAGCTGTACAAGCACTACTATATAATCAAGAATTGGATTTCCTATTAATAGCCTTCATTTACTCGAGTCGATATTTGGTTACAAATTCTGGAAAAATGCTCAAATTACACCACAATATTAGGGCAGCTACTGATATGCAGCTTTGCATTATGAGTATGTATCAAGTGTGGAATCTTGACTAGATTCGGACAACCCTCAACATGTAGCCTTTGAAGCAAAGTGAAGCTCAAAATCCACTCTGGCACTGCTGTAAAGTTAGCACAGTTTGCAATTCTCAGGAATTTAAGGGTTTTCGCCACATTCTTTGTGAGCTTCACAGGAAGATCAATCAACTTAGGCAGCCCCATCATCAGCAACGACTCCAGCCCGGTAAGCCCCTCGACGCTCTCTCCCTCACCAAAATCGAGCTCTTGACAGTTCCAAACCCACAGCTTCTGTAGGGAGACCAGATTCTTTATGCTGTGCGGAAGAGTAGTTAACCTTTCACAGTCGTAGATACGTAATACACGAAGTGAAGTGAGGTTTTCGAGGCCTGGTGGTAACTGCACGAAATCGCAGTTGTAAAGCAGCAAGAACTGGAGAGAGATGAAGTTGTTGTTGTGGATACTTTTCCCCAGAGACACATTCTGGCAGGTCAGGTACATGGTTCTGATGTTGATCGAACGTCGGAGATTCTTAGGCAGATCTTTAAGGTTTTCGCAGTTGATGAGGTTCAGTGTCTGAAGATTCACAAGCTTGCAGAGAGTGGTTGGAAGAGACTTGAGGTTTCTACTCTGGCTTAGGTCAAGATACCTTAATCTTTTCAAGTTGCCTATGGAGCTGGGGAGCTCTTCAAGCTGTAGAGAGATCAAGATCAAGACTCGAAGGCGTCTGAAGCTCGTTGCAATCGCATGAATGAAGGCCTTCTCAAGAGGCTTAGCCTTGAATGCACACCTAAATGATCTCACATTTCTCAGTCTGAGCAGTGCTCTAGGCTCTTCTTTCCCTGACCGCTCTTCATCTTCAAGGAAGACGTGACGAACCTTATCAGAGACAGCTTTCTTACCATCGAGCTTCTTGAGGTACTCGGCTCCTGCCACAGACTGTGCAAGGTTGTGAACGAGGTTATGGATCTTACAAGCCAATATCTCCCCATCAAAGGCCTCCACCACTTCTTGGAAGCAAAATCTTGACAGCAATTCATTGAAGTACCTATTCCCGACATCTTGGTTGTCCGAATGCACCAAACCTTGAGCGATCCAGAGGTTGATGAACTCCTCTCTCGGAATCTGAACACCCTTAGGCAACATGGAGCAGTAGGCAAAGCACTGCCTCAAATGGGGAGGCAATTGCTCATAGCTTAGCCGAAGTATAGGCAGAATGTCACTCTGCTTCTGATCAATCTCCCATATATCATTGTTCTTGATTCTCAACCATTCTCCCTCGTCTCTATTCATATACAGCAAGCTCCCCAACGTCTTGACTGCAAGTGGAATGCCTCCGCATTTCCTCACGATCTCCCTCCCGATTTCCATCAGATTGGGGAGCCAATCCCCAGGCTCTCGGAAAGCACATTTCAGAAACAACGATAGGCAGTCATCATCCGAGAGCCCGGTTAGATCATAGTACGCCTCCTTGGAAGTACTCGTAACCACAGCAACAGCCTTGCTTCGGGTAGTGACCACGATCTTACTCCCCGAGCTGCACTTCATCAGCAGCTCCCTCAAATCCATCCACTTGATCCGATCCTTGTTCCACACATCGTCCAACACGAGCAAGTACCTCGTACCATCAAGAACCTCGGAGAGACGGCGCTGCATCTGGTCTATATCAAGATGCCCGAAACTCTCACCGGTTGCAGATCTTAGGATCTTCTCAACAACTTTGCCTACACTGAAATCCTCGGATATCGAAGAAACCCACATCCGAAGATCGAACCTTTCGACCACCCGTTCATCGTTGTAGGCCAGCTTAACAACAGTGGTCTTCCCAAGACCTCCAATCCCAACAATGGGAATAACAGAGACATTATCATCATCATTCTTCGAGCTCAGAAGCATCTGTACTATGTTCTCTTTATCACTGTCTCTACCTACGATGTCTGAAGCTCTCACATAAGAGTGAGTCTGCTCCCTAAAATTATTATCATTCGAAATCAAATGCGTTCTCTCAGTGAAACTGAACTTGCTCCTATCAGCTGCAATCTCATCTAGCTTTTGCCTCAACCCTCTAATTCTACGACCGTTCTTGAATCTAACAACAACAGAATTCGAGCTCGAGAAGAATGTGATCACCTTGTTGCCGATCTCCATGTTTCTCGCGGTAAGATCATCGAGGAAATCATCGATGTCGGAAACAGCATCCTTAAGCTTGTCGAGCCAGTCTCTGACGCCATGGTTGGTGAACTGCTGCTCCTCCGCGTCCAAGATCACAGCTTTAATGGCGGACAGAGTGCTGTGGAGCCTCCTCACCTCGGACTTGATGTTCAGAGCCGGGCTTATGTGGTCGGCAGCGAGCTTGGAGAGAACACTTTCCGTGATGTTGAACAAGAAGGTCTCCGCCATGATCGTCGTAGTCGGAGAAAATTCTTGCTTCAGGTTTCTGGGAAAATGGTGATTTCTATTTTGACTTGGGTGGCTCTCGTCGTTTGTAGAATTTCTTTTCGTATTTATTTATTCTACGTGGGATGTCACGGCATGTTAAAAATGAGACCATTTTTGCCTTAAAAAAAATCAGCTGCTATAACTGTGTGTACCTTTTTACTGTTTACTGTTGTTGATTTCACTTCAATTTAATGCTACTTTGATGGAACTGAGTCTGAACTGGAAAAATTGATGAAAACCAGAAATTGAAAAATGGGATTAGTATATTTCTAATTTCAGGAAACGATTAGATTAGTAAATTCAAGAAGCGTGGTGGTGGTGTTCTTAGTTTCTTCTTTCCTTCACGACGTTAACATCAATAGATCTCTTCCCCTCTCTCTCTCTCTCTCTACCCAGCTCTTTTACTCTCACCTTACCGACTGATCTATCGATCTGGGTCTCTGCGAGAATGCGAAAGAACTGAGATTATCGAGGTGGAGAAAATGACGGGGTTTGTAAATTCGGCCTTCGATTGGAAGGTGGGGCAGATTATAATGGTTGGGCTTCTAGTGATGGTAGCTTCCTTCTACACCGGCACTCTCTTCGGCAACAATTCTTCTTTCCTCTACGCACCATCGGAGCAGCGCGACGTACAACACAAACACAGCCCCACCGCCAACGCCTCGGCGTCGGATTCCGGTTAGTGTCTTTCTCTCTCCTTTGCTCCGATTGCTTTTGCAGCTCCACATTCATTGTTTGATCGGTTCGAATAGGAAATCTTGCTGCATTTATTGCTTATGATTGGGGAAATTTTGAGCTCTCTCACTTCTTAGATTTCGAGAATTTCCGTTTGAAATCTTCTGCAGGAAATGGGGATGGTGGAAATTTGGGGCTAAATCTTGTTGCTTAGATCTTACGATAGTTAAATGATGTTTAAATCACTTGGGTTTTGATAGTTGAAGCTTGCTTTTGTGCTGAATAAGGTTAATCTCGGATTTTCTCCGATTCGATAAATGATTGGATTGTTTCTGGAAAGAATGTAATTGTGTGAGATGAGCAGATTTGGCTGGATTCGTAGTAGGAAGTTTGATGATTCAAGTGCATTGATTTCTGATAAAAGCTCTTGTGTCTTGTGCTTGCAGTTGTATTTAGTAACAGAGTTAATCCTACTTATCGGACCGCGCCATTGAGGATTCCAGAGACGGGGATGAACATATGCCCGCTGAGATATAACGAATACATTCCGTGTCACGACATTTCTTACATCAAAGAGCTACTGCCGAACTTAGATCTTTCTAGAAAAGAGGAGCTGGAGAGGCATTGTCCTCCTGTGAATAGGCGGCTTTTTTGCTTGGTACCTCCACCGGTTGATTACAAGGTCCCGATAAGGTGGCCCACCAGTAGGGACTATGTGTGGCGAAGCAATGTGAATCATACACATCTGGCCGAGGTAAAAGGTGGGCAAAATTGGGTTCATCCGAAAGATGACCTTTGGTGGTTTCCAGGGGGAGGTACTCATTTTAAGCATGGAGCTCCTGAGTATATACAGAGGTAATTCTGTTTATCAGTCGATATAAGTGATCAGAATGGAAATTCATGAAGCCTCAAAACTATGTGATTGGTTGTTCGAAACATAGAAATCATTTATGTTTAGAGCGATCTAGTTCTGAATTCAACTAAGCACTCCCATTAAGGAACATAATATCAATAACTTCTATTGATTTTTGAAGTTCTTTATTTGTTTACTTACATGGAAGCTTCTGTGATTTCATAATGATAGCATAACTTCAAGATTTTCGAACCTGCTAGATTTTTTTCGTATTGGCTGCAGAAGGCTGGCTTTGATCTGTGTATGGTAATGTAAACATTTGATAATATTTTGGCTTTAAGGGTCTTCAATGTATTGCATGGATAGGATCTCGAAGAAGTAAGTCTATGTTTGCACGGTGATCCTTACCTTTCCTGGACAGATTAAAGCTGAATTTGAATGTTCGATTGTAGAATTTGATGTAAAATTACATACTGTATTTTGTATGCTTCTTCTTATGAATGATTTAGAAACATATTGGTTTCGTTCGAATGATTTTTCTTTTTTTCCCTTTCTGCCTGGGTGATATTCCGCTTGCTGTGTTGGTACCGAATAAATGTTATATTTTAAAACAGACATATATAAAAGAGGCTATATTAATCAACATTACGAAGAGCTGGCTCTTAATCAGGTTATCCCCACAACATGTTTCGTGACCCTTAACCCGGGAAAATAATATGACCCTGAAAGTGAAAACTATACTGGAAATATGACTTTGATCCCTGCAGGTTAGGAAATATGATTACTAACGAGACTGGTGACCTCGTCTCAGCTGGAATATTTCAAGTTCTAGACGTTGGTTGTGGAGTAGCAAGCTTCTCAGCCTACCTTCTTCCCTTGAATATCCAAACGATGTCCTTTGCTCCGAAAGACGGACATGAGAATCAAATTCAGTTTGCTTTAGAAAGAGGAATCGGTGCTATGATTTCGGCACTATCCACAAAGCAGCTACCATATCCCAGCAACTCATTCGAGATGGTTCACTGCTCAAGATGCCGTGTTGACTGGCATGAAAATGGTTAGTTTCCCTACATAACTCAGATAGTTAATTCATTTCCCTTTCATGCTTTACTCAATTTTTTTATTACTTCGGATGCAGATGGAATATTAATAAAAGAAGTGGATCGACTACTGCGGTCAAATGGATACTTTGTTTACTCAGCTCCTCCTGCATACAGAAAGGACAAAGATTTTCCATTGATTTGGGATAAGTTGATGAATCTGACTTCTGCAATGTGCTGGAAGCTCGTTGCTCGACAGGTGCAGACTGCAATATGGATCAAGCAGGAGGATAATTCGTGCCTCCAACAAAATGCACAGCAAAATCTCATCACCTTATGTGATTCTGCTGAAAATATGAAACCATCATTTCAAACACCACTGAGGAACTGCATCGAAGAACGATTTTCCAAGAAACTCCCTCCAAAGCCACACCGTCTCTCAGAGTATTCCACGACCCTTGATAAGCTAGGTTGTGCTTAGTTGCAGAATGATAGATCTTGTTATATGTGATTTACTACGGGTATTCAATTATGATGAGTGAGACTGGAACGTGAGGCTCATCGACAACTGATATTTGGTGCAGGTATCAACAGAGAGAAGTTTTTATCAGATACGATCTACTGGCAAGATCAAGTCCGTCACTACTGGAGATTGATGGAGGTCGAGGAGACAGAAATACGTAACGTGATGGATATGAATGCTTTCCTCGGTGGGTTTGCAGTTGCCTTGAGCACGTGGCCTACATGGACCATGAACGTAATTCCTTCAAACATGAACAATACGTTATCTGCCATATACGATAGGGGGTTGACAGGCATTTTTCACGACTGGTAATTAATCTGTTTGAACTATGTCTAATTACTTATGGCTATCAAAGACGTGACCCCAATATCTGTCCTGGTATGGTTAAAATAGGTGCGAGCCATTCTCGACATATCCACGTACGTACGACCTGTTGCACGCAAATCGCCTTTTCTCTAACTACAGAAATCGCAAAGAAGGTTGTTTGCTCGAGGATATCATGCTGGAAATGGACCGTATATTGCGCCCACAGGTGAGCAAGGCGTTTACTTTGAATAATAGATTGCAGTATATGCATGTACATATCGAGTATTGAGTATACGAAGGATTACATGATCCGTCAAAATAAGTTGCAGATTAGCCTACATATTACTACTTCATCAATCGAAGATAACCAGAAGTCTCGTTTCTACGGCTGTTCTTGTGAGAAGAAGTTTGTTTGACAATCCTTGCTAAAAACTTGTTCTTGTTACATCAGGGGTTCATTATTATACGAGGCGAAGAGGATTCTGTCACGTCGAAGATTGTAGAACTTGCTCCCAAGTTTCTGTGGGAGACTAAGATGCAGTTTCTTGAAGACGATCGCAAGAGGATGGAACCCGTCTTATTTTGCCGGAAGAAATTCTGGGCAATCCTCTGAGTGTGCTTAACAATTCCACGACTCGATACATCAAGATCAATCTCCCCCTCGATCTTCCAATCAACGAGGCAAACGAACGCAAAATGTGAGTACCGGTGATTAACTTACTATATTAACTTCTTGTATGTGAAAAAAAACTTGTATATTTTAGAAATACATCTTTCTTTATGTAGACTGCTTATTCCTTCACTTGTTTGATACTCCATTCATTGCAATAGGTACATATTTTTGCTCTCTCTCTCTCTCTCTCTCTCTCTCTCTCTCTCTCTCTCTCTCTCTAAATAGCATGATGAGTTTTTCTGGCAAAAGAGCATAAGCCCAGAAGAAAGAACCAAATCTCAGTAAATTAATTGGGCCCATAATTCACCTTTTTCTCTAACAAACTACTTTTCAAACTGTTGATTGGTCAGAATTTATTCAGAAAATAGGTCAAATAACCTAAACAAAGAAAATAGAGGGGGCCATAATTTGTACTATTAAATAAATTAAATTAAAAAAATCCCTTAGATGGGATGAATTGATGTAATAGTATTCATATGAAAATGTTAAAAATCTCATTTATTTGCACAAAAATAGCTAAAAATATATAGAATTCAAGAACCCTAATTATTGCTACGTATGTATATATCCACATCACTACTTTTCTTTTCTTTCATTTTTTTTTTAAATATATAAATATTAAAAATGACATGGAAATCAGTGCTTTTTTCAGCTTTCACCAAACATTTAAAAAAAAAAAAAAAAAAAAAAAAAAAAAAAGTTGAAGGAAGGAAAGATGTGTTGGTGTAATTGTAAATGGAGGGGGGGTGTATAATGTAATGGGCCTGTGACACGTGTCGAGTGCTAACGAGGGGGGCTGATCGTGCGGCTGAGATGAGTCGTGACTGACAAGGAGAGGTCAAGATCACACGTCTATGTCAAATACTTCACTTGTCTAATCGAATGAGTAGCATCACTTTGTCTACTAGTACTACCTCTCTCTCTCTCTCCATTTTTATTTTCTTTAATTTAATTAATTTATAGGGCTATACAAATTGTTTCATTAAACAAAAAAAATAATTTAAAAAAGAAAAATAAATAAATCTTGATGCTTAAACGGCAAAAATAAATTTTGAAGCATAAGAGCATGCACATTGGCACACGCACACTGCCGTGCGCACGCCGTGTGGCACTGTCATGTCAGCGTATGTATGCGAACGCCAATGCAGCGTCCGAGTCAGCATACAACATGCATTTTTTAATACGGAGTATAAAATAAAATAGTGGTGAAACATGAAGTTGAAATTTTAAGTTTAACAGTGCTAAATTCTTGGTTTCAGTTTAGAAAAATGTTCTGCTTCTTTCCTGTTTATTACAGCTGAACTTAGTAGAATAAAAAAATGCAAAAAAAGTTTGAGAAATAAAATTATATTATTGGGTGAATCAGAATCTCATATACAAAGTCTAGTTTGATTTTCAATCATGATTATGGCCTCCTAGAAGGATCTTGTATTTGACTAAAATAACAATTTTGACTATCGAATATTTGAATCGGGAGTGTTGTGGTTTGATTTGATTTACGGTTTGGAATAATATAGTTCTGACGGTTAATTTTTCACAATTTATATAAATCAGACAGAACTTTAAATCGAAAAACCATAATTTTTAACCTAAATTTTATTTTATTATATAGTAAAATAGTAAATTTTCAACCATTTTTACAGTTTTGTTTTAACATTAATATGGTTTAGTTCGGTTTCAAAAAATTACCAAATACTAGCATTTTGTGATTTGGTTTGGTGTGGTTTTTACATAGAACCCCATCGAACCGAATGATTCTCTTTTACATGCATTTTAATATTAGAATAATCATTTATTTTAAGTTTAATCAAATTACTGGTATCAAATTATTCTAGAGATTTAATCGTATTTTCCTTTTTTTTTTATTGTGATTTTCATAATAAAGTTAGAGTGATGCTATTCGGCCATAATGTGGCCGGCCATGATTTAACATTTTTTTATTTTTTTAGTATCAAATAATTTATATATTTATTCCAAACTTTTTAGATTATAAAAAAGTCAAAAAGCAATACTCCGTATTTTTTACGTATTTTTTAAAATTAATACTTTAATTATTTGATAATTTTTACTATTTTAAGGGATTTATTACCTTTTTATCAAGAAAAAAAAGAAAAATATGTAATTATGGGGAAAATATATTTTTAAATTAAAATATTAAACTAATAGATTATAGTTATCATTTACTATTTTTAAAATTATGTATATTATGAAAAATGTCGTGTGGCCGACCACATTATGACCAAATAGCATTATTGATAAAGTTATACAGTTTGTACAATCTCTCAAACTTTAAATGGTCCTTTTTTTCTTCTTTCTTTCTCTTTTTTTTTTTATTTTAATATTAATGCGATGAATTCTTTCTTTTTGGAGTCTCTTTTATGTTCTCTTTTTTTTCTTTTAAAGTTGCTTTTCTCACTATTTCTCTCATTTTTTTTTAAGGAAATTAAGTTTCTTTTAATATTCAACTAAACGTGTCACCGGTTCATTAGCGTTTAAATTTTTCGTGACATGATCTTTATATTTTCTATTAATTATTTATTTAAAAAATTGAAAGACGAACGCGGAAATGGAATCGAAAACGAAATAATTAAGATAATTAATCTTTACCAATTTAGAAACTTTGCAATAATTATGTTACACACAAATGAAAAAACATTCCACTTTGGGTAGGTTAGGTGTTTAATCTAACAATACAATCATGCTTCTTAAAATCATACTCCTTTAACAAAAACCACTAACAATAAAATAATAGCAAAAAATTGATACACCCAAAAAAGCTCAAGAAAATAAAGTATAGTATATTATTCTATAATTAATTATGATTATGAAGATTGATCCCCTTTTCAATGTTTCTCTATCACAAGACAAGTGAATTAAATTAATTGATGAATTTACTACTTTTTCTCCCAATTTGGAAACCTCTAGAAACATGCACGGAATTGATTCATGTAAATATATTTTTAATGAAGTTGTCTCTTAATTGGGGGCCACAATTTTTTTTAATGGTGTAATTGATTATAATTATTGAGCAAAATTGTAATGATTTTCACCTTGAATATGAAACTACTACTACTACTAAAATATCCTCCTATAATTTGGTTCATATATAAAATATTTTTAGCGTAAGAATGTTTACGATACACAATAAACATGAAATAACTTTAAGCTAAACTGAATATATATAATTTTGTACTCGTTTTATATTCTTATCATCTTATGTTATTTATGTCAATCGGTGTTGTCATTGGCATCACAAACGTCTTCGGTGCTTTAATTCATTCGGGGGACATTCCATTTCTTCCTTCTTTTGAGGCATTTGAGAAATCAGCTTGTCTCACCATAGGAGCAAGTGCTTTCGTCGCATACTACACTAAAATCATATCTTCTCTGTATAAAATTGTATCCATGCCATAAAAATAATTTGTGAGAAAATAAAAAGTAAGAATACAAATATATATACTACTCATAACATGTTTATGGATAGGACATTTGAATATTTTAATTAGTGAATTTAATTTTTTGGATCCAATGAAAATTAGTCACCATAACAATAATTTTCATAAAGGCATAAGTTTAGTCAAATCACCACTTTTTTAAAGCATTAATTAACAAGATTAACAAGAAGTTTAAAGGTCGCGTCACGTAAAACTCCAACTCGAAATTTTTAGCCTCAATACTTAATCCCTGACTGTTAAGTCAATATACAGACAATTACAGCCACGGCCCACAACACCCGACTAATTATTTATACTTTCTCCTTTCCATTTTACATAACACGTTTTTTTAAATATATGTGAACTAATACATACTCCCTCCGTCTTTAAATAAGTGTCTCGAGCCGCCAATTTGAAAAAACCAATGAGAATGCTAAAATGACACTTATGCCCTTAAAATCCTTGATTATTTATTTATTTGTTTATTTATTTTGTCTTTATCCCACTTTTAGATTTTCAAGAAGGGTAGTTTTAGTACTTTTGTGTAATTTTTGCTTGAAAAAATGTGATAGGACACTTATTTAGGGCCAAAATTTTTGGCGGCTCGGGACACTTATTTAAAGACGGAGGGAGTAATTAATTAAAGTGTGTCAATTAAAAAGTGACATGGGAATTCCAATCGAATTACGTCACTAACAAATGGCCATACAATAGAAAAGTACGTATTAGTCAAATCTTAATTAATGATAAACCAAAAAGAAATATAAGTAATAAATATTTGATTCATGAAGCAAGTCGCTCCAAAAATAAAATTTAAAGTCAACATAAAATTTAATTTGTTTTTATCATGGTAAATCATTTTCTACCAAGTCAAAATTGGCCAAACTTATAGCTATCTCTATCTAAACTAATAATAAATGGAGAAATTAAAGTTTTGATGATTCTTTTTTTTTTTTTTTTTTTTTTTTTTTTTTTTTTTTTTTTTAATCGGGCAAAGTTAGTTGTTAGATAAGATGTTAGTACCGCCAAGCTCCCAAACTCCTAGAATATCTCCAAGTCCACCTTATATCTCCCAATTCGCTCCCATGAGGGATCGAACCCAGGTCCACTCATTCAAGAGGGGAGCCCGGTGGCCAGGTGCGCTAAGTCACCTGGTTCACCTGATGATTCTTAAATTGATGAACAAATCTTTTTGTTGACTTAAGTATCATGACATTTTACACATAACTAAATATTAGGGGCGAGTAAAGTGTAGATAGAAATAAGTTTTTTTGCAATGTTTAAAAAACCGAATCGGAGGTTGAACCGGTGAGGCCTTCGATTCATGGTTTTTTCGGTTGAACCGTGGTTCAACCGGTTAAAACCGAAAATAATCGGAAAAAATCACGAACCGGAGCTATGACGGTTCATGGTTCAACCGAGTTCAACCGACGGTTCAGTTCAATTTTTAAAACACTAGTTTTTGTGTTAAACACAAGAGTATTTAATTTGTACTATTGGTCTTATATAGCATAAACTATCAAGTAGGAATGGTTAGTATACAAAGTATGGTTGAAGTACATGATAAACATTATAGTATTTATTTATCTACAATTTGATGTCTAGAAAACTGCCATGTGTTATTGTATATTGCAATCATACATGTTCACTTAAATAACAGACACATATCCATGTGTTTTCATATTCCGTACTATTCAGTATATTCATATTTCTTACACTAAAATTTAATAAAATGACACACCACTACTACAAAAATGCACATAGATGACACTTCATAGATGACGTTTTTTTAGGTAAAACGTCATCTATGTGCGCTCACATCGTATACATGACAGTTATTTTAAAAAACGTCATCTATGTGCATCTATACACGACGGTCCATTTATAAACGTCATCTATGTGAATCTATACACGACGGTTCATTTAGAAACGTCATCTATGTGCGTTTATTTTTGCTTAATTATATATTAATTTATTTTTGTTTTGTATTTTTTATTCCCTTACCTTATAGTAGTATTAGCTAATTTAAAAAAAAATAAGAATTGAGTTGTGGGTTTAGACACTTAAAATTTTTTCGCTCTGGTTAGAATCGCGAAGAAACGAGAGCTGTGGGTTTTTCTCTGCTTCATCGCTGCTGTGAGAGAACTCGCCGTCGCCGGATTTTCGTGCCCTAGCTCCCAATCACGGTACTCTGCCTCTCTCCGCCGCTGATTCAAATTCAATTAAATCCCCTCAGAATCTCACTCAACCCTAGTTTTCATCTTTTAATTTCTCCTCTGCCTCTCTCCGCCGCTGATTCATCTTCCGCCTCTCTCCGCCGCTGGCTCTTTCTCGACAGTGCTCCCTCCTCTCCGGCACCGTGAATCTCTCTCTCTCTCTCTCTCTCTCTCTCTCTCTCTCTCTCTCTCTCTCTCTCTCTCTCTCTCTCTCTCTCTCTCTCAGTCTCAAAATTTCATTTTTCACACTCGCTTCCTCTGACGCCGCTCGCCTGTCGTCGATCCTTCTATCAAGGTTAGTTCTTTTTTTTTTTTTTTTTTTTTTTCAGCTTCTCCCCATCTTCCATCGCTGCTGGAGTACTAGACGAATCCCAGGGTGAAACATTGCCGCCTTCTGCCTTTGCCCTAGGTATCAATTTCTCTAGAATTTTTCCAATATTTGGAGCAATTCTATGCGTGAATAATTGAGTAGATTTTAGTGTTTGTGCCCTTCTTGTTCTAATAAGTTTGTGGACTGGATTCCACTTTTTTTTGCCGTGTTGGTAGGGTAATTGACTCATTGAAGTGTTCATATTTTTCGTTTTTGTTGCAGTGAAGTGATTAGGGAGAGACTTCCAAGCAATGTCATATATCAGGTGATTGCTGTAATTTTTTATTCAATTACTTAACTGGTAGATTTTCTGTCAGTCTATGTGAGAGAATAATAGTGTTTTTGCCTATGAATCAAGTGTCGAACCATGATTTTCGATTATATAATCGTCTTGTTCTCGTTCTGTTGTCTAGTTTTATAATTTCGGTCCCGTTCCAGTCATGAGATGGTCACTGGAATGGGAGTTTTATCACTTCATGTGATGTATTTATGTGTTCCATCAGATAGCATCGTTATGGATTCAGAATGCATGGGTTATCTATGCCTTGTTGTGCAGCAGCAACCATACAGTCCGTTTCTTAATCTTGATTTCAAAATGTTTGTAATATTTTGGTTCATATTTTGTTTGTGTGTGTAGTGTACATAACATGAGGTAAAAGGTGTATAAATCTTCAGATGAAGACTTCAATTCTAGAAGAGTTCTTCTGCAAAAACAGGGCTAGGTTGAGTTTTTTTGGGTCTTCTGTTTTGCTGATGGAAGTTTCCTTGTGCTTATTTGGCATGAAGCAGTTTGCTCCCCTTGATATACCATCTAGTATGGATGTTTTTCTTCAATTTTGGAGGCCAAATGCAGTCTCATGCTAATGGAAAGTGAATTGTGGCCAAATCTCATTATGGGAGCTGCAAGATATGGCGTAAGACTTTTCTCTTCTTACTATAAATTATGATTATGAATGGATTGCTTGCATCCAATTGATCTTCTGAGGGCACTATGCAGACTCCGATTTCCAGATCCAAGTAATGTTTTGGAGAAATATGTTGGATTATTCTAATTAGTCTTTAAGAAACTTTGGATCGACTAAAAGGCGGTGCACTTCTTGTTGGTCTGTTTTTGTACCTTCTCCAGCTATAGCAGATTTTGGCACTTCCGTGGGAGTAAAAGAAAGTCTGAAAGAATTGCATGCACAGCTTTCCCATAGAAAAGTATGGATGGCGTCTTCAATTCATAAGGGTGAAGAGGAAGGTAACTGGATTCCACTTTTTATTATTTGTTCTACTTTATCAGTGAATTAGGAATATAACTCAATATTTTTGTAGTGTTCTACCCTTCATCTTATTTACTCAAAGTTGAACTGTCAAAATAGCCTAAAACTTAGACACTGATAAACGTAGTAGTTGAGATCCGAATATCAGTTATGTTTGCAGAAGATTTGCGTAAGTTAGTTGTGCATTATATATTCCGTTCACTGCTACACGTAAGTTTTATTGATTCCCTATGCTTTCTTTAGTGTTACATAGCCTGGTTTTCAAGGTTATGTGTATAAGATTTTTGCTTTTTACACAAGTGATGACTGATGATGATGGTTGAGGTGGTATGGTGATTTTATTCTTTTATACTTCTCATATTGTTTGTTAGCCACATTGAACTTTTGGTTTGATGGATTGCATCGTTTTTTCGTGGCAGGTGAATCACATTATTTTATGGATGCAAATGAATTACTCAGATGAGAAGAACTGATGTAGAAGGATGAGGGTCTGACCGTCGTTTTTTCGGTTTGGTTTTTGTTTAATTTTTTTTTTTTTGTGATTCTTCTGCAAGAGCTTGTTTAGATGTTTATGATTTATAGGCTCCTCGAACTGATTTTCTTTAGTTGAAGGGATATGATCATGCATGAGGCATAATGTATTTTTTAGTTATAGCTCTTTTGTAGTAGTACTATAGACGTTAATAGATTGGAGTTGAATACATTTTGAAACATGTATTTACTATTACATTTTTGAATATTATTATATATTATGGGATTTCAAGTGACAAGTACTGTATATTTTATTGTGAATGGTTTAAATTTCGATTTGAAATTAAAAAGAAAATGGTAAAAATTATCCATTTTTTTTTAATAATTTAATTGGGTAAAGATGACGGTTTGGATATATAAGCGTCATCTATTTTGCTTCAAACATGACGGTTTTAACTAAAATAGAAGACAGTTCATAACTGTCATCTATAATGAGCTATAGATGACGGTTAATAAGCGTCATGTAAAGTACATAGAATAGATGACACCGCCAATCTTGACAGTTTTTAACGCACATAGATGACGGTTATAAACCGTCATCTATGTGCGTTTTTGTAGTAGTGCACACATATAATTGTATTACGTAAATAAGCATGATTCTCATTGTGTATTGCAGTTATATATGCTTTCGATTATAGTTTTTACTTATTGAAATTATGAGTGTCTTGTGATATAAGTAAACTATGCACAAAGTTAACCACCGCAACACCACCGTTTTATACTTCATCCCATTTGATCGCGTTATTTAAAGAATTTTTTAAAATAATAAAAAGATTCATGGTCATTTTTTTAAGAATTTGCCACCACTTATAAGATCGGTTATTTTCAACCATTAGAACTTTAAAGTGATTGGAAATTTTGAAGAGATGCACAAATGTGGTAATAAATTATTAAATATTTCATCTGTCTCATTTCATTCGACTTCCTTTTATAATCGAAATGTCACACTTTAATTTGTTTGTTTTTTAAAATTAAAAGAGTTAACCTTTGCCTTTTCACATAAAATTTTTACTTTTCAATTTTAAAATTGCAAATAAACTCTCGTATCGAAAGGTAATAAGTAAGTTCATATGCACAGATGGAGTAGAAAAATAGAGAAAAAAAGTTGGTGTGCAAATAAGAAATACTATAAAAATGGAGGTAAAAAAGAGAGAGGGAAATGGTGGGGTGAAGTGAAAGGATGTTTGAAATGACAAGTCAAATGTCAAATCGAAGGCTTCAAATCATATGACTGTCAGTCCTGTCTTGTCAATCAATCACATATACTCCTTCTTTCTCATCGATAACGGGATCTTTTCATTCTCGAAATATTTTACTGATAGAGGGACCTTTTTCAAAATAAAAAGTTACTATAATCCAATAAATTTCAGATAAATCACTTTAACACATTATCACTACTATCATCTTAATTCTCGCAACGAAAGAAAATCTTTCTTTCCCAATAGAACGGAGGAAGCATGTGTATATGTGTACATGTGTGTGTATATATGTGACTTGAGCTTGAGATAATATTTACATTAGGTTTTACTGCATGAAAAATTAAAATTTGATTTATCAGTTGTTATTTTTTTTTGAAGTCGAAAGGGCAACAAATCGAGTTTCGTTTTTTATATATTTTATTGATTTATTATGCATTCGTTTATAAGGTACTATTAAAACATAATTCAAACTAATATATATATTAAAAAAAAAAAAAAACTAAAAAAAAAAAAAAAACTAAAGTGTCTTCAAAGATGTCCATAATTGGAGGTGGGTAGCATATCATTTTTTTCTCATTGAATAATGCATGTTTCGTAAACGATCATGTCTTCATTTTGAGACGTCTTATTTGAAGAATAGTCAGTTTTCTATTTTTGGTCCAACAACCTCATGCGCACTCCTCCTTAGCTCCTTAATACCTTACATTCATAAACTAAACCCCTATTTGAAGTATACCGGCCACCATTATTATATACTAACAAACTTCAACTTTTTTAATAAGCATGTCGAAAAGAAAGTTGTCACATCGAAAGTAGCGGAAGGTAATTCGTAAATGACCTAATTTAGCTAATGGTGTTATAATTTAATTCCAACCGACACGTTGATAATAAAAATACTATTATAAGGTTGCTATCCTATCTACCACTATACCATTTTTCTTGGCTATTATTAATTTCATCACAATCAAAATTTACATTATTATTTCCCCTAATAAAAAAACTTGTCCTTTCTTTCATAATTTCAACACCCCAAAAAGGTTAAATGGCTGTTTCCCTTTTGACACATTAACATAACTATTAACTACTAACAAATTAACAAAAAATATATTTATATTGTTTTTATTAATTGCCCTAGTGATTATTAATTAATATTATTTAGTGTATTATAGAACTAATGGGCTGTAGCAGTGTAATATTATGAACAGTGATAGCATTATTTTCTGATTTTGAGATAATTTTGGTAAAGTAATAAATAGAATATTTATATCTGTACAGAAACACTACTCTCTTATTTCATATTGTAACAGAGTATTATATTATTATTTAACTTTTTTTGTTCCCCCCTTTTGGGTGAAATTATTTTCCCATTCATTTTCTACAGTAGCAGTGGGCCTATGGTAAAAAAAAATTTATAGTAATAATAAATGGACCCCTATAATATATTATTAATTAATTCCTAAATAATTCTTCAAGAAAAAAAAAAAAAAAAAACCTAGATAAAGAATACAGATCAGTCATAATACTCCATCCATTTCTTTCAAAATAAGCAGTTCCTTTTTGACATAAATTTCAAGACTCGAAAGATTAGTGGTTAAAGTTGCGGCTCTCATCCATTTGGATTTCACATGGCTGTTTCAAATAAGGTAGATTAAGTGGTAATAGATAATTAATATGGACTTTGCATGGGATTGTTAGATTGAAAATTGAAAGTGGTCATCTTGAATAATACGTCCCGATAAGAAAACATGGTTATTTGAAAGAAACGAGGGTGGTAATTAATTTGGATTTTGGACCTTAACTTTCATTAATTAACTCACATCTAAAACTAGTTAATAATAATACTCTATATTTAGTAATATCATTGATTATATATAGCATCATATCCTTCTATTAAAAAATAAGTTTGTAAATCTATTATTGTATGAAATTAAAAGTCCAACAAATAAACTTTTTTGTGGCGCAATATTTAATTTTTTTTTTCCTATCAAGCCAATTCAATCAAGATTCAAGCATTAGTTTAATTTGAGAACAGGACACACCACCATATAAATTTAAAAAAGTCATGGAAAAAATTAAATAACAATACTTAGGCTTTTTATTTAAATTAATTTGATTTTGTAGAAATAAATAATGAGTACTCCATCCTCCATTTCTTTCAAAATTGCTTCTAGTTCTTAAACTTTATGTCCAAAAGAAACTGATCGTTTCGGAAGAAACGAGGGAAGTAGAAATAATTCAAAAGACAGGTCGTAATAATAATAGCAACGTTACCATGCATGCTTACTGAATTATGATGGTTGTTGTAAGCCGTCTCTCCTATTTCTGGTATGAATTTATACCTATAATTTAATACTCCTCCATTCATTATTACATACTATGTCACTACCTCGATCAATATATACATTTTATTTATTTTATTTTTATGATTTAATTTATTGAACCTCGATCGATCGATACATGTAGGAAACTAGAGTATACACACAAAAACTAAACTACTCTCAAATGAATTAATAATCTTATGAAGCTCTGAGTTTAATTTCAACAAAAGAATGCTCAAGCTCGACAACGTAGCACAAGTCAGTTGATAGGAATGGCGCTCTCCCTCCAATTTTTTAAGAGGTCGAGAGTTCGATTTATACTATTAAAGGGAAGTGAAGAACCATTATTAATCCTCTTTTCACAACGGAAAAATAAAAATCGAACTTTGCTTGATGTAAGATTTTGGTTTGCTTGCAATGTATAACACACTAAAGAGGAACAAAACTTTATTATAACGACCACTTTTCAGAACATTGAAATGCATGTCGAAAATAATAGTGCACACTTATTACGTTGGGAGGGAATGCAATACGACATGTATTTCTTATTCTTATACTCTCTCCGCCCCATCCTAGTTGATGCGTTTCTTGAATATATATTGTGAGTGTAAAGTAATATGAGCGCATTGAGTAGGATTGGAAGGAGGGAGTACAAGATAGGAGCACTACTTTTGTGCCCTATATAAGTGACCACGTTTTGATACATATTTTAATTTTTGATGATTGAATGTTAAAGTGATTGTCGGTTCTTACTTAAGGTAGAGAACGTTAAAGTGAAATGGATATCGCGGAGAAATACTAGGTTAACTTTTGAGAGTGAACATAAAATATAGACGCGAGGTTCATGCTCGAAAACAGACAGTTTACGTATTTGGTGGACGCTGAAAATGACAAAATGTTCACATACTTCATAAACATGTGGAGTGCTATAAAAGTAATAAAAATTAACAGTACCATATATAACAAATTAAATGGTTGAAACCCTAAAATTAAAACAGAAGATCTCATCCGCATTTTCAAGAAATAATTATAATCAACAAATTTCAGCAAAGCTAGGCCTAATAATCATGTTTATTGTTACGAATTAGGATTATAGAGCGATAAACAAATAAGAAATGTAACTAAGATACAAATTTACATGGTTTACCAATGATATGTTGGCTACGTCTACGGACAGAAAAGGAGAACAAATATCATTAGACGACAAGATTATAGATAACATAAATTTCTCAGCAACTATATAAATAGCGAATAAAAACACAATAGACGGCCTCTTCCCAATAACGCTCATAAGGGCCAAAAATGCATACAGTTGGGAAATGGGAAAAAGAGAAAGAGAAAGAAAAACAACAACTCATGCACATATACATTGCACTGCAATTAGGCCTTAGATCAAGGACCAACCCACAAAATTGAAATTATTCACCTCTCAATTTTCTTAATACACAGTGTTAGTTTGTTTTACAATATAGTATTAATTAATCCATTCCCCTCAAAACCAATCCAAATCCAAGCCATTTACTCTCACTCTCTCTCTCTCTCTTGAAATATCTTGTGACACACAACACCACCACACAGAGAATCTCTTCTCTTACTAGAAAAATAGGCACAGTAGAAAGAAATCATGACCACCATCATCTTCATCATCAAGAACTGGATACAACTGATCATGAAGAATGATTAGCTACCTCTCAAACCACCTCCATTCTTAGCTACCTTCTTCTTCATATTTATTCATTCATCCATACCCTCTCTCTCTCTCTCTCTCTCTCTGCACCACCACTTTAAAACAAGCCCAAAAATCTTATCACCAAAAAGCACAACACAACCATTCCCTCCCCTCCTGCCTCCACACATCTGTCATCTACAGCAACAAACAACCACACCAAACAGTAACCCTCTCTCTCTCTCTCTCTCTAAACAAAAGAAAAGAGAAAAGGGGAAAGAAAAGATGATGAGCCCAGAAGAGTCCTTAAGGTCTCTCTCTCTAGACTACCTCAACCTCCTCATCAACGGCCAGGCCTTCAGCGACGTCACCTTCAGCGTGGAGGGGCGTCTCATCCACGCGCACCGCTGCATTCTGGCGGCCCGGAGCCTCTTCTTCAGGAAGTTCTTCTCGGGATCCGAGCAGGGCCGGGCCGGGGCCGGGGCGAGCCGCCAGGTGATTCCGGTGAACTCGGTGGGGTACGAGGTGTTCTTGCTCATGCTTCAGTTCTTGTACAGTGGGCAAGTCTCGGTTGTACCTCAGAAGCACGAGCCCCGCCCTAATTGCGGCGAGAGAGGCTGCTGGCACACCCATTGCTCCTCCGCCGTCGATCTCGCCATCGAAACCCTCTCCGCCGCCCGATCCTTCGGCGTCGAGCAGCTCGCCCTCCTCACTCAGGTCTCTTTAATTCTACTTCTTCTTCATCATCATATTCTCCCTCTCTCTCTCTCTCTAAAAAAAAAAAAATACAAAAACCTAATTCTTGATGGGGTTTCTTTGGATTATCTTTTTATTTAAATCATTTTTCTTGAAATTGGGGTTTTCTGTTTTAACTTGTGTACAACGTTTTTACTATTTAATTTTTAACCTTTTCCAATCTCAATTGTGTGAAAATTTGAACCTTTTTTTGTGGCATTACATGTTGGAAAAGGTCATGTGATAGCTTGATTTCATGTAACATTTGTCCCTTTTTGATTTTTGAGGTTTCCTTTCTCCAATCCACACATTCTCCAATACATATATATGTACATACTCGATTTTCCGTTCCAACGAAGTTGTTACGTTTCTTTTAAACTGAATTGCATTGCAGAAGCAACTGATGAGCATGGTGGAGAAGGCTTCGATCGAGGATGTGATGAAAGTTCTGATCGCCGCGAGGAACCACGACATGCAGCAGCTATGGAACACCTGCTCCCACCTCGTCGGAAAATCGGGCCTCCCGTCGGAGATTCTCTCCAAGCACCTCCCCCTCGAGGTGGTGGCCAAGATCGAGGACCTCCGCCTCTCCCGCCGCCCTCCCCTCTTCGACTTCACGGCCGCGGCGGCGGCGGCGGACATGGAGGAGCACAAGATCCGGCGCATGCGCCGCGCCCTCGACTCCTCCGACGTGGAGCTGGTGAAGCTGATGGTGATGGGGGAGGGCCTCAACCTCGACGAGGTCCTCGCCCTCCACTACGGCGTCGAGAACTGCAGCCGGGAGGTGGTCAAGGCCCTCCTCGAGCTCGGCGCCGCCGACGTCAACCTCCGCGCCGGCCCGGCGGGGAAGACGCCGCTGCACATCGCCGCCGAGATGGTCTCGCCGGACATGGTGGCGGTGCTGCTCGACCACCACGCCGACCCCACGTGCCGGACGGTGGACGGCGTCACGGCGCTCGACGTGCTCCGAACCCTAACGTCGGATTTTCTGTTCAAGGGGGCGGTGCCCGGCCTCAACCACGTCGAGCCGAATAAGCTCCGCCTCTGCCTCGAGCTCGTGCAGTCGGCGGTCATGGTCATCACTAGGGAGGAGGGCAATGCAGGGGTGTCGGAGCCGCCGGAAACCGCCATCTATCCTCCCATCGCCAACGATGACGCCTCCGCCTCTGCCGGTGGTTTCAACATTGATTCAAGAATGATGAACCGTCACGGTAATGCAATGTATCATCATCTCTCCCTTGATCACTACTAGCTACTCTCTCTCTCTCTCTCTC
Organism: Thymus mandschuricus; assembly: GCA_029379335.1. Classification (NCBI taxonomy): domain Eukaryota; kingdom Viridiplantae; phylum Streptophyta; class Magnoliopsida; order Lamiales; family Lamiaceae; genus Thymus; species Thymus mandschuricus. Next base: position 1,666,359 of record CM057081.1, on the reverse strand, counting down.
TCTCTCTCTCTAAAAATGGATTATTGTTGAAGAAATGTGATGGTGATGAGGAGATTCCAATTCCATGCAAGGAGGTAATTAATTAGCTGAATTTACTCTTGTTTTTAATTATTAATTTGAGGGATTATTTTCTTGTTAATTAATTAATTAATTATCATATTTTAGTAATTTAATTTGTTGGAATTAATTAATTAATTAAATGGTTCTTCTCTATATCCACTGGTTTATTATACATTGCAACTTTACTAAAAATGTATACTACTACAATTATCTTAGTTTGTCTGAATTTTCAAACATAAATTTTGCTAAATTTGTGTTTAGTAAAAATTACATATCTATACTATTTATGACATCACTCATAAATAATTTTGGCCCTAAAATCTCTTTACATCAATGCATGATATGCAATACTTCCTTCCAGTTTCGTTATTAATTTACATGGAGTATAAATTAATGAAACGAGTCAGATAAAATTGATTAGAGACGATAATGAAACATGCATGATGAGTGAGTACATGTGTGTAAGAAGGAAAACATTTATGAAACAATAGTAAATCAAATAGTTTTGGAGATTCTTGATTTGAGTTATCCTAATACATAAGTAAGAAGTGTCGCTTTTGTTGTGAAGAGAGTGTGACAATTGAGGTCTGAGTCTGAAATTGAAATGGAGAAGACAGAGATGAAACCCTAGAGAGAGAGAGAGTGAGAGCCCTTGTCAATTTATTCTGGTTTTAGTTGGTAGATATTAATATAATTACCAAAAGAGTACATTCAATAATTCTTCTTCTTCTTCTTCTTCTTTTTTTTCCCTTGTATTTATGAGAAAGTACTTTTCATTATTTGTGTATATTTATTTCCATGCAGTCAGTGCATTCATCAATATATCACTTTTGATTTAGAAGTACATCTGCTTTTTATAAAATTTCAGATTTTTTATGGCTAATTACAATTTATGTTATAATAATAGAATGCCAAATTTTGTGATTTTTTTTTAAAAAATATATTCCTTCCGTCTCATTATCAATGAAACGGACTAGAAGTAGCATTCTTTAACTTGAGTAGTCGTTCAATATTTTTTTAATGTATAATTTCGCTCTACATTTGCGTATCACACTACCTGATCCTTCCGTCCTGTCCAGTTTGACACGTTAATAATTGAAATACGTTGAACCGGCCGAGCGGAGGTAGTATATATATGAATAGTCCATTAATTTTCTTCCTTTCTTGACCAAATAATGATGGTGCAATTCATGTTATATTGCCATTAAATGGAATTAGATAGAATATTTATTATTCAAAATAATTAAAATTGTACTCAAAAGCAATAAAACCTACTTATTAAAAAGAATCGAAGGGAATGGTATTTTTGGTCGTTTAATACTCCATACATATATACTTTCTTCTTTTTTAATTCTTTTTTTATCGAGCAACACCTACGATTGTTAGAGAGATTTATACCCGTAACCTATCAATTACGGACTGATCCCTCGACTATTAGGTCACCCGAGACATAGGACTAGTGGATATAAACAATAATAAAACGAATTACGAAGTTGCTTCGCGTAGGGAATCTAGAATTAATTTTACATGCTTGGGTTTGGAATTTTGTTGCTGAATAAAAAAGTAAGAGTATTAAATTGCAATAAATAGTTTGGGTTAATTCTGTCTGCATATTTCCACGAGTGCAGAAAGAATTAAATTATATATATTTTCATACATTTGGTCTCATTTTTTAGCATTATTTTGGGCAAATATTTATTGGGAGTCTTGCATGAATTAATGCAGCATTTACTATACCATTTTATTATGTCGAAATAATAATAATATTATTACTACTCAATTTTGGATTGCCCTCCCTATTTATTTCTCTTTCATCTTTATCTAATAATTCTCAATTTTGTTGAATGATTTGATTTTACATAACTTTTCTAACCAATTAATTTCCATTTTAAGTTCTCTTTCAAGGATTATATGAAAACCATAGAATTCTGTGCATTTGGGATTAATTTGATTTTAGCTTGTGTTCCTTTTTTGGAAAAATTATATAGGTCAATTATTTAATCTTCAACATATGTTCCTCTTTTGATGATGTATTAATTAGTGTACAGAGTTTCCATATCCATCGTAGACATTCTTAAAGTATCCAACGATGATGTGATTGTGTTCGAGTTAATTTTTTTTAAAATAGGTTAGAGTATATATATTTAAATATTTTTTTCATTAATAATAAGTCATATCATCTGTGGCACATTAAGAAAATCTACGGTGGTAAAATAAAGATAAAATGTTTTCAAAAGTTCAAGTGAATGTGTATCCTACTTAATTTGATTTGAATTTAGATTGAAATTTCATTTCACCCAACCTAAGTCAAATAAAATTGCACTAAATTATATAGATGTCCTTTTGCATTATTAATTCCAAGAAAATCAATGTGTCTAAAATTAATTCTTTTCGCTTCAACTATACTATGTACCTATTCGATTAACTAAAAATATTAAGTGGAATATATAGGAAGAAATTTGTTACATAAAACCCCTCCTCATTTAATTCATGTCTGCATGAAATCCACATATCTAGGTTTTCCAACGGTTAATCTAAATTTGCCATACATCTTGTATACGATGAACATCTACTCTCTCCGTCTCAACGAAAGTGAAACGTTAATGTAAATTTATATACCGTAAATCAATAAATCGGTCATAAATTCTAAGTAGTATGTATCAAGATGATGATTAACACGAGTAATATACTAATTAAATACTCATTCTGTTTCATTTTCCCCAGCCTATATAGTTCTTTCTGACACGGCTACTTAGGTTAAGATAGATTATCGATAAAAGAATATGACCCATACACTTAAGAATATAATTATAACTGTTGGGACTGCTGCACGCACCACCGAATCACATTAATATGATATTGTCTGATTTGGATCAAGTCCGCACTATTTTGATTTTAGACTCCTTCCCCAAAAGCCTCAAACTAGTATAGTTATGCTCTCCTTATATACAAGTTATACCTTTCGTATATTTCCGATACGAAACCTGTCGTGTAACCAACAATATCTCCCTAACATGAGAGCATATATGCATGCAGGGGCGATTCTACCTTAGGGCTGCACTGGGCTAAAGCCCAGTGCAAGCCCAAAATTTTTACCTTTCTATATGTATTATGTCCATGCCTTACCTTAATATTAGCCCAGTCCAAATTAAATACAGAGCCCAAAAAGTTATATACTTTACTAATTTTTATTGTGTATTCACTGGAGTTTAGGCCGTATACAAATTACGAGGCATAAATTTGTGAAAATCAAATCCTAAGATTATTTTTATATGCATTTTCCCTTTATTTTGGAATTTTTTTATAACTATATATCTAAAATTTATATCTTTTCTATTAATTGTTTTTGAAAGAATTTTCACATTTCAATACATTATTATATTATGCATTTGCTCTGTCAATCCAAGTATAACCAAAACCTAACATAGTAACTCATGAATGCTCTTTAATTAATAAATTAACTAGTATTCCCTCAATAACACATAAATTGTCTATAAAGGTAAATATATGTAAGGTATTAAAAAAATATTATTTGAGAACAATAAAATGAGATAGAGGGAGTAGTATTTATTTTAGCAAAGATATATACATGTTTCATGTTAGAATTTATAAGTTAAATTTGCTTGAAATGAATCAGATAGGTTGGGGGGGGGGGGAAGGAAAATGAGAGCAAGAGGTATTTCGCTAAAGATAAGGGTATAGAAAATAAATATTTATGGAGCTTTATGTATTAACGTCTTGTAGCACACAAATTGAGTAAACATTTAAGTGTTAAAATTTTTGGTATATATATATATTAGTACGTCAAAAAAAAATTCATTTCAGCCCACCCCATTGACGATCTCTGGCTTCGCCCCTGTATGCATGTCAACTAGAATTGGACATGAAATTAAAGAAAGTATACTACCATGCAAATGATAATAGGGCTTCAAATGCATATATAAACATAGAAATAAAATTCATGGGAAAAATATACCATCCCATTTAAAATTTGACAGATGGAGTTCCAATTTTCCACAAACTTTAATTTGAATTGTTTTATTCAAAAAGGGCAGAAAGAAATAAAGAAAAGGTTGAATAAGAGAGAAACAAAGACAAGATTAGGTTATACTAGTAAAAGATTTTGGCCTAAGTTATTTTCAGCCATAAATAAATAAAAAAAGGTTAATTAGGATATATACCTATATCTATATAGGTTTTTAAACCTATGCCTATACGATTAGACTTTCAGGGTTTCATCTTTCATTCTTTTCAATAACGACAAAATCCCTTTCTTTATTTTATTATTGTTATTTTATTTTTTTTGAGAAGTTCATGAATTTTATGTTGATTGGTTAGTTAGTTTTTGGGATTCTTGATGTCTAGTTTAACTATTTCTATTTGCTATATTCGTTTGTTCAATTTAGTAGTTTCGTTTTCGAAAATGACTTTCTTTTTATAATTAATTATAGTTACGTACGTGTACTTTCCTTTGTTATATTTTCGGTTTCCAAACTAAATTGGACTAATAACAAGCTTAAAGTTGAATTCGAATTCGAGATCAAAACACGCGACAAAATGTTAGGGGTTGAATTTTTTTGAATAATTTTGTTATAGTTTGGCTACAAACACTATTATGAGGTCTACTATATGGTTACATAAATAGTTATGATATTTTTATTTTTATTAAAAAAGAAAGACAGAAAAAAAGATGGTTAGGCAAGTGATAAGTATTTTACAGTTGTTTACAGGCCAAAAGGAATAAATCCAAGAAACAGTGTTATGATCAGAAATCTCTTTGATTAAAGTTTTACCTAAATCCATTACCAAAGTTTCAGTTAGTACATTTTAGTCTGCAGCTTGCTTCAATTAATGGAACTTTAATTTTCTTTTTAACTTTTTAATTTTTAATTTTTTAATTATGTGTGATATACATAGAATTCTCATATACCACCTTAAACATTCTTAGTGTATCCACGGATGACGTAACTTATCTAAAAAATTAAATCATGTCAATGTCACACTAGTTAAGAGTGTGCATGGTGGGCAATGAATATACTTCAGCTCCTCAATATAATTTTTTATTTGATAATTCTTTTGAATATAAGCTATGAATGTTGGTTTTCCACATTAAGTTATTAGTACTTAAATTTGTTTTGAATTTAATCGTTGAATTATTATGTATAGGAAGATGGAGAACATGGAAATCAGAAAGCACGGTAGTCTAAGTCTGCTGCATTAGCTATGGGAAGGGCAATTTGGGGATTAAATAATTCAGACTATAGCTTAAAAAAAGTTAAAACGTAGAACTGTAGAAGTACTCCACCGGTACTCCGTCCGACCGTTTGCAGTTATTTTTAACTCCTAGGCGAGGCCTAGACGAGTTAGAGCAACAATGCTTACTTTCACTATTCTAATATTCATAAAATATTATAGTCACATTCATGATAAATACACATAACATGATAATTGTTAGTTCAGTTTCATAATTATAAATTCAAAATCATGCCTTGAGTATACTTCGTCTAGGCATCGATTTAATTAACACTTAAATTGTTGATTAATCAGGCAAACACAACTCACTCATTCACCCACCCACCCACCCAAGGTATCTCGAATCCCGGCCTTTTAATTTGAAATGGGAGCATCTTACCACTAATTGGGCTCCGTTGACAATGTATGTAGGTTAAGTGAACGAAAATAAATAAGTAAAACATTTCTCAGTGAAAGAATGTAGAATCTGAATTAAGGGCCGAAGCCCATAATTATATGGGCTAAAGTTTACTTATTGGGCCATGAACCCTAGATAGAAAATCATACAGCTCAGCTTCAAACTAGAAAATAATTTTCAATATGAACTATAAAAAGAATTCCAGTCAACAAAAGATGTTAATTATGTACAAATGTAAATATGACGATGGTACGTACAATATGATAATAAACATACTCCCTCCGTCCAAACGAAACGCACCGTTTCTTTGAAAAAGCTCTCACAGATTTCAGGCAAGAGGGGTGTTTCGTTTGGGACGCAGGGAGCATAAATTAGTGAATTACTCGATGAAATTGAGCAAAACTCAGCACATTCACAACCAATGTAATTTTAACTATAAGAAAATCAAGAATTTACACCTTAATAGCAAATATAGTACATAGGTAGCCACCACGAATGTAGAAAGACTTCAAGCGTCCAACTCCAACATATTAACAAAATCCACACGCATACAATAACAGATTCTACAGCTTGTGCACGAAACGATGAAATGGAAGAAAGATCGTACCACTAAGAATTGCATTCTCTTGAAGACCATCCGGCTTCGTATCTCCCATATGAATATGTTGGGTTAGGCATCTCCATCAAATGCATTGGATCTGGTTCGATACCATAGTCAGTGAGAGGTCTGTGCTCCAAAATGTCGTCGTGTTCTTGCACAAACTCAGGGATCTCGACCTGTCCCTTCTTTATGTCGTGCCAGAGGTACTGAAGGCGGCTTACGTATTTGATTTTCCAGTATAATCTATGATCAACACAAATGATATGACAATTTGCACTGAGGAAATTCTAGTTACGGAGCAGAATAAGTAAATAACAGTATAAATCATTTTTATTTAACAAGACGATTAACTACTATCAACCAAGAATCCCTTCTGAGGCCATTGAAGAGCAAGATTCTCTAATATTGCCTTCATTCACATCATGCCTTGAAACATGTCCGAGAAATTCTTGATGTGACGAAGACACGGATTGCAAATAATCGACAATTTCAGATTCTTAGCAAAAATAACACATAGCACCGGGCACTTGAAGAGGATTTCGAAAAGAAGAAATAGCAAAAAACAGGTCGGAAAATTGCCCGTTAAGGACATGCTTTAACTATTGTGAAAGATTAGATCGCTAAAAACATAGGATTGAGTATTTGAAATCAGTTCATCTGAGAGTGAAATTTAGACCATATTGCTCCACAGTCTAGACACATACTGTAATAATTCGAGAAACGAAGTGAGAAGGAACTCACCCTCCACTCAAAAGGAATCTACCAAGAGTGGCAAAGACGAGCCTTGATCGAAGTCCTGGATGAATAAAGTAGACGACTTGAAGCCTTTCTTTGTAGTCTTCCGGTAGTTCTTCGTATATCCATCGAAGCATCGTGAGACCGGGCGAATTGTCCTCCTTCTGCACAGTACTATGCATGTATACAATGCAGAAAGGCCCTTCAGCTCCCTCTGTCAAAATCTTGTGGAAGACATACTTCTTCAGCCTCTCTCCAGGAATTACAAGAGCTGCATTCACAGAGAATGACCACAAAAAACATTAGCAACCACACAAAACTTAATTCGAAGGGGAAAAGAAACAGATTAAAATGTGAGATTATACAATCTAGTGCCAAGTTCTTGAAAAAATAGTAGTACAGTATTTCTTAAATTTCATTCCTTTTGATGAATCTACAATGGAATCAATTTAGGGCTAAATCAATTTCACATACATAAAGCGATCAATCACACACAAACACACACATTAAAGCTACAGCAATCAACCAATCATGAATTAGCAATTCTTTCGATCCTCCAATGATAGAAATCCTAACGCAAATTGAGATGAATCCGTAGCTAGCGATGAATTTTAATCGAGAAAAACCAAAGAAATTGGCAAGCTGAAATTAGCAGGACAAAAAGCCCTAGAACTGAGAAATTGCAGAGAGTCTTCTACTCAGCGTCGGTAGTGAGAATTACCGGGGAAATACTTTCCGACGATGCGGAAGATACGGTTGCCGGACTTATCGGAGCCATTTTCGCGGCGGAAGAATTGGAGAGCATCGAGGTCGGAAAAATCTTGATCGTCGGCGGAGGGAAGGTAAGAAGGGCAGTCGTGCCACTGCCAGCTCTCTTCTTCCGGCGGCGGATTGGTTAGAAAGGGCCGGGCGTCGACGCCGAGATCCGACGCCAAAACCACCACAGAGAAATCATCCGACGAACTCCCCATTACTGCTCTCTCTCTCTCTCTCTCTCTCTCTCTCTCTCTAGCTTTTGTTAATTATTTGAATTATAATTTTTTGAGATTGTCTTTTTTAAAAGTAAAATTTAAATTAAAAAATATTTTCTTTATGTTTAATTTTATAAAATGTTAAAATAAAGCTTCAAAAATCTGATTTTTTTATGAAATGAATTGCAAGAATTTATGTAACAAGATTCATGATGAAATATAGTAATAGTATAGAAATTTCAATTGCTACGTCGAAAAATCAATTACATTCCATCATTTACGATGTAAAAGATAAATGATATTTCGGTTTCTTATTAGCAAGGAAAATCCCCCAATGCTTCTCAAGCTCAGGGCTTTTATCATTCTCATCAATTAGATCAAATATGTATGCTTCAATAGGCTTCGTTGGCCTTCTTGGTGTTCCTTTCTTCACAACCTCGAGCAAATTGGAGTTATAAGTCCTTGCATTGGCCACCGTGGTTGCGGTCCCGCCTTCGGATGGCCACCCCGTCTCCGATACTACGACCTCGACTTTCGACCCGTTGACCTTCTCGAGAGCGGCGTAGACGGCATCGACCATGGCTGTAAACAAGTTCTGGTATTGGTATGCTCCGTCTTTAACCACGGCTGAAGGGGAGGTAAATAGTGCATAGTCTAAAGGGATATGGGTAGTATCGCTAACATATGCAAAATAGGGGTACACGTTCATTAGAAAAGGTCCTTGTGTCTCGACGAGAAAATTGACAATGGGGTTGATAAAGGAGTCGTGGAAGTCGGGTCGAAACTCTCCGGAAGACGGAGGGTAAGATTTTCCAAGCACTGCCATGCTCAGGGAGGTCGAGACCTTCACTTTGCGAAGCCCGGCCGCGGATAGGGCGTCGGAGATGTGTTGCATGGCGGTGGGGATGCTGGGCGCGATGCCGGAGCCATCTGATGGGATGATCTCGTTTCCAACTACTATGTAACGAAAGTTGACGTTTTCGTACTTGAGGACGTTGTCGTGGACCCATGATCTTGCGAGAGATGGATCTTTTGCAATACCCTCGATGTCCCCGTGGGCCACGCCCACGATGACCGAGACATTGCTTCCTTGAAGTGCTTCGAGGACTGTCGGATTAGGGTTGTAGAGTCGGATCCTTTGAATGTTGTGGCGCTTACACACTGCAATCATTTCTTCTGGCGGCGGTAGATTGCTACCGAGAGTGCCATAACATGCTCCCGTTTGGGCCTCTGATAGATAGATCGATAGGTCGATAAAAAGAAGAGTTTGTTTGTTCATATACCAAATTTATTAATTTTATTTATTTTGTAAAGAGGAGAGGGAGAGGGAGAGAGAGAGAGACCTGCAGTGTGCATGCAAAGAATGGCCATAGCAAAGAGCACAAATGGTCCAATGCATTGATGTTTGAGGCATGATGATTTTTCCATTGTAACTAATATGAAGATTAGAGTGATTTGCGTTACCTCTATTTATATTGAGCAAAGCTAGTGGTTTCATTTATTGAGAATTGCGTTAATTTGATTATTATTATCCTTTCCCTTTTCTTGTATGAGGATAATTTCATTACATAGAATTTGGGGTTCGAGATTTTCTCTTTTATTTTTATTGCCTTTTATTTTATGTTTTTTCTTTTTTCTTTTTTTTTTTTTTTTTAATTTGCCTTTGCTTATGAATTTGGGCAATGACTTAGTACGTCCGCTTATAAATGACAAATAAATAAGTGACAACAAAATAAATAAAATTGTCTATTTTTTTAATGTTGTAACCAATGTTCTAAAAGTCGTTAAACACTAATAGGGCAGTGGCGTGAGGACTACCTTCTAGGCGGCTAGATGGGAGTTTAGGTTCGCATATAAATAAGTTCCGGTGTAATAAATAGGAATAGATCTTGACTATTGATCAATTTGATGTTAACAAAATCTATAGCTTATATTGATTTAAGCATGACTGCAATATGAAATAAGCTTGATTACATATTTAAGCATGATTTTGTATAGATTTAAATATGACTTAGTATTGCTTTAAGCATTTTTCGCATTTTAGCTCATCAAGATTTATTCACATAATACTAATTTTACTTATAGTACAAGCTACGTAGATAAATATTCTTCATAATATTATTTATAAATTCATGATAAAAGAAGAAGGAATAAGACATGAGAAAATTAAGCTTTGATCAAATCGATAGAGCGTGTCGTTTAATGCGTAATTAAACATTAATAGGACAACAATCTACCTTTAAATGTCTACGAGAACTAGGCGGACTTAGGCAGGGATTTCTTTTTATTTTTTATTTTTTTATTTTTTTGCAGTGAAAAATTCAAAGCTTTCTCTGCTGACTTTTGAAAATTTTAATTAATTTTAATTTCTTGAAGAAGTTTTTCTGCTGACTATATGCATAATCTCTTCGTTGATTATTCTCTCTTGAACATACTAATAATTTAAAATATTTATAAATAAATAAATAAAGTAATTAGCCAAAAATTATTGCAATAGCAAATCAAGAACCATGTCGTCGGCGATTTCTCAGCTCTCGTTCTTCTCCGCCGTAGTCAACAGCCGCCGCCTGCAGCTCCACCGGGGATCCGATCTCTCCCCCGCGAAATTCCGCCCCGGAAAGGTACAATTCCAGAATCCCATGAATTTTAGGTGTAAAAATTGCATCTTGACTAGTTTAGTTAGTTGAAATATGAATAGGGTTTGGTGTAATAGCTTTCCGATTCCTCCCATTTCCTGTATTCATACTGTTTTGTGAGGGGAGTTGGTTTAATCGGAGTTCAAGATTCAATTTTGCTTTGATTTAATGATTTGGGTCACGAGGAAAGTGTTGAAAAGATGAATTGCGGTTGCTTTTAATGGAGATTTTAGGTTTATTCGATTCTTGGATGTTATCGTTTTATTGGGTATTCTCTCTCTAAATGCTATCGTATTCAGGTGTTGAATGTTCTGGACAGTGATGGAAATGGCATAAAATTATCCCAACTAGATAGTAAAACTCCGAGTTATGTCGACGATTCATCGGCTTCGTATAATGGTAGTAGCTCTACTCAGCCACATTCTGCTACAGCTAGTTCTGTTGCTGGAGGCTCGACAGCCGAGCAACCGAAGAAGGGAGCTATGATTCATGACTTCTGTTTCGGAATTCCCTTTGGTTAGTCGATTCCCCTTCCCCCCTAAAGAGGAGTTTCAAGGTTTCTTCGTTTGGTTCAAGAATGGTGCTTTCAATGTTATTAGTTGTTTGACATTGAGTTGCAATGATTTGTTGGTCTAACGAGATTGTTTTAAGCTAGGCGGACTCGTCTTTGGTGGGGGCCTCGTTGGATTTCTGTTTTCGAGAAACCCCGGTACTCTGATGTCCGGTGTGCTCTTCGGAGGTGCCATACTTGCCCTTAGCACTTTGAGTTTGAGGGTTTGGAGGAAAGGGAAACCTAGCTTCCCATTCATTCTTGGCCAAGCAGGTGACTACATTCTTTCCCCAAATATCTCGACAATGATCTGATTCTATATCCGGTAAAACGGGATACGCTGTGAGCTCAGAAATTGCGTGAATCTGCTTTGTAACTATGGTGATGATTTTTAATAAGTAGATCATTAAGATGATTTTGGGTGTCATCGGCAGCTTAATATTTCGGTGCTGATTTATTTGTTATGCATTTGCTCAAATACATGGCCAAAGAAATGACAAATTAACGATAAAGTTTGATTATTGTTCGTCTAGTTGATATGGTTACTTTTCTAGTATGGGTACGTTTGTTGTCGAATTTATCTTGATTCGATTTGGAAAAGAGCTTTCGTTTTTTGCTACATGATTTTTAGTTTATTTTTTGGCGATTGCAATTTGCAAAACACTAATCCTCTCAAATCTCTGCTTGCAGTACTCTCGCTCGCCCTCCTATTCAAGCATTCTCGGGCCTATACGTTGGTAAACACATCACTCCACCAAATCTCTCCGACTTTCATTCTGCATATTCGATAATTTAATATGATGTCTTAAACTCCCTGCAGACGAACAAATTCTTCCCAACCGGCATCAATGTTGTCATCAGGTAACACACTATCATCTTGTATATCAGTCTTCGACTAAATAATCCATGCCCTGATATCCAATACAATGTTCATCGTGTATGCTTTAGTGCTGCAATGCTGTGCTTCTATACGTATGTGATAATAGCCGGAGGCAATCCTCCGCCAAAGAAGTTGAAGCCTACTGCTGCAGTCGAAACTTCCTAGCCCGAGAGATGGGGAACGCTCGCTGGAGGTGAGTTAGTCCTTGTCCAAGTCTCCTTCGTGTAGATTAATATTATATTTGAGACGAAAACAATGAGGTATCACGATAGAGATCATAAACCATACTCGAATGTGTCATCAGAACTTGCCGGTATAAAATCCGAATCGATTGGCTTGATTTATCAGCAAGAAGCCATGAAACTATGCTCTTGTTCTACCTGTTCTAAGTTATTTTTTCCAGTAATATTCAGTTACTGTTTGATTCATGAGAAATTATCTAAATATTAGACATTTTTAATGTGTCAACGGATGACGTGACATAAAATATATACGATAAACTATTTTTTTTTTTAAAGTAAACCTTATCACTGTCACATCAGCGATGGACACATTAAGAGTGTTCACGGTAGATACGAGAGCATTTCCGATATTAGATTATAGATGTAATTTTGGATTAAATCATGTTTTGAGTGAGTAAATTAAGAATTAAAACATTTGTTACAAATTAAATAATCTATTAAATTATTTTACATGGGCCAAGATTTACTGCCTTAATTGGGCCATGGGCTTGAGATAATTAATTGGGGTAATTCTAAACATAGCCAACAAACCCCAATTAAAAATATTAATAAAATTGATAATAAATGTACTAATATGCCCCTGACACCCAATTAATCGTTTAGAATAAATACATAATTAAATCACTTCATCTTCTTCTTCATTTCTTTCTCCCCTTTCTTCTTCGTCAATTTATTTCTACGAATTCTGCTACTTTTCACTACCTTTCACCTTCATGCCTATCCTTCAAATATTCTCTAGTACAGTTCCCTTCTTCGAGTCATAACCCCCGATGTTCTACCGTTTAGCTTTAAAAAAATACTCTCTCCATTGTCAAAGATTCCAACAACATAAACGTTGAATCTAGTTAGATGGTGCTTAAATTCTTCACACTAACCTTATCCGGCTGGAACATAATGAAGAAAATAAGGTTTGAGATTCTCCGGCGGGCGTAAGAGCTTCGCTCGTGTCCAACGGCGGCAGCGAAAGGGGCTCCGGGGAAAAGAAAGATAATAAGGAGATTTATCTAGGCGACCACGCACATTCATAACTACTGATTGATGCGTGTATGGTTTTTTTTTTTTTTTTTTCCCTTTATATCACATTAAACGAAGCTTCACCATTTATTGAAGATAAAAATGGTGTGGAAGACGTGTTCGGTGTTGTCGTTGCTCATCTATGTAGAACATGACAAATTGGATATGATTTGAAATTTCCGACGTGAAATAGTTCGTTTGCTTCCGCAGAGTCGTCGACAATGTCAACGAAGAAGGCAGTCGGAAAAGAGAAAAAGGGAAGAGATAGTATGGTAGTTGCAGTCTTGCAGTTTTGGGGGGCTAAGTTGAGGAATGAGGATGCGGTGGCTACGAGAGTAAAATTAGAAACACAAATTAAAAAAAAAAAATTAAAAATAATTGTGGGGGCTATAATGAGTAATTCGGGGGTTGTATTTAGAATTACCCAATTAATTGGTAGAGTACAAAATGTCTTGTCCAATTAAATTAAATTTGTCCCATAGGCAATTATATTTTAATAAATACTAATATTGATATCTTGATTTAAATACATGTGCAAAATATAATAATTTTCTACACTAAATTGTGTTATTCCAACATATAATTTTTTTTTTTCTATTTTGTACATCAATTTATAGTCATCGAAGTCAAAATAATACGAGACGAAAATGTTACTGAAAATATAACGTGACTTGTTTGTTTGTTACAATACTATAATTAATTATCAAAAGATCTATAGACATATTTAATATTTTTGCTAAACATTGACCCGACGAGCTAGTCAGAATCTTGAAACTTTAGAGTTAGAATCGGAAAGTTCGGACCTAAATATTCTTAGCCGAGTTTAATTATTCTAGACAGAATAACTTAAAATCCAAAACGACGATAGAGTTGACCCGAGTACGAACCTTTTGTTAACACTATACAAATTGTAATTATAGTTATAGATTACACCTACAAGAAAAGCTCGACCCCTCTCCACCGCGTCACATATACCCTTCTCCCTGCATGCATGTCACATGCATGCATGTGTGTGTGTGGAGAGAGAGAGAGAGAGAGAGAGAGAGAGAGAGAGAGAGAGAGAGGTGTGAACCGTGTGATGAAGCGTGGGATAAAAGCCAATTTCTTAGGAGCTTTTAAGCATATGTTGACGAAGGAGATGGGTATGCCCACGTGGTATCCACGTGAAGCGCAGGGGCCAGGAGTGAAAAAGATAGGAGTATTACTATTTATAATTAATTTGCTGAAAATGACCCTAAAAAGTTGTGGTATGTTTTCAATTTAGGCATGTGATCAATTTTTATTTTTATTTTTTTGATTTTGATAAACTAGGATACTCACACTTTTTGGATTTATCTTGACTTTTAGTAGTATAAAATAAAATTGTACGATGTCACATCCCCTCCTAGATTCTCATCTACTTTTTTAAGCATTGGATTGTGAATATCATCATTAATCAATAGTCATGGATTACAATTACATTATTAGTATAAATGTGTGCATAATCGTATATAGAGAGAGCGGTTCGGGTACGAATTAGTCCTTTTGTAGGAAATATGGATGAATCCAGCTTTTATATTCTGAATTAGCGACTAAAATTAATACTCATGTTAGATGATGCATCGTATGGACGTACTTCTTTGATACATCATTTTTTCATGCATTGTATGCATTACTTTAATTTATTTTCATTTCGATGTGCGCCTGCCAATTTCGATCGTAGATATTGCTATAATTAACAGTTTTGGTCGGTTCATACATTTTTTTTTATATGAAATATTTTTATTTGATTAAGTGTGCGTTGTGGTGTAACTACTACATATACAGTAGACCTGCCGTCGGTTCATGAACCGCCGGTTCCGGGCCGCGAACCGGCGGTTCACGGTTCGTAAAATCACAAACCGTAACCGGCCCGGCAACAGTGTTCGCGGTTACGGGCCGGTTAAAAAAACTGCCGGGCTCGGGCCGGTTTGAAACCTCCGGTTTCAGCTGGTTTTTCTCAAGTTTTAATTTTTGTATTTTTATATTTATTTTTACCGGCATGCGACGGGGAAGACGGCATTTGGGTGTTTGGCGATGATGCATCACCCGCGGCGATGTTTGGGCGGCAATCTCACCGGAAATTTATAGAAGAAGTGAAGAAGAAGAACTCGACCAACTCGACCGGAGAAAGCGGTGGTCGATTGAAGAAACATTGGTGGTCGATTGAAGAAGCATTGGAGAAGCAATAACAGAAAGGTGATGAGAGAAGAGGAAGAGAAAGAGAAGAGGCGGAGCCCGCAGTGAGAGGGAAAAAGAACAGCGGCCAGATTAGAGGAAGAGAGGCAGAGCGTGGTGGGGAAGAGAGTGCCGGCGGCTATTGATTTAGTTTATAGGGTTTTTAATTGATTTTACTAGTATTTTATTATATATGGATTTAATTAATATTTTTAAAGTGGGAGTTGGGCCTAGCTTAAATGCCTATTATATACCCTACATGGCCCAAATACAATATATAGGTGGTTTGACCGGCGGTTTTCCCGGTTAACCGCCGGTTAACGGGCCTTCACTTTAATGAACCGTAACCAGCCCGTCATTAGCCGGTTCCGGGCCGGTTTTTGGCCCGTTGACCGACGAGCCGGTTAAAAACCGTTGACCGGCGGGCCGGTTCCGGGCCGGGCCCGCCGGTTCACTCAGAATGGGCAGGTCTACATATACACTATAAGCTCCTCAAGTTTCATTTTACAAAAACAAAAAAAAAAAAAAAAAAAAAAGAAAAAAAAAAGAAAAAGAAAAGAAAAAAAGATGGCTATAAAGAATACAAGTCTATAAAACAAGATTTTAGTCCCACTTAATTGGTGGACAACGTCATGGCTACAATTTGATGGCTCAAATTAAATTTAAGACCTTTTTACCGATGATACTTTTTTAAATAGACCCGAGTGCAAAATTATAGAAATGTATCACTTTGAATGGAACAGAAGAAGTATTATAGTATAATAGTGATAAATAAATAGAAATAGAGAAATTTATGAGATTTTGCCATTTTTTAAAAAATATATTTAAAACTAGTTATTAATGTCACTTAAATTCATAACTATCAATTGTGAATAAAAAATGCATGGGAAAATTGAGGATTATTAAACCAAAATCTACAAAATAATTATAGTACGATTGATTAAATTTTTACATTTTGTATTTGTAATAGGAGAATGAAATTCTAAATTTTTTTAATGAAGAAATAATTTTAGAAATGAAAGGAAAAAAATAAGAACGACAGAGAAAGCTACTGTACGAAAAAAGGGACATGATAAGATTGGAATGTTGGGGGGGAGAAAGCTAATGTTTCATACGTGATGTAGGGGAAACGTTTAATTCGTTAATTGTGATTCTCACAATATCAAAAGAAAACGAAAATAAGGTGAAATTCCGTTGATTTACAAATGAACACACATAAAAGAATACAAGAAGGGAAAACAAATCATAATTTTAATAGTATAAAAAAACCAACTCCCTGAATCCATAATGAAATTACATATACATTAGACTATTTAAACAGGTCAAGTCCATAAACCGAAATCAAAAGACACAATTACATAAAATCCTAGCAGTTAAAATAATAAATTAATTAATATAACTATTCTCCATCAATACGTTTATTAATATTCTAAGCCCTAAAATTTAAATACAGAGTTAAGAAGATGGTGTAAAAATTATAGAGGAATGATCCCCTATCCAACGTGGACATTCTTAATGTACCACAGATGACATGTCGCATTATTAATGAAAAAAAGTCTAATTATATACCATAACCTATGTTCAAAAACGTTTGTCACGAATGCTGAAAAGAAATGTAATTACTCTAAAACGACGGATGTTAGTATATGTTAGTAATTACTCTAATTATTTCTTTCAATTAAATCTTGAAACATCTTGAGAGAAGGAATTACAAAATTTTCACAATTTGCACATATTTTTTCAAACTTATTGGAAGAAATAATTAATGGGAACTTTTATGCTTGAATTACATGCAATATATATACATGTTAAAGTTTCACTACTAAATAGAACAAGGGTATTCTTCTCTAAAAATGGCTCTTTTGTTGAAGATTGAGATTTATGGGTAAATTTCCAAAATTGAAAAGGATATTGACCTAATCTCAGCCATACATGCATGCATGCTTCAAATTTGCCTCTTTACATATAGATTAGGGCAACCAATATATCAATATCAATGTGTTGCCTTATAATGCAAATATTATACTCTTCGTCTCACTTAATCAGTCACCACCTAGCTAGGGTGTGACACATACATAATCTAAGAAATTAAAAGATAGAAGAGTTTTAAAAGGTGTTTTTATGTGTTAATTTATTTTCTTTTTAGACAAATGGAGTAATAAATGGGACATACAAAAAAGGAAAATTGGACTAATTAAGTGGGACAAAGGGAGTATATAGTTTCTACTAAAAAAATAATTAAAATTTCCCGTGTCAGTTAAAGTTCGAACAATATATTATAACCCGTAAAACTTTGATCGATACTATTAAGTGCGATATAACCCTAGTGCGAGAAAATGAGATATAAGTATGCAATGTCGTGCTTAAATATACATAAAATCATGGATATTATACGTGATACTCCCCTACACTTCCGGGCTTGATTTTCAATAAGTGTACACTTTTAGTATCAAATTTGTAAAGACTAGAGAGACTAGTACAAGAAAATGAGATATAAATATACAATGTCACGTTTTCCATGTTTCTTGATGATGATTTTTAAAATTAATTTTTGATTTTTTTTTTCCTATTACGAGATATTACGACAGTCGTTATTTCGGTGTATAAGTTTAGGATAGATGTAGACCTCAAACAAATATCGTTGTTAATTACTCGATGCTAATTGGCTATCATTTTGCTGAAATCTTATAGGTCAATATGTGGTGCTACAAATGAATTGAGGGCAATAAAGCACCTTTATTTTTTGTTTTTTTCATATTGGACAAGCCTTTCTCAATCTTACTTTTTAGAATTTCAAAATTGATTATTAATTTCCGCTCAACAAAAAAAAAAAAGAAAAATAGCGATTATATAATTAATTAAGTACTACTAGTATTAATTTCCACTCAAAAATAAAATTCCGCCTTATGTAAAATTCAAATAAAATTGATTATATACCTCCTTCATTTATTTTATTTCGACACTTTTATTATTATAACAGTTTCCATTCGAATAAAAATGAGGAGTATCCCTACGTTTGATCAATCAAAAGGAGAAAACGTGAACTACGTATATCATCTCACACCTTAAGATGAAACGCTTTGGTATGACGGATTATAATTATAAAGCGATAAACAAACATAAATTTAAAGAAGAAACATAGAAATTAGGCAGCTAGATTATAGATTATAGAATTGCTCCTTACATCTACATGTATAAATAGTGAATAATTAAGAAGTATAACAGATGAGTTCAGCCCAATAAAGCCCTAAAAGCTCAACAACTCCCGATCAGCTCTACGTATCTTAATATATGTTTAAGACATATCAACACGGTTTACGTAGATTTCATGCTATTCCACGAAATATAATATTTTTTCACCTCAACAATATAGTACTCCCTCCGTCTCTTCTTAAATGATCACTTTTATTATTTTATATACCTCACATATGCGTATAAAAATAGGTATTTAGAAAAGATGGAGGTAATATATAAGATATATTTTTATTTGAATATGAAGACAAATTCACCCTTTGACAACAAATCACCCAACTATATAATATTTGCACATGATGTGCATATATCTTGTCTAACATGAGGAAACAAACTTTTTTGTACTTAATCCATGCAGACTTATCTTCTGCTACATTTTAAACTCTTCCCCCCCCCCCCCCCCCACCTTTTTCCAACTTTTTTACCCCCCCCCCCCCTTTTTTTATATAAGTGGAAAGAAAATAAAATTACAAAAATAAAGTAGACATATCATATCACTTCCAACTTTGGAAGATTTTAGTCTTTTCTCACGTTTTGGTATCTCTACATTTGTGCTTCTTCATCATTTTTTATGTGTAAAGGTTTGCTTTATCCAATCGAGTTGTCGATTAGGAAGTGAGCCACGATCTCTGATTGATGGATATTCTTTTTTTTCATAATATTTAGGGTTTGTATTTAGGGTTTCCTTGGCATGAGTGTCTTGTATAACGTATCGTATTCGCTGATTAAGATGAGATTTTCTTTACAGAGCATCGATCTCTAGTGCATGCATCTCGACATTAGGGATTTAATTTTTTCCGCTCTTTGGAGGACCTCGTGAGTAGAGAATTCTCCGTCTAAAAATCGATCAGTCTTAGTTAGTTATGGTAACTTTTTTTTAGTTCACAAAGGTGAATATACATGAGGTAGTCCCTTCAAGGATATCCGATAAAATTGGAACGATACAGAGAAGATTAGCATAGCCCCTGCGTAAGGATGACATGCATAAATTGAATATACATGAGACAAATATTACTTATGGACTTATTAAGTGGAACCGAGGGAATAGTTTGTGTTTGCTCATGATTAATTATTATCCACAAATAAACTATTTTTCCCATTTTAATCCATGCAGCACATGACTACATTTTATATGGGCCCTCCCAATTTCTAAGTAATTTAGAGTATAATCAACTTTTTTTTTTATTAATTGGGTTAATTACGCCTAAATACACAAACTTTGCCACAAATTCCATTTTTTCCATGAACTTGAAATTATCTGTGGAAAACCATGAACTTAGGACTTTGTCCAATTTTACCCCGAATTCAGCTTCCGACCACCGGGAAACTGACGTGGATCCTACGTGGATTTAATTTAATAAATACCGATTTACGTGTCTTGAACACGACGTCGTTTCACCGAGAACGACGTCGTTTCGTTTATGAGTTCAATAGATGATGTGTCAATTCCAACTAGAGTTAATAACTTAAAAGATTGAAATTTCTTCTTCTTCAGCTAGGGTTCATATTGGCGGGCGAATTTGGGTATTTTCCACACTTTCACTGCAACTCAATTTCTACACTTGAATCTTTCATTCTACGTAGCGCGTTGACAGGCGGTGGCGAGAGTGTCTACAATGACGTATGATTTGGACGACGACAGGTATGTATTTCTCACGGAGTGTTCAAGAGATTTGAAGGCAGTGATACATTTGCACTGATACATTGCTGTAATTTCTGCATTTAATTTCTGTAATTACTTCATTTTGCAGTGATGATACATTTGCATTGTACTTTCATCACGGTGGTAAATTTACACGGCTTGGGGGAGCTAGGTTTTATTCGGGAGGTGAGTATGTGAGAAGAACTGGATTCGAGAAGGATAAGTTTGGATATTTTGATGTGGTGGATGAGGTCGAAAAATTAGGATATGAGAAGTGGGACTGTATTGCTTATAAGATTCCCAAAAGTCTCGTTTTTATGGATTTGAAAGATGATAAAGATGTCATGGCAATGCTTAGAAATGTAACTGAAAAGTGTAAATGTTTGAGTATTTACGTGGATGGGGGATCGAAAAGGAGTTCCAACGAGACTGGTAGTGAAGATGTGCTCACAGCAGGTATGGATTCTAAGGTGTGCAAAGGAAAAGAAAGGGCAGTTAATCTGGGTAGTGAGAAAGAAGACAGGGAAAGAATTAAGGGTAAAGGAAAGGTAGTGAAGGCAGTGCAGGATCCTAAGATGTGCAAGGGAAAAGAAAAGGCACTTAATCTGGGTAGTGAGAAAGAAGAAAGAGAAAGAATTAAGGGTAAAGGAAAGGTAGTGAAGGCAGTGCAGGATCCTAAGGTGAGCAAGGGAAAAGAAAAGGCAGTTACTGTGGGTAGTGAGAAAGCAGTAAAGGAAAGCAATAAGGGTAAAGAAAAGGTAGTGAATGCAGTGCAAAGGAAAGATAAAGCAAAGGTGTTACAGCCTGAAAAGATGCAGAAGGGACAGAGTTCCAAAAAGAAAGAGGCAGATAGGGCTTCTGAGATTGAGGAAGATTTAGGCAAGTTTAGTGCATTATGGAAGGACCTTGCAGATTTCAATGAAGAGAGTGACTCAGACATATCATGGCATGACTCAGATGAAGATGATGTGGCCATAGAGACTGATGACAGTTTGGGAGATGATGAACTAGGTTCTGGGGATGAAGAGTACATTGAAGCAAGACAGAACATTACACAAGAGGAAGCAAGAATAAATTTTCTTGATGGTACTTTTGGTCAGGAGGGCAGGTATGGTGTTGATGGATATCTTTCTGATTATGTTGATTCAGATGAAGATGTTATTTTTGAATCAAGTGGGGATGAATTTGAAGATACATTTCCTAGAAGAAGAATTCCCAAAAAAATGTATGACCCTAAGTGTGATCATAAGGATTTGAAGTTGTGTTTGGGCATGAGATTTGCAGATGGATTTGAATGCAAAAAAGCATTGAAGAATTGGGCAATCTTAAAGGGCCACCCAATCCATTTCAGGAGAGTTAGCAAGAACCAGCTACAAGCATATTGTGATCCACCATGTCCATGGAAATGCTATGGAAGCATGCTTCCAAAGACACAGATTTTCAAGATCAAAACAATGGGACAGCCACATGATTGTGGATTTGATACAGGTAACAAGCAAGCTGATTACAAATGGATTGCAGAGCAATATTTGGATGTTTTCAGAGTTAGGCCTACATTTACTGTTGGTGAATTTGAAATGGATGTGAAGCACAGATTTCAGCTTGAAGTTTCTAGAGGCAGGTTGCATAGAGCTAAGCACCATGCATTTGAATTGCTGAGGGGGACAGTGAAACAACACTACAATCTGCTGAGGAATTACATAAGTGAATTGATGAGAGTGGATAGAGAAGGCAGGTTTGAACTTTTAGTGGGAGAGGGCAGTATCTTCAAAGGATTGTACATAGGGTTCAGTGCCTTGAAGAAAGGTTTTATGGAAGGGTGTAGGTGGATCATTGGGTTGGATGGATGCCATTTAAAAACCTATCTCGGTGGGCAGCTTCTATGTGCAACTGCTAAAGATGGCAACAACCAGATGTACCCTATAGCATGGGCAGTAGTTGAGATAGAGAATGAAGAGTGTTGGAGTTGGTTTGTTAAGACCTTGCTTGAAGAACTAGGAGTCAGTGATGGTCTTGGTCTCACTATCATCAGTGACCAACAAAAGGTATGTTAATTCTCTCAACTGTTTTAAGCTATTATCATTTAGAGAATTAAATTTACTAAAGGGTATAAAACTTTGGTCTTGTAGGGCCTCATCAATGCAGTGAGAGAGTATGCACCATTTGCTGAGCACAGAAACTGTGCCAGGCATGTATACTGCAACTGGAAGAAGCAGTTCAAAGGAGCAACTTTGAAAAACTTGTTCTGGCGAGCAGTTAGATGCACCTATCAAGAGGAGTGGGATCTTGCAGTTGCTGACATTCAAGCTGAGAACAGCAGAGCATATGACAATTTCATGGAGAGAGAGCCTGCACGGTTCTGTAAGACTTTCATCTCAACTCAATGTGTGAGTGACATGGTTGATAACAATGTGAGTGAGACTTTTAATGGGTATATTGTGAGAGCTAGATCAAAACATATAATTCACATGTTGGAAGACATTAGGTCTGCCTTGAGAGAAAGACAGTATGTTAAGTTGGAGATGATAAAAAAAGTGACAGATAAGATATGCCCAAACATAAGAAAGAAGCTTGAGAAGCTTAAGGCTGCCAGTAGGTATTGCACTGCACGTTTGGGTATTGATAGAACATTTGAGGTGAAGCATATCAACTCTGACATGTTCATTGTTTCATTAGAGAAAAGGACTTGTACTTGCAGGATGTGGGATATCACAGGTATACCATGTATACATGGCCTTTCAGCTATACAGTTCTTGAGGCATGACCCTGCAGATTATGTCAACAAGTGTTTCACAGTTGAGACATACTTGAAGGCATATTCTTTTGGATTACAAGCAATCAATGGTCAGAGGATGTGGCCGAAAGCACATGGCTATCCTGTGGAGCCTCCTCTCATTCGTAAAATGCCAGGAAGACCGAAGAAGAAGAGGAGAAGGGATCATGATGAACCAGATCCTAAGAACCCTAACAGGTTGAGAAAGCTTGGAGTGCAAATGACATGTCAAAATTGCCTCCAAACAGGCCATAATGCAAGAGGATGTAAAAATCCAACAGTTCAAAAGCCTCAAAAGGAACCTGGAAAGAGTGGAAGGCCAAGAAAGACTGTCCCAGCTGCACCAGCTAATTCCTCTGCCTCACAAGCTTCCTCAAGGCTCAATGCTAAGAAGAGAGCTCAGGTATAACTGAGACTGTGATCATTCACATGATGTTCATTGTGTGAGTTAAAAAGCTAGTCTTATACATGTTGTGTTTCATTATGCAGGCAAGAAAAGGGATTGGCAGGCTTGTGTGTGAAGAAACTGGAGATGCATACTTGCATGTAAGTTTTCCTCCCCCTTCATTCATTTGTTTACATAATTTGTA
Organism: Thymus mandschuricus; assembly: GCA_029379335.1. Taxonomy (NCBI): domain Eukaryota; kingdom Viridiplantae; phylum Streptophyta; class Magnoliopsida; order Lamiales; family Lamiaceae; genus Thymus; species Thymus mandschuricus. Next base: position 1,642,567 of record CM057081.1, on the reverse strand, counting down.
GACTTAATACATTGAATTCTTAATCATTTTGTAGATGTCTACTGGGAGCCAAGTATACTATGCACCATTTCAGAGTAGTCATGCTACAACTCGTTCTGCATCTCAAGCTACATCTTCTCAACCTAATTCAGTTTCTGGAGAAGGCAATACATCACACACCAGCAGAGTTTTTCTTGACATTCATACTCAAGGGAGCAACACAAAATAGCCAAATTGGAAAGGGGCAAACTAGTGCAGCAGCTGCTTTTAGGTCTTTGCAATCGTAACTGTTTGATGGATGAATGTTGATGAATGTTGATACAATTTTATTTTATGTTTTGAACTTGATGCCACCATATGTTAGACTGCTTGTTTTGGTGGAGTGGATATTTAAACTGCTTGTTTTGGTGGATATTGAGACTGTTTGTTTTGGTGGATATATTGGTTGAATGGTTATGCTATTGTTAGACTAATTGTTGTTTGCACTCAATATGTTTATGCTTGTTCTCCCTATTCTTCTATTCTTGGCATATCAATATAACAGTTGTAATTACACCATTTACAGAAATTTTGAACCCAAAATATGCATTTTGAACACAATCCAATTGAAACATTAGAATTTGTTACAAGAGTTTAGACTCTAAACTAAGCCAACACAAATTAATGTCATTAGGCTGTCCCATTAGACTACATACATACATATACCATACTAGACTCTAAACTCTAAACTAAGGCAATAGCAACAACAACCAACACAAGAGATGCTATGATTACACGAATCATAACTAACTTCTTCTTCATTTTTTTGTTCTCCTTCTGCAATTCCTCAACTTGAACCCGAAGTTGTTTCATTACCTCTCGTCGATTGTCCAAATCCTTTAAGACATCTGAATACATCTGAATCCACATGTTCACTTTCGCTCTCTCGGCTTCAGCATTCAATGTACTAATATCATCAACCTGAGGGGGCCTCCAAGGATCAATCCATCTGAAAAATCCACATTGATGTGGCTGGGATTAAGAAAAAAAGCATGGGAAGATTATTAGCATGGTTACAACCATATGCGTCAAAATCACAGTAAATCCTAAGCTCAATTCTATTAACAGTGAATCCAATTAAATTAATGCTGACAGTAAACTCAATATGTTTATGCTGAGAGTAAATCCTAAACTAATCATCCAATTAAATTTATTAACAGTGAAACCCTAGTTCATTTGTATAGATTGGTTCAATCTTAAAGCGAATTTAACGTCATTTTACCTGGAATTTCGGACAACGGAGGAACCTACGGTAAGGATTCTTCACAGTGAAAGAAGTGGCGAGCTGAGGATTCAACCCACAGTGACAGAGCTTTGATAATGGCGATTCCTCAACGGTATGGTAAGTAGAGCTGCTGGAGGATGTCCTGGAGGCAGACATCTCTGGCCGGAAAAGCTTCAAGTCTTCTCTCCTTCTCCTTCCCCGCGCGCAGTCGTGTTTTCCCTCTCCTCTCCTTTGCCCCTTTGCTGAATGAACCCTAAACTTTAATTTTAATTTTGAAGAGTTAATTTGTAAAGGAACGACGTCGTTTTGAGCCCCAAACGACGTCGTTGTGTGCCCCAAAACGACGTCATTTTGTTAGTCGGAAAAAAATAAACATGTCACACTTCCGGTACCACGTAGGCTCCATGTCAGCACCCCGGTGGTCGGAAACTGAATTCGGGGTAAAATTGGACAAAGTCCTAAGTTCATGGTTTTCCACAGATAATTTCAAGTTCATGGAAAAAATGGAATTTGTGGCAAAGTTTGTGTATTTAGGCGTAATTAACCCTTATTAATTCAATTAATAGGAGATTTTTTTTTATTTATTTTTTTTTTGTTTTGCCATGATATAATCTGATTCTTGATATTGGGATGTAGATTAAAATTTTAATTTGTTTCTATAAATTTATAATTTATTCACAACTTCTTCCATTAAAGATTTACACAAAAATCTCACCGATAAATTAAATTTTAGAAGTGTTGTGTCGAATTTCGTGAACTTACATAAAAAGCCCAATCACCGCATTTTTTTTCCCGCCCCCTCTTACATGCATTGCATGCACTGCTACATCAGCGGTAGACTAGCTTATGATCGAAAAAGAAATTCTAAGAGGACGGCTCTTTGAACACTGTTTATGATATATGCAGATATGAAATAAATCAGAAACCCTATTTAAATAGTGGAGGAATCTTGACGTTCATGTCAATATCTAAAGCAAAATAACAACACGTAAATGTGACTCAAGTGAGAGAGACATGAGAGAGAGAGAGAGAGAGAGAGAGAGAGAGGCTTGAAATTTTCACAATTCAGTTTATCCCGTGACCATAAAAAAACCATGCAATATTTTGGTAAAATATAAAAAATGAAAAGTTTTGAATATCAAAGAAATATAATAAGTATATTATGACGAGTCTCTATTTTGTTAAAGGGGGTGGGGCCTCTAAAACTATTCCCTCTCCCACATAATACTAATATTGAAGGTCAAGTGCCCATCAACCTAAATATTATCGTTGAATTTTAGGGAATAGGACACTATACTAAATAACATACTATGATCTCTATCACATATATTTGCACTTACATAATTCTTTAAATATTTCAATTTGAAGAGAGGGATTGAGAGAGAATTTCGTTTCACCTGTTTTATGTCGTCTACGAGAATTAAACGGTCGACATTATTAGCATGCTTACATATATAGTTGATAATCGAAATCCACATTAAAAAATTAAATCAGTTCGCCTGACACTGCCACGTCATCATTTAGCACATTAGTAGTGCCTACGGTAACCAGGGTATTGGCTCATTTGGATCAACTAGCAGAGGCAACGTGCGTTGCACGTTAAACCAATTTTTTTTCTCTTTATGTAATAGAAGTCATTATGCATAAACTTATAATAGTAGGCTATATATAGAAAATACTCTATATTATAATAAAGAGAGAGATAATTTAAATAAACCAAGGTATAGTATTACATTATATTATACTCCCTCCATTTGTTGAGGTGCTCTGTTTTACTATTTTAAATCACTCATATCATAAACAAACGAATCACGTTAGAAAAACGAAGGGAGTACTTTAATTACTATTTTGACAGGTTAGCTATCATATTGTATAGTTTATGTTGTAAATAATTTTGATTAAGGCTCAAACATTAATTCAAAGTTCATTTTAATTAAAATTGATTTTTTTTCCCCTTTTAAAAGTTATTTCATGAATAATTTTTCTTTTTAACAACCATCATTTTGTGTAATTTTTGTTATTGTCGCTCATTTTACATTCTCTTTCACTCCTATTATAAATATATTTTTCTTATTCAGCATATAATGAGTTGATGTATATATAAAGGGAGCTATGTACTTATGATATAAATATGTCGATACTACCAACTTAGACGATACATATTATTGAAGTTCTTTACCTTTTCCCTTTTAGTTTTAAAATTATAATGTTAAAATTGAAACATAATTTAAAAATAAAGGAAACACAATTGAATATAGGCACATTTTTAATAGAATAAAAATATAGTCACTAACTTCAAAAATCATGAAATATATTCATTATTATCCTTGTGAAATTACAATGAAGAATATAATGTTTATCCATTAATAAAGAAAGTGAAGGAAGAAATACAATTGTTTATCATAAGAGGGTAATTTAGTCCTACAAAATAAATTCATTTCAACCTTTAATATCAATCATAAAAATGAAATATTGCATATTGTTTATGCATACCGACTGTACAAACAAGGGAGGATCTATATACAAGGGACATAGGATCTAAGCTCTTTTTTTGTTTCTTCTTATAAAATTTCAAAGTCATTAGCATTTTATATGAATTCTTATGCTAAAGTTCCCACCATTGAATCGATTTTTGGGAATATATGTTATGTTAAATTTAAAATTTTAAAATATTGAACCCCACTGAACACTCGTTCTGGATCCGCCATTCTATATGAATCAAACATTTCATTTTATTCTATTCATACCTTAATCTTATTCAAGACTTATTTTGTTCTATCACACCACACACCGTCTTAGATTTGAAAAATAATAAATTAAAGGTGTCATATACCGACCTATGATTATAATGAATATGGCTTAATGTATACTTCTTATGTCTCATCATAAGTGACTCCTTATTTATTCATATGTGAGGTATACAATAATAAAATAAGTCACTTATGAGGAGATAAAAAGGGAGTAGTATAAAGATTGGTACAAAATATAAAATTTTATCTATGAGATAATTTCTTTCTAAGCCATCAAATTGGAATAAATTTCATATGCCTAAAGGTGTTTCTAACATACAAAAAAATATATAAAATTACTCCATTCATCCCATCCAATTCGACATTTTCCTATTATTATACCCTCACAAAAATCAAAGAAATAGGTCGAATTCGATTGAATAGAGGGTGCATATATTATTTAAATCTTAGAGAAATATTCTCCCACTCACCGTGAGCACTCTTAATGTACCAACCGCTAATGTGACAGAAAAAGAGTTTACTTATTTAGGATAGGTTATGGTATATATTTGTATCTTTTATCAATTGATAATACACTCCATCATCCGTAGACACATTAAGAATGTTCACGGTGGGTAAGGTATCATTCCTCTTAAATCTTGTATTGATATCATATGATGGTTATAATTACTCTCTCCATCCCTCGCAAGAAGATACGTTTTCCTTTTTGGTACGACCTCATCAAGAGGATATATTTCCTAATTTGGTAAGAAATTACTAAAGGAAAATCACTTTTTACACATGCACACTCCACTTAATACACAAACCCACCATTTATTAATTCTCGTGCTCAAAAAGAAATGTTTCGTCTTGCGAGAGACAAAGGGAGTATATATTTTATCTAATGAATATCGAGCAAAACTTAAAAGAAAATGTGAAAGAAAACTGATAAACAAGATGAAAGTAGTTAAAGAATAATATATATATATATATATATATATATATATATATATAGGGGTGAGATCCTGTACAAAATAGGATTATCGTAAAAAATAAAAAATGATGCATTTTATGCATATAATTATAATGCATGATGCACATAATTATAATGCACAATGCATTATAATGCATTATCTATAAATCATAATGCATTTTAGTAAAATCATAATGCACCAGTTAATCTACACCGTAGATCACACAGATCAATGGTCCAGATCATTTCTCATTTCTTACAGAACCTGTCTTTTGTATGTGATCTCTCCGCTATATATATATATATATATATATATATATATATATATATATATATATATATATATTATTAATAGACGACTCATAAGATAGTTTCAAAATGTTATTTTATAGCCTAAACTATTTTTTAAAAGCATAAACAAAATTAAGTAATTGTGATAAAATAAAAGAGAAATTAATGATCTTACTTCTCTTAGTATATAGAAAGTATTTGTCAATTCCAATTACTACATTCTCAAACTAATTTAGATGTTTTCTCCGTGAACAAAAGTGAAGCTTCTAAATAGTCAATGGAAAAGTCGTGATGCTTATATGTAAATTACGAGTTAGAGAGAGATAAATATATAGCCCCACCCTAGACACTACATTTTTGTCAACGAAAACATCGAAAAATATAATTGTACTCGCATCTAACTCAAGTTATTCTCCGATGATTATTTATAATTTTGTCATACATGTTCAATAGTCATTAGCATAAACTTTATTAGCTGAAGTAAAATGGTTCACGTCGAACTCTTCTAAAAGTTAGTAGCACTAAACTTTGTTAAATGCAATAATAATAATAATATGATGATTGTGATGTTATTATTGAGTGATCAAATATTTTTATAATGTGGACTTTGAATTTTGATTCTATTTATTTTCTCCTCAAAACTTACTATTTGAAGAAACAAAACATCATCATATTGCATGTGTATGATACTATATGCTAAGAATTCTAATATAAATTAATATAGTACACACATTTCAATAACATGAAGATGGTATCCACTATCCAGGCATCGAATAATCTCTTAGAGAGCGTTTACTCTAAGAGATAAGAATGAACTGATTAATTTTATCCAACATATATAATTTCATATTTCCTTTGTAAGATTGCAAATCATTGTTATCTCAAAGTACATGGTAGGACGACCCACGATTTTTACTTAGATATGAAACTAATTGTACAATATGCCTTATCCCAAAATTTCTCAATTCCTAAATTAAACAATCCATCAAAGTATATACACTCATAGGTAGTTTAATTCTCCTATCTATAGTTCCATTCTCCTATCTATAAGATTCATCATCTTATAGTGCATATAGGATGATGAATATTTTTACAGGAAATAATAATATTTTTCATTAAATAGGAGGTTAAAAAAAGAGATATATATATAATATACCCAATATGGTATAAGGAAATCAAATTAAGGACATACATTTAAAAAACACAAAAAATACCCATTTTTGATGCGCAATTACACAATTACCCTCGTTTTTACTCTAAAACCTATTTTTCCCTCCCTCTTTTTGGCGCTCTCCCTATTTCGCGCCGCGCCCTATTTCTCTTTGTAAACCCTATTTCTCTTACTAACATTCCTCCGTCTCTAATTCTCTCTCTAAACTCTCACTCTCTCTTATATGCTAACAACGGTGGAAGAAGAGCGACAAATCCGCCGTGGACGGCGACGGCGGTGGAGGAGGAAGCGTACGGTGTGGTAGATCTGTTCGCGATGGAGGAGGAAGCGAACAACGGCTACGTAATCCTCTGCCGATCAGTTTCCGCGACAGCGCCGCCTTGTCGTCCTCCTCCATCGCCGGCGCCGGGAGATCTAAACCGCAAAAAACGGGAGAAGAGAAGAAATCGCTGAATTTGGGAAGAAACTGTGAGGAGGAGGAAGCAAATGGCGACGATGGTGGAGGAAGAAGAGAACGGCGGCGGTGGAGGAGGAAGTGGACGGCGGAAGCGGAGGAGGAGGAAGCGGACGGCAGAGCCGGAGTCCGTCGACGGCGAGGTTCTGGATCTGGTCGAGTTCGTGGATCTCGATGCCGTTTCGCCATTGCTCGCGGATCTCCGTCACCATCGCACTCCAGGAATCCTACCATATTGCCTCGCTTCCGAGAGAGGTCAGGCCGTCGCCTTCATCTTCTGCCGCCGCTGCCATTACCGCAGCAAGTCAGAGTGCTTCCGTCGAGTTCATATTGGCTCTGCTAGCGCCGTCGCATCGGCGCTACTGTTGCTCCAATCGTCGAGTTCGGATTCTCCGACGATCTGGTCGATTTCGACGGAAACGGTTGGCATTACGAGGCGGCGTAACCGGAGATCTGAGCTCAATCTACTGGCCAGGCGGTGGCGTTGCCGCGCCGAGGGGGTGGAGCCTGGGCAGCAGGGAGGAGCCGCTGAAGATCGGAGTTCCGGCGAGAGGCGCGTTCAATCAGTTTGTGAAGGTAGCGCATGATCCTACCCAGAACAGGACTCAGATCAGCGGATTCTCCATCGACGTTTTCGAAGCAGCTATTAAGCAACTGCCGTACGATCTCTACTACGAATTCGTGCCGTATTACGGTTCCTACGATGAAATGGTTGCTGAAGTTCACAACAAGGTAAAATTCATCAAGCGCATAAGGTGTTTGTCAAATTGCTTGACAGAGGTGAAAGTAGCAGTAACCAACCGTTGCTTTCTTTCATTCTTTTCCCTAATAAAATGAACTATGATTAGTAATCAACTGATTTTCAAGCAGATTATCTCAGCATGCTCGCAAAATTGTGATATAATCCTCTTTTACTGTATCGTCGTTGGTTTTACATAATATTTTGTTACTAAATATTATATAAATTTTATTCGATGTGGATATTAATTTTATAGTTTGTACATCTTTTTCGTGACAAAATAAATCATTTTCCTATAGAAAATACATTATGAATGGTACGAAATTTTTCATTTCGTACTTCCTTAACTATAGTTTTGTTACGAATAACCATATTTCGTACCGATTTAACATTAATTTGTTTTTCGCACTGATTTTACTATGTGTTGCACTGATTTTGGTTAAAATTTGGGAAATATGTTGGTATTGGTTATGTTTTGAACTGATTTTGTTAATATTGGAGTGTTTTTTCAGATTTTATTGTTTAAAATGATCTCTATATACTGAATATGTCGTGTTTTGGTTAAAATCTGTGAAATATGATGATATTGGTTCTGTTTTGCACAAATTTTGTTAATACTGTACTGTTTTTTCAGATTTTTGGGTTCGAAATGATCTAATTCGTACTGCACGTGTTGTGTTTTGGTTAAAATTTGTGAAGTTTGTTCATATTGGTTATGTTTTGAACAGATTTTGTTAGTATTAAAGTGTTTTTTAAGACTTGCTGGTTCGAAATGATCTAATTCGTACTGCATATGTTGTTTTTTTTGTTATAAACTATGAAGTTTGTTCATATTGGTTATGTATTGCACATATTTTGTTAGTATCAAAGTGTTTTTTAAGATTTGCTGGTTCGAAATGATCTAATTCGTACTGCATATGTTGTGTTTTTTGTTATAAACTATGAAGTTTGTTCATATTGGTTATGTATTGCACAGATTTTGTTAGTATTAAAGTGTTTTTTAAGATTTGCTGGTTCGAAATGATCTAATTCGTACTGCATGTGTTGTGATTTTTATTATAAACAATGAAGTTTGTTTATACTCCCTCCGTTCCACTCTACTTGGCATGCACTATTATTTTATACTTCACATCTATTCACTCTATAGGCCAAATGGAGCGGAACGGAGGGAGTATTGGTTATGTATTGCACAGATTTTGTTAATATTAAAATGTTTTTTAAGGTTTAATTTTTAGTTTCAGGGTTTAATTCCTCAGTAGACTTGAACTCAAAAAAAAAAAAAAAATCATCAGTAGACTTTAGTACGAAGTGAATCTATTTCGTACCAATACATAGTTGATTTAGTACGAAGTGAATCTTATTCGTACCAATACATAGTTGTTTTAGTACGAAGTGAATGTATTCGTACCAATAACTGCATAATTGCATACTCAAATATGTGTTTCGTAATTCTTATATATAACTGGTACGAATTCTTTATATTTCGTACCTCCTTAAAGTTATACGAATATCACAACTACAGTAGTCAGAAAAGAGAAGGGAAAAAAAAAAAAAAAAACTGAAATTCGAAAATTCGAAAATAAAATAAAAATTAAAAAAAAAAGAAAAATAATGAAGAGAGAAGAGGACACGTGGAAAAGGGAGGAGGGGGAGGAGAGAAGAGTGGTGTTGACTAGTAAAAGTCAAAGTCTATTAGTAAGGGTATTTGTGTCCTTTCGCATCAAAAATGGGTATTTTTTGTGTTTTTTAAATGTGTGTCCTTAATTTGATTTTCTTATACCATATTGGGTATTTTATTTTTCCCCTCTTAAAAAAATATATGTATATTATACAATAATTGTTCATTTACTTTTATACTTCTATGTAGAGAGATAAAGTGGATAATATACTATGAAATAAATTTATAATAATTAATCGAACCTATAACTTTTATATCATATTTATTTTGAGGCATATTATTACTTTGTAAGAATACATAGATGGATACAATATTAAAGTAGCCATTAATTTTTCTTATTGAAATACTGAAATACATGAGGGTGGAGAATTCTTTTTACAAAAGGTGATATAAAATTATCACTCCACTTTCTTAAAATAATACACCTTCCGCCCCAATTCAATTATGATGCTTTCATAATCGGGTCATACCACATGAATATATGATCATATTTTTTAAAATAGAAAGAATTAACCATTACATTTTAATGTAAACGCCTTACTTTTTACTTTTAACACTGCACCTAAAATTCCATAGCGAAATAAAACATAACAATTGAAGTGGTATAGATGGAGTGCTATATTGTCGCATAATATAAAAATTGCACAAACTTTTGTAAAGTCTGGCCTAATTTTGTATATATCAAACGTCTTTCACGTTAAAGAAGGCGGAGCCAAAATAATGAAATGGATAATAATGAATGTAATGTATAATATGCAATATATGAATTTTAATCCTCATGGTAATAATTTAGCATGAATGCTCCTCTGTCCACCGTGAAAATTCTTAACGTGCCCATAATTGATATGTTAGTGATAGAGTTTACTTTTTTTTAAAAATAAATTATGATATATATTAAATATTTTATTCATTAATAGTATGCACGTTATCCGTGAACATATTAAAAATATCAACTGTGGATAGTAAATAATTCCTCAATAATTTAGTGTAATATTTATTATAACATATAATATGCATAATATGTTTTAAGCCACACGTCCAAATTAAAATAAATCTAATCCTAATAAATCATTATTTTATTCCTAATTAAATAAAATAAAATAAGTTGACGAAATAAGTTTTCTATAGAATAGACTTTTAATTGAATATTAACCTATTAAATATTATGATTACATTGTAGTAAGGGCAAAATAGGCAAATCAAATTTTGTAAACAAGACACTTTTTATAATAGTATAGATATGTAGATTTTACATCCATTCAGTTACTTTATAGGTAGAGTACTACAGACGAAATGAGACGGGGAGTACATATGTAAACATCATGGAAAGGAACAAGTAGGCAAGCCAAGCTTAAATTGACAAAAATAACAGACACTAATTTGGAAGGCAATGGCATATAGTGTATAAATTGGTAGGGGCCTCCCTAAATTCTTGTGAGGTCTCTGCAAAATTGTAAGGGAAAGATTGAAAAAAGACAGCAAAAATGCGTGTATATAGACAGAAATCGACGCCGCGCGCAATCAAGCCTTTTGAGTCATCACTTGCTGCATAATACTTCTCAATTGAGTAAATACAATATTATAAATTGATTGATCATTCATCATCATCATCGTATATGCACGTCCCCGTCTTCGATATATCTCGTCCCTTTACAGACGTTACATTTCTTTTGAGGCACGAGAATTAAGAAGTGGTGGATCTGTGTATTAAAGCAAAGAGTGCATGTGTAAATAGTGTTTTTCCTTCAGTAATTTTTTATTAAATTATAAGGAAACGTAAAGTCTTCCGCATGATGTACCAAAAAGGGAAACGTAACGTTGAGGAATTTTGGTATTTAACAAAAATAAATACTAATATGTTGGTCGGTTAAGGTAAATTGTACAAGCATGTTAGCTCAGAGTACTGCAGAATAAAGCTAATAATTGTGAGTCATGAATTAAAGTGGGATTAGAAAAGATGGGATTATTTCTTTTTCTTTTCTTTTTTAAAAATTCTCTAGTGTTTATATATAATTGAATCAAGAAATGTTCATTTCCCCCTTACACTTTCTTGTGATTTGCCTTTGTCTTTGTAGAGAGAGAGAGAGAGACTCTTGTAGAGTTTTCTTGCTCTTACTTTAAAGAATTTATGATGTTCATCTCACAACCTAACAAACTCTTCACTCTAAAACCTATACTCTTCAAACTTACACTCCTTTTCTTGCTTAGCATCACAACCAACAATAGAGAAGACCACCACCACCACCTTTGCTCCGTCCCCCGCCCCTCGTCGCACTCGTCACTCGAATCACTTCGTTTCTCCGGGAACCTAACCTTCGACGACCTCGAGCCCGCATCGAACGACTTCGGCAATCGATACCATCTCATGCCCTTAGCAGTCCTCCACCCACAATCCACTTCCCAAATTGCCCTCATCATCCAACATGTCTTCAACCTAGGCCCGAGCTCCGACCTCACGGTCGCAGCTCGAGGCCACGGCCACTCCCTCGAGGGCCAGGCTCAGGCCCTCCGAGGCGTGGTCGTTAACATGGAGTCGTACAAACCATCCGGCATGGCCTTCCACACCGGAAGGCCGTTCCCATACGTCGACGTCTCGGCCGGAGAGCTCTGGATAAACATCCTGCATGAGTCTCTCAAGAGGGGATTAACTCCCAAATCTTGGACTGATTATCTTCACCTCACTGTTGGAGGGACTTTGTCCAATGCTGGAATTAGTGGCCAAGCTTTTCTACATGGACCTCAGATTAATAATGTGTACAAACTACAAGTTGTGACAGGTTCAAAATTCATCAAAAATAATCTCTCTCTCTCTCTCTCTCTCTCTCTCTCTAAATATTTATTTATGCAGGTAGAGGAGAAGTAGTGAATTGTTCAGATGAAGAAAATGGTGATCTTTTCAATGCAGTTCTTGGTGGATTAGGGCAATTTGGAATAATCACAGAAGCAAGAATTGCTCTAGAGCCAGCTCCAAAAATGGTGATTAATGATATAAATTCATACTATAATAATTAATGAATTTGACATAAGTTATGCTATGATCATGTTATAATATGTGTGTGTGATTTTCTTGCAGGTTAAATGGATCAGAGCATTGTACTCAGACTTCTCCACATTCACCAGAGATCAAGAACACCTCATCTCGACAACACGAGGCGCCTTCGATTATCTGGAAGGGTTCGTCGTTATAAACAGAACCGGCCTACTGAATAACTGGAGATCATCCTTCAATCCCAAAGATCCTATTCTAGCAAACGAGTTCACTTCTGAGGGGAAGGTTCTGTTCTGCTTGGAGGTCGCCAAGTATTTCAATCCGGAGGACGTCGATGGCATTGATCGGGTGAGATTTGTCGTTTTTATTTTGTTCGAAAAAAGCTTGTCTTGAGCCTTCTTAGAAGTTAGAACTAACCTCATATTGATGCAGGAAGTGGACAGGCTTTTATCAGAACTGAACTACATCGGTTCCACGCTCTTCATGTCCGAGGTCTCGTACCTCGATTTCCTAGATAGGGTGCACGTGTCGGAGATGAAACTACGCGAGAAAGGGCTGTGGCACGTACCGCATCCATGGCTGAATCTTCTTGTGCCAAGAAGCAGCATTCATGAATTCTCCGAACAAGTTTTCCACAGAATCGTTAAGGACACGAGCAACGGGCCGGTTCTGATCTACCCTGTCAATAAATCGAGGTACCGATCCAAACTTCGAAAAGAATAACACTTTCTATACATGGACATGTTTCCTCAATTTGATGATCATTTCTTCACCACAGGTGGAAGAAGGGGACTTCTTTAGTAACTCCGAGCGAGGACATCTTCTACCTAGTCGCGTTCTTGTCCTCTGCAATGCCTTCTTCCACAGGAAACGACGGGTTAGAAGCCATTTTAGCGCGAAACAGAAGGATCATGGAGTTTGTTCGGAGCTCGAGCCTCGGGATCAAACAGTACTTACCTCACTACAGCACTTTACAAGAGTGGAAAGCTCATTTTGGGAGCCAATGGGAGCATTTCTTGAGAAGAAAAATGGCTTACGATCCCCTCGCTATCCTAGCTCCGGGGCAGAGGATTTTTCCAAAGGCAACAGCGAGAAACGAGTGGTAAAAACAAAACAATTAAAAATAACAGAGGCGAAAAGATGATCATAGACGAGAGTGTACATAAATGTCTGAGGAACGAGTTCGTGGTTGAACGTTACATCTCGTGTTTCAGTACTAGGCACGTAAACGTAGCCCGTGTTATATTTCCTCATGATTTATGTACTACTTCAGCTAGTTTTATGCAAGGCCTTAAACAAGAACAATGCTACAAAAACTCATACAAATTCCAGAATCATCAACTAATCAAGAAACACGATGATGAACGTTATTTTACCTAGTAATTCGAGCAACGAACGAATCCATCTCCACCTTCACAGACTGTTTGATCAAACCTGCAAGCTTCTCTGCCCTCTGCCTCATCTCATCACCCTCAGGTGAAGCCATCACTCTCCTCACAGCTTCTTCCACCGTAGACGAACGTACTAATCCGCCCCGACTCCCCCAATCTCCCACCTCCGCCCCGATCCTGAGCGCCTTCGTTATCAGAACAGAATTCCTCGGCTGGTCCGAATGCATAGGCCAAGCAAGAATAGGCACCCCCATTGATATACTCTCCATGCATGAATTCCACCCACAATGGCTCAAGAATCCACCAGTTGCAGAATGCTCCAAGATTTCCAGCTGTGGCGCCCATTCTCTCTCTACAATCCCTCTCTCTCTAACTCTCTCCTCAAACCCCTGAGGCAACTCACCTCTTTCACTCCCATCTTCGAAGATGTTTCCCTTGTCTGCATCCCTCAACAGCCATAGAAATCTCACCTTACTTCCCTCCAACCCTAAAGCAAGCTCTGTGATCTGTTCTTGAGAGAGAGAGGATGTGGTGCCGAAGGAGATGAACAGCACAGAGTTCTTGGGCTGTTTGTCGAGCCAATCCAAGCACTGGGAATGGCTTCTCGAACCGGGTTTCTCATCGCTGAGAACCGGGTTCAAGGGGCCAGCCGCCCAGATCTTGTCCGGTCCGAAGATTTGAATCTTCGATAGTAAATCGATGTACAAACCCTCTGCAGATCTGCTCGTGTTGAAGATCGTTCCTGAGTGGAAATCTCGAACCTTATACTGCAAATCGACGAACTGTTTGAAATCTGGGCTGAAAAAGCCCTCCGTCGATGGAATCTCTCGCATCATCTCAGCCGCTTCCGGCGGAAGCTCCGGTTTTCCGATCGCCTCCCAGTAGGCGGCGTACAGGTTGAAAGACGACGTCGTTTCGAAGGCGTAGGATTCGACGATCGGGAGAGAGTGGGCGGATTTAACAATGGAGGCCATCAGAGCGTCGAAGATAATCACCACCCTCTCGTGATTCTCCGACGCGAGCGAGCTCAGGAGAGAGGAGAGCGGCTCGGGGAATCGCGACAGCGTGGCCTCGATCATTGGCCCTAGATGCGAGGGGTACTTTTCCGGCGAATTCGATTTTGGGGGGAGATTTTGAAACGACGGCGTGGGGAAGCCGTGGAGATGGAGGTTGGCGGTGGCGGAGGGATCCCAGCCCTGAGATCTGGCCGTGGCCTGGTGGACGGTGGCTTCGGAGCCGAGGAAGTGGACGGGAACTCCGGCGGCGGCGATGCGGCGGGAGAGGCGGAGGAGCGGCGAGAGGTGGCCCTGCAGCGGGAACGGCACCATCACCGCCGCCACCTTTCGATTTCCGGCCATAATTTTGCAGAAAATCTACGAATTGCAGCGATTCAATTCCGCCACCTTTCGATTTCTTCCAGCAATTATCGAAATCGTGAACTGTAATTTGTAAGGAGGAAGAAGGAAGGAAATTTATGGTTGTACTTTGTGACGTCACCGCTTACAGCTGCTTGTACTCTTGTATCGGAAGGGAAAATCCAAATCGGCGAAATAACGACCTAACAAACTTCCACAAAGGAGAAAAAAATACGAAAAATCAAAGCTCATCTCAGCCGTCCATTCTTACACGTCAGCGATCAGATCATGATTTCGAGCGCGCAAACTTGTCCGGGCGGGCTGAAGGAATCGGAAGCGGTTCGGTTCTGAACCGGGCAGATGAACTGCTAGGATTGCACGGTTCGGTTTCGATTCTTTCTCGGTTTTGAACATTTAAAAGAAAAATCAGATAAAGAAAATTGTAATTTTGTTTTCTTGTATATTTTTCGATTTTTATTTGAAAATGCTACAATTGAAAGTTTTAATTATAACAAACAAGCAAATAACAAAATATTAAATCACAAGTTTTGAATTTGGTTATCACATGATCAAAAATCAGTGTTCAAAATTCAAAAGTCTCAACCCACGACAATTTCAACTTCGATAACACCGTACTACTCTTAAATAACGTTATAAAGGTGTGTACTCTTTTCACGTTAGTACTTTTTTCCACTATTCATAATTTTAACGAGGTTTTAACGAGATCCGACCTGATAAACGTGCGATCTTCTAACGATGATTTGGATAGCTTTTGAATTGCTCCAATTCATGATCATATTTTGATTTGATCGAGGCTTATTCTCCAAAATATTCGTAGTCCACATCTCTACTCCTTCTCCATTATATATAGGCGTGCATGCATGCAAGGTTTTACGTACAATTAATTCTCACTCATTCAGCTAATTACAAAAACCGCCACTAGTCCGCACCACTTCACGGCAAGGCTCGCCGCCGGAAACCACCATGGACGGCCACGTCCACAGCTCCGTTCGTCGCTTCGCCACACTTCTCGTCGGTTTCTCCGTCCTCATGATGACCAATGCTGATGAAGGTAAGATACATACCAAATCATTGTTACTCATATATTAATTTATTTTTTTATTAAAAAAAAAAAACTTATGAAAAATAAATACTATACAGAGAAGGGACATGAACATGCATTCGTGTATTTGAAGAATAATTCGAAGGGACCGGAGAAGTGGGGGAGTCTGAAACCGGAGTGGCAATCTTGTGATTCGGGGAAGTTTCAGTCCCCAATTGATATCCCCCAAAACGGAGTTCGGATTTCGTCCGAAATTGGGGGATTGGGAAGGAACTATAAACCAGCTCCGGCTGTTGTCAAGAAGCGGGGTCATGACGTCATGGTAAGTGAAACCGTTCGATTTCACGATCTAAACGAGTTGAGTCAAGTCTTGAATATACGATGGGCATTGTTGTTTATTTTTTTCTCTGTTTATGTAATTCTAGGTGGAATGGAAGGGAGATGCGGGGACCGCAAATGTCTCCAGAAAACTGTACGATCTTCTCCAGTGTCATTGGCATACGCCTTCCGAACATACGATTGGAGGACGAAGGTATATTCATCACGTTTATATATTCGGAATAAAATCATCTTTAATTATAATCTCAAATTTCGTTAATTATATAAATATAGTCCCCTAATTAGCATGACACGTAAAATTTGGCTTGTTGGTGAAATCGTTCTTTGTAATTTTTCGAATTCGTCACTAATACACGGTACTCCTAAAATTCAACTTTTTAACACTTTACACCCTATTTTCAAAACCGTGCCCAAAATATAAAAACATTTTGAACGAAACGATTCAAGATATACTGTATCAAAATACCTATGAAAGAAATGATTTAGGTTTGGGCAATGTGTGCATTGTGAAGTTGTACATTGAATGCAGGTACAACATGGAACTGCATATGGTTCATAACAGCAGTGAGGGAGAGGTTGCAGTCATTTCCATCCTCTATGACTTAGGAAGTCCTGATCCATTTCTTGAGAAGGTCAGTACTCCCTCGTTCCATTTAATTAGTTCGCATTTTCCCTTTCTGTCTGTCCCGTTTATCAGTCCACATTTTTAAAAAGGAAACAAATTAAACATACGAAAACACCTTCTAAAATCCCTTTATCTTTGTTTTCCTTGATTTATCTGTCATTCCCTAGGTCGACTAATTAAGTGGGATGAAAGGAGTAGTTAATTACCGGTTTAAATTTGCAGGTTTTAGCAAAGATGGGTGAAGAAGAAGGTGATTTAGGTGTTGTTGATCCATGGGAGATTAAGTTTGGAAGCAGAAAATATTTTAGATATTTGGGTTCTCTCACCACTCCTCCATGCACACAAGGTGTTGTTTGGTCACTGCTCAACAAGGTCAGTTTCGTCATTTTACTATTTTTATTTATTATTTTAAATGATATGAAAAATAGAAATAGATCTTGAACATTCAATGTCAGTAACTTAAATACAATTAACTAGAACAGACAATGTGGATTAGATTAAGTTCAGTATAAAATTTTATACACTAAACTTGATTACATACAAATTAAAATATACTAGTTGTTTTGTTTATAACTTTAAGCATTTTTCGTATTAATCATATCTAAGTATTTTCCCTATAGGTGAGGACGGCGTCAAGGGAGCAAATTAGAGCACTGAAGGCAGCTTACCACGACGTAAGTGTTGCAATATAAAAATAAAAATAAAAATCGAAAAAAAAAAGTCTCATTTCCAACAGGACGGAGAGAGTACTATTTACTTCCAACGATATATTTATTTATTTACATTGTTTTGCAGTGTTTTGAGGATAATGCAAGGCCACTTCAACCTCTCAATTCTAGAAGCGTAGACATGTATCGCCCTTGATCAATTTATATTTATTTTTTTAATTCCAATTTTTATAGATTTTAGCGTAACAAAATGTAAAAGAAAAAAAAGAAACATGGTTTCGTTTCTTTTTTATTTATATAGAAAATATATTTATGGTGTTTAGTCTTTTTTTTTTGCTAATTAATTTCAAGACTTCCCTGTAATTTTAATATGAGTTTTATATTATTTAAAAAAGAAAAAGAAAAAACTAAATAACAATAGGACCCGACCCGGGAAATGATGGGCTCACGGCCCAAATATTTAAGGCTCGTGCCTCGTGGTAATGTGTTGGGCCTAGTTATTAGTGGGCCATCATTCCATTTAGATAGGCCCAAAAGCCCCCTTGACCCGACTTGACTACCCATTTTGGAAGTTGAGATGATACAAACTTTATAAACCGTTTGATCCTGATCTTTTGTTTGTATTTTTTAAATAGCATCGTTGGATTCCTCCATGCATCCAACTTCCACTTTGTAATTAATATAATTCTTAATTATTTCATTTGTCCCATTTATAAAGGGATGAGTTCTATTTTCGTTCGTCCAATTCATATATGGATATTACATTAAATAGAAAAATTTTAACCCACTGAAACTCATTCACCGCGCTACTTTATCCACAATTATCACTCTCGTTTTAATTCTCATATCGAAACTTTTTACTTTTTACACCTTTATCCTTTGAAATAATTCTATTGAGGGGTGAAATTGCAAAAACTTTAATTGTGATTTGTGAAGATTGATGTCACTTTTTATATCACATATTTATTATTATTAGACATTGTACTAAAAACAACATAGTTTAAATTAAATAATGTACTTGAATACAATTTTCACAATTTTATTTTCTTATTTAATATTGAAAAAACACAAACCTTCCATAAAACACGATTGTAAATTCCGTTAATAAAATTACCAAATAACTACAATAAACAGTTTTGTGTATTTCCACAAATACCCTTCGAGAAAGAGTGGAATTATTACGAATATTATTTTATTATTATTATACAAAAAAAAAAGTGTGAAAAAATCGACCTGAAACTGGGGAAATTTTTTGCTGAGAAGAAGATAGGGAAAAAAAGGCTCACAGTAGCCAAGGGGCGCACGTTAACCGACCCCAATCCCACCCGGCTCATTTTAGCAAGGACCAATGCCCAACTCCACCTATGTCATCGCTCCCTCTCTTCTTCCCCTTATCTCTCTCCTCCATCACACCCCTCTTCTCTCTCTCTCTAGGTTTAGGGTTCGTCCACCGCCTATTCCACTCCCGCCCTTATCCAGGAAGCTTCTCCCTCTCATGATTTTCGCCGCCAATGCTCGTCGCTGGATTATGCTTCCGTCGCTGTGAATTCAGTAGCAGAGCTCATGGACTCCAAGCGGAACTATACTTACGAGAATCTCTTCAATCTTGAGGTAATTTTGGAACAATTTCTGCTTTGAAATCGGGCGTTTTGTGTTCGTGGCTTGTTAATTTTGTGTGGTAAATTTTCCTCTTTGATGTTAAGTAGGGTTGAATTTTTGAATAATTTCGTGATAGTTTTGCCTTTGGGGGGTTTTCTAGTGTTTATTATATGTGGGCACTTTGAATTCGAACTGGGTTCATGGGTACGTTAGTGTGGCATTCTTCTTTTTTGTGTGAATTGAATCGTTATGGTTGGTATTGATTTTTCTTTTGCAATTCCTTTTAGCCTTTGATGAACTTTCAACTGCCGAAACAAGATGAAGATTTTGATTATTATGGGAATAGTAGTCAGGATGAGAGCAGAGGTAGCCAAGGTAGGCAATTTGGTTATGCTAGAAATTTTACATTTTTTTGGCCTTTTCTTGTTTTTTTCGGTTTTTTCGTTGGGTTGAGCTTGAAATCGGCTATCGGTTCATTAGCACTTCTCTAATTGCATGTATGGGGGTTTCAGTTAAAATAAGTTGATGCAGTTTGGAGTTATTTGATGTTCTGTTTGTAATTGTGTTTTTGTACTATGACTAGGGGGAGCTGTAAACGAGCGCATGAATGGCATGATGTCGGGATCAAAAAAGAAGAGGCGGAGTGCTTATAGCAGTGACGAGGAGGAAACTGGCAGTTACAATTCGTATATATCGGAGGAGAGATATAGAGCAATGCTTGGAGATCATATTCAGAAGTACAAAAGGAGGCACAATTATGCTTCCCCAAACCCTCCACCTACAAGAACTGGGACAATGGCCATGAAAAATAATGCCGGCCTTAGAGATCAGAAGCTAATGAATGATAGCAAAGGTGGATTTCACAAGTTTGAATCAACTCCAGACTTTCTAAACAGTAGTAGTTCCCAGAAACTAGGAAATTATCCAGAAACAGATTTTGGCCTGCAATATGGTGCTTCCAGGTTTGCTCCCCGTCTTATGCATCAGACGTGAGGCATTGCTCTTATTGTTAATGTAAATGTGCATCATAGCTTCTGGTAAATTTGTGGTTTTGACTTCATCGTACTTCCCATTGAAGAGATGTATGTAGTATATACGAATTATTTTAAAAAAAAAAATTTAACATTTCACAAAAATAATGTACTAACATGTATCAGCGGGGAGTTTGCTAGCTTGCATTTGATGTGTCTGATATTCAATTAATTTGAGCTCATTATTGGCGCATTGTTCAAAAAATTTCAGACCACACCTTGAGCCGGCTTTTCTGGATATTGGGGATGGCATTACGTATAGAATTCCTCTTCCGTATGAAAAGCTTTCATCATCGCTAAATTTGCCCAGTATGTCAGATATCCGAGTAGAGGAATTTTACTTGAAGGGCACCCTTGACTTGGGGTCATTAGCTGCAATGATGACTTCTGATAATAAGTTTCAGCAGAGAAGCAGGGCTGGGATGGGGGACTCACAACCTCAGTATGAATCTCTTCAGGCAAGATTAAAAGCCCAGCAGTCCAATAACTCTGATGAGAATTTCTGCCTAAGCATTAGTGAAACTGCATTAGGATCCGATGGCATTCCAGAAGGGGCAGCTGGAAGGATTAGGCGGTATATTTTGTCAGAAGGTGGTATATTGCAGGTCTATTATGTGAAAGTTTTGGAGAAGGGGGATACATATGAGGTTCGGAAAGTTTATCTACGTTATTTTGTTATATCGTACATCTGATTGTATTACCAATGTTAATATCTGTGATGCTGCAGATTATTGAACGAGGTTTACCCAAAAAGCAGAAGGTGAAGAAAGACCCTTCTGTAATTGAGAGGGAAGAAAATGAAAAGATTAGTAAATATTGGGTTAATATAGCACGAAAAGAAATTCCAAGACATCATAGGATTTTCACCAACTTTTACAGAAAGCAAATAACTGATGCAAAAAGAGTTTCTGAGACCTGTCAAAAAGAGGTTTGTGCTAGTGCGACATGTGTTGTTGTTGCCATACAATTCATCATGATGAACTCGGCATTCTTGTCCAGTATTCTGGCTTTACACCAATCTTGGTCCTTTTCCAGGTGAAAGCAAAAGCCACAAGATCCATCAAATTGATGAAGAATGCTTCTAGCAGGACTAGGAAACTGGCTAGAGACATGCTAGTGTTCTGGAAGAGAGTTGACAAGGAGATGGTACTTTCTTATTCTGATTTCTATTCAGCATGATCATGAACCAACCTTCTTAAACATGTTACCTGTTACTGAATTGGAACACATTTTTACTGTTAATCAATATGATACGGCATCAAATAATAGAAATTGGTTAACAGCTTGAGAATTCTGATGTTAAATGGAACTTGATTCGAGATTGCTTGTACTTTGGTGAAGAATTTTCTTACAGCCAGCATACCGTGCTCTTATTATTAATTTTCTTTCTTGAAGGCTGAAGTGAGGAAAAGAGAAGAAAAGGAAGCTGCAGAAGCTCTGAAGCGAGAACAAGAACTTCGTGAAGCTAGGAGGCAGCAACAAAGGCTCAATTTTCTGCTGTCACAGACAGAACTTTATAGTCACTTCATGCAGAATAAGACCTCACAACCCACTGGAGCATCAGCAGTGGGTGAAGAGGGAGCTAACGACCAAGAGAATCTCTCAGAAGCTCAGCAGCCAGAGGAAGAAGATCCTGAAGATGCTGAATTAAGAAGGGAAGCTCTTAGAGCAGCCCATGATGCAGTTTCAAAGCAGAAAAAAATTACAGATGCATTTGATAATGAATGCTTAAAGCTACGACTAGCTGGAGAAGCTGAGGTCCCTCTCCAAGATGGCTTGGTCAGCGACTCTAGCAATATTGATTTGCTGCACCCGTGAGTCTCTGTTTTTTAATCTGCTACCTTACTTTCCTATCCCCCTCTCCTAATGTTTCAGTTGTTGTTTATGGTGCTCTCAGGTCAACCATGCCTGTAGGATCAACGGTGCAGACACCTGAGATGTTCAAGGGTTCTCTTAAAGAATATCAGCTGAAAGGCCTTCAGTGGCTTGTAAATTGTTATGAACAGGTAACTGGAGTCTACTCCCATTTTTAAAAGGTTGTTAAAAGGTTGACCTGGATGTATCTGATTTTCACCTTTCTTTTCAGGGCTTAAATGGTATTCTTGCTGATGAAATGGGCCTGGGAAAGACAATTCAAGCCATGGCATTCTTGGCTCATTTGGCTGAGGTTATTAATCATTCTTCTGAGTTTCGAGTTCTGAGTTTATGGATGCTAGTCAATTGTTTTTGACTGGTTTCGGTTTGTAGGAAAAAAATATATGGGGCCCTTTTCTGGTGGTTGCTCCTGCTTCCGTCCTGAATAATTGGGCTGATGAAATCAGCCGTTTTTGTCCCGACTTAAAGACTCTTCCGTATTGGGGTGGACTTCAGGAGCGTACAGTGCTTAGGAAGAACATTAACCCAAAGCGTCTTTATCGAAGGTGATTAGGTCTTGATATATTGGGCCTTTTTTCGGCAATTTGAATTTTCTAAAGTTTCATGTCTAGTCATTTGAGTGCCACTGATCAAGCCAATCAATTTGTCAGGGAGGCTGGATTTCACATTCTCATTACCAGTTACCAGCTGTTGGTTTCTGACGAGAAGTACTTCAGACGGGTAAAATGGCAATACATGGTGTTGGATGAAGCCCAGGCAATAAAAAGTTCCAACAGGTCCGAGGCTTTAAATATTGCTTTACTTGATGTACCTATACCTATACCAATCGCAATATCCTAAACGCACTCACTCACACATTTATAGGTAAATACTAACATGTATACCACCATTGTCAATGTTGGATGTTGTGACTGCAGTATAAGATGGAAAACCCTGCTCAGTTTCAATTGCCGGAATCGATTGCTTCTGACTGGAACTCCAATTCAAAATAACATGGCTGAACTGTGGGCCCTCCTACATTTTATTATGCCAACTTTATTTGACAGCCATGAGCAATTCAATGAATGGTTTTCTAAAGGGTATGTTTCTACTTTAAGCTGTCCGCTATCATCATCTGAAACTACATGTTTATTCTCTTAATTCTCCTTGATTTGTCAGAATTGAGAGTCACGCGGAGCATGGCGGGACATTGAACGAGCACCAGCTTAATCGATTGGTAAGAACCTAATACCTTTGCTTTCGGAATGCAAATCATTATATGTGTTGCTTGGGGTTAAGAGTTGGTAAATAAAAATCATGTTGTTCTAGATGAAAGAGTATGCTCCTGTTTAACTTAATATAGTATATGATGATACTGATAGTAGAGTATATGGAGGTACTCCACTGCTCATGACTTTTTTTGCCAAAACTTTAACTATAATATGTTCTATTGATCTATTCTAGTATTGTTTATGTTCTGCTTCTGACTCTCCATCAAACTTATTGTAACAGCATGCCATTCTGAAACCTTTTATGCTGCGACGGGTTAAGAAGGATGTGGTCTCTGAGCTGACGGGAAAGACTGAAGTTACTGTACACTGTAAACTAAGTTCTCGACAACAAGCTTTTTACCGAGCCATAAAGAACAAGATATCCCTTACAGAGTTGTTTGATGGAAACCGTGGACATCTTAATGAGAAAAAAATTCTGAATCTGATGAACATTGTCATCCAGCTGAGAAAGGTAACATCACGCTCTACATTTTGGTAATATATCTGGAAAGGAATCATCCAGTTAGGATGAACTACAACCACAATATATGATTCATTTTTACCCCCTAAAATCTAGGTATGCAACCATCCAGAATTATTTGAGAGAAATGAAGGAAGCTCATATTTCCATTTTGGAGATCTTACAAATTCCCTTCCCCCTCCTCCATTTGGTGAGCTGGAAGATGTCTATTACTCTGGTGGCAGAAACCCGATTTTCTACGAGGTAATTTTAACAGTTACTCCCTCCCATATTCCACACAACTCCGTTCAAGTCTTAATATTCATTGAATTTTACTCTGATAGATACCAAAGCTGGTCTACCAAGAGTCTGCTGCTAGTTCCAAGGTTCATAATTCAGAAGCTTCTCAGAAGTTAAGCAGAGAGTCAACTCAGAAGTTATTTAACATTTTCTCTCCGGATAATATCTTCAGTTCTTCACTCCGAAAGGACTGCAATATGGATTTTAACTCTGGAGAAGGTGGGGCATTTGAATTCTCCCGCTTTATTGATCTGTCGCCAGCAGAAATCTCATTCTTGGCAACGGGTTCTTTTATGGAGAGAGTATTATTCTCTATTGTGAGATCCGATCGCCAATATTTGGATGAAATCTTGGACCTGTTGATGGAAAGTGATGATGATGTTCAGTATACTCATATTGGCAAGGAAAAAGTGAGAGCTGTCACACGAATGTTGCTACTGCCTAGTAAGTCGGAGAAAAATATTTTCACAAGAAGGCTTGCAACAGGTCCTACAGATGCTCCGTTTGAGGCTCTAATCATGCCTTATGAGGACAGGATTCAATCTGATGTCAAGCTTTTGCATTCGATATACTCATTCATCCCTAGAACTAGAGCACCTCCTGTAAGTACTAATCTATACTATATATAAAACACACCTACAAAGAGATGTGTGCGTGTGTGGCTTTGACGACTTGTGTTCTCATGGGAACGCTTTATTTTGGCTCAGATTAATGTACGCTGCTCAGACAGAGACTTTGCGTACAAGGTGGCTGAAGAGTGGCATCACCCATGGTTAAAGAGGTTGTTGACTGGATTTGCTCGAACATCTGACTTTAATGGCCCTAGGAAACCAACTGAAGCGCACCCTTTGATACAAGAGATTAATGCTGAATTACCGATTACACAACCTGCCCTTCAGCTCACATACAAGATCTTTGGGTCTTGTCCACCTATGCAACCATTTGACCCTGCAAAAATGTTGACTGTAAGCCCTCTTTCTCTTGAATACTCAGTTGATTTTAACCCTTTTTACATGCTGCATCAGCATTTCAGAATAGTAATAGTGGAAATATCTGCACGTGACACTGGTCTGACATACCAAATGGATTTCTGTTATGATATCTTGTCTTATTACAGGATTCCGGGAAGCTTCAAACGCTCGATATACTTCTAAAACGTCTGCGGGCACAAAATCATCGTGTTCTTCTTTTTGCACAAATGACAAAAATGCTGAACATCCTTGAGGTAAATCTAATGCATTTATTTTGGTAATCATGAGACAACTTTCGTTAAAGAATCCTTGGATTTTCTTGTGCAAGTAAATCCTTGTGATTGTAGATCTTTGAGACACGATGGATAATCCTCTTTGTGATTTACAAAACTATATGGATTTATCCTACACTTGAAATATGGGGGGTCTCTTGTGATGTGACTGAGCAGAAGATTGAGTTTAAATTCTCGAGAGTGGTTTCTTAGGCTGATATGATCACTGTTTGCAGGATTATATGAACTACAGGAAATACCGGTATCTGAGGCTTGATGGGTCATCCACAATAATGGATCGTCGTGATATGGTGAAAGATTTCCAGCACCGGTATGTGCTCTCGTGATTCTCTCTATCTCCCTCTCTCTACCCTCTACGTCTCCCTCTCTCTTGGACCCTGACTGAGCTTCCTGGCAATTATTTTCAGGAGTGATATCTTTGTGTTCTTGCTGAGCACAAGAGCTGGCGGGCTTGGAATTAACTTGACAGCTGCCGACACGGTCATATTTTATGAAAGTGACTGGAATCCTACTTTGGATTTACAGGCGATGGACAGGGCCCATCGTTTGGGACAAACTAAGGATGTTAGTCATCTCTCCCTTCTGAGTTTATTACGTTCTGCATAATACCTCTTATGGGTTCATCATGTGATTGTTTTTTATTCGATAGTAGTCATATAATACCATACTTTCATTGTTTTTTATTCGATATTAGTCATATAATACCATACTTTCTTCAATGCAAGAAAGTGATTGTTCTTTGAATGATTTTTCAGTGGCTTCGAGTTCAGATCTTTATTATACTCTCACTGATACATGTCATTTCATCGCTTAGGTGACTGTGTACCGCTTAATCTGTAAAGAGACGGTAGAGGAAAAGATTCTGCAGAGAGCGAGTCAGAAAAACACAGTCCAGCAGCTTGTGATGACAGGCGGTCACGTTCAAGGTGACCTCCTGGCTCCTGAGGACGTCGTCTCTTTATTGATTGATGATGCTCAACTGGAGCAAAAGATGAAAGAAGTTTCACAGCAGGTATTTCCCTTTCTTTCGAACTCATTGTATTCCTACTTGACGTGCTTGGAAAGGGATTGAAACGACTTTGGGTTTCTGGTACTGAACAGGCAAAAGATAGGCAGAAGAAGAAAAGCGGCACAAAGGGTATCAGAGTCGATGCAGACGGACTTGCATCTTTCGAGGATTTCGAGAATGCTGAACTACGGGACAATGACTATGAACCTCCGGATGTTGAAAAAGCAAAATCCAGCGGCAAAAAGGTAATAATCTCTCCTTTGGTTAATTTGGTTCGGTATTTGTAGAATTCTGCTCGCTCTCACCTTTGATTGTAAGATGGCTGGACTTTTCGTCTTCTAACATACGAATTCCAGAGTTCTTCATTTCATAGTAGGTTTGTAATTTGTATTTGTCCCCTTTGCAGAGGAAACCTGCTTCTGACAAGCAAACACAGCCGAAACCAAAAACTCAGAAGAGCTCCAAACAGGGGGAATCATCATCTTCACCAAACCCAACGTACGAAGTCGAGGAGCAGAGACCAAAGAGGGTGAAAAGGCCAACAAGGAGCGTGAATGAGGATATCGAGCCAGCATCCACAGCTACTCAACACCAGTACTATCAACATTAGAGATGCAGACGCATAAACGAGTTCCGTTGCTCGTAGCGTTGGTAGGGAAATTTGTATAGCTGTAATGTACAGATTATTTTGGTAGGAAATGAAGCTGTCAGCTTCTACTGTACGAGAAATATAGTTTAAATGTATAGTCAAGGATTACAGTTCCCAGTTACTGATTCTTTTTTTCCTTAAAATATAATTTTTTTTTTTTTCCCGAATTCTGAAGCCGTTACAATCAAGAGACGTTCCTAGAGGAATACGTGTGAGTGTAAAATAATAGAATCGAGACATTTTGGTTGTAATTTCGGCATGAAATTAATTGCTCTCCAATTCTGGGAATGATAATGGAGCAGCAAATATTAACATGGGACAGTCTATTCAATAACTACAACAACATGAGCAAATGGCCCCACACCATGGAAATGGTGAAACTTTCTCCAACTTGACGAAATCTGGGCTTCTGTATTGCCTTTCTTGAATCTAGAATGTAGTCTTGTGGATGCTATATCTATCGGTCGTCTCTGCAAGGGAAGTAGAACTCGAAAAGAGATGAAAATGGTGAGGCCTCGATGGAGTGAGAAAGGTGGAGCGAAGAAAGGGCCGTGGACACCGGAAGAAGATACCATTTTAATTTCATACATCAAAGAACATGGCCCCGGAAATTGGTGTTCAATTCCAGCAGCCACCGGTATATATACTACTCGATTTTAGCTGATCTTCGTTGCCATTTTGTTTACTTGTCTTAATACTATTTGATTGTACTTAATATAGGTTTATTGAGATGTGGCAAGAGTTGCAGGCTTCGGTGGACTAATTACCTTAAGCCGGGGATCAAGAGAGGGCATTTCACCCCACATGAAGTAGGGATGATCATCCATCTCCAAGCATCATTAGGCAACAAGTAAACTTTATAATCTTGTTAGCTTCTGATGCAGTTTGATTTTTTCGGGCGGATTATAGGTTCCGATTTTTTGTTCGTTTTGTTTTGCTTAGATGGACTGCAATAGCTACTTATCTGCCCCAAAGAACAGACAATGACATCAAGAATTTTTGGAACTCTCACTTGAAGAAGAAGATGAAGAAACTTCAATCTGCAGCTATGGCCCCTCAAAATGCCACTGTCCATGACTCGAAATGCTCTAACATATCCAGACCACTGCAGACTTGGACCAGTTCATCTCTGTCGTCTCCCGAGGGAAACGCAATAGCTACTAACTTTGATCATGATATAAATTGTGATGATTTTTGTCGCGATTCTGGGGAGTTCCCGACTTCATTTTGCGATGAACTGCCATCGGATCGAGGTCTGACGGATGGTTGTGGAACATTTGATCAAGAAATGGTCAGTTTTTTGAATGGTGGTGAGGAGGAGATTGTTGGGAATTCACCATTTTCAATTCTTGAAGATTGGCTGTTGGAAGAAATTGTTGCTGGCTAAGATGAAGAAAGCTGACATAAGTGAAAAGAAGAAATTGAAATACGTTTTTGAGACTTTGTAATAATGAATTTTAAAATACGTTTTTGGAGTATAATTTCGTTCAATGAGTATTATGAGTGTTGTACTTTCTCTGTTCCATCTCATTAATCTTACTAGGGTGTGACCAATATTCTAAATCGAAAGCATTTTCAATAGATCTTAGAGGTCAGAAGAGGACAATATATCGCTAGGCACTAATCGGACTTGGTGACGTGCTGAGACAAACTCGCGAGCTCCGGAAATCATCTAGATGCATTGAGGGAGATTGCCAGGCTTCCATTTCTTCCACTGGATCCAAGGTCTGCAGATTTCTCCTCTGATGGCTTCAACAACATACGAAGCCTGTGTTCCGGGCCTTCTCAAAGACTCCCACAATTGCTATGAGAGCAAAGGTTAAAGATCTCTCGGTTTATCTTCTTCTTCACTTGCTTCTGCAATCTTGGCTGTTCTTTGAATGGGGAAATTGTAATGAAATCAAACATGAAATTGAAACGAGCTTATGCTTAATGTGTACAGAAATTGTCAATACTTGTTATTATCTTGATTCAGATCTATACAGTGTGATGTTTTATCTGTTGATGTGAGCAACGAACGAATCCAGCTCACTCCGAGAAGTGCCGCCATGCTCCGCCGCGCCTCTGACTGCTGCGCCCAGCTCCTCCGCCCTCCGCCGTATCCCTCGCCCTTCTTCCGACGCCATCAGCTTCCTCACAACGTTCGCAATGCTCCCAGCTTTCACCACCTCCTTCCTCTCTCTCCACTCAAGAACTGCAACTCCCACTCTCAACACTTCGGTGATCAGTGCAGCGTTCCGCGGTTGGTCCGAGTGCATAGGCCACGCCGCCATTGGCACTCCGGTCGCCAAGCTCTCTACGCACGAGTTCCACCCGCAATGGCTCATGAATCCTCCTATCGCCGGATGAGCTAAGATCTGCAGCTGCGGCGCCCATTCTCTCTCTACCATCCCCACGCCTTCCACTCTCTCCTCGAATCCCTCCGGTAGCCGACACCGCCGGTTCTCGCCCTCGAACACGTCGCCTCTATCGGCATCTCGCAGCACCCACAGGAATTTCGCTCCGCTCTGTACCAACCCTGAAGCTAGCTCTGTAATCTCGTCGTCCGTCAATGAAACTGTGGTGCCGAACGCCACGTAGATCACGGAGTTCGGCTCGTGATTGTCGAGCCACTCTAGGGTTTTGTGGCGGCTCCGGGAGAGAGTATCCGGCGGCGGAAGAATCGGACCGATCGCCCAGCTCTTCCGGTTCCTTATCGCCGCCTCTCTCTCTAGAATCTCCAGGTACGGCGCCTCTATCGATCTGCAGGAGTTGTATAGATCTCCGGATCTGAATTTCAGCGGCTCCGATTGTGCAGCGGTGAGGTATCGAATCTCTTCCGGCACGTCGTCTTCTTCGAAAGAGGAAAGAGTTTCTCCCTCGCCGCCGGCGAAGTAGGAAGCCAGAGAATACGCAGAAATGCACCAAAGCGCGTACAATTCCACATTAGCAACTGAAGCAGCGTCCTGCACCGCCGCAGCCATCATCGAGTCGTGAACGACGACAACTCTCCTGAAATTTCCGGCGATCTCGCTGACGAACGCGGCGAGCGGCGAGCGGAGGCGCAGCGACGCCGTCCAAGCGGGCTGGAGCTGCAGGGGGAATTTGGTGGAGGAGTTGGGATCGGGAAGGGGAGAGGCGAAAGGAGGAGTAGGTAGGTCGTGGAAATGGATTCCGGCGATGTTTAAGCCATTGATGCGAGCTCGAGCTTGACGGTTGTGGATGGCGGCGGCGGCGTAGTAGACTGGAAGGCCGTAGGAGGAGAGGAGGGCGGAGACCTGAAGCAGCTGGTTGAGGTGGCCCTGGCCGGGAAACGGAACCGTGATCACTGCAACTTCGTGATGCTCCATGCATATAAGCTGTTCGATGATTTGCTTCTGAGGTTCTATGCAGTTCGAGTTCAAAGCTTATATAGGTATAATATTTACAAATACCTCCTATCCTTTCAATTTATATATTTTTTTTCAGCATTTGTTGCTAGCATTAAAAACTGGAAACTCAGACGCTTAAAAAATGCTTGCTAAGATATTTTAAAAGATCGGAGAAAATATCGGAGAAAATATTTAAAAAATTAGACTCTATCTAATCTACTCAGCAGCCGTTTTTGACTTTTCCACTTCAGTTTAATTTTACAGAGTGTATGTATTTGGCCATGCAATAGGGATTAATGCCGGAAATAAAAGAAGTTTCGAACTTTAGTTCCTCCATAGCCTGATCTTAACGACTCCCTCCGTCTCGCGATTATTGAGCCCTTTCTTTTCGGCACGAGAATTTAGATGATACGGGCCAAGATGGTGATGAGACAGACGTGAGCGATGAGGAGTCGGAGGATGGGGAGGATGGGCCTCTCGAGTTCGATACGAACGAAGAGCTGGACGATGAGGCAGTCCGCGAAGGTGGAGGGAGGCCTAGGCGCGAGCGTAAGGAACCCGTGAGGTTCCGTGATTTTATTAAATAATCGGGCTTGGCCCATATTTTTGTATTTATCGAGTCGGGCTTATTAATGCTCCTTTTCGGGTTTTCTTATTGGTTCTTTCCCGGATCGTAAGTGTCGAACCAATCAGGGTCCTAGTTATAAATAGTGGGATTAGGGTTGTTATACGCATGAATGAAGAAGAACCCTATTTTCCTTTCACGTTGTTTATTTTATTCTCGCAAGTTCCACGACGTGATCGACGGGGAAAGCCCGCGACTGTCGAAATCGTGTTTTCTCGAGTGCTCTATCGAATCGTTCTTTGATAAGGGAGGCGAGACCTTATCAACTGGTGCTTTCATCGATCCTCTTCCTTCCGTCTCGCGATGAACCCTAACCCTCATCGGGTGTTTCCTCCCCATTCGAGGGCGCCACCGACGTCCAACACGGTGGTCTCATCTGCGTATACTCAGCCACCACACTCAGCGCCGCCGTTGACTCCCCAGGTTCCGGTGGAGACTCTCATCTCCGTTCTGCAGCGGCTCGAGGCGAAGCTCGATGCCTCCGACCACCGCACGCCGCTGCCATCATCTCGTCCGCTCCCGGAGCCGCCGTCTGAGATGCAGGGGTCCGGTTGGGCGCCACCGTGGCCATCGGGGTGCTTCCAAACACCATCGACGGCAGTTACGATTCCGGCGACACACCCGGTCACGATGGCTTGGACGCCGCAAGAGGAGAGTCGGCGGGGATTCTCCGGGCAGCACAGCGGGTACGATAATCGCTCTCACGAGCCACAGGGACCCACGGCTTGGGATTCGACGAGAGAGCAGTCCAACCGCGCCATCATCCCCACTCACACAGCGTGGGATCGTCCGGTGGTGCGTAGTGGGGAGAATTCGGTCCCTCGTTCGTCATGGGAACCGAGTCAGCCGCGGGGGGGCCCCTCCCACACCTCGTCCGAGCCATCCTGCTATATGCGTTTGGATCCTCCGATGTTTGATGGCTCGGACGCGCAATCATGGGTAACGAGAGTTCAATACTATTTCGATTACATTATGTTACCACTTGACCAACGCTTACATAGTGTTATTGTTTTGTTTTCGCCCCCGGCATCGGACTGGATTTTTGCTTATCGGGAGACCAACCCTCATGTCTCGTGGCCTCAATTCTTGGACGATGTGCGCCGTCGCTTCGATCCCAACTACTATGTGAACTATATCGAGGTGTTATCCAAGCTTACTCAGACGGGAGCGTTGTTGGATTATAACAACGAGTTCGAGAGGTTAATGAATCGCACACACGGCCTCACTGAATCAGCGCTCATTCCGATGTATATTGGCGGTCTTCGGCAACCTATTCGTGGCCAAGTTCGCTTGCAGCATCCGCGTTCTGTGGCTGCAGCCATGTCACTTGCTTCCGAGTTCGATAGTATGGGGGAGCGAGGAAATCAGACGGGGAATACGGGGTCTCGACGGCCGTGGACGGTTCGGGACTCTCGGGGATCGACGTCGGGAACGGTCCCTACAGCCCCGACCTCGGAGGCTTCAAAATCGGCAGCAGCTGTGGGCACCGGGAACCGCCCTCGCGAGTTATCCAAGCTGCCTATTATTCGTCTAACATCAGCGGAGAGGACGGAGCGGAGTCGGCAGGGGCTGTGCTGGTATTGTCCGAAAAAGTGGAGCGCCGGTCATGCTTGCAAGAAGCCGGTGTTGGCGTTTATGGGAACTGATGAGGCTCTTACGGAGTTGGAGACAGCGGAGGCCGAAACCACGGAGTCGGAGGTAGTGGCGGAGGACCTTTCGCATTTATTGAGCATTGACGGCTGCTCCCGATCACCCTCGATCGAATTCCAAGGGGCGCTGGGTGCGAGGGATGTATCTATATTGGTGGACACCGGGGGTACGCACAATTTTGTGCACCCTCGGATTGCGGAGCGATGCCAACTTCCGTTGACGCCGATTACTCCCTTTCGTGTTTATATGGGAAATGGCCAAGCTTTGTCGTGCTCTTACAAATGTGAGCGGGCTGAGATTCGGATTCAAGGGAATGGTTTTCACGTCGAGTTATTTGTGCTTCGTTTACACTGGCCCGATTTGATTTTGGGAATGGATTGGCTTCATTCGCTTCGGCGTGTTACGAGTGATTACGAGAAGGGTACTTTTGAGTTCGAAGATGATGGCCGCCGGATTTGTTTGGATGTTACACCCCGTCTACCTCGGCAAGTGTCTGCGAGGGTTTTCTCGTCTCTCATAACCAACCTTGAGAGCGCTTCTTTGTTCGAAATTCTGCCATTAGAGAAGGCCGAGCCGGCTGCCGGGGCCGAGGAGTCGAGCGCGGCGTTGCAATTTCCGCCGGGGATAACGGAGGAGGAGCGCATGCATGATCTTGGAAGAGCATGGGGAGGTTTTCTCGGTCCCTTCGGGTTTGCCTCCCACACGCCGGTTTGACCATCGAATTCATCTTCTTCCGAACACCAAACCGGTGAACGTCCGCCCGTATAGGTACCCGTATTTTCAGAAAACCGAGATTGAGAGACAGGTTAAAGAGATGTTGGAAACAGGTATCATCAGACGGAGCAACAGTGCTTTCTCATCTCCGGTTCTCCTAATTCGCAAGAAGGACGGCTCTTACCGGTTTTGTATTGATTACCGTGCCTTGAACGGGGTGACGGTCCCGGATCATTTCCCTATCCCCACCACGGATGAGTTGTTTGACGAGTTAGGCGACGCTCGGGTGTTCACTAAGTTAGATCTGAGGTCGGGAAATCATCAAATCCGAATGCACGAGGGGGATGTTTACAAAACAGCGTTCCGAACGCACGATGGCCATTTTGAGTTCTTAGTGATGCCTTTTGGCCTCACGAACGCTCCATCGACTTTCCGAGCGGCGATGAATGAAATCTTTCGGCCATTGTTACGTAAGTTTGTGATCGTGTTCTTCGACGACATTCTTATATATAGCCCGTCGCTTGAGAGCCATGCTGAACACCTCGGGGAAGTTCTCACGATTCTGCGTGCCCACCAGTTCTTCATTAAGTTTTCCAAGTGCTCTTTTTGTTGCTCGACCGTGGATTACTTGGGTCACATCATTTCGGAGGGCAATCTGAAAGCTGACCCATCCAAAATAGAGGCGATGGTGGCATGGCTGACTCCCAAGACAGTGAAGCAGTTACGGGGATTTCTGGGTCTCACAGGCTATTATCGTCGCTTCATCTCGAAGTATGCATCAGTGGCGTCCCCGTTGACAGAGTTACTGAAGAAGGACGCGTTTGAGTGGTCCCCAGAAGCGGCTGAGAGTTTCGCAGCTTTGAAGGAGGCCATGACGTCGGCACCGGTTCTCAAGCTCCCGGATTTCTCGAAAATATTTGTAGTTGAGACCGATGCCTCGGGATTCGGTATTGGGGCGGTGCTCTTGCAGGACAATCATCCCTTGGCTTTCTTCAGTAAAAAGCTGGGTCCGCGACGTCGAGTTTCGTCAACATATCACAAGGAGTTGTACGCTATCGTTGAGGCCGTCCAGAAGTGGAGACAGTATCTGTTGGGGCGTGAATTTATTATTCGCACGGATCAGAAGAGTTTGAAGGAATTACTTCAACAGGTTATTCAGACGCCCGATCAGCAATTGTACGCGAGGAAATTGATGGGATACAAATTCCGGATCGAGTATAAACCTGGAGCGTCAAACAAGGTGGCAGACGCACTTTCTCGTTGTGAGGAGGATACTAATGAAGCCGCGACCAATGCGACTCTTTTTTTGGAGTGGCCCAACCCATCCCCGACATTCTGGAGTTACTTAGGGTGGATGTCAAAACTTTACCGGAGTTTAAAGAGCTGCGTCAGGCTTTAGTGGCGAGCTCGGCGCCCCGGGGTTATCGGTTGCATGACGGACTGCTTTATCGCGACCATCGTTTAGTGGTGTCACCTTCTTCGGAGACAAAAACGGCAATATTATATGAACATCACTCCACGCCATCAGCCGGGCATCCAGGAGTGGAGAGAACATTCCGTCGCCTTGCTTCTTCATTCTATTGGCCGAACATGCGTCGTGATGTAAAGCAATTCGTGGCTGGTTGTTTCGAGTGCCAAACGACAAAGTATTCCACCCAAAAGCCGGGAGGGCTTCTACAGCCGTTACCTATTCCTTATCAAGTGTGGGAGCACGTCTCTATGGACTTCATTACCGGCTTACCGCAGTCTCGGGGTTATACAGCAATCATGGTGGTGGTAGACCGCCTTTCGAAGTATGCTCACTTCGCGCCTCTCCCGACACGATTTGACGCTTGGAGAGTAGCTAATGCCTTTGTGGACACGGTGGTGAAACACCATGGCTTTCCGGCTTCATTAGTTTCGGATAGCGATTCGGTGTTCCTTAACGAGGTATGGGAACACTTGTTAAAGCTGAGTGGAACGAAGCTTCACTTTACAACGGCATATCACCCGGAGTCCGATGGCCAGACTGAGGTGAAGAATCGGGGACTCGAACAGTATTTGCGAGCGTTTGTGGCCGATCAACCGGCTAAATGGTCGAATTTCTTGCCTTGGGCGGAGCTTGCTCTTAATTGTTTCCACCATGAAGGGTTGGGGACTTCCCCATTCCATGCATTATACGGTAGAGAACCACCTCCACTAGTAGCGCCGCGGCCTTCGGCGACGTGTCCGGCGGCGGTAGCCGAGGTGATTAAGAGTCGCGGGGAGTTGATTGTGTGGCTCCGCCGGAATCTGGAGCGTGCGCAGCAGCGCATGAGGGACACAGCCAATAAGCATCGCCGCGAGGTGAGTTTTAGCGTGGGAGATCGGGTCTTGTTGAAGCTCCAATTATACCGGCAGCATTCGGTTGCTAAACCGTTGTCAGTTAAGTTGGCTCGGAGGTATTACG
This sequence comes from Thymus mandschuricus, assembly GCA_029379335.1. NCBI lineage: Eukaryota > Viridiplantae > Streptophyta > Magnoliopsida > Lamiales > Lamiaceae > Thymus > Thymus mandschuricus. Next base: position 1,606,655 of record CM057081.1, on the reverse strand, counting down.
GGCCATTTGAAGTGGTGGAGAGGATTGGTGAGGTGGCCTATAGGCTGCGTCTGCCCGAGGAGAGTCGGATTCACGACGTTTTTCACGTCAGTTTATTGCAGCCTTATGTGGATGGAATGGCGGTGCAACCGGCGGCGTTTCCAACGTTCTTTGCCCGAGGAAAGGCCGTGGCACGGCCTGTGAAGCTGCTGGACCGCCGAACTGTGCAGCGAGAAGGTGAGATGGTGGATGAATGTTTGCTACAGTGGGAAGATGATGGAGGAGCGGTGCCGACTTGGGAGCCGCTAGAGGTGGTGCAGCGTTGCTTCCCGGCTCTACTCCTTGAGGACAAGGAGGTTATTAAGGGTGGGGGAGTTGATACGGGCCAAGATGGTGATGAGACAGACGTGAGCGATGAGGAGTCGGAGGATGGGGAGGATGGGCCTCTCGAGTTCGATACGAACGAAGAGCTGGACGATGAGGCAGTCCGCGAAGGTGGAGGGAGGCCTAGGCGCGAGCGTAAGGAACCCGTGAGGTTCCGTGATTTTATTAAATAATCGGGCTTGGCCCATATTTTTGTATTTATCGAGTCGGGCTTATTAATGCTCCTTTTCGGGTTTTCTTATTGGTTCTTTCCCGGATCGTAAGTGTCGAACCAATCAGGGTCCTAGTTATAAATAGTGGGATTAGGGTTGTTATACGCATGAATGAAGAAGAACCCTATTTTCCTTTCACGTTGTTTATTTTATTCTCGCAAGTTCCACGACGTGATCGACGGGGAAAGCCCGCGACTGTCGAAATCGTGTTTTCTCGAGTGCTCTATCGAATCGTTCTTTGATAAGGGAGGCGAGACCTTATCATTAGACGAGAGTGTTTAGTGTTTTAAGTGTATTGTTTAGGGATGAAATGTGGTTTAGGGATTTAACATTATTTATATACCTCAATAAATTTCTAAAAAATATTGTTCCGATTTTAATTAAATTTTTTAGCTTAATTAATTTTTTTTGTGCTTAATTAAATTTAATGATATAATTTAAAAAAAAATGTATTCATCAATTTAATCTTGCGATTTCAATATATCAAACACAAAGATTGTGCCAATTCTTGAAAAAAAAAAAAGAAGAACATTCACATTAAAAACCAAAATTGCAACCGAGAAGAACAATCCATTATCCACTAATTAGAGAGGGAAAATAACCTCAAATTTTAGGCGCCACATTCAAATCTCAAAAAGTACACTACTCTACTTAGTAGTCCTATCTCCACACCATTCTTTACAACCAAAAAAAAGAAGAGGAACATTGGTGCCGAGAAGGAGAAGAAGGTGGAAAGGGGAAGAACAGAATCTGCAGCAGCTTCGCCATGGTGCCGAGACCAAAAAATCTCACCGAATCGGAGAGGAATGTGGTTGTGCAGTTTATTCTTCAAGGATCTTCTGGTGGAAAGCCCATGAGAGGAAGACTTGTTGAAGCTCGAACAACATTTGCAATATCAAAATCCAATGCGGCGGAAATCGAATCTGCTCCGGCGACAGATTCAATTGCGGGCGGAGCTCCCCATATCTCCCAGGAAGAATGGGTAGAGAAATCAGAGGAGGACGGGGTGGGGGGCTACGCACAACGAGGACACCGGCGGCTACGCACAGCTCCACCGCCGAGGGCCACCCCGCGGCCTGCGAGCCCGCCGCGGCGGCGATTCTTTGCGGGGGGGGGGGGGGGGGGGGGGGGGGAGGGGGGGTGGGGGGGGGCTTTTTTATACATAAAGATAATGCATATATGATCAGATGCATATGTAGTCGGGTTGATACCCAAGCCGACGGTGGAGAGGGGGATCTGTGAGATGAGGGATTCATTGTGAGATTCACAGATCGAAGATGAACATCGAATGAATTGTGAGGCTAGGGTTTTCAATTCATACCCTCAATTGTGGTTGAGGGAATAAATGATGGTGGTTGTAAATTGTTGCTGCATGGATTGCGTGAATATATTATTTATGGCATGTTTACGTATGCAAATATAGATTCGATTGGTGTAGTGTGGAGATCGTATGGTATAAGGATTCCTCCCTTATTATTTATTCACACGCCTTATGGAAAAGATATGCACGAAGATTTGATAAACCCTACTAAGGATATCTTTGGAGATATTCCTTAATTATCTATTAGAGTTTGCATGAAGGATATATATATGTGTGAAGACATATCGGAGCGGCTGCGTACATCGGATATTATTGAGAGTGTTTCATCTTCGTGTATTTTGAGAGTTTGAGTATTTTCTTTCATTCATCAATTATTGGGGTAGTTTGATTATTGGTGAGTGATTGTATTACCTTGAACGATTTCACGTTCAAGGTTGGGCATAACTTTTCGATTCTGTGAAAAGTATTTCGGGTAGACTAGTGAGAGTTTACCGAGGATTCATTGGTGAGGAGTAGAGTCGGGTGAGGAGAGAACGTTTAGTGTTGCTGACGTTCACGAGTCTTGTATCTCTTATACTCATCATAGTGAATTGTTTCTTGGAATAGCTTCCCCCAGACGTAGGTGTGTTTATCACCGAACTGGGTTACTAACTTGTGTTCTCAACTGTGTTACTTTCTGTGTTACGTGTTGAGTTACATTTTACCTACCAAAGTAGGGATTATACTATTTTCATAAATGATGGTGGTTGTGATCGAGCAACTGAATGGGTGTGTTTTGTTTCTTGTTTTGATTTGCAATTTTTATTTTTTTTTAATATATATAAAAGGATTTTTAAAGAAAATACTAATTGCAATAAGGGGATACTAATTGCACCATTAGTATGTTAATTATTTCCCTAAAAGGAAAGGGCACAGAAATCGCGAGACGTCCCAATAAGGAAAGAGGCTCAGAAATCGCGAGATGGAGGGAGTACAAAGTTTATACATTATCAAGAATTCAATTCTTGATAAGCAAACCTAATTTTGCAAGGCTCACAAAGTAAACATTCAACACCCCATGCAATCTAGTGTTTCTTGTGGAGGTTGAAGACCGCAAGCACCACTAGCAAGAAGAAGGCTATCGAGGCGGCGCCCGAGAGGCCCAGGGCCGCGGCCGTTCGGTGGCAGAATTTGTCGAACACGTTGCATACTTTCTTCCACTGCACGTGCGAGTTCCCCTGGAAGCCCATGAGGCCGATGGCTCCGGCTGCCCCGACGGCGGAGAAGAGGAGGGCCACCATTATTAGGTCAAAGAAGATGATCAATGTAGTGATCCCCTTCTTACCTTTCCCATTTGCTAGGGTTGGGATTAGTGAGATTGCTGCATGGGCACATGCTATGGCGTTTGCTACCACAAAGAACCTGAAACAAGAAAATTTTTGGTGAATAATTGGTCATGTTTTATACTACCAAGAGAAACGATATGTGCAGAACGCGTTAAGTATACTCACAGTGAATAAGAAAGTATTTCTCACTGACTTTACCCATAATTAATTTTAAATGGATTTGTATGTTGGAATTTAGGTAATTCCATGAATAGAGTGAAAGAATTTTGATTGTACTTTCACAATAATAATATGATGCAAACCAATGTTTTAAAAACCGGACCGGACCGGCCGGTTCGACCGGTTCGACCGGGAACCGGACCTGGACCGGTCCGGTTTGGACCCTAAAACCGGCAGTCTTGAAAAACCGCCATCAAACCGCCAAAACCGCCCAGAACCGCTTTGAACCGGGATGAACCGGGAACCGGGCCGGTTTTCAGAGAACCGGACGGTTCTCTCTCTTACCCAAAAAAAATATACATTTTGTGTCCAAAGAGAATTGAACCCATGACCTACAAGGTGAAAGACTAGAATTCCACCATCTACACTACAATAACTACTTGTATACATAATACAAATTTAGTTTTATTTAACAATCGACTACATAGAAGTATATTTATTATATAAATGTCTATTTTATCTCTCTCTTTCTGATTCCCAACTAATTTTCAAGAAAACGACATATTAACGTAATGTGAATTATTCACATTTTATGATAATAAAGATAATTTCACATTTTATTAATCTTCATATAGCTACTAAGAATAAAAATTAAGTATAACCAATAAATTTTTATTGAAAAAATACTTTTAAAACATGATATTTAAATTATATTAAGAATAAATTAATTTTTTTTAGCTTTAATATATTTTTTACCTTATAAGTTATAAATTTATTCATATTTTTATATATATCATGTATTTATTTATTATTAATATTATTTAATATTAATTTAATTATATAACGGTTCAACCATGGTTTAACCGGTTCAACCAATTGAACCATGACCCGAAAGCTTCACCGGTTCGACGTCCGGTTCGGTTTTTAAAACATTGATGCAAACATGTACTCCCTCCACTTCTTCTCATTTAGTCCGTTTTATTATTTTATACTATTTATATATCTAATAAATGAGTCAAATGGAAAGAATCGAAGGGAGTAGTAATATGCTATTTGAACAATTCGAAATTCTTGAAATTGTTTTGAGCCTTAAAATTCCGACTGCGAACTAAATTTAGGTCTTGCACGCGACAATAACTTTATTGTCACGTTATGTGGAAAATTAACGAGTGGTCGAAACTCTTTCTCTCAGTCTCTCTCTCTCTCATATTTTCAGGGTATATGATTAATAATTTGAAATTTTGAATATTTTCGAGATATTTTCGAATATTAAAATAAAATAGGAGTAAATATAGTCAAGGCTCATCTTATCTAAACTTGAATGTGATGGTTGCTTTGCGGCACAACCAACACAATTAATTATAGTCTTTCAAGAAAGAAAGGGGAAATAGGTTAAAATACCCACATGAGAATTGTAAAGATAAATAATAGACACTTAGATAAAAAAGATAAAAAATACCCAAAAAAAATACCCTAATTCACGAATTTGAGGTCGTGAATTTACTCAAAAAAATGACTGAATTCACGAATTCACAAGTTGAGGTCGTGAATTCACTCACATAAAATGAGGTCGTGAATTCACTCAAAAAAATGCCTGAATTCACGAATTCATAAATTTGAGGTCGTGAATTCACTAAAAAAAATGTCTGAATTCACGAATTCATGAATTTGTGATTGTGAATTTGCTCAAAAAAATGCCTAAAATCACGAATTCTCAAATTCAATTCGTGAATTCACTCACATTAAAGTATTAAATCACGAATTCACTAATTGAACTCGTAAATTCATGAATTCTAACTATAAATTGCATTTTATTATACTGTATTTGTCTACAATTATAATTGTAATGATTTAATTTAATTTTATAATTTATTTCGGGTTCACTAATTCCGCTTAGGGTTTATAATTATTTTTAACATGTAGTTTCGTTTTTATTAATTAGATTATGTTCGATAAATCTAAAATTAAGATATATAATTATTAAAAAATTTATTTTTATTTTAAAATGTTTAATATTATATATTTGGGGTGGGGTGGGGTGGGAGGGGGGTGGGGGGGTTGGGGGTGCGGGCGTGTTATTGGGTTGGGTGGTGAGGGATGCGTGCGTGCGTGTTTAGGGAGTGGGGGTGGATTAGGTGCGTGTATGTTTAGGGAGATTTATTTATGTTAATGTTTCATTAAGGGTAGTAATGTACTTTTACTTAAAAAGTGGGTATTTTTTATCTTTTTTATTCAAGTGGCTAGTTTTTTATTTCACTAAATGAAAGTGGGTATTATCTCACTTGCCCCTTCTGGAAATTTGTTGCAAGATTGCAATAGTAATAAAAATCAAATTAAAAATTAAATCTGTATATAAATGAAATATTAATTAATCAGTAGTAATACCTAACTAACTAATTAATGAATAATTATGTTAATAAATAGTGTTTTAACTAATCCATTACTCCATTAGTAAAAAAAATAATTAGCTTTTGATACAATCTACTAATCCGAAACTATAACCAAAATTTTCCATTCATTTCTTCTTCTCTAGCTAGCTCCATAGTAGTATGTGGGAGCTCCCATAATTAAATCTCTTTATACTAATTAGTTCAAAATATCTATAACAGTTGATCATAACTCACTTTAAAAACCACAATTAAATAGGGGTGGGAATTCGGTTCAAAATTTTCGGTTATAACCGAAGCGGACCGGTAACCGATCGGTTATCGGTTAACCGATAACCGAAAATCGATTATCGGTTCGGTTATCGGTTATATGTTTTCAAGAATTTCGGTTATCGGTTATAACCGATAACCGATCGGTTATAACCGATAACCGATATTTAATTAAATTATTTTAAAATTATTAATTTTATAATTTTTTAATTTCCTAATTTAATTATAATTCTAAAATTTTAATTTCCTAATTTCTAATCCATTTGTCCGGCTCGCTCGCATCGCATTTCCTAATTACAATCTTCAATGATTAGCACATTTATATTCGTATTTTTTATAATTAGTGTATGTTGAGTGAGTAGAAAGATGTATTGGATATATCTTCAATATTTAAGAGACAAAATTCCTTTCTCTAAACTACAATCTACAATTTTAATTTTTAAGAAAATTGTAGCACAAGAACCGATTTTGCTTATCGTAAGTATTAAATACCGCAAAAAATATAAATTATACAGAATATTTAAAAATTAAATGAAAATCGGTTATTTTCGGTTAACCGCTAACCGAACCGCAAAAAGGAGTTCGGTTAGCGGTTAACCGAACTTGAGTTCGGTTCGGTTATCGGTTAGTGGTTTAGGGTGTTTTTCGGTTCGGTTAACCGAACTTGTCGGTTCGGTTAACCGAACCGACCCGAATTCCCACCCCTACAATTAAACAATAAACCGTGAAAAGTTGTGCGTGAATTGATCTAGCAGTATTAACGTTAACGTTTTAGACCAAAGATCTCAGGTTCGAGTTAGACCATTAAATGGTTATTCCAATTATTTCCTAATATTGATCCCATATAGTATAAAATTAGTAAATAATTAAGCATGCATGAGATAATAGTATAAATAAGTGTGAACTTACACAAAGGCCGACAAGTAGTGCCATTTGGCGGTGGCCGGAACGTTGATCGGCGGCAGGGTGGCGACGAGCTGCACCGGCACCATCTTGGTCTCCTTACTGACGCCGAGGATGACGGCGGCGGCGAGGCAGAGGGCCAAGGCCAAGAACCTCAAAACGACGTCGCAGCCCCTCATGCTTCTCTTGTTAGCCACCGCCACGTCCCTCTCTCTCACGCCTCCCTCACTTATGCCTCCATGGCCAACGTTGCTCATGTTCTGACCATCCATCTCTATTTAAATCTTCTTCTTCTTCTTGTTTTCCTTTCACCTTCTTTATGGAGGGGACAGAATGCAGAGAGAGAGAGAGAGAGAATTGATGTGAGAGGAGCGAGAAGAATTAATGTGAGGTTTTATAGAAGACGAGAAATGCTATAGCTAATGTGAATCAAGACTCCACTTTTGTTTGTGCTGGTATGTGGGGGTGAAAACGGATCGGATATTTCCCGACCGATCCAGATCCGAATCCGGTAGGTATCGAATTCGGTATGAAAAATTGGTATCCGGACGGATTCGGATTCGAATACGGATAGTTAAGTTCGGATATCGGATCGGATTCGGATTACATACTATCCGACCGTATCCGAGTTTTACCATATTTTATCGGATATTATCCGGATAACAGCTTCGGATATCCGGATATTTTAATAAATTTTATTTTATATTTTTTTAATTTTATCTACCCCGACCCACTTTCAATCTAGATTCTTTTAAATTAAATTGGACCATTATTTCAATTAAACTAATCATTAATCAATTCCAATGTAGGAATTAAATTCAATTAATTCTAGAATCCAGGAATCATAAATCACATAAATACAATCCTAGATTCATGTATCTCTATGACGATAATCTGAGAAACTGAAGCGGAAGCACTAACCTGAAGTAGCCATAATCGAACTTGAAGATTGAAGATTGGTTTTGGCCTTCCAAGAATACGGCAGTCTCTTCTGATGCGTATGTTCTTGACGGGGAAAGAAAACGCAGAGAACTTTTTTTTTTTTTAACCGTTTCTTGGGGACCAGACCATTTATATAAAATATAATCACTTTTATATTTATTATTTGGCCCCTCATCAAATAATAAATAACACTTGTGGCATATACATATTATAATAATAATTTCTACATTAAATATATATTTTGCCCACCATTAATTATTAAATTAATCTAACAATCTCCCACTTGGGCAATAATATATATTTCCTGATAAATGTAGAACTTTATGAGCTCTGAACTTAATATTACATAATATGTATATCTGAACAATCTCGTCCATCAACTATATCTGTATAGGATCAAAGCAGCTTTTGTCATAGTAATCATGACTAAACTCATCAATGGTCACATACACAAACATAATCAAATGACATAGATCATGGTTGTACGAAAATCAGATACAATATCTATTTTCGACTGGTCCTCTTTAAACCAAAGTGAGGTCACATAATAGAGTACATACTAAATACTTTATTTCTGATCAGAAAATAACTAAATACATAAGTGTCTGGAATATCCATAAGCCAATAAGCCAATAAAATACAAACTCCCACTAAACCATGATATCATCAAGTGATACAACACCCATACGAGCAACATGCTCATGAAAGACCTTGGGTGGTAAACCTTTAGTGAATGGATCCGCTATCATGGAGTTTGTCCCAATGTGCTCTATAGATATTTGCTTATTTTGCACTCTTTCTTTTACGGAAAGGAACTTTATGTCTATGTGCTTCGACTTAGACGAGCTCCTATTGTTGTTGGAATATAGTACTGCCGACTTATTGTCACAAAATATTTTGAGTGGTCTTTCTACATTCTCCAAAATCCGCAGCCCCGTGATAAAATTCCGCAACCATATTCCGTGGTTTGATGCCTCATAGCATGCTACAAACTCTGCTGCCATAGTTGAAGTAACTACAAGTGTCTGTTTGACACTTTTCCAACATATAGCTCCTCCAGCTAACAGATAAACATAACCAGATGTAGACTTTCTGCTATCTTGACACCCAGCAAAATCAGAATCCGAATATCCAACGACCTCCAAATGATCTGATTTCCTGTAAGTGAGCATGTATTCTTTTGTTCTCTGTAGATACCTCAAAACCCTTTTGGCTGCTATCCAATGGTTCATACCAGGGTTACTTAAATATCTACCTAACATCCCAACAATGTACGCAATATCTGGACGTGTACATACTTGAGCATACATTAGACTCCCGACAACCGAAGCATAAGGAATCTTTTGCATTTCCTGAATTTCAAGGTCACTTTTCGGGCATTGTTTGAGACTAAACTTGTCTCCTTTAGCGACTGGGGTATCACCTGGTCTACAATCTTGCATGCCAAACCTTTTGAGCACTTTATCGATATAACTCTTTTGTGATAATCCAAGAATACCTCGAGATCTGTCTCGATGTATTTGAATTCCTAATACAAAAGAGGCGTCACCAAGATCTTTCATCTCAAAATGCTTTGATAGAAATCTCTTGGTTTCGTACAATAAGCCCGTATCATTAGAAGCAAGCAAGATGTCATCCACATATAGAACCAGAAATATGAACTTACTCCCACTGAACTTGTGATACACACAATCATCTACTAGATTCATCTCAAAACCAAATGAGACAATAACTTGATGAAATATGTGGTACCATTGACGAGAAGCTTGTTTGAGCCCATAGATGGATTTCTTTAATTTGCAAACCATATTCTTTGAGTCTTTTGACTCAAAGTTTTCTGGTTGCACCATATATATTGTTTCTTCAATGTATCCATTTAGAAACGCAGTCTTAACATCCATCTGATGTAACTCTAGATCAAAATGAGCGACAAGTGCCATGATTATTCTAAAAGAGTCTTTCGATGAAACCGGAGAGAAAGTCTCTGAATAATCAATACCTTCCTTTTGAGTATAACCTTTAGCTACAAGACGTGCCTTATACCTCTCCACATTACCATTTGCATCCCTCTTGGTTTTAAAAATCCATTTACAACCAATTGGTTTTGCACCTTCGGGTAAAGGGACAAGTTCCCAAACTTTATTGTCTTGCATAGACTTATACTCGTCATGCATAGCATCGATCCAATTTTGAGAGTTCGGACTTTTCATGGCTTGATGAAAGTTGATTGGATCATCTTCCATCATTCCATTATCATCCTCATGTTCATGAAGAAATACAAAGTATTCATCCGAAATAGCATTTCTTCGCTCTCTCATGGATCTTCTTAGTGGCACTTGATTTTGAGGTTGTTGAATTTGTTCTTCAAGAATAGGAAGATCAACATTATCTTGTTGAGGTTCTGGATTCACTTCTTGAGCAATGTTAGGTGTGAGAACCTGAACATCGTCAAAAGCGATAGTAGGAATTGAAGTCGAACTTGATTCCTCCTCAAAAGTAATGTCTCTTACTTTATTTCTCCCCCCAAATTCAACATCCTCAAAAAATACGGCAGTTCCCGTCTCAAAAATACTACGAGTTGTGGGATCATAAAACTTATAGCCCCTAGATCGCTCAGAGTAACCAATAAAGTAGCTGCTCACAGTTTTGGAGTCCAATTTCTTTTCATGTGGCCTATAAGGCTTTGCCTCAGCTGGACATCCCCAAATGTGAAAGTGCTTAAGACTAGGCTTTCGACCAGTCCAAAGCTCATAAGGTGTTTTTGCTGCTGCTTTAGTTGGTACTCTATTGAGAATGTAAGCTGCCGTCTTTAATGCTTCTCCCCAGAGAGACTCAGGTAAGGTAGAATGAGCAATCATACTACATACCATATCCTTAAGAGTCCTATTTCGTCTTTCAGATACACCATTCATGCTAGGTGATCCCGGCATAGTGTACTGTGGGACAATACCACATTCCTCTAGGAATTTAGCAAATGGACCTGGACGTTGTTCACCTGAGCCGTCATATCTACCGTAGTATTCACCACCACGATCAGATCTGACGTTCTTAATCCTTTTGTTGAGTTGATTCTCAACTTCAGCTTTAAAAGCTTTGAACACTTCCAAAGATTGAGATTTCTCATGAATGAGATAAAGGTAACCATAACGTGAATAGTCGTCTATGAATGTGATGAAATATCGTTGACCATTCCAAGATGCCGTAGGGAATGGCCCACAAATATCAGTGTGAATCAATTCTAAGACGTCTGAAGTTCTATTGGCACCTAATCTCTTTGTTTTGGTCTGTTTTCCCTTGATGCAATCAACACAGATATCAAAATCTGTAAAGTCAAGAGAATCAAGAATGCCATCAGACACAAGACGCTCAACTCTACCTTTTGAGATATGACCCAAGCGTTTATGCCATAATGACGCCGAATTTTCTTTATCTAATTTTCGCTTAGTACCACGTGATTCCACATGCAAGGTTTCATTATAAGATGCAATTGTTTCCAATAAATAAAGGTTGTCATATGCATTAAGATAACCAGTTCCCACAACATTTGAATCCAAAGACAAAGTAAACTGATTGTTTCCAAATGAACAACAATATCCGAATTTGTCCAACAAACAAGCAGAAACTAGATTCCGTCTAAAGGACGGTACAACATAAGTGTCTTTCAAATCCAAATAGAAACCAGATCCTAATAACAACCTAAAATGCCCAATTGCTTCCACTTCTACCGACTTTCCATCGCCCACGAAGATGTATCTTTCACCATCACTTGGCTTTCGGTAGCTCAGGCAACCCTGCATAGAAATACTTATGTGAGTAGTAGCACCGGAATCTATCCACCAAGTATTTCTGGGTACTGAAGCTAAATTAACTTCAGAACAGACCAAAGTATGAATAGTACCTTTCTTTGCACGCCAAGCGCGATATTTGGCACATTCTTTCTTTACATGATCCGGGTTGTGACAAAAGAAACAACCACTCTTATCCTGATGTGGTTTCTTTTGAGCCGGACCCTTAGCAGCTTCATTCACAAACTTTCTTTTCTTGCCCTTGTCTTTAGAGGTACTAGCCAAGTGAGCACTTTCTGTTCTCTCATGCTTCAACCTTTCTTCCTCTTGAACACAATGAGAAATGAGCTCATTAAGAGACCACTTCTCCTTTTGACAGTTGTAACTAATTTTAAATTGGTTAAACTGTGGAGGAAGCGAAACCAACACCATAAGAACGAGCAAATCCTCAGAAAGCTCGATCTTTAGTGCCTTAAGCTTTGAAGCAATATGGAACATCTCCATAATGTACTCCCTTACGTTTCCTTGACCCTTATACTTCATTGACATCAAAGAAGACAGAAGTGATGTCATTTCAACCTTATCGTTTTTAGCAAAACGTTTCTCAAGTTCGTCAAGGAAACCTTTAGCCTTAGTTATTTCCTCAGAATCAGGACCTCTAAAGGCATCCGGAATGCTGTGCTTCATGATCATTAGACTCATGCGATTCGAACGATCCCACCTCTCAAATTCCCTTTTGGTATCAGGGGTGCTTTCCGCAGTGAGAGGTGCAGGTTGTTCTACTCTAAATGCAAGGTCTAGATCCATACAACCAAGCACTATCATTAAGTGCCTTTTCCATTCCTTGAAATGCGTCCCATTGAGCATGGGAACCGAATTGATGTTAGAAGATATAGTGGCAGCAGAAGAAGAACTTGCTGAAGTAGAACAAAAGAAGTAAAACAAACTCACATTAATATCCATAATCAAACAATAAATTCAAAAGAATGGCTAAACCCATCTCAAGATACCAAACACAACATTAATATTATATCTTTGGATAGTAATACTAATTGTAAACGGTACTCTTGGCGTAGTGATCAAATATTGACAATAAATGATGTCAAACAATAGATCAATCTTTGGATCAATACATTGTTCACATCAATACCATATAATTGTCACATATTTATCACCACAAATGTGTTTATAATTCTGCCAAATATTAATTAACCTTTGGGTCAATTAATAAACGCATGAACTATAAACACACAAGCCATCTTTATGTATTAAACAAACTAATCTACACAAAAGAGGTCACTTTGGCGACATTTTGCTTTGATTAGTTTATTTAAATCACAAAATTAAAGCATATAATCCGTTGGGAGACGATCCTTAAGCCGCAAATTAAAATCTATCCCAAAAAATTGGGAGACGATCCTTAAGAATTTAATCCGGCTATCCCAACATATGCTTTCCGAATTTACAATACATGGGAACATAATCATCGTAAAACACCAAACTTATCGCAAATGTAATTTGACTGCCACGGTATTATTCTAATCATGAATCAGGACGATAGAATAACCCAAAATAAACAGCACTAACACGCATTCCACAATTTATGAAGAAGTCTCGAATGTTTTCATGCTATGTTACCCATACAAAATAAAACATATATATCAATACCCCAAATCAGCGAATTCATTGCCATGAAATCATGCATGAACAACCGTAGTCAAAGAATCCTAATATTGAACCAATCAATAACGCCGCCGACAAAGATTAAAGGATTCGAAAATCCACTTTTAACATAATAGAAAACAAAATAAATCAATTTGATATACCGAATGGATTCATATAATGGATGTAGGCCAAAACAGAAGAAATTTATGCGATCAACAATAGCCAAAATTTTTAACAAATTCACAGCATAAATCGCCGAATTCAGTGTCGCATAATTCAATACAATTCTCAGAGTATCATCCATAGAGTGGCTCTGATACCACTTGTAGGAATTAAATTCAATTAATTCTAGAATCCAGGAATCATAAATCACATAAATACAATCCTAGATTCATGTATCTCTATGACGATAATCTGAGAAACTGAAGCGGAAGCACTAACCTGAAGTAGCCATAATCGAACTTGAAGATTGAAGATTGGTTTTGGCCTTCCAAGAATACGGCAGTCTCTTCTGATGCGTATGTTCTTGACGGGGAAAGAAAACGCAGAGAACTTTTTTTTTTTTTTAACCGTTTCTTGGGGACCAGACCATTTATATAAAATATAATCACTTTTATATTTATTATTTGGCCCCTCATCAAATAATAAATAACACTTGTGGCATATACATATTATAATAATAATTTCTACATTAAATATATATTTTGCCCACCATTAATTATTAAATTAATCTAACATCCAAAACAACTAAATTTACCCTAACCCACTATCAATTTCGAATCTCTTCTCTCCAACCCTGCCGCCGCCGTCTCCACCTAGCGTCTCTCCGCCGCCGTGAGCAAACCACCACCAGTTCTCCACCTTTACGTCTCCCCCTCTCCGCCGTCGTCTCCTCTTTGCTCAACCAACCGTTGTCACTCTGCCTCTGCCCCTCTCCCTCTCGGCCGCCACCGTCGGTCCGTATCTGCCCCTCCCCCTCCATCGTGACCGTCAAAGCCCTTCACCCTCTCTTCCATTTCTTTACCGCCCATTTTTAAATGTAGTTATTTTCTTGTAATATATTTGTAATTTATTAGAGGGAAAATAATAAGTCATATTTGATAAATGAACATACGAATATTGATAGGTAGTTTTTTTTATGTGTTTCAATCACATTATGATGATTTTCTAATGAAATATACTATCCAATTATATTTATTCGAATCCGCTCGAATTCGTTCCGTATCCGTTCCGTATTTGTATACCGAATATTTCGGATTCGTATTCGAATCCGGCTTTTCCGTATCCGGTTCCGAATTCGAGAAAAAAATATGGTATAGGATACGGTATGAGCATTATCCGTCCGTATCCGATCCGTTTTCACCCCTACTGGTATGTACGTAATTAAGTATCTGAGGAAATGACCATATTGCCCCTTGACTAAAAAGTACCGGCATTAGTTTATTCCTCTATCAAAGTAGATTATCTCGAAATGGCAAGGGTATTAACGTCTTTATCAAGTCTGAAAGGGAGAATGAAACTTTTAATGTGATCTCTTCTACCGAGTGAGATCCTATGTCCTCAAACTTATGTTTCAATTGTGTAAACAAGGTAAAACTAAGTTGTTTTGTTAGTTTAAGAAATTCTTAAATTTGTAATAGCTAGTTAAAAATACAAGAACAAAACTACGTTGTTTTTACTTAGATACACAATTGTAACATAAGTTTGGAGACAAAGAATCTCATCTGCATCTCTAGTAAGAAAAAAACTCTTTTTTGTGGAAAATGAATCGTCACCCTGTTTTTTCTCTTTTTTGTGGAAAATGAAATTTCCCCCCTTTCTTCTCTTTTTTGTGGAAAATGAAATATCACCATTTCTTTCAACTTTATTTAAAAAAAAAAAACAAAAAAAAAAAAAAGTAAAAGAAAAACATAGTGTATTTACAAAACAATAAAGAGTTCCAAGTAAGCCATCTCCCCCATGTATATTTTACAAAATGTTATTCCTAAATCAAACATATATAATACGAATTGATTTTCTAGTAGTATAGTTTTATATTTTTAGTGATTCTCAAATCTTATACTCCCTCCGTCTCAGGATTTCTGAGCCCTTTCTTTTCGGCACGGGAATTTAGACGAGAGTGTTTAGTGTTTTAAGTGTATTGTTTAGGAATGAAATGTGGTTTATGTATTTAACATTATTTATATATCTGAATAAATTTCTAAAAAATAGTTTTCTGATTTTAATTAATTTTGTGTGCTTAATTAAATTTAATGATATAATTTTAAAAAATTAATCGTTAAAATTTTTTATCTTGCTATACCAATACATCAAACAAAAAAAATTGGGCTAATTCTTGAAAAAAAAAAATCACAGTAGAAATAAAAATTAGAGCTCAATATACATTTCAATTTCAGTGGCCACGGCAAGCCAGTAGCGGCTGCGGCGGAGTCTCTCTCTCCACTATCCCATCGCACTACTCCGCACTATCTTCTCTTCTCTTCTCCCTCACTCCACCATTCTATTTCGATTTCTTAATCCAGAAAAAGAGGGAGAAAAAAAAAATCCCCAAATGTCTACGGAGCATCAGAAGCCACTGCTCGAGTCGCTCGAGTAAGAGGAGCGAGCCTACGATTCCGATGAGAAAGTCCAATTCATCGGCCTCGATGAGGGCGCCGACGCCGACGAGTATTCCACCGTAGCGCCGCCGTTCTCGTGGCGGAAGCTGTGGCTGTTCAGATTTGATACCTAAGCCGCCGGAGAAGAGGGGCTCTCAGATTTGTGAGAAAGGGATTTAGGGTGAGATAAAGGGAAGCTAAGAAGATGAACACAGGATGAAATTGAGTGGGTAGGGTTTTTCTTGGGTTCGATTGGTTGATGGATTAAATATAGTGGGCTGATTAATTTATTGTCTGTGTGTTTTATGGGTGTTTGTGTTTTTTATTCTTTTCCTTCTTTTTTTTCTTTTTTTTTTCAAGTTTTTTGTAAAATGATTGTTGAAGAAAATAATTGTAATAAGGAAATACTAATTGTACCATTAGTGTATTAATTATTTCCCTAAAAGGAAAGGGCTCAGAAATCTTGAGACGGCCCAATAAGGAAAGAGGCTCAGAAATCGTTAGACGGAGGGAGGGAAAGAGGCTCAGAAATCTTTGTGTAGTGAAAAAACGAGTCATTTTAAATAGGACGGAGGGAAAATTATTGATTTATTTTCAACCCCAAATAAATTAAGGAATGCCTTATCTGTATATGAGTGCGCAGCAAGAAATTATGGTCCTATCCTTTTATATATAATAGCGATGCGGATTCGGAGCTCCACGTTAATCGACGTGCCTACGTGGCTTTCCCTATGCTCTCCGTTCCTATTTATCTAAAAATCTAATTTTTTTTAACGTAAAATGTATATATTGTAATATTGTATATTGTAATATTGTAATAATAATAATTCATATATGTATATATCATGTAATTTACGTAAAGTGTATATATATCATGTATATATAATATTGTAAATACTTTATGTATATCTCATGTAATTGATAATTAATAGATTAATAATTTATTTATATATATAGAAAAATATAATAGAATATATAATATATTTTAGATCATGTATGTATGTATATATCATGTAATTTACGTAAAATGTATATATATATATATATATAGGGTAGCATTCTGGTGGAAACTAACCTTAAGTTGAAACTTAGAAACCGACCATATCCGTTGATCTTAATGATCCAATGGATGAGATTTAATGAAATAATGCATTAAAAAAATAAAATATTGTGTCATTAAGGACAAATTCGTCCAGAATTTTAATTAAAAAAAGGAAATAAAATATCATTCCATAATAATAGGGATTTTCCATAACCAACCTACACTACTGCACTTCTCTTGCAACAATGCAATTTCCGGACAGATCTTAATAATAATCGTAAAACGGACAATTGGGTTTTATTCTACTCGAAGAGACAAAGAGATTCATGGGTGGATCGCTCGTTTTGGTGGAGAAACGAAGGAGATATTCGCTGAAGAAGTCGGAACAGTATGGAAATCGCGACTTCAACGGCGACGTAAACTTCCAGACGCAATTCCGGCCTCATCGTCGATCGGATTTAGATGGGCGACCTACCGTTGGAAACGTCTTGAAGTGTAGAACATGTTTCTGGGTAGTCCCATCGGATTTGAATGAGATTTGAGTTCAAAATTTGATAAATTTCATAACAGTCGAAAAATGCATCAAAATGACTAGAATATGCATTGATATTCAATTTGTGTTACAATGAGTTGTTTGTGATTACTCAACAATTGTTGCACATCCAAATAGTTTTGGAGCATATATTTAGGTCACGAGTTGTTGAATATTAATAGATCTTCTTTTCATTTACAAAATTTGATTTATGGATCAACATACGTTTTTTTGTTGCATAAAATATGTATTATCGTTGCATATTTTCGAACTAAACCTATTAGAAAAAACTAAACCCTAACTTGTAGAGAAAAGTAAACCCTAATAGGGAAAGCTAAACCCTAACTTGTAGGGGAAGCTAAACCCTATCATATACGAAATATTAAACCCTAACTTGTTGGGAAAGTTAAACCCTAATATGAAAAACCGAACCGAATATGCATCAAAGTTATATGCACAATAATCTACCAAAATATTTACGTATGCAGGCCTTGAAAATGAAAGGAAAATGCAACATAATTACAAGAATATGCAATTTATAACTTATTATATATACCAAATGAAAGAATAGTAAAATGCATCGAAACGAATCGGAAATGCAACAAAATTAACATAGTATGCATATTATTGACACTAAACACACTAGTATAAAAATAAAATGAAAATGCATCAGACTGAAATCTAAAATGCAACAAAATTGACATAATATGCACTATAATAATATACACGCATATGGGTACTGAAGAGTAAGCGTGCGAGACTTTCTCTCACTAGAAATTCTCTCTTGGATTTTCAAGTTCACGCCGATAATGGCTATCTCTCCAGTCACCTTTCTTCACTTTCCGGCGAGTTTTTCCGGCCACAATCACCACATAAACTACATAATCTAGTTCAGCTCGAAGAGGCGCACAAACTAGTGTAATTTCATCTGAATCTGACGACAAGGGGATTTAGGGTTCCGGCGCCGTCACCCCCTTTTCCGGCGAATCGGGCAGTGCGATTGCCCCCAAACATGGTGGGCGGGGTCGGACGGCTCCCTGCAAGGTTCGGTGCAAGTTTCACGGCAATCCGACGGTCGGATCTCCGGCGGCGGCGTTCTGGGTGTACGCAGTAGCAGGGACTATGGCCCATCGGCGTCGTCAATATCCGGTAGAGGGGCCATTGTCGACGTTAAGATCCGGCAGAGGAACGACGGTGTCTGAAGAAGAAGGAGGAGGAGGAGGAGAAGATGAAGAAGACGCAGAAGAAGGAGGAGAAGAAGACGCAGAAAGAAGAATACGTAGATAAATTGATATTAATTTAAGATCCCAATATTTAAGGAAAAAATTGAAATCAAATCCAATTATTAAGGAAAATCAGTTGCCATAATATGAAAAAGTCTAAAATATCCTTATTAATTATCAAAAATAATATAAAAAATCATTAATTGGAATTTAAAAATAGTAAATCAGAAAATCTTACAACCGTTAGATCTTCAAGATCGACGGTTATGGACGGTTTCTAAGTTCCAACTTAACATTAGTTTCTATATGATATATCCTCTATATATATATATATATATATATATATATATATATATATATATATATATATATATATATCATGTATATATAATATTGTAAATACTTTATGTAAACCATGTAAATATAATTTATTCGCATATCGACGAAAATCATGTATATATAATTTATTTATATATAGAAAAATATATAGAATCCTACATGAACTAATAAATATTTATTAGTTTTTTTTTTTAATGATATTCTATTCTTATATGAATAGATCTACTATCTTATATATACTCTCTTTAACATTCTCAAACACAACAACACACATAAACCTTCATCAACCCACACACAATTTAAACCTTTCGTGTTATCAAGCGTTATTGCAAGTAAGTAATCTTTTTTCTCTTTTGATTATTTCATCGATTTTTGATTTATGCAGACATCGATTTTTTTTTTTTTTTTTTTGTTTGGGTGTCAATTTATGCATGTAGCATTAATTTATTTTAGTTTCGTATAGACATAGTATTTGTATCTATTCTTTTGATTAGAAAATTTTGATGAAATTTGTTTGGTGTATTGTTTTTTGATTATTTCATCGATTTTTTTTTTATGCATGTAGACATCGCCATACATTGATTATTTCATCAATTTTTTATTTATGCATGTAGACATCGATTTTTTTTTTTTTTTTTGTTTGGGTGTCAATTTATGCATGTAGCATTAATTTATTTTAGTTTCGTATAGACATAGTATTTGTATCTATTCTTTTGATTCAAAAAATTTGATGAAATTTGTTTGGTGCATTGTTTTTTGATTATTTCATCGATTTTTTATTTATGCATGTAGACATCGCCATACATTATTATTGTAACAATAATATTTGTTATGAATACAGAAAATGGCCTCTAACAATGGGATCATCTGCCTGAAAGAAGTCAATAAAAAATCAAGAAACAAAACCGTTATTGTAAGAATCTTACGATTGTGGATTCAAAAAGATCGCAATGGTCAAGAAGGACTTGAATTGATCTTAATTGATGAAGCGGTAATTTTTATAACACATATTTATATTTACATGTGTAAGACATATATTTTAGTTATTATTGACATATGTTTGTATATATAGGGTGACAAAATTCAAGCATCCGTCAACAAAGGATTAAAGGATAAGTTTACGAAATTTCTTAAAGAGGGCGAAATAGTGACTATCAAGAACTTTAATGTTGTTGAAAATAATGTTAATTTTCAACGTGCAAAATTAATCATGTTTTCAAGATCAGCTTTGGGATTGCTACTAAAGTGTCTGAACCCGAGGAGTTCTTCAAAATTGACGAGAATGGATTTGATTTCATGCCTTTCAAGGATATTTGCTCTCACAAAGATAAATTTGCCATAGGTAAGTATAATTCATAATATAAAAAATTATTTAGTTTATAATAAATATTATTACCATGAGTTGTTTGTGATATAAATTTACCGATTTATGTTACAGATGTTCTTGGCGAGGTAATGACGAGTTCTATTGACATAGTATACGTGGAAAGCGCTAAAAGCACAAATTGCGACATAATATTGGCAGATGCAGAGTATGATTTCTTACAATTAGTTATTTTTAATGATCTAATAAAGCTTATTAATTATTCAATGTTGTTTATTACTTAAATTTTATTACTATGTTTATAACAGTGGCACAAAGGTAACTTGCACATTATGGGAGTCATTTGCTGATGAACTCAAATTGTTTATGGAAAACAAGCCTGAGGGAAACAAAGAACCAGTGAAGATAGCTTGCAATTTGCATTTGTTTCGCCATTCCAAGGTTACGGTTTAAATAAATTTAACGTGAAAGTTTATAGGGATATTGGCATATAAATACACGAACTATAGGGGTAGTTTGGTTTTTACCAGACTTCTTTTTTCTTGTCAATTAATACACAAACTCAAGGTGTTGTTTGATTTTTCCCCAATTTCAATTTTCCGGCCAGAAAAAGCTGACGTGGATATTTTCCGGTCCGAGGTGGCAAAAACGGACGACAACTTAAACGACGTCACTTACAAAATACGTAAAACGACGTCGTTTTATGTGTTTTCACTTCTACCACTTATAATTAGGGTTCATGATTCAATTTCCCTCTTCATTCTTCCAAATCGCGGGCGAGCAAGCATTCTGCATATCATTCTCCAGCCTCATCTTCACCATTTGCAGATAATGGAAACCTCGACTACGGGTTCCGACTCCCCTTCTTCTATGTCTGTGCGATCTGTTATACATACTACTCCTAATTGCTATCACGATTTACCAGCAGAAATTCTCACTTCGCATTCGGAGAAGAATCCTGGGCGACGGTTCTTTACTTGTTCAGTGAGAAGGGTAATATGGGTTTATTGTTTCTTTTTACGCCGGTTTTGATGTTCTGATAATTTAGGGTTTATGTTTAATCATGGGTTGATTAGGTTTTTAGGATTTCTATTTAATCATGGTATGTTTGGTATTCAATTTCAGTGGGATGATTGTGAATTCTTTCAATGGGTTGATTCAACAACACCACTGAGCTTCTGCTACAATCAATGTGCACGCCGTTTGAAACTTCAGAAAGAAAGCTATGATAAGCAGCTTGAATGCAAAGATATGGCTGAGAGTTATCTTTCTGAAAAATTGAGGATGAAGACTGAAGAGTGTGATTATCTTAAGGCTAAAGTGGAGAAACTGAAGAAGAAGAAAGAAGAATTTGAATGTGTGAAAACTGAACTCATGGAGTCAGTTAAAGAAGCTGAGAAGCTTAAGAAATGGAGGTGGCTTGTGATTCAGAAGTTAGGAGCTTTAGTTATCCTAGTTGCTATTGTAGTGAAGTTTGTGTCTTCCTAGTTGATATTGTAGTGAAGTTTGTGTCTGTTTAGGGTGGTTTGTATGGAGGTATTACTGAACAATTTGGGTCTGTTTAGGGTAGTTTAGTTTGTGTATTTGTTTTTTGTGTTGTTTGAACTCAGTGTATTGTACTATGATCTTCTAGTTATATAAAACTGTTGTTCTTGAAAACAATGAAGTTACACAACAACATATCATCAGTTCATCATCCATTACAAAAGCATATCATTCAACAGCAGTTAGTGAGACAAGCAATCAGTTCATCATCGATTACAAAAGCATATCATTCAAAAGCATATCATTCATCAGTTCATCATCCATTACAAAAGCATATCACACAAGCAATAGTGAGACTGAGATTAGTTAACCTACAAAAGCATATCATTCATTACATCCAAACCAGACTACAAAAGCATATCATCTGTTCATCATCCATCCCATCCCACATCATCAGTTCATCATCCATCCCACATCACATCAGTTCATCAGTTACACAACAACATAGAACCAAATGTATCTTGTCTTGCTCCAAAGAGTACAACTAAAACATAAAATATCTTGTTTTGATCCAACAGCAGTTACACAACAACTTTTAAACATGACTTTCTTTAGTAGTGGAGATCTTCTTCTTGTTCTTTCTTGAGGTAGAGGGCCTCACAGCTGGCCTTGGGGGAACAAAGATTTGCCTTCTCTCTGCAGGCATTCTTGTGTGCACAGTGCCAGCTTCTCCCATTGATGTAGTGCCTGATGCTTGGCTTGACATATTGTTCCTCCCTTGGCTTGCTTGCACTTGCACAGTAGGCCTAGAAGTAGAAGCTACATCCTGTGCTGCTTGTTTGCGAGGTCTACCAGGTTTGCCCTACATAAAAAGGAACTAATTATCACAAAATAATTTCAATGTTGAATAAAATGGTGAAGATTCAATATGAGCTTCATTACCTTGGCTTTTGGAGGTCTGGAAACAGCTTGATTCTTGCATTTTCTTCGGTTATGGCCAGTCTGGAAACAATTCTGACATGTCATTGAGACTCCAGTCTTTCTAAGCTTGTTGGGATTCTTTGGATCAATCTCACCAGCATCTCTCTTTCGTTTTTTCTTGGGCCTCCCAGGCATCTTCTTAGCTTCTGGTGGAATAACAGGATATCCTTCTGCTCGTGGCCACATCTTTTCTCCATTTAATGGTGGCAAACCAAAGCTATAAGTCTCTCTGTATTTAGCCACACTGTATGCCTCATGACAGTAATCTGTTGCTTCTTGCCTTAAAAGATGTATGGCAGCACAAGCACGGATACAAGGAAGACCTGTAATATCCCACCTTCTACAAGTACAGGTCCTAGCTTCAACATCATCAATAAATCTGTCCCCATATTTTTCAACCTCAAACAAAACATTTGAGGCAGCATGTGGAACACAGTGCCTACTGTAATGCTTCATCTGTTCAACCTTTTTGAGGATCTCAGGGCAGATGTTGTGTTGATAATCAATCAATTCTTGGGACTTTTCATGTTGCCTAACCATGAGAGAGGTCCTAATTTCTTCTAACATGTCAATAACATGCTTGCCTCTAGCATTAACTATATACCCATTGAAGGATTCAGTGGTTGTTTCACTAAAAAGTGTTCGCAATAGAACGAAATCCTATCGTAGCACTAGCAAGTAAAACCAAAGTATCGAATCTCAAGGAAAACTTAACAGGGCAATTAATCATGTAGTAAACCTAAAACTAAGAAAGCAAGTAAAGAATATTTTGGGGTTTTTGTTTTAAATCCTAGGCAAATAAAATAAATCAAAGCAATAAATAAAAGCAAGTAAATAACTAATCTAGAACTCAAGAAATAAATCTAAGAATTAAACTAGAAGAAAGTAATTAAATCTACCTAGGCAAGAATCGAAAGGAAAGCAATAACGAGAGCAACAAAGGAATCGAAAGCAAAGAAAGAAGCATAAATAAATCTAGACATGATGAATTGAAATCTGGAAATTAAAAGCAAATTAATCTAACTCGAAAACTTTGAAAAACGAAAGAGAATTGAAAGCAAGAAAACGAATCTAGACTTTAAACTTGAAATCGAAAGAACGAAATTAAACTAAGGAATTTAAACGGAGCAATTAAGAAAACGAATCTAAAACGAAAGCAAGCAATTAAAACGAATAAACGAAAGCAATAAAAGAACTTACGAAAATTGAGACGAAGAACGAAGAACTTAAATTAAATAAACGCCTTGAATTAAATTGCAATAAACGAAGAACGAATCCGGATCCGAACAATAGAAAGCTAAACTAAAGTATTTGAATCTGAAAACTAAAGCTAAACAATGATAAAAGATGTCTAAAAGATGATTAAATTCGTGTACAAGGGATGACATATATATACTAGGTAAAAACCTAGATAAATAAGGAAAGATTTGCTGGCCGCCTAAGTTGGACGGCGTCCAGCTTATTCTGGACGGCGTCCAGAAGCTGACACTGTAAGATTACTCAACCATGACTGTGGACGACGTCCAGATGGATCGTGGACGGCGTCCAGGTGCGGTCTGGACGGCGTCCAGATGGTCTTGGACGGCGTCCACTTCTTCAATCTTCACACGTTTGCTTCAACACTGGACGCCCGTCCAGCCCTTCTTGGACGTGCTTCTGGACGGCGTCCAGATTGGGTTGGACGGCGTCCAGATCTCCAATCTGTCCTCGTTCGTCCGAAACTCCGTCTTTTCGCCTTTTCAACCCGTTTCCGCTCCTTTTCATCCAAAATCACCTACAAGTACCAAAGAACTCCAAACAAACGAATCATAGCCATAAACACACACAAAGACACGAAAACATTACGAAAACGGACTCGAAAACACTACGAAAATCCTAACATTTACACACCAATCAAACTCCCCCACACTTAGACCTTTGCTTGTCCTCAAGCAAAACAAAACAAACAATAGACTCAAGTATCGTGAACTATATTGGCCTCAAAGCTTTTCAAAAAACAACTCTCATGTTCATGATCAAAACTATGCACACAACCTTAGCATCAATCAACACAATCTACTCAACTAATTCAAAGTATGCTAATCCATCAAAGAACACTCCCAAACATGTGAAATTTTGTATATGAAAGTGAACACTCAACTCTCTCAAAGAAAAGATGTAATATAATGCACATCAAGAAGGTTCACTCAACATCAATGCAATACAACATGTTTACCATAGGCTTGCCTTCAATCTCAACATCTCCACCTAATGTAATACTTACAAACTAAGATCAAAAAGGTCTTTGTATAAGCTTGTAATGTAGGGACATTGGTTAAGGTAGGGAATATATAGGCTAAGTGACTCAAAATGCTCTAAATCATCAACCTCTTTTTCAACTTCAACCAAAGTATGGATTTAAATCTCCATCTTCTACCCTCCAACACACCAATTACAAACTCAAAGATGCTAAACTATACAAGTCAAAGCTAACTATCCCCTTATGCTTATTTTTTTCTTTTTTTTTTTTTTTTTTTTTTTTTTTTTTTTTTTTTTCTCTAGAGCTCAACTAATACATGTTCTTTCTAATTTGAACAAAGGCTCTATTTTTTTTTCTTATCTCTTTTTTTTTTTCTTTTTTTTTTAAGCTTATAGGGATAGCTAACTACACTTAAACAAGCATCTAAAATTTCTTTTCTTTCTCTCCTTCTACACCACAACAAGTATTTTTCAATTATCTCCTTCCATATCACCAACTACAACTAAGGATACCCATAATCATCCAAACCTCCTATCATCCGGTTTCACAAAGAACGGCTAATAAAGGCTCAAAAGGGGTAAACAAAGGATTATGAACAAGGTTAGTGTATAGGAATCATGTGGCTATGAAAGAATGGCCTAAGATCATCTCCTAGTTCGTAAATATACTAAGGTCTTGATGGAGAAACAAGGCAAGTTCTAGAAACAATGAAGCATGCACGATCACTCAATCAAAGAATAGGCATAAATATGCACAAATAGCTCAAATCTCACGGGTTCAAACTAACTAGTTCCCGACATCAAAGCATACATCAAATTCGTCAAATAAAATGCGTCGCTTCGCCAAGGTTCCATGCATAATAAAGATCATGAGTTTTTCCAAAAATCAACAATTCTCTATCATTGGCCAAGTCCACAATACTATCATCACATGCTCATTTGACTCAATGACTCAATTAACTCCTAAGACTCAACAAAATTAAAAACTACATGCCAAAAGTTCAAAGACCCCCCCCCCCCCCCCCCCCCCCCACACTTAAAATCAAGCAATGTCCCCATTGCGAGAAAATAAAAAGGAAAGGGATAAAGAGAACTTATCGCAATATGAAGAACACAAATACTCAAAATCTCGAGAGACTCCAAGTATCACCTACAAAACAAACACAAAACACAAATACCAAAGCGTAAAATCGAACACAATAAAGAGAAAAACAATAAAAGACTCAAACAAAAATAAAAGACACAAACTTGGCTAAGATTAGTTGTAAGGACCTCCGAACCGTGGTTCATTCCATCGAGGATCGTAAGGAGACCACCAACGAGTGTCGTTTGGATCCGGGGGAGTGGAGGTAGAGGCAACCGAAAAGTCGGTATACCTCGTCAAATGACCCTCCATGTGGGACACCCGGCTATTCAAGCCCGACACTTGGGTAGACAAGTCCGTCATTTGGGTAGATAATGAATCGAAACGAGCAAACATACCTTGTTGAAATTCTGCCAAATACGGAGGAATCTCGGCCTCCATGGCCTGCCGGGCCCGAACACGATCGCGTCGTGTGAAATAGCGAGCTAAGGGCTCGTCATCTCCCGGGACCTCTTGGTGCTCCTCGTGCTGCTCTTCTTGTTGCTCTTCGTCATCACCTTCGGCCTCGTGAGCTTGCGCCTCCTCGTGTACAATCCCTCGTCGCCTAAGGTTTTCGTAATGAGCTCTCACCGAAGGGCGCTCTTGCACAGGGACGAACTCGGTCGGGGAAATCATGAGATGGGCCCTGATGAAGTCGGAAGGAGTGATCTCTTGGCTCGGGGTTAGCCCTTCACATTCTGCAACGTTGACTCTGAAATGGCTAGCTAGACCTGTGGCAATGTAACTCAAAGTAGGGTGTGCTCCCCTCTTGAATTGCACGTTAGTCAACTGGGCCCAAATAAACGGGGCTAAACCAACACGAGTACCATCCCTAGCGCAAGTAAGCAAATATATCTCAACAGCATTAACTTTACTATGTTCCTTCTTAGCAGTTATCATGCAAGACAAGAAACGGTGAAGGATAAGTAAAGCATCATCACGAATAAATGCACTAGGAACCCCCGAAGCCTTATAATTTGCTACCCCCGACAGTTCATACCAAGCAGCAGCCACATCAAAGGTTGAAGGAACGAATTCAATTAAATCCTCATCATTATGGAATCCAAAAACCTCATTCATCACCGCCCTAGTGATTTCTACCAATTCACCATTAAAAGTACAAAACATGCATAACTCCCCTCCCTCATTCAATTCCAACCTAAAACTACTACACATCTCCAAACAAAGGCTAGTATGGCCATCCCATGCATTCGAAACCAACGTAGACAATCCTAAACAATTCAAATACCCTCTAAGTGTATTCCACACCGGCAAATTACGAAGAAAATTCATACGAAAATGTCTAGGAGGCCTAATTTCAAGTTCATGTAAACGAAGGTAAATATGGGTCGTGGCGATCCGTTCAGTGGAAAATGGAACGCCTCGGAGTATACCTAGTTGTTGCGGAGTGATTTTGGTGGGCCGATCGACCTCGAGTCGGTTGATCCGGGCATTGTTGAACGCATTTCCTCGGGCCATGAGTGTAGTAGAATGCTGAGGGATGACGACGGAACAAGAAAGAGTCGAACGGAAGAAATCGGCGCCGGAACAGAATTGAATTCTGGACGGCGTCCAGAAAGAGGGTGGACGGCGTCCAGAAAGAGGGTGGACGGCGTCCAACCTGGAATTTGGGCGTGGGCTGATTCCGACGGCGGGACGAACGGCGGTGGTGGCTGTTGACGACGCGACGGCGAAATTGGCGACGTTGGTGGCGGCGCGGGTTGTAGCAGCAGCAAGCGGTGGCGCGGCGGTGGTGGTTTGAAGTGAGCGGCGGTGGCAGCAGCAGAAATAGCGCAGCAGCAGCAGCAAAAACGCGGCGGCGGCGAGGATTGAGCGGCGGCGAGGAGCGGCTAACGGCGGCCGGAATTGGGCAGCAACAGGAATGGAGCAGGCTGCAAGTTACAATTGAGAGCGAGAGAGAGTCGTGAGAGAGGAAAACGAAAGGGAAGAAATGGGTTAGGGCACAAAATCGATTTTGAAGAGAATTTGGGGGTGTGCCCGTTCAGGGTGGACGGCGTCCAGAATAAGTTGGACGGCGTCCACCCGTTAGTAACTGGACGGCGTCCACTTGCAAACGGACGAGCTTGGACGGGCCTTTCTGGACGGCGTCCAGAACCAAGTTGGACGCCGTCCAAAAGTCGATTCTGCTCGATTTTGGACTTCGATTTTTCCTCTTCGTCTCGACTTCTCCTCATGCCGATCCTTGTGTACTACTCCCTGTACGAAAAACCAAAAAGAAAAACAACG
Source organism: Thymus mandschuricus (assembly GCA_029379335.1). Classification (NCBI taxonomy): domain Eukaryota; kingdom Viridiplantae; phylum Streptophyta; class Magnoliopsida; order Lamiales; family Lamiaceae; genus Thymus; species Thymus mandschuricus. Next base: position 1,578,192 of record CM057081.1, on the reverse strand, counting down.
AAAACACGAAAATAACAAGATAAATAAAACCTAATCTACATAATTATATTTTATTACGTGGGTTGCCTCCCACCAAGCGCTTGTTTTACGTCATTAGCTCGACGTACCAAAAACTCATTCGGAAAATGGGGGATCGGAGATGAGAATCGTCTCCACCGTTTGAGGCAATGTCGACCCTTCGATGTACGGCTTCAATCGTTGCCCGTTGACCGAGAAAATGTATCCCGAATCCTCGTTCTTGATCTCTACCGCACCATGGGGGAAAACTTGCACCACCGTGTATGGACCTCCCCACCTAGACTTAAGCTTACCCGGAAATAAACGAAGACGAGAGTGAAAGAGAAGTACCTTCATTCCGGGTTTGAACTCCTTGAAGGCTATGCGTCTATCATGTAGACGTTTCACCTTGTCCTTGTAAATCTTGGCATTGTCGTAGGCTTCGTTCCTTAGCTCGTCGAGCTCCTCCATTTGCAAAATCCTCCGATCATGAGCATCGTCGAGGTCGAAATTGATGCGCTTGAGGGCCCAATACGCCTTGAACTCTATCTCAACGGGCAAATGACACGACTTACCATAGACTAGCCTATAGGGACTCATCCCAAGCACGCCTTTGTAAGCCGTGCGATATGCCCAAAGAGCGTCGTTCAACTTGTCAGCCCAATCCTTCCTCGATGGCTTGACCGTCTTCTCTAAAATCCCCTTGATTTGTCGATTGCTCGTCTCCGCTTGTCCCGAGGTTTGTGGATGATAAGGAGTCGCCACCTTGTGAGTGATGGCGTTCTTCTTCATGAGCTTGGCGAACAACTTGTTGCAAAAATGTTTTCCCCCATCACTAATGATCACACGAGGGAAACCAAACCTACACAAAATATTTTCCTGCACAAACTTCAAGACGACGTGAGAATCGCACGTCCTTGTGGGGATGGCTTCAACCCACTTGGACACATAATCGACCGCAAGTAAAATGTATTCAAAACCATGGGATTTAGGAAAAGGTCCCATAAAGTCGATGCCCCACACATCAAAAATCTCAACCACTAAAATAGGATTAAGGGGCATCTCATTACGGCGACCTATAGAACCTGTGCGTTGGCAACGATCGCATGCAAGGTAGAAGGCTTGAGCATCCTTGAACAAGGTAGGCCAATATAATCCACTTTGTAGCACCTTATGAGCAGTCTTTTGGCCTCCAAAATGTCCTCCACTCGGCTCCTCGTGACAATGTCGCAGCACCTCGGTTTGCTCGTGGTCGGGAACGCACCTTCGAATCACCTCATCCTTCCCAAGCTTGAACAAGTGAGGATCCTCCCAATAGTATTGCCTACACAAATGAAGAAACCTTTTCTCTTCTTGAGCGTTAAGGACGGGTTTAGTGTCCTTATCGGCCAAGTAATTAGCAATATCGGCAAACCAAGGAGTAGCATTCACTTCATTAACATTCTCAAAGGGAAAGGAATCACAAATATCATCAAGAGAAGCATAAGGGGGAGGTGAATCGAGACGAGAGAGGTGGTCGGCCACAAGATTATCACTACCTTTCCTATCACGAATTTCAATGTCAAATTCTTGCAATAATAAGACCCATCTAATCAACCTAGGTTTTGCTTGGGCTTTAGTCAAAAGATGTTTAAGAGCACCATGATCACTATATATAATCACCTTAGACCCTATGATGTAAGATCTAAATTTATCTAAGGCAAAAACAACGGCAAGCATCTCTTGTTCGGTGGTGGTGTAATTCACTTGAGCCGGGTTAAGAGTTAAACTAGCATAGTAAATCACACGAAGCATCTTATCGACTCTTTGACCCAAAACAACCCCTACGGCATTATTAGACGCATCACACATAATCTCAAAAGGCAATGACCAATCGGGTCCAACTACAACGGGGGCGGAGATGAGTTTTTCCTTCAAGGTGAGAAAAGCATGCATACAAGAATCATCAAAGTGGAAAGGCACATCTTGAGCAAGTAAACGACAAAGAGGTTGGCTAATCTTAGAAAAATCCTTAATAAATCGTCTATAAAAGCCCGCATGACCAAGGAAACTCCTAATACCTTTGACATCACTAGGTGGTGGCAATTTTTCAATCACCTCCACTTTCGCTTTGTCGACCTCTATACCCTTACTCGAGACTATATGGCCTAAAACAATTCCACTTCTAACCATAAAATGACTCTTCTCCCAACTCAAAGTAAGACCACTCTCAATGCATCTCTTAAGGACTCTCTCTATTTTCGTCAAGCAATCATGAAAAGACGACCCAAAAACAGAAAAATCATCCATGAAAATCTCAACAAAGTCACCGATAAATTCCGAAAAAATAGACATCATGCATCTTTGGAACGTACCCGGTGCATTGCAGAGACCAAATGGCATTCTCCTATAAGCGTAGGTCCCAAAAGGGCTTGTGAAGGCCGTCTTTGCTTGATCCTCCGGAGCTATCGCGATTTGATAGTAACCTGACAAACCATCTAGAAAACAATAAAACTCTTGCCCGGCTAACTTATCAAGCATTTGATCAATGAAAGGGAGAGGAAAGTGGTCCTTTTTGGTGGAAGCGTTGAGCTTCCTATAATCGATGCACATCCTCCAACCGGTAACCGGGCGCGAGGCGACCAACTCGTCCTTCTCGTTCTTTGACACCGTGATTCCTCCCTTCTTTGGAACGACGTGCACCGGGCTAACCCACTCACTATCGGCGATGGCATAGATAATACCCTCCGCCAATAGCTTGTAGATTTCCTTGCGCACGACCTCCATGAGCATTGGGTTGAGCCTCCTTTGTCCATCTCGTTTGGGGCGAGCGCCTTCTTCGAGATTGATGCGATGCATGCACGTGGCCGGGCTAATACCTCGAATATCCGCCAAGCTCCATCCAAAAGCGAGCTTGTTCTCCTTGAGTATGCCCACCAAAGCTCCTTCCTCTGCAAGAGACAAAGAAGAAGAGATGATTACGGGTTTTTGATTTCCTCCCTCTAAAAACACATATTTCAAATGCGATGGCAGCTCTTTCAACTCCAACGGCTCCGGAATCTTCAAGCCGGGCTCGGGGTCTTGAGGGGGAAACGGGAGTTTGATCCCGATGTCTCTCTCCATTCTCTCCCATTCCAATTGATCTCCGGATCCCCAACACACCTCCTCGGTGTCAAAATCCTGCACAAAAGAGCACTCGGCCAAGGCATCAACCTTATCGATGAAAGAACAATTATCAATTAAATTGACCGATGACATAGGTCGACTCTTATGCACAGAAAACGAAACATACTCTCCTAAAACGGACATCTTAATCACACCACTCTTCACATCAATCAAAGTATTAGTAGTAGCCATGAAAGGACGACCTAGCAAAAGGGTGTGCTCAATACCATTTTCTTGTACCTCACCAATCTCTAAAACCACAAAATCAACGGGAACAATCAAACCCCCTACGCGAACAAGAATATCCTCAATAATACCTCTAGGGTACCTAATAGACCTATCCGCCAATTGAAGGCTCATGCGAGTGGGTTTAAGTTCTCCTAACTCTAATTGCTTAAAGATGGAATAAGGCATAAGATTAATACCGGCACCTAAATCAAGCATACCACATGCTTCCTTACCATTACCTAAAGAGATAGTGATAACGAAAGAACCTGGATCTCGTTGCTTAGGTGGAAGAGGGTGTTGCATAATCGATGTCGCCACCTCCGAAACCGCAATTGTCTCCATCTCATCGAACGGCTTCTTCCTCGATGTCAACTCCTTCACGAACCTCACGAACGGTGGCACATTGCGAATAACATCAAGGAGAGGCAAGTTCACGTCCACCTTTGAAAGAAGCTTGTATAGATCGGCGAATTGTTGATCCCGCTTCTTGTTCTTCACACGACTTGGATAAGGAATGGGAGGAACATAAGGGTTGGAAGTCTTGTGTAGAGGTGGGGACTCCTTCTCGGGCTCCTTGGGCTCCGTCTCGGGTTCCTTGAGCTCCGTGCGCTGCTCGTCGGGTTTGGACGCCGTCCAAGTTGGATCTGGACGCCGTCCAGATCCTGATTCTGTAAGATTTTGAGAGCTCGCATGGGGTGCCCGTCCAGAAGGCTCTGGACGCCGTCCAGAGTTGGACGCCGTCCAGGTTGGACGCCGTCCAACAGACTCTGGACGCCGTCCAGATGCTGAATCTGCCCGATTTGTGCCGTGGCTCCAATGCTTGCTCGGGCTCCATTTATCACTTGAATGCCCTTGGGGTGGCATAATAACACCGTTGTCCACCTGTCTTCCGCTCCGCAACACCGAAACCGCTTGAGCTTGATGAGGTGGAAAAGGAGGAACGTACGGGGGATATGGGGCTTGCACCTCATTGGCTTGTTGGGGTTGAATCCCTTGACTCGGAATTCGCCCCGGTTGTTGCATCAAGTGCATGGATCCAGAAATTTGACCAATGGCCGTCTCGAGCCGCTTCATGTTTGCATCGAGTGCATGGAGACGATCCTCATCGACGGAAGGCTTTTGTGGAGGTCCTTGGGGACGTGAATTTGGGTATGTTGGTGGTGGAGTAGGAGTAGGTTGAGGAGGGTAATATGGAGGTGGTGGATAATATGGATTGGGGGGATATTGTGGAGGTGGATAATATGGTGGTGGTGGATGAGAGTAGTAGGGATTTGGTGGAGGAGGATAGGGGTTATTATATGGTGGAGGACGCCTATTTGGATAGGTAGGGGGGTTACCTTGCACTTGTGTCGGCCTTGGATTTTGGAAACGTCCATTGTATCCCCCTTGATATCCTTGAGGTGGAGGCACTTGAGGCGGGTATCCTTGAGCGGCGTACACCTCGGCTCCTCCTTCGTATGGAAACTCCCCCATGTTGTGGCACACCTCCTTGATGTGTCCAAGCTCTCCACAAATCTCGCATTGGTCCGGCTTCCTCTCTTCCTCCTTCGGGGCCGGTGCACTTTGCTTAATCTTCAAATTCTCGAGATCCCTATACATGTCGGCAATTTGCTTCTTCAAATCGGGGCTCATCGAGATTGCACTCGCCTCCACTTTCCTCGGTCTAGCTGATTTTTGTTGAGAACTCGCAGCGAGCGTCTCGAAAATATCCCTTAATTCTTCAGCTGTCTTGACCGCTATGTTGCCTCCGGCCGAACTATCCACCATGAATTGGCAAGTTTGGTTGAGGGCGTCGTAGAAATATTGCCAAAGCAACTCCGGTGCCATTTGATGATGAGGGCATTGTTGAAGTAGCTCTTGGAACCTCTCCCATGCTTCGTGAAATGGCTCATCGTTGTCTTGGGAGAAATTCAGAATCTTTGACCGCACCTCTTGAGTCTTGCGGTTCGGGTAGTACTTGAGCATGAACTTCTCGCACACCGCATTCCATGTGGCGAGAGAGTTGGCCGGGAGCGCCAAATACCATGACCTTGCTCGATCCTTGAGGGTGTACGGGAAGCACTTCATCTTCAAGGTGTCCTCCGTGAGTCCCGCGAGTGGGAAAGTTTGCACCACCGTGCAAAACTCTCGGATGAATGTCAACGCATCCTCGTTGGCCAGCCCGTGGTAGGATGGAAGCAACGCCATGTGGTGAGGTTTAAGCTCATGATTCCTGACCGCTTCCGTCAGGACAATCGCCGAAGTGGTGGCTGTGAATGTGGGGCGAGCAAAATCGCCCATGACTCTAGCTGCCATGGCTTCGGGCTCTGCAAACAACAAGACTAAACCAAAGTCTTGAGAATCGATCTCCTCCTTCTCCTTCGCGGCTAAGATCGCTTTCCTTTGATGGACGTTGTCGACGTAGGGCGCTAAATTCCTTTGAAGACTTCGGCGACCATGCATAAACAACACTCAACAAAAGGGTTAAACGCACCGAGTGGGAGAGATAAGAAATCGAAATAAACACAAATAAAAATAAAGCAAATAAAAATACTACACAATCAAAAGCCTAAAGTTTTCCCCGGCAACGGCGCCAAAATTTGTTTCACTAAAAAGTGTTCGCAATAGAACGAAATCCTATCGTAGCACTAGCAAGTAAAACCAAAGTATCGAATCTCAAGGAAAACTTAACAGGGCAATTAATCATGTAGTAAACCTAAAACTAAGAAAGCAAGTAAAGAATATTTTGGGGTTTTTGTTTTAAATCCTAGGCAAATAAAATAAATCAAAGCAATAAATAAAAGCAAGTAAATAACTAATCTAGAACTCAAGAAATAAATCTAAGAATTAAACTAGAAGAAAGTAATTAAATCTACCTAGGCAAGAATCGAAAGGAAAGCAATAACGAGAGCAACAAAGGAATCGAAAGCAAAGAAAGAAGCATAAATAAATCTAGACATGATGAATTGAAATCTGGAAATTAAAAGCAAATTAATCTAACTCGAAAACTTTGAAAAACGAAAGAGAATTGAAAGCAAGAAAACGAATCTAGACTTTAAACTTGAAATCGAAAGAACGAAATTAAACTAAGGAATTTAAACGGAGCAATTAAGAAAACGAATCTAAAACGAAAGCAAGCAATTAAAACGAATAAACGAAAGCAATAAAAGAACTTACGAAAATTGAGACGAAGAACGAAGAACTTAAATTAAATAAACGCCTTGAATTAAATTGCAATAAACGAAGAACGAATCCGGATCCGAACAATAGAAAGCTAAACTAAAGTATTTGAATCTGAAAACTAAAGCTAAACAATGATAAAAGATGTCTAAAAGATGATTAAATTCGTGTACAAGGGATGACATATATATACTAGGTAAAAACCTAGATAAATAAGTAAAGATTTGCTGGCCGCCTAAGTTGGACGGCGTCCAGCTTATTCTGGACGGCGTCCAGAAGCTGACACTGTAAGATTACTCAACCATGACTGTGGACGGCGTCCAGATGGATCGTGGACGGCGTCCAGGTGCGGTCTGGACGGCGTCCAGATGGTCTTGGACGGCGTCCACTTCTTCAATCTTCACACGTTTGCTTCAACACTGGACGCCCGTCCAGCCCTTCTTGGACGTGCTTCTGGACGGCGTCCAGATTGGGTTGGACGGCGTCCAGATCTCCAATCTGTCCTCGTTCGTCCGAAACTCCGTCTTTTCGCCTTTTCAACCCGTTTCCGCTCCTTTTCATCCAAAATCACCTACAAGTACCAAAGAACTCCAAACAAACGAATCATAGCCATAAACACACACAAAGACACGAAAACATTACGAAAACGGACTCGAAAACACTACGAAAATCCTAACATTTACACACCAATCAGTGGTGTTGTTGAGAATCATGTCAGTAACAGCAGAAGAATCCATGAAAACCTTACAGAATTTTGTGATGTCCCTCCCAATAAAGTCTTCATAAGCTGCCACACTCCTTGCCTTCAGTGCATCCAGTGCCTCATTGAACTCAACCATGTATGTGCTCCTCACACATCTCCAGAACAAGGCCTGCAATTTCAGTCCACCATAGCTCTTTTTCCAGTTCATAAAAACATGCCTTGCACAGTTTCTGTGCTGTGCTTGAGGAGCCTCTTCAGCAACGGCTCTAATCAATCCCTGCATCCATTCAATAAAGCATAACATTACATATCACTTGATAGTAAAGGAAACATGTACAACATGATATGGAATTGAAATTTCACCTTCTGTTGATCTGAAATAAAAGTCATCCCTGCACCAGATCCAAGGCCAAGATCTTCAATAAGAATCCTAAAAAACCAGCTCCAATTCTCCAGATTTTCTATCCCCACTACTGCCCAAGCAATAGGAATCATCTGATTGTTTCCATCAATTCCTACAGCACACAACAATACCCCCCCTAGGTATGTCTTCAGAAATGCCCCATCAACTCCAATTATTCTCCTACAACCAGCTCTAAAACCCTTCCTAAGACCACTAAAACCAATATACACTCCCTTGAAAACAGCACCAACATCACACAGCAGTTCAAATCTACCCTCAGGGTCTTGCCTTCTTAGCTCTAGGATGTAACTCCTAAGCTTACCGTAGTGTGCTTCCACAGTACCTCTCAGCATCAGTATAGCTTTTTCCTTTGCTTTGTACAACTTCCACTTCAATACCTCACAGTTGTACCTTCTTAAAATGCCAGCCTTCAGTTCTTTAACAGTCAGCTCAGGCCTATACCTAAACACATTTAGGTATGTCTTGGCAATCCATTCTGAGTTGACTTGGTGGTTTCTTATATCAGTGGTGCAAGTATGTGGCTGAGTAACCTTCTTGATAGCAAAATACCCCTTTCTCTTCAATAAACTACCATAACATCTCCATTTGCAAGGAGGGTTACAGTATGCCTCCATTTGAGTTGTGCTAACCCTCCTAAAATGAATACCCCTCCCTTCCTCAATAGCATTCTCCTTGATAGCATCTCTTGCTTGAAATCCATCATCAAACCTCATGCCTGCACTTAACTTCAGATCCTTTGGGTCAGTCATGGGATCATAAGTAACATGTTTCACTTTCTTCCTTGTGTTACTCTTTGGATCACACTCTTCATCTTCATTTGTTTCAGAGGAATATATATCTCCATCAGATATATTGTACTCTGAATAACCACCCTCACCCTCAGCAACTCTACTTGTTTCACCAAAAACCAGATCACATAAACCTTTATCAGACTTATCCCTTAAACACTTCCTAGCCTGAATATACTCTTCATCAGAACAAAGCTCATCATCCTCCATTTCATCATCACTGTAATCTTCCAACTCTTCTGGTTCTGGTTCATAATCTTCATCCTCTGAACTTTCCAATCCTTCTTCTTCTTGTCTTTGAACTCTTCCAGCAGCCACCTGCTCTAACTCTTCCAACATCTCAGGGCAAATGTCATGTTCATCATCACCATCTCCTAGCTCATGTTCATCACCACCATCTCCTGGCTCGTGTTCATCATCACCCTCAAACCCAGTTTGAACTGCAGAACTACCAGTAGATGGAACCCCTTTCTGCTTGTCTCTTGTATCTTCCTCATCATCTGTGCCATGCCCTAAATGCACCCCACCATCCACAAAGATATTGAAAACCCTACAACTATCAGACACCAGTGCAAGCATACACATCACATCTCTATCATTCTGCAGTTTCACATATTTCTCATTACAGCTTGGATGGCTATAGAAAATGTTATCCCACCTCACATAACCTAGTTTTTCAAGTTCTAAGTCCAAATCTAGATACCCAAACATACCCACTTCCAAATTCAGCCTAGAAGCTAAACTTCCTCCAATATAATGTCTCATTCTGTCAACAGTCACAAACTTTCCTCCGTGATGAATATAAAGGCCGAAACCACCCTTATCTCTGTCGCAAACAAGAAAAACACAAACTGAAATCAAAAATTCGACATTGATAGGATATAAATTCTGCAACTTGCTTTCAAAACAAAATGTAACCCTAAACTGCCATAAGTACAAATAAACCCTAACCCTAAACCACCACGAATAAAGAAATAAGCTTTGTGGTCCTACCTGTTTGCCATTGCTCCGACAATCGCGAATTTCTGGTTATGGACCACCACAACCGACAGCGACAATGCGTTTGGGAACAACAACTCTTCTCACCTTTTCGAAACTTCCAAAACCAAAACGAATCGGTGGATTAATCGATGGATTTCACATGTACTAACTCACGAAGAAGCTCAAGGTGTCGTTGGTGGGAAATGATCTGGGTTTTCGCGGGGTTCTGGATCCTTTTGTATAAACCCTAATTCCTAATTACAGCGAAAACGACGTCATTTTCGCTAATTAAATACTAATTACGAGTTTAAGAAATAAACGACGTCGTATTTTGCCACATGTTCATGACACTTGTTATGCATTTTGCCACGTCAGTCAAATTTTGCCACCTCGGACCGGAAAATAGCCGCGTCAGCTTTTTCTGGCCGGAAAATTGAAATTGGGGAAAAATCAAACAACACCTAGAGTTTGTGTATTAACGTGAAAGTTTATAATATAAATAGAATGTTAATTGTTTTAATGTCACGACCGGACTTTGCTAAGGATAGCTAAGCCGGTAAACCATGATTAGGGATGGGAATTAAGAGTACGGGAAAGAAAGGGGAATAAGACTGGTGTGGAATCTGTCTCGTATAGCTGTTTGAATAACACTCTATACCATTGAACATCTCGACTCGGGATCTCAAATGAGAATACGAGGATACTTGTCATAATCTATTACATGACTTGAAACAATTCTTGAAAGCTCAAGAGTTTGCACAGCGGAAGAAATACTTTAATACATGTATGAAGACACGTATTACCGAGAGTCCTAATCTACTTGAATAACGACAAAAGCTCCACTCGGCACTTCACATCATCTTGCTCAACCTGCACATTTAGAAATACATGCAGGGCTGAGTACGAAAGTACTCAGTGGGCACATGCCGAAAACTATACATAATAATTGTCAAGCCATTCAACAGTAAGACATAGGGGTTTTATTGAAAAGAGCCCATGCTTACTAAAACTGTTCTTGTGATCTAAAAGTGTCAGCGCTGACTAAGTCCTTTAGTAATCTACCATATCTGAAACTGTGGTGTCGAGGAGGTGGCCACCTCACACGACACCTGACCGGCCAACCCTGAAGATGACTCACGGTCCTGTGTACACTAGTCCAAGTAAGATAACAAGTCTTAACGAGGACCCGAATTCGATTAACTTTAATTGGCGTAGCCAATGCAGATAGGTGTCATACATAAATCGAAACATTTATGGCATGACAATACTTGAAAATAAACATTTTCATCTAAACATTCTATAACTTTTCTTGTATAAGAAAGCCCACCTTAAGTAGCGTGAAAAGTGTCGATCCTGATAAAATCGCAACGTCAACCTTCCGGTCGATTTCCACCTATTTAGAAATGACAATATAAGAATTTATATTCTTATAGAATCTAATAATTCCTTATAAAGGATATTATAATTCTTTGTTTCTAACTTCTCGTTTTAACTAACGTTCCGTTAATATATCGTGAGATTATTAATCGTAGTTAATTATTCTTCATGGCTAGTGGTAGCCATTAATTATTCTCACATACTTCAATTAATAATTAATTGAGTTAAATCTTGTTGGATTATTAAATCCAAAGTTTTATTATAATTCTATGAATTAAATAAAACTATTTTAGGCTCAGAAATTAATCGAGCTTCGTTAATTGACTCGAGTTAGTCGAGCTATTTTATTTAAATAAATAAAACATTTTTCGGTAATATTTAACGTCCATCATGTCGTAATTTTACGGTATCAACACACGTAGATATTAAAGTAATTGTTTTGACCAGTTGGGCCGAATTTAAATTATTCGGCCCAGACCTGAGCCCAATTCTCGGCCCAAGTCAAGTCCTAACCCAGACCCAGCATTTGACCCGAAACCCGACCCGAAACCCGACCCAGAACCCGACCCGGTTCAAACCCTAGGTATAAAACCCCTCACCCCCATTTCCCTCACCCTCATTTCTCTCCACCCGCCCCATCTCCCTCTCGGACTGAACTCGTCCAGTCAGCGCCACCGTCGCCGGCGACGAGAGCGCCGCCTTCACCGGCCACTTCGCCTCACCCGTTCCTTCCCCCATCTCTCTCTATCGCACTCCCTCCCTCTTCTCTGACTGAATCTGCCGGCGCCTCCCTCGCCGGCGGCGAGGGTCGAGCTCCGGCAGTAGCCCCACTATTCGAACCTTCCCCCTCTCTTCTTCCTCGTCTTTCCCTCTCTAGCCCGAACGCGCAAGGCGTCGCCGCCCAGCCGCAGCTGATTCGAGAAGCGCCGCCGTCGCGGCCGGATGCTGTCGGAGCAGAGGTAACACTCCCCTCCCTCCCCCTCATTTCTCTCGGTACACACACACGTTTATATGTATGTATGTATTTTAAATGTCTTTTACTATGCAGGGGGCTTAGAGGCAGCCACTAGGACGCCGGAGGGGAATGCCGTCGATGCTCGACTCGGGGCCGCCTTTGCTGCCCCGACAGACCTCTGCCCTTCTCCCGTCGAGGCGTTGGCCTCGACGGAGGTTCGACTTACCTCTATCTTTATATCATTCGTTTCGTAACTTTTACGTGCATATATGTCGTTTTCGTTCTTCCATTTTATGCATAACAAAGTCAGATTTGACATAGCTATTAAACTCCAAGATTCAATCAATTGAAGCAAGTGATCATTTGATTAAAAGGGCAGTAGGATATAGGCTTTACTTGCTTAACAAATGAGCATTAAATGTCTTTTTAGCTAGTAAGCATGCTTAGTGTTGAATTTCAGATTATCTTCTACAATGATTAAGTATGGATAATGCTTTATCATGTTGAAAGTTTTAAGAGTGCTTACTAGATAGATTGGAATAGCTGTGGTTGCTTGCTTTCCTCTTCTTCTTCTTCTTTCTTAAGCTTCTATTATTTCTAAATGTTGTGTATGTTTGAGTGCAAACTGAAATGGGTTGAGAGAAGGGGTACTTATAGTGTCTCTTGGCTGAAAATTTGACTCAATTTTGCATGATTGAAGTGAGGGGCTGGGGTTCAAGAAATCTATAGAGATCTCTCGTGATCTTGACTAAGATCTTACCTTTACTCCTTATTACTTTGGGACTGACTTTCTCCCTTACTTTTCTTATCCTTTGTCTGCAGATGAGGACTTTCTCCCTGACTTTCTCCCCACTTATTGAAGCTTGTATATGAGGATTTAATTCCCAGATTTTATGGGATTGAGTGAAGACTTTTCCCTGCCCCTTTTTTTCTTTACAGCCGAGCTGCTGCTGCTGTTGCTCTTTTTTTTTATCTTCTTTTCTTTTTATTCTTGTGAATGTATTATTTATGTATTAATATTCAATTTCAGTTTTCATGCATTTAAATCCTCCATCGTTTGTAATAAACGGAATGTAATAGTCCCTTAACATTACGACTGCATATATTTCATTCCGTAACTTCTTCGATTATACGTCTCCTCGTATAGACATAATTTCTATTAATTGGGCTTGGCCCAATTCATCAATTTTATGGGCATGGCCCAATTTATCAACTTACGAACTATCGATGTTGTTTCCTTTCAAACTATCGACTAGATAAATATTGTACAACTTCGTAGTGGATTCCGATTTAGTTCGCTATACTTTTGGAATTAAATCTACTAAATCGAATTCAAGTGCTTCGATTATATTTAAATACAAATATTATTCGCAATTAACTACCGTTAGTTAGATTTTAAACTAACGAAAATGCGGGCCATTACATTCTACCTACCTTAAAAAAAATTTCGTCCCGAAATTTGCGTACTTCCAACTGAATAGCTCGGGGTACTTCCCTTTATCTTAACATCGACTTTTTACGCCGATTCTCCTTGGTTGTGGTGTCTCCACCAAACCTCAAATGAAGTAATAGACTTCTTTCTAAGATGTTGCACCTTTCAGTCCAAAATTTCTTTTACTTTATTCTTGCACATGAGCTATAAATTTAAGACAATTTATCTTAATAAATTTCGCGCGCGTTCTCAAACACGTACTTTCTTACTTGCATACGTGAAGTATCACATTATGCATACATTCTAAATTTGGAGGTGCTGCTAACTTATATGCTATTTTAGCATATTATATTCCTTTGGAATCTCATAAGTCATAAGGTCTTAATAAGACAAGTTCTTAACTTTACTTTGAATATAAACATGGTTACCTACTTCGAAGGTGTTACCTTCATGAAAACTTTATCTACTTTTTCAAAGTTTATCTTTGTTCGACATTTGTCGTTTCAGGACTTCTGTCCATTCTATCTTCTCTCACTCTTTTACAACATATCCTATCTCGAACCCTTCATTTATCGTATCAGGACCTTAAATCTTTCTTTCACCTATCTTGTCCTTATAGAGGGTAATCTACATTGTTACCCTTATAATACGTCATATGACGTCATACCTATTGTTGGCTAATAATTATTATTAGCAAGTCTATTTCTTTCTTTAACGAGTACGACTATTCTCGACATGCTTAATAGGCTCTGAATCTTCCATTCTTATTGCCTATTGGCTTGGTGATGGCAAGTTGTGCCAATAATTAGCTTAGTGCCTAAATCTTTCTGTAACTATTCCAGAACTTGGACGTAACTTAATGTCTTGATCTTTAGTGATTAAAGATAATCACACTGTGTAACGCACGATCTCTTAAACATATAATTGACTAACTTTTATCCATGATTGATCGAAATGAGAATCAAATAGGACCCCTTTGTAAGTCGGTCAATAACTTCTAATATACAACTTTGTTTTCTTTCTTAGTTTTGGTAGTCTTGTCACAATTTCACTGTAACATGCTCGTAGTTTTACTACAATATCTCCGAGGGTTGTAGATTCCATTAATGTTTTGGTTATGATCCAATTTATCATAATCAATTAGTTAACATGATGGTTAACCATATCCTGAAACAATTTTACTTGTTTGACATACTAAAGCACCTTCAGGTAGTTGAGGTTATATATTTCTTCGTGTCTCCTACCACAACTTCCTTTCTTGGTCTTGATACATCTTGTGTTCCCATGTGAACGGTTTATAGTGTATCTTTAGTTTTAACTTAAGATTTCATTCTTGAGCTTATCATCGTGTGGTATGCACAACCTCCTAACAATATTCTTCGGTATTATTATCCTTAACATCTGTATCTTCTTTAACTTCGTTTCTTTGCTTTATGCCTCTCGTTGACGTTATAGTCAATGTAGTAATAATCTTTTCTACCACCTTGGGCGAGGTACTACCTTTAAATTTATATTCTTAAAATCACTGACAATTGTCTTCTCACTCGTGAGAAGAAGTATCCACTTAAAGCGTGGTTTACGACTTAAAGCATTGGCTATTATATTTACCTTTGCATTGGTAGTTGACACTACATTCATAATTCCCTACTAGTTCTACCCACCTTATTCGACACATATAGAAGCTCACTGCTCGAATTCGTTCTTGTAATCCGTGAAATTTTGCATTAACTCCAATAGGTTGATGCATCTAAATTTTCAGGGCGTGCACAACTGAAAATTTTAAGTTGTGGGTAGGGTTGTGGTATAACCAACGTGGTGTATAAATTGTTACATTTCTTTCCTTTCATTGGTACTGGGATGCTTCATCCCACTCTCTGAGGCATCTATGTGTGTTGTTTATTTCTTTTGTAGTTCTAGAACTATCAGAATTAGCGCAACTATCGACTTCCATGTCAACTATTGAAAGCATGAGTGACGCTTAAAGGTCCACATACACTGATTCACTCGCTTTACAATCATGTTATTGGCCTTACTATCTTGGAGAATTCTTGACGAATTTCTGGTAATAACGAGTCACTCCTAAGAGGATACGTATTTTATTTTGTTTAGATGAGTATTCCCATCCTTGTAGAGCTTTTCTACTTTTGCTGGGTCTAGCTACTTAATTCCATCTGACGACACAATATGTCCAAGTAATGTCACCTTGTTAAGCTAGAACACATATTCTCTCTTTTTTTTTTTTTTTTTTTTTTCATATGTATAAGCATTTCCCTTGTACTATTCTTTTTAACTTAATTGCTCATGTATAGGTGAGACATTTGATTCTCTATGGAGTAGAGATTTATAATAATTGGGCAATTTATACGTTTTAATGAGGGGTAAAAATAATTACCTCTGGTAGCAATGCTACATCTTCCAACTCTTTACTTTTTATTACTCATTGTAGTTGAAACTTAAATTCTTGTCTCTTAAAAGGGTTTACTAGCAAGGATTCGTATGGTTCCTTACACTTAAATTTTATTTGAGTTCCTGTATTCATTTATCCTTTACTTGCTCAATTCATATGAGTTTTACATGGATGGTCCTTTGATATGCTAATTGCATATACTTTATCTCTACCAATTCTTCCTTCTATATATCACTTTCGTTCGACTTTTAATATTTAAGGGACCTTGGCAAGACTTTCTGTCTCCTTGACATCTTCTCTTTGGAATAGGGCCAATTTCTTAAAATAGGTTTGAACCTGTATCAATTTACTGATCCATAAAACTATTGGTTTTTCCATAAAGTCATAACTCACCTATTTTATTTATGTTTCATTGTCTCCGCTATGGAAGTTTTAATTATACATAATCATTTTACTTTATACTCTTCTTGATGGTTTTGTCTACCTAGTATTTACAATCAATCTTTTAGATTGAGGATTTACTGCAACTCTTGGTCCATATCTCAAATGCTCATTATTTCATATAGTTTCTTAACTGGAGGAGTTCCATGAGGATTAAGTTCCTTGGAATGGACTATCTTTCCGTTTGTCTTACTCTGTTACATTCTGTTGCTAACTTTCATTCATACGTCTTTCGTGGCCTGACCAACTTAAATCTTGTTATTCGAAACTTTATTTCTAGTGAAAAAAAAAAATCGTCTGATCCACGCGATTGTTCTAAGGGGTGTATCACCCGTGATGTATGGAAATCTTAATCTAGATTTTGTCATCAACCTATACCACTAACTACTACATTTGTTAATGTGGTGTCAACTCTTGATCCTTTGCTATATTCTATGGGAACTGATTTATCCCGTACTTTAATGCATGCATCCACTTCAAAATATATATTCTGCTTATGTACTCATTTCTCCTCTTTACTTATTCTCTTAATATGCCTTACCATTCTCGTAGTGTCGAGCATGCTTCTTACCTTACTATCTAGTATCTCTTTTCTTGATTACACACACAAAAAAAAAAATTCTGGGAATTCCATAAGGTCTTTATTAACTATCTCTCCTCACATCATTATCCACTTGAGTCTTGTATCAATATCTTTACTCATTTATCAACCCCTGAACCATTTTGTAACATACTCAAGATCTTATCATTGTACTTAAACATTCTTCATCTTAAATTCCTTCCACTAATTGTAAGTCTTTTATTTCTATCTTGTTCTATTTTACTGCTTTGGGTAATCCGAAGGGTACCATACTTTAAGTCATACTCGTGACTTGCAATTGGGCTTAGTAAACTCCATTGCTTGGATAACTAATTGTATCAAAGTGGAATGAAAATATCTGGAAGGTATAATGACCTTGGTTCAATTTTGGCACAACAAGTAACCAAAATGTGTTATCAATAAATCATCTGACAAGCTAGGAAAGAATAATCAGAGGGTAGAAATGAAATGACAAAGGTCAGGGGGAGGAGACCCATTTTGTCGATACCCGTCCGCTTTCTTGTCTGATGGTAACGCTACCGAGATTGATATTATGTGGGGTGATCAGTCCCGCATAGACACAATCTCAGTCACACGAAGTTCAAGTACTTTGGTGACTCTCAACTTTTCGGGCGGTGAAAAGAAGCTTTTGCAAAGTTTGGCGAGCTCTTATAACTCATGATTTTTCTGGACTCTGTATTTTCATAATACATTTTTCTGGGCTTCAAGGGCTCACGTAGGATATCACAACACAAGGTGCTAACATGATAAGTCTCCCTTTATATCACTAACCACATATATAATCATTTCTTACTATAAGTACTCATGTACCACTTCAATGAAATAATTCTCAATGTTCTTTTATTCCCTAGAAAGTTTCACCTCTAACTGAATGTGCCATCCTTGTTGTTCATAACCTTACATGGGCGTACAACCTTGCATTTTTATTTTTATTTCTAATTCTACGTTGTAGAATTCGGGGTTCTCTTTGGGGTACTGCCTCGCATTTCAATCGAGGTGGCCTTATCAATATAAGGTTTCTTTTAAATAGCACTAGTATTTCCATATTATAGACTTCTTACGAGTCTACACTCTAGGATGTTAGACTATCGGTTAATCTTAACCGGCCGTAATAACTAATTTATTTTAGATATTTAATTTGTACACTAGTTGCACCATACAATTTGCTTCATATGACCCATTGGTTTGGCCTTTAGTAATAACTATTACTGGTTGATATTTCCTTACCTTATCCTTTAAACTGATCTTGCAATTCTATTGATGTTTTCACCGTCTTATATTCATCATGAATAATTTTCTATTTATTAAGAATATACTAACATTATTTTATAACGTCATTAACTCATGAGAGATTCTCATGGTTATATTATCTACTACTCTTAATACGCTGGTGAAACAAGGAACATGGGCTAGCGCTTCGCTTACTTATATGTCTTAATCTGGGGCATATTATAATCTCATATTTATTTGTCCAGTTTATTCATGATGCGCCAAGAATGTTGAAACATTCGAGGAGCTCTAGTGGTATAATCTTATCGTAGAACGATATCAGCATTTACCTGTAATCTTTCATATAATTATTTCATAGGTACCTATCGTCAAGGTATGTGTGAAGTTGTCGTTCCTGAGGACAATTCAATATAGAGGTCGGCGTTAGAGCTCGTATCTAAAGACATGGTCTCGTTTAACAGCTATCACAGACTTGTCGACTCGAAGAGATTTTCTAAGAGTGTAATGTCTATGCTGAAATTAGAGTAACAATAACATGGGCTAACCATGTATTGAAAATAGCTTTATTGGTTTAAGGTCTTTGGCTTGAATATAAACCTCATCGATGTTAACCATACACATAAAAAAAATTGCCTACATTCTTGGGAATGTCGTTTATCAGGTCATGGTAAGGTCATCCTGAAAGATTGATCTCGTATAATGTCCCCTATCATCCTTACTAGTCTGTTGGCGGTAGATTTTCAATCTCGTAATAACGTCATGTCTTACACCCTGTGATCGTGGGTGGATATTCTAAAGTGGCCAAAATAGGACATCAACTTATTTAAATCATTCTTGTAAAAGAACTGATAAATTCGTTATGATCGAACCATCTCTGGTGTCGAAGCACTGGGTTGTCTCTTCCTATTGGTGAACTTCGTTCAAGCCATCAACCTTATTTAGGTTATGATTGACATGTTCTAATATCTGAACTCTAACAATAAGAGATCAATGTTTTTATGCTCATGGATATGTTCCCAGATAGGTAAACTATTGTTACCGCCGTTCTTTTCTAAATTTACTTAATCTTTCTTTTTACTGCTGTTATATTCTTTTGTCTAACCATGATGTGGTACATCTATGGTTTTGTGGTGGTCTTATCTTTATTGTGCCCCAATATCTTTGTTAATTTATAAACACTTCATTATGCAAAAACGTTAGTGAACTAACGTTGTTCGTATGTCTTGAAAAGCCGTTAAAAGGCTAAGCCCATGTCATCGAATGACATCTTATCTTCATTGTTTCTCTTGCCTCGATTTCTTTGCACTCGTGCATACTCATCGCCTTTTCTTCTTCTTTCCTTACGGAAAGGAAGGAATTTCATTCCCTCAATGTCAATTCTAAGTTTTCCGAGGAAAACAACTAGTTCAAGCGAGCTATGTTCTCTAGCAAGCCTTGTTCTTTTCTATATGTGATCTTAATTCCACTATGTTCTTTCTATTCTTCGACTTTTAATCTCGTGAAAGTCTTACCTTTCCTCGTTGAGCGCGATGTAGTGAAGTGCAGAGCTTTGTCGACTGACTCAATTAGTCAAGTGAATCAATACTCGACTAAACTCTGAAGAAGACTCTTGGGTTTCAGAGCAACCGTGGCTCTGATACCACTCTGTCACGACCGGACTTTGCTAAGGATAGCTAAGCCGGTAAACCATGATTAGGGATGGGAATTAAGAGTACGGGAAAGAAAGGGGAATAAGACTGGTGTGGAATCTGTCTCGTATAGCTGTTTGAATAACACTCTATACCATTGAACATCTCGACTCGGGATCTCAAATGAGAATACGAGGATACTTGTCATAATCTATTACATGACTTGAAACAATTCTTGAAAGCTCAAGAGTTTGCACAGCGGAAGAAATACTTTAATACATGTATGAAGACACGTATTACCGAGAGTCCTAATCTACTTGAATAACGACAAAAGCTCCACTCGGCACTTCACATCATCTTGCTCAACCTGCACATTTAGAAATACATGCAGGGCTGAGTACGAAAGTACTCAGTGGGCACATGCCGAAAACTATACATAATAATTGTCAAGCCATTCAACAGTAAGACATAGGGGTTTTATTGAAAAGAGCCCATGCTTACTAAAACTGTTCTTGTGATCTAAAAGTGTCAGCGCTGACTAAGTCCTTTAGTAATCTACCATATCTGAAACTGTGGTGTCGAGGAGGTGGCCACCTCACACGACACCTGACCGGCCAACCCTGAAGATGACTCACGGTCCTGTGTACACTAGTCCAAGTAAGATAACAAGTCTTAACGAGGACCCGAATTCGATTAACTTTAATTGGCGTAGCCAATGCAGATAGGTGTCATACATAAATCGAAACATTTATGGCATGACAATACTTGAAAATAAACATTTTCATCTAAACATTCTATAACTTTTCTTGTATAAGAAAGCCCACCTTAAGTAGCGTGAAAAGTGTCGATCCTGATAAAATCGCAACGTCAACCTTCCGGTCGATTTCCACCTATTTAGAAATGACAATATAAGAATTTATATTCTTATAGAATCTAATAATTCCTTATAAAGGATATTATAATTCTTTGTTTCTAACTTCTCGTTTTAACTAACGTTCCGTTAATATATCGTGAGATTATTAATCGTAGTTAATTATTCTTCATGGCTAGTGGTAGCCATTAATTATTCTCACATACTTCAATTAATAATTAATTGAGTTAAATCTTGTTGGATTATTAAATCCAAAGTTTTATTATAATTCTATGAATTAAATAAAACTATTTTAGGCTCAGAAATTAATCGAGCTTCGTTAATTGACTCGAGTTAGTCGAGCTATTTTATTTAAATAAATAAAACATTTTTCGGTAATATTTAACGTCCATCATGTCGTAATTTTACGGTATCAACACACGTAGATATTAAAGTAATTGTTTTGACCAGTTGGGCCGAATTTAAATTATTCGGCCCAGACCTGAGCCCAATTCTCGGCCCAAGTCAAGTCCTAACCCAGACCCAGCATTTGACCCGAAACCCGACCCGAAACCCGACCCAGAACCCGACCCGGTTCAAACCCTAGGTATAAAACCCCTCACCCCCATTTCCCTCACCCTCATTTCTCTCCACCCGCCCCATCTCCCTCTCGGACTGAACTCGTCCAGTCAGCGCCACCGTCGCCGGCGACGAGAGCGCCGCCTTCACCGGCCACTTCGCCTCACCCGTTCCTTCCCCCATCTCTCTCTATCGCACTCCCTCCCTCTTCTCTGACTGAATCTGCCGGCGCCTCCCTCGCCGGCGGCGAGGGTCGAGCTCCGGCAGTAGCCCCACTATTCGAACCTTCCCCCTCTCTTCTTCCTCGTCTTTCCCTCTCTAGCCCGAACGCGCAAGGCGTCGCCGCCCAGCCGCAGCTGATTCGAGAAGCGCCGCCGTCGCGGCCGGATGCTGTCGGAGCAGAGGTAACACTCCCCTCCCTCCCCCTCATTTCTCTCGGTACACACACACGTTTATATGTATGTATGTATTTTAAATGTCTTTTACTATGCAGGGGGCTTAGAGGCAGCCACTAGGACGCCGGAGGGGAATGCCGTCGATGCTCGACTCGGGGCCGCCTTTGCTGCCCCGACAGACCTCTGCCCTTCTCCCGTCGAGGCGTTGGCCTCGACGGAGGTTCGACTTACCTCTATCTTTATATCATTCGTTTCGTAACTTTTACGTGCATACATGTCGTTTTCGTTCTTCCATTTTATGCATAACAAAGTCAGATTTGACATAGCTATTAAACTCCAAGATTCAATCAATTGAAGCAAGTGATCATTTGATTAAAAGGGCAGTAGGATATAGGCTTTACTTGCTTAACAAATGAGCATTAAATGTCTTTTTAGCTAGTAAGCATGCTTAGTGTTGAATTTCAGATTATCTTCTACAATGATTAAGTATGGATAATGCTTTATCATGTTGAAAGTTTTAAGAGTGCTTACTAGATAGATTGGAATAGCTGTGGTTGCTTGCTTTCCTCTTCTTCTTCTTCTTTCTTAAGCTTCTATTATTTCTAAATGTTGTGTATGTTTGAGTGCAAACTGAAATGGGTTGAGAGAAGGGGTACTTATAGTGTCTCTTGGCTGAAAATTTGACTCAATTTTGCATGATTGAAGTGAGGGGCTGGGGTTCAAGAAATCTATAGAGATCTCTCGTGATCTTGACTAAGATCTTACCTTTACTCCCTATTACTTTGGGACTGACTTTCTCCCTTACTTTTCTTATCCTTTGTCTGCAGATGAGGACTTTCTCCCTGACTTTCTCCCCACTTATTGAAGCTTGTATATGAGGATTTAATTCCCAGATTTTATGGGATTGAGTGAAGACTTTTCCCTGCCCCTTTTTTTCTTTACAGCCGAGCTGCTGCTGCTGTTGCTCTTTTTTTTTATCTTCTTTTCTTTTTATTCTTGTGAATGTATTATTTATGTATTAATATTCAATTTCAGTTTTCATGCATTTAAATCCTCCATCGTTTGTAATAAACGGAATGTAATAGTCCCTTAACATTACGACTGCATATATTTCATTCCGTAACTTCTTCGATTATACGTCTCCTCGTATAGACATAATTTCTATTAATTGGGCTTGGCCCAATTCATCAATTTTATGGGCATGGCCCAATTTATCAACTTACGAACTATCGATGTTGTTTCCTTTCAAACTATCGACTAGATAAATATTGTACAACTTCGTAGTGGATTCCGATTTAGTTCGCTATACTTTTGGAATTAAATCTACTAAATCGAATTCAAGTGCTTCGATTATATTTAAATACAAATATTATTCGCAATTAACTACCGTTAGTTAGATTTTAAACTAACGAAAATGCGGGCCATTACATTTAATTTTTCTTTAAATTTAAAATTTTATTTTTGTAGGTGGTCACAAAGTTTCAAGTATGAAGAACGCAAGCAAAGCGGAATCGGAGCACCACGTTAATTCATGTGCCTACGTGGCGCTTCCTATGCTCTCCGTTCCTATTTATCTAAAAATTCAATTTTTTATAATAAAAAATATTATCTAATTATTTTATAATTATCATTATTAATAATATTATTATTATATCTTTAATAGTTATCTTCAATATTATTCTATTCATACATGAATGGATTTTAATATATTATTTCGATAAAAAAAAATTAATATATTATTTATTTATTTATTTATAATAAAATAACAATAACAATTACAATTCCATATAATAGAAAAAATAATAGATTCTACATGCAAATAATTATGCAAATATGATTAACATTTATTTGTAGTATTATGCAATGATTAGTAAGTATTTAACTGAATGCTTTATATAAATTAATTTTTTCATGTTGAATTTTGACTAGGCACACTATACTTCATATCAAAATATTACCCTAATAAACCTACTTTTATTATCACAATTAACTAGCAGCTTAAAACAACGACACGACGAGATGAAATCAATATAACTATTTGAGACCCCTCATTGACATTTTCTTTTTATTAAAATAAACAACGGACGATTTGAACTTATTTTAATATTTTTCTTTTATATTTGATTATAATAAATAACGGTCAACTTGACATTTTAATAATTTTCATTTATATTTTACTTTAAAATAACGTTATAAAGTTATTCGTATCGAATTCTGACAGAATACAAATGCACCTACCATCAACATATTCCCCTTTAAACCTATTTTCTTATAAACATGAGTAACTGGCGACTTTATATAATTATATATGTTTCTACTAAAATCATACTACCTCCGTCCCGCCAAAGACGTTACATTTCCTTTTGTCAATTTCTGACAAAAAAATCTTCAAAAATCTATTTTAAAACGCATCATCAAGAAGCGTGGAAAAACGTGCCAGAAATTGACAAAAAGAAATGTAACGTCTTTGGCGGGACGGAGGGAGTATCAAATTAAGTTACATGTTAGATTGCAAAAGAGGTAGATTTCGATTAATGTAAACTATTTTCGGCGGGTAGTAAATTATTAAGTACTTTTTGTATTACATTATTTTTTATTTTATTTTTTGTATTTCACAGGAAACTTGGCTTTGTTGATTTTGGCACCAATTTCATTTATAAGTCTTTAAACGTAGAAGATTTAAATGTAACAAGAATCGCGTTATGGCTTGATTTATTTTGATGTAATGGCATTTTGTTTTTATTACAATAAACATCGGGCTACGCGAATATTTATATGATAAGCATACATAGTAATATACAATATAAAACTAAATATAAGATAGATATTGTGTGAGATTGAAATATATCATACTTCAATATTTACAAATATATGTATTTTAGATAAATAAGAATTGCGGATGTAGGAATTGACACGTATGCATGTCGATCAACGTGGTGGTTCGAAACGGGCATTTAACTTATTTTTATATAACGACATTTTTTTTTATTGAAAAAAATAACGGGTGACTTGACATATTTTCATATTTTTTATTTATACTTTACTTATAAATAAAGTTATAAAGTGATTGTATCGAATTTCGAACGAGATATAAATGCACTTATCATCAAAATATTTTCCTTTAAACCTAACAGGCTACGGGAGACTTTGTTTGATATTTTATGTTTATTAAAATAAACAACAGGCGGCTTAACAAGATACAAATGCACCTATCATCAAAATATTCCCCTTTAATCCTATTTTCTTATAAACACGAGTAACGGGAGACTACGCTCAAACTTCAATAGCTTTGTAGAAGAGGAGCCAAGCATATTATTTTGGTCCATATTTCTTATATAATTTTCATATTGTTTATTTACTTTTAGTATTTTGTATTACTTTTAAATATATTTTTATATTTCACGGGGAACTTGGCTTTGTCGTTTTTGGCACCAAATTGAGTTATAAGTCTTTAAACGTCGAAGATTTAAATATAATATGAATCATCATTGAATTAGTTCTTCATCATTCTTAAATTCTTTTATTGTTTGTAAGTACATAAAAATCGAGAATCAAAGTCTAAAATATTTTAAAATAAATTTCACTAATAAAATATCTAAACATTAGAAATAATTGACACCCGTCGATTTTCGACGGGTTGTAAACTAGTAGATTTCTAAAGTAATGTTTTCCCCTTTGACTTGCGTTAGAGTTCAAATTCCTTTATCTTTATCCATGGAATTACACTATATAAATAACTACCAATGATGTTCTCCGTCTCGGATTTGGTTTCTAATCAGGTCCGAAATTTAAATTTTTAGTAGTTAAATGTCATATTTTATACAAATAAGAATTGCATTACACTTATCAAATTATAATAGATATTTAGGGGGAAAGTACATTTTTGTAGTCGTAATTTACCCTAATTTTGAATTTTGCAATCTAATATAACCAATAAAAGTGAAATTAAATATTAAAAATTAATTATATATACCCTAATTTGGATTAGTTTACCCTACAATAATCATAAAATTAAAACAAATCACTCTAAATTAAAAAAAATATTTAAAACATGCATAAAACTAATAAAAATCGAGATTCGAGACACCAAAACGAGGACAGTGGATCATAACTATCAAATATTGTTATGAATTAATTAATACTCCTATGAGTAAAGAAACCGCCTGATAAATGAGTTGATAGGCGTAATTAATAACAGAAAGAAACAGCTTATTATATCTATGCATACCTCTTTATATCTTAATTCCATAATCCATATACTACTATAATTATTTTATTAATTATTTTCTTAATTAATTAACATCAATAAACATATCCAGCATTAAAAATTACTAGAAGGAATTCATGGAAGCAAAATTAATTCTCCTATATTTTTTACCACTTCTCTCCAATGCGCAGCCCTTGATCTTTGATATCTCAGCCTATGGTGCTACACCAGATTCAGATATAAGTGAGGTAATTAATTTCATTCATATCCAATTAATTATGTGTTAGTATGCCTTGAATCGGTTTGCCACTTTGCAGAGCTGTACGGCGGCACAAACTCAATAAATCTGAAACTGCCGTCATAATATAATATGTACTCCGTTTCCTGCCCGTGGACGTAGCCAACACAACGTTGGTGAACCACGTAAATCCGTGTCTCTTTATGTTTTCTGTTTGTTCGATTACTCAATTACCCTATTTCGTCACAACATTATGTCACTTTTAATAAATGAAAACATAACTTATTACATATAGATCGATGAATTAATCAAATAAATACGAATTGTAGGGTTTATTGAATGCATGGGAGGATGCAATTGCATCAAGAAATGAGAGCAAGATAGTGATTCCACAAGGGACATGGATGCTAACCCAAGTGGAATTGAAAGGCCCTAATTTTGCTCCAATTGAGCTTCAAATTCAAGGCACTATACAAGCTGAACCAGACCCCAACACCATGCCCAACAAGGGACATGAGTGGATCACTATCAACTATGTCGACTCCTTCGTCCTCTCCGGAGGCGGTGTTTTCGACGGCCAGGGTGGTCAGCAGGCATGGACGATGAACGATTGCAACGTCGATAAAAAATGCCCTAAACTTCCGATGGTACATTTACATGTTGTATCTTGTTTTTTTTATTTCTAACGTGTTATAAATCGAAATTTAGAGAATATTTTTTTTTTTTGGAAATTCAATTTTTAGCTATCAAATGTTTATTAGTATAACTTATTATAATATGACATTATTTTTATTTTAGTATAAAAATTATTATAATTTATAAAACTATTTAAAATAACTAATTACAATGTATGTGTACGTATGATGTAGAATTTGAGCTTTAATTTCGTCAACAACTCCGTCATCCAAAACGTGACCACCAAGGACAGCAAAAATTGTCACATCAATTGTTTGAAGTGCACGAATGTGACCTTCGTTGGCGTCATGATTATCGCCCCCGGCAACAGTCCGAACACCGATGGAATCCACATTGCCCGATCCGCGATGGTGAATATCACTGACTCAATAATCGCAACTGGGGATGATTGCGTCTCCATGGGAGAGGGCCTCACACAAGTTCACATCCATAACGTAACTTGTGGGCCCGGCCATGGCGTCAGCATCGGAAGCCTAGGCGGGAACATAAACGAGAAGAACATCTCTGACATATACGTCACGAATTGCACCTTCATCGGCACTCAAAATGGCGTGAGGATCAAGACATGGCCATCTGCCCCGGCCACCCTACATATATCGAATTTTTATATCCAAAACCTGATGATGCAAAATGTGAGCAATCCAATCGTCATTGATCAACAGTACTGCCCCTGGAATTTGTGCAATTTAACTGTGAGTTCACGAGATCCTCTATTTCAAAATTGTATAAAATATTTAAAACTAGAGACCAAAATATACGGTTTAAATAGAAAACAATACCTTGTCCCCTTCACCCCGGTTGTCAATGCTCACTTGGCTAATATTATGCAGAGCCCATCACTCATCCAAATCAGCCAAGTGACCATCGACAGGGTGAAGGGGACGACGAATAGTCTGCACGCGGTGACGCTTTCTTGCAGTTCAGCTAAGCCATGTCAAGACGTGAGAATTAAAGATGTCGCAGTTACAAGTTCTATAAACAGAGGAACTGGTTATGGATTCTTATTGAGGTAATTAATTAATTCAGACTGTTTTCTAATCAATTATACTCCATCCATCCATTTTATCATGACACTTTACTGTTTAATCTGATACTTTTGTTCAATAAAATATACAGATAAAACAGTAAAACGTCGTGATAAAATGAACATAAGAATTATATATAAATGTTTGGTTTTGTGTGTGATGCAGAAATATAGGTAATTTGGAAATTAACAACGAGAACGGTCCATCGATTCTAGCCGTATAAAAAATATAGTATACAAATTTTGACGAATAAATTGGAATATTGAAATTCAATAATGCTATTTGGCCATAATGTGGCCGGCCACACAACGGCATTTTTCATAATATACGTAATTTTAAAAATTGTAAATGATAACTATGATTTATTAGTTTAATATTTTGATTTAAAAATAATTTTTACCCAAAAATTACATATTTTTCTCTTTTTTTCTAGATAAAAAGGTAATAAATCCTTTAAAATAGTAAAAAATATCAAATAATTAAAGAATTAATTTTAAAAAATACGTAAAAATACGGAGTATCGCTTTTTGAGTTTTTTATAATCCATAAAAGTTTGGCATAAATATATAAATTATTTGATACTAAAAAAAATAAAAAAAATTAAGCTATGGCCGGCCACATTATGGCCGAATAGCATCACTCATTGAAATTTTACTACAATATATTTTGTTTCATATTCTCTCTACCTTATCTTTGGAAGAAAATTCAATCTTTTTTTAAGAATAAAGGAAGCAAGTCAAATATGTTTTGTTTTTTTGAAGTAAATTAATTAATCAATTACTCAGTTTTAGAGTTTAATTATGTCTTTTCTTCTTCGGCCTACCTAATCTTCAAACCGATATTTGAAGTCATTTTCATTCAAATTAGATTATTCCTAAGTCGGAGTCCGTACTCCGACCAACAAATTTTATTGCATCGTCACCTGTTTAAATTAACGCGTATTAAATATATTTTTAAAATCTGTATTTTTTTATGAAATTCTTTTTTTATGGTTGATTATAAAAATATTTTGGACGCATATCAAACATCCAACGGTACATTAAAGAGATAACCAACCTTTTAATCTATGATTTTTTTAATTTATAAATGATTTTGAAAATATTTTTAACACGTGTCAAATATATAGTGCAACATAAAATATCGTACATTTTTACCAAAAGACAATAGAGGATGGATCATAGTGTTAAATTGCGAATGGGATCCTCTATTGTCTAGCATTTGTAAACAATTGACATGTGTCAAATCATAGGGCTAAAATTTTCAAATGATCAGCCAGATTAGTGTCTATATTTTCTTTATATAAATCTTAAATCCTAAATCATCGATTATACCACATGTTAATTGTTATGAATACAATAGAAGATGTCGAACGAATAGGTAATAGATGATTGAACCGGATAATCCTATATATAGTAGTCTTTCATGTGACCTTAAAAAGGGTAAACATTCACCACTAATCAAATCATCGGATCCAAAGATCAACATTCTCCCATGCCGCCGCCGCCGCCCCACGCCCAAGGAAACCGCCGCCAAGTGGCGGTGGTGATGGTGCCGCTGCCGCGCAGGGCCACCTCAACCAGCTCCTCCACCTCTCCCGCGTCATCTCTGCCGCCGCCATCCCCGTCTACTACGTCGGCGCCTCCACCCACCTCCGCCAGGCCAAGCTCCGCCTCCATCGCTGGGACAACGGCGCCGCCGCCGCCGCCGTCCACTTCCACGAACTCCCCACCCCTCCCTTCGACAGCCCCGCCCCCGACCCCCACGCGCCGAACAAGTTCCCATCCCAGCTCCTGCCGTCGCTCTCCGCCTCCACCCACCTCCGGCGACCTGTCCACTCATTCCTCGCCGGAATGTCGCCGGAGTACAATAAAATCGTCGTCATCTTCGATTCGCTGATGTCATACGTCGTTCAGGACGTCGACTCAATCCCGAACGCCGAAGCCTACTGCTTCCGCAGTATATCCGCTTTCACGGTGCACGCCTTCCACTGGGACGCCGCCGGCCGCCCCCAGCTGCCGCCGGAGGTGGCAGCGTCCGTCGGAAATATTCCGTCATTCGACGGAATATTCCCCCCGGAGTTCACGGAGTTCGCCGCGCTCCAACGTGGCTGCCGGAAAGTTTCGACCGCAGAAATATACAATTCGAGCAGAGAAATCGAAAGTTTATTCCTCGATTTAATGGATAAGAAGATGACGACCACCACCGGAAATAACAAGATTTGGGCTGTGGGCCCACTCAATCCGGTTTCATCGAAATCAAACGGTAATTCGAAGAACCGGCATAAATGCTTAGAATGGCTCGACGGAAAAGAACCGGGTTCGGTCATCTTCGTCTCGTTCGGGACCACGACGTCGTTTCCCGACGAGCAGATCGGGGAGCTGGCGTTGAGAGAAGCGAGCAGAACTTTTTGTGGGTAGTGCGAGAAGCTGATACGGGCGACATATTCGGCGGCGGCGGAGCTCGGGCAATCGAGCTGCCGGCGGGGTTCGAGGAGAGGGTGAGGGGGAGAGGGATGGTGGTGAGGGAGTGGGCGCCGCAGGTGGAGATCCTCGGCCACCCGTCTACGGCGGTGTTCATGAGCCACTGCGGCTGGAATTCCTGCATGGAGAGTATCTCCCACGGCGTGCCAATGGCAGCATGGCCAATGCACTCCGACCAGCCGACGAACGCGTTCCTGGTGGCAGAGGTGCTGAGGGTCGCCGTGAGGGTGGTGGACTGGGTGTACTGGAACGAGGTGGTGGCGGCGGAGAGGGTGGAGGGGGTGGTTAGGAGGTTGATGGCGGCGGAGGAGATGAGGAGGCGGGCTAAGGAGCTGGGCTCCAAGCTCGTTGCGGCGGCGAACGGCAGCGGCGGCGGTTCTGAGATGGATTCGTTGATCGCACATATTACTAGATAATTAATTCCTGATTCATTTTTGGTTGAAACTTTGTAATTGGGATGATTCCTACGATAAATCAGTACTCCTACGGAACTAAGTGAAAATATATACTACTACTCTGTAACTACATGTCTATACAAACGCTCTACTCTTTCGGGGGAGCTTCGATCGAGGCTCCGCCATTTCAGGACTTAGGGCTCGAGAGGTTCTTGAGGTCCCGTTCCTTCGAGTACCATTCAGGTATGATCCTTGCTGCGTGGGGGTAGAGATCTTTATACGCGTTCTTGATAGTGCCTTCCGCCACTGTAGTAGCAATCGAGATGTCTGGAAATACCAACATCGCTCAATTTCACCGTTCTTTGCCATTGCATGTATTTCAGAAGAGAATGGCCCTAATAGATAGAGGTTCTTACCGCGTAGGGGCTTCTTCGAACCTGATAGCTGTGTTATCATAAAAATAATGGCTGCAGCAATAGATATCGGGCTCCTCCTGCGATACAACAACAAACAGAGGCGAAGCACGGGGTTTAAATACCCTTCTTTAACAATAAATATAGGCGAAGCACGAAGTTCGAGTAGTCTCTTCCATCTAAGTTCCCAGTTTTTTTAAATTATCGCTGCATGAAGCTACGGCCAACTTTCATATTTTCGAACTCTTCGTGTCTTTATATGTATAAAATCTTGTTTGGAAAAATGCAGTATGGGATTCGAGTTTGTGATATTCATATAACTAACACGTATATGAGGAATCAGCATGAAAACTGGTGTCGAAGAGGTGTGTATATGATAGTAGTACCTAATATCAAAGTTCCCTGCCTTCTGCACAGTTTCTTGTACGGCTTTCATCTCCTCGTTGCTCATGCCAAGGTTAGAACAGAATCGCCTCTGCATGGCAGAAAAGACACACATCGTATTTCAAATTAATAATAGGCTCATTAACAAATAACTATACAGTGCGAGCAAAACTCACCAGATAATCCCCTGCATGAATCGTGCCCATCTCCATTGATTCGCCCATCTCAACCTTCAACTGTTTCACGATGAATTCTTTTGCACGGCCAATTTCTTTCTTTGTAGCTCCAGCGACCATTGAGCATATTTCTAGTCGATACTCACATGATTTAGAGGACTTTCATACATGGGAAAATAATAAATGATAGTCGTTATCTGATCTAAGGGTGCACCTTTCATAGTACGTGGCTTGCCTTCCTGCCTACAAGCAATATAAATGCTGGCAGCCACTAAGGCATCCAAGTTTCTACCCCTCGTACACTTCTGATCATCCAACCTTTTATATATTTCACTCGCTCGATCCTTCAAAGAAGGCACGAAACATCGAAAAAGGTTAACCTTTTTAGACTTTGGATGGTTAGCAAAATTGCACCAGAAATCGAACATCTACTGTCAGAAAGTCCTACAAATCCAAACCACAATATAAAAAAATAAGAGAGCTTCGATAAATTCAAGCTAATAAAGTCTATATATTGATAGAGCCCGTGTCGCACCATTTTTGGACACATTTTTCGAAATAAACATACTAACATATGGAAATCAATCAGCAGGATGACTTACCTTAATGGTTGTTACGAGGCTCAACCTGAAAAATAAGAACACATCACACGATTTCAGCCATTTTTGCCACATTTCCTATGAGTCCGCATACAAAGCACGATAACAAAACCAAGAAAAACATCCATACTATCAGGCAACCTAGATCCCTCATCTTGAGGTGAAAATACTCAAAGGTGCCACTTAATAGTCGAAGCCGTGCATATTTTCATATTTCAAAGGAGTTAACCGTTAGTGTTCCCGCCTAACATGACGAGACACTTAAACGCTAGATCATAAGCAGAAAAACGATAAAATGCAGGCCGAATTCATGAATACCAGACGCCCAATTCAGAAAAGGAATCAGCACATATTTAACTCGTAATTTGATCAATCAGCTACTTAATCTATTCGTTCTTCTGTAATGCAGCTTTTAGTATTCTTGTTCAAGGCTCAAACCTATCTCAAATCTACTTCACTCGACGATTCAACCTACCCTCGTTGATTAATCGTGCTAAACTACATGAAAAATCAATACATCTACTTCTACCAAACCTCCATTCCCGCCATATTTCATACTTTAATCACCAGAGCGCCAAAATTTTGCAGTACCAATCACAAATCACAGAACCCTAACCTCCTCTTCCTCCCACCATAAACCACCTCAAGGAACCCTAACCCCCAAATCAAGGCCGCCCAAGGAGAGGAAACACAGACCTATCAGCCAAGCTAGCAATGGTTTGGAACGCCAACACCAGAGCACGGTCCGGATCGCCGCCCCGGTTCTGCAACCGGGTCAAAGACGCATCGGCTTTCCCCCCATTCGCACCAGCCGAAATGACCGTCGAGAGGGGGGCGTCCCCGAGGAGGGGGTTAACGGGACCTCCGACGCGATTGGGGTCGTGGTCGCCGGAATCGTCGGCGAAGGTCCGCCACTCCGACGTCTCGTCGATGGAGCGAGCTTCCAGCACGAGGCCGCACTCGGAGCAGACGGTGTCGCCCGCGGCGTGATCGCACACCACCTCCGTGTTCCTCTTGCATTCTGGGCAATACGTGTCCGACATCATTCTATATAGATTACTTTTCCAGCGTCCTCGATCAGGTTAATTACAGCGAATTACAGCGAATTCTGCTCGGAATCCCGGTGTTGGATTTTCGAAGGTTTAGATTTTACTCTCTCTCTCTCTCTCTCTCTCTCTCTCGAATCCGCGATTGAGAAGAAAATCCAAAAGGGAAGCATAGATTTCACCCAAGAGGCCATATTTATAGATGGAGGGGGAGGGGCGGATTTCAGGATTTCAGAGGTCGGTGATTCGGGTCGGGTTTTTTTCCGGGTCGAGACGACACTATTGAGAAACGTGGCCTCCATCGATAGGGATGTGGCCCAACTCACCGGATTTTGGACCAGTCCTATCGGATTGCGGGCTAGCCTATCGGGCCATTAAATTTATAAAAAATAAAATTGAAATTGTATAAATATAAAATTTATTATTATTTTAGCATGTATTAGTATAAAAAAAATAAAAAATTATTAAATATTGTGAATTCAGCAAAAATATTTTTGAAATGTCGATCTTTATTTTACTTTTCATCAAGTGTCGAAGTAAAAAATCTATAGAATTTAAAATTATGATTATATTTTTATTTAAAATACTTAATAATAATTAAAAATAAAACTTAATTATCAAATTTATAAGCTGAGTAATGATATACGTCATGAATTCATAATTTTTAGTAACCCATCGGGCAAAGCCACTGGACTTTCGGGCCAACCCTATTGGGCTCGGGCTTTTTCGGGATCCAGTCCTATCGGGCTTATTTACTTTCGGGCTATTATTTTTTTGCTCTATCCCACTATTTTCTTCGGGCTATTCAAATCGGCCCGTCGGGTTCGGACTTTTTTGACATCCCTATCCATCGATCTATCACAATTTCAGTCTTTTACGTAAAATAATTTATGAAAACGCTCCCCTGTCGACTGTGAAACACTATCAATTTATTTAAATACTATAATAGATTATCCCTAACAAACATACTCCGTATTTAATAAATCGTAATTTTTTTTATTCAAAACATGTAAAAGTAAGCAACGAAGCAACACGTTACGTTGATAAAATTTCAATTTAATTTGTTTAAACTATAAACTAAAGATTTTAGACTATTAAATTAAAGGAAATGTCAATCCGTTGATCCATGCAAAGATATGTTTCTTGTACTCTTGTACTAATAATTACAGTAATTAACAATAAACATATCTCTAATAATTCAAAATTCTCACGCAAGCAATTATGTCAGCAATTTCACCAATTTCCTTCAAACCGAGTCGGAGGTAGAATCTGCAAGGCCTTTGGTTCACGATTTTTTCAGTTAAATCATAATTGAATTGACCAAAATTGAAAAGAATCGCAAATCGATTTTAAAACACCGGTGTGAATACTAACGATTTCACAAATTACATGCGATCTAATTTTATTACATAAAATCTCTATATAGTAGTATTATCATGCATTATCATTATAGATTATGATTAACGTCGCTCAAAACAATGAGTTCTAATTTGCTGTCAAACGCTGAATGGCAAATTAATTCTGGAATATATACTACCAAATACAAAAAACAAGGGTTTAATTCAAAAGAAGATCGATGAACTAATTAAAGTTTATGATTTTTTTTTTTTTTAATTTAAATGACTTTTGTGAATGTAGATATCCCTACCCTAACAGCCTAAATAGAGGCTTAGGAAAATTAAATGATACTACCTTCCGTCCAACTTCACTTGGCTCATTTGTATATTTGAATGTTCATTCAGCCGAGACGGAAGGAATATATTGATAATTCTTAAGAGGAACCAATATTTTCCCAATGAAGACAAAAGCTGAAAATATAGGAGGAATTGAACAATGCTGTGTTTTACATGAGACAAACAAACAATCACATGTTTGTAATTTTTTTTATAAAAAAAGTTTAAAAATTGGGTGGATTCCATCGATGATAATATTGTTACATATCACATGTTTCTTTCACCGATTATAAATAGTGATAAGAGTAGTGGTGGTTCTATGTACTGAGAAATTAAATGGAGAAGATGTTTGAAGATGGAGAAGAGGAAAAGAAACAACAAAGTGTTAAAATTAAGAAGCTTGGTGGTGTTAGAACAATGCCTTTTATTCTTGGTTAGTCCTCTCTCTCTCTCTCTAAGAAGATCTTACAATTTTGTTTCTGTGTGTGATGTATTATGTGCAGATTCTTGAAATACTAGTATATAAAATAAATTAGGTTTTTTTAGATGATTGTTGTAATTTGTAAATGATTATGAATTTGCTAGGATCATTAATTCCCATTTTTTTTTTTTTTCTCAAAACGGGAATTAAGACGAGAGTGATTGTGGTTAATATAGTTGTCTGAACGGGTTATAGTGGATTCAAATTTTGTGATTTAAGATAATATCTTTATATTAGTGGAACGAACGGAAATAGAATTTATCGTTAGATGAATGAGACGGAAGAATTTTAGACTGAATTTTGAATCAGCACAATATACATGAGAGAGAGAGAGAGAGAGAGAGAGACGATGAGTGCAGGAATTAAAGTGTTAAACATGGAATAAGAGCTTTGCAAGAATTTGTTGATAGTTAAGGCCAACAATGTGTTTGAATGGTGGCGCAGCAAACGAGGCATGCGATAGGTTCGCGGCTGCGGGTTTCCACGCTAACATGATCACCTACCTCACTCAAGTCCTAAACCTCCCTCTTGTCAAGGCCTCCAACATTCTCTCCAACTTCGCCGGCACTTCCAGCTTCACCCCGATCATCGGAGCCCTCTTCGCCGACTCCTTCGTCGGCCGCTTCGCTTCTGGACCATCGCCGTCGGTTCCTTCATCTACGTGCTGGTACATTACATATATCATATCCCCTGGACCCCTTCCTTCCCCGGCCTCATCATAAACTAGCTAATTGCTCTTCTTGTAGGGAATGGTGGCTATCACGGTTTCGGCTACCTTGCCTAATCTCCGTCCTCCTCCGTGCCCGACTCAAGAGAGCTGCATCGAGGCCTCGAGTATGCAGCTCGGTATTCTCTACCTCGCCCTTCTCCTTACTTCACTAGGCACCGGTGGGATTAGGCCTTGTG
Source organism: Thymus mandschuricus (assembly GCA_029379335.1). Lineage (NCBI taxonomy): Eukaryota > Viridiplantae > Streptophyta > Magnoliopsida > Lamiales > Lamiaceae > Thymus > Thymus mandschuricus. The sequence goes on along the minus strand of CM057081.1, from coordinate 1,542,154 downwards.
TTGTGACTTTTGCGGCTGATCAGTTCGATATGAGCAAAGCGAAGAGCGATTCGAGGAAGTGGAATTTCTTCAATTGGTACTATTTCTGTATGGGATTAGCCTCTCTGCTTGCTCTGACTGTGGTTGTTTATATTCAAGACGATGTTAGCTGGTCTTGGGGGCTCGGGATCCCGACCATTGCTATGGTTCTGTCTCTCGTTGCCTTCGTTGTCGGTGCTCCTTTGTACCGGAGGATCAAGCCTGGTGGTAGCCCGTTCTTTCGAGCTGCTCAGGTGGTTGTTGCGGCGGTGAGGAAAAGGAGAGTCGTCCCTCCGGATGATCCGGGTGCTCTGTATCGGAACAGAGATCTTGATGTTGATATCTCCCTCAATGGCCAACTTGTCCACTCGAATCAGTTCAAGTAAGCTCAAGAATTTCTTATATTATGATGCTTATAAGAATCGACGTTTACTTTGAGTGATAGATTAATTTCAAAATGTGTTTGATCAATCATAACTTGATGGGATTATGCATATGTATTGTTGGATTCGTGCTTAGGTGCTTGGATCGTGCGGCCGTAGCGTCGGATTCGGACATGAAGGGGCCGTCCGGACGGCCCAACCTGTGGAGACTGGCAACGGTCCACAGAGTCGAAGAGCTGAAGACCGTTGCCCGTCTCGTGCCTATATGGGCTGCAACCATCCTACAAGTGGCCTCACACTCCCACATCGGGAGCTTCACCATCGTACAGGCTCGGACCATGGACCGTCACCTCTCGCCGTCCTTCGAGATCCCACCGGCCACGATGTCCATATTCTCGACATTAACCGTCATCCTGCTCCTCCCCCTCTACGAGCGCCTCTTCGTCCCCTTAGCCCGACGCCTGACCCGCAACCCTGCAGGCATCACTTGCCTGCAGAGGATGGGGATAGGCTTCGGGATAAGCATCGTCGCCTCACTGGTCTCGGGTCTCGTCGAGATCAGGAGGAAAGCCGTCGCCGCCGATCACAACTTGCTCGACAGCCCCACCGCCGTGATCCCGATAAGCGCCTTCTGGCTCGTCCCGCAGTATTTCCTGCAGGGGCTCTCCGAGGTCTTCTCGGCCGTGGGCCACATCGAGTTCCTCTACGACCAGTCGCCCGAGAGCATGCGGAGCACGGCGGCGGCGCTGTACTGGATCGCGATCGCGATCGGGAGTTACGTGAGCACGTTAATGGTGACCATGGTGCATCGGTACACGGGGGAGAGGAGGAATTGGCTACCGGATAGGAACCTTAATAGGGGGAGGTTGGAGTGTTACTATTGGCTAGTGAGTGGAGTTCAAGTTGTGAATTTAGTGTACTATGTAATATGTGCATGGTTTTATAAGTACAAATCTATAGAGGAATTAACTGAACAAAATGATGGAGATGTTGAAATTGGTGATGATGGAGAGGTGGAGATGGTGAGGAAGTAGATTGATTGGAAATGTGAGTGTTGATTTATAAATATAATGTTCATTTGTGGACAAAGATCCCGAGTTTTGAGCGTCAGTGCTTGATAATGCAGGATATGATCTCGGCTGGTATGGACACGACCACCACCACTGCGGAGTGGGTGGTGGCTGGGATAGTTCAGAATCCGAGGGTGCAACAGAAGGTGCAAGAGGAGCTCGATCGCGTCATGACCGAGGCCGACATCCCCAATTTGCCTTACTTGCAGAGCGTGACCAAGGAGTGCTATCGAATGCACCCTCCGACCCCGTTGATGCTCCCTCACAAGGCCAGCACGAACATCAGCTACGACGTCCCAAAGGGGACCACCGAGAGCTTGAACGTGTGGGCCATTGCTCGGGATCCAGCAGTGTGGAAGGACCCCCTTGAGTTCAGGAGGAGGACATCGACATGAGGGGCACCGACTACCGGCTCCTACCCTACGGCTCCGGGAGACGGATATGCCCCTAGGGTACATGATGGAGCAACCCGGAACCGTCACTTAAAGCCTCTCGAGGTTGTTCCGACCCCACGGCTCCCCGCCGAGCTCTTCAAGCACGTGGCTGCCGGAACCGTATGAGGTCGAGTGATCAAAACTGATCAAAACTTCAACTTGTAACAACTTTCAAGATTCCTAGTGAAAATTTCAATTGAATTCTTATGAAATCATCTTCACTTTTGTTGAGATGCAAGAATGGAATGTAAATTTGAATATATAAAAACGAATTAAAGCAAGAGATCAAAGCAGTAAGAATTAGATTACGATTTAATTTAGACAAACCATCTATGTACAAAATAGCAAAATCATTCAAACGATTTTTTCCCAGAACGAAAAAGAAGGTAAAAGAAATGAAGTAGAGAAAGTTGAAAAACGACGTCGTAATCAAGAGTCAACTCCTAACAACAACCACCGCCACCATCAACGAGAAGCCGTCGCCGGAGCCGGAGAAGAAGCATTCAAAACCCTACCGATCTCAAAGCAAACGTAAGCATCAACACACGCGTACCTCACCTGCATCGGCGTCAGCCACAGGTTGTCCCACCGGCTCATCGTCACGTTCTTCGGCTTCACGATCTCCTTCTCCAGCACCAGCTCCGCCAGCGTCTTCACCCCGGACTGCTTCAGATCGCGCCGCCCGTACTTCGCCGCCGCCAATTCCCTCAGATCCACTCGATTCGCTCGGTATCCGAACTCGTAGTCCTCCTCCAGCTTCTCCAGATCCGCCTCGATCCCGACCCCGACGAACGTGTAGGTAGGGTTCGCGAGGAAATCGACGAGCGCCGGCGGCACGGAGGGGCTGTGGATGAGCTGGAAGATGAGGCAGCGGCGGCCGACGCAGAGCTGGAGGGTGGCGGCGGGGTTGACGATCTGGCGGTTGAAGGACGGGCGCCACTCGACGTCGAGCCCGACGACGAGCTGGTGGAGGCCGCCGCGGTTGGCGGCCTCGACGTCGGAGATCCACTGCGCGACAATGGTCGGGTCGCTGGTGACGGTGGTGAAGATCGACTCGCCGAAGAAGGTGACGTCGTAGGTGTTGTGAGTGTCGTAGGGGAGCTGGTGGTCGACAATGGTGATCGACGGCGCCGCTGCGCAGTGGCTCGCCATCTCCGCCTCCGCCTCCGCCGCCGCTGGAATTGATTGGGGGAAATTTCACTTGAGGGTTTGGAGTCGAGGGGGCTATGGTGGACTACGGAGACTGAGAAGTGGTGGAATGAAAGGAGTTTCAATGGCGCGTGGATACCAATCGCCTCAAATATCTAAGTTTCGTTCGTGACGTTGTACTCTCCGTCTCACTCTACTTGAGCTAGTTGACTTTTTAGATGACGGTAGAGTTTTGTACATATAATGTGTTTTATCCGTCCCACTTCATATGATATTTTTATTTTTGGTATAGGATTTTATAAACAAGAGCTAAAAGTGAAAAATAACAGATTCATGTTAAAAAATAAAAGTTAATTCCTTATATTTCATGATATAAGAATATTGAAATGAGACGGTCCAAAATAGCATATACTACCTTCATCTCACTAAATTAGCCCAATTTGCTTTATTGACTTTTTCGGCACGCGTTTCCACTGAAATCTAATACGAGTTTTAAAATATAATTTCGAATTATTTTTTCGTTTACGGGATACATCGACACTCATAGTATCCCGTAAACAAAAAAATACTTCGAAATTATATTTTAAAACTCGTACTAGGTTTCGGTGGAAACGCGTGCCGAAAAAGTCAATAAAGCAAATTGAGCTAATTTAGTGAGATGGAGGTAGTAAGAATTTAGACTAATGAAATTGGACCGTGGGAGTGTTTTAAAATAGATATATTACTATATTAGTGCTTTGTATATTGGATTTTAAAATTGATTTTTTGGAAAAGAAATAGGAAGTACATTTGTTCATTTGCTTTCCGATTTTTCTTTTATTTAAGATCGAATGTCCACATGTGTAGGGGTTTAAATATTTAAATGCTCCCTCTTTAATTTTCGTATCCAAAAGAAATGTGTTATCTCCGGACACAATGCAGGAAGTACATATCATCAACTTTTTAGGCCATGAGAATGAACATAGAATTTAAACAATGCCACAAAAGACTCTCCCAAACTCGAGCATTTACCTTTTGCTACTCGTTCAAACACATACACATCGTGAACGAGCTTATGTCATTACTAGATTATATTCTCGATGCATCGTTTGGGTACAATGCTAGTCAAAAAAGAAAGCAAATGCATCAAATTTTTATGTCGTTACAAATATCCTTTTACTTTTTTCGATTTATTTTGTAATTCAGTACCCCCTCCTTCCCAAATCAATTGTCATGTTTTACTAATCGTGTTGTTCCAAATGAATTGTCTTGTTTTCTAAAACATAAAGAAATAGTAACTCTTACATTTTTAAGTGGACTTTTTACTTTTCACTTTTAAAACTGCGCCAAAAATCCGTGTTAAAAAGAAACGGGACAATACTCACAAGCACCAGCTTCACATTCTCTGCAAGGATGAATCTCTTTAATAAAAACAGAACAATTTATTCAATTACTCCTTCAAATATCAAAGTTTGCTAAGAGTCTGCAGCAATATATCCAGAAACATAAAGCAACAACAACCAAAGAAACTATGTCTGAATTTGATCTACCTCACTTATTACAAAGAAGGCTTGTCCCAAAAAAAAAGAACCTTCGATACTAAACACAGCGATCGTACGATCAAAAACGAGGAAGAGAAGAAGAAGAAGAAAACTTAACAAGAAGAAACAGAAAGAAACAAACAGCTACAAGCTCTAAAAGGAAGGATGGCTATGATGCCTAATCCCTTTTTCCCTCAACACACTACTAGTTTTCGTATCTACATTTTATGCATAATATGTCATCTATGGTGTTAGTTACGTCGTCGTTATACACAGTTATCCGAATGCTACTTACAGAAAAGGCCAGTTTTTACACACTCTCTTTTTTACGTTTTGTGTTTTTTCTTTTTTTTTTACCATATGGTGTTTACATTCTTAAAAGGCACAAGAAGTTCTTAACCTTTGTTTTGACAAGCCCATGGACGTTCTCTCCTCAAAGGCTTCGGGTAGAAGCTTCTGGAACATCTCCAAGAACGACTCCCACTCCTCGTTGTCCAGATCCCCGAAAGAAATGCTTTGACTGTTGGGGTTGTATGGCATAGGAGAGCTCAGACTCCTCATCAAACCACCTATTTTTACACATAGGAGAAGGAAAGTGATGATTCATTTCAAAAACATTCGAACGTGGAGTTTTGTATGAGGTACCTGCTCTCTGGCGGTTCTTGAAAACACGAGGAAGGAGAATTTCATCATCTTCTCGTACATGATCACAGTTGACATCGTCATCCTCGCCTAGCCCCCTGTTCAAATTAGCCTTTGCGGTTGCACATAAATTCTCCAAGGAACTGCAATGTTCTTTCCCGCCAAGAAATTCTCTCGTCATCATTTCACCTATGTCAACCAGGCACAGACCGTAGGCCGTAGCTTGCTTCAAGAAAATCGTACATAGCACGAGTACTCTTATGGAAGACTCCCTAATCGAAGGAACTTCAGTTCTCAGCAGCTCCGCATCCTTGAATGGATCGAGGCTGGAGATATAGTCAACTTCATCCTCCGAGAAAGGTAAAGAAGCCTGAGGCCAATGCTGCCACTCGAAATAAGGATTGTCGAGGCACTCAGGTAGGCAGAAGCCGTGATCTATAGGCACAAGTTCGGCTTTTCCTAAACCATAGCTCTCGTTTTCTTGCCTCACGAGGAGATTCCCTGCATGCCTATCCAGATTCATCAATCTCACGTCGAGGATTCCAATGTGGTGTACTGAAGTGACTGAGAAGCTCGATGGGCCCAAATCCCCTGCATCAGAATCGTGGTTCACGAAGCGTTGGAGGGATGCAATCTTGTAACTCGGGTTCGAATCGGAATTCAGAACCGAATCCGCATTTGGACCCGAATCAAGCAAGTTGAAGTTGAAGTTAGAGAGTTTGACTAACGCAGTAGGAGGAACACCAGAGAATCCACCGTGATCAAGAAGATAAGCAGCCGATTCACGAGCACCAGTTTCTCCAATTCTGATCGAACTTTTCAAACCCGGTTGACCTAACATCCTTCCACCAAAACCCTTCGGATTATTAATAGCTAGAGGCTCCTCATCAATAGGCTTTGCAACGGCAATAGTATCACCATTTCTAGCATGTAAGAAGTAGGCCCCGCCAAGGCCACTCGGAGCTGGTTCAAGATTAAGACCCGTAGCCATGGCTATGGCAACTTCAACTACCAGAGCATGAACTTGAGGCAGAGCATGGCCCACAATGATCTCGATTCTTGGAGTTGTAGGAAGATCGTCCTCGAATTTGGAAGAGTAAGAGAGGCATGGAGTGGATGAGCTCTTGTGGATGCAAGTGAAGTTGAAGGCGTGTTCGAGAGACTGGGTGAGCTTGGATTGAGTGAAGTCGAGCATCTTGCAGTCGAGGTGAGAGAAGGAGTGAGGATGGCATAAGGGGGGGCAGGCTAGTGGCTTGAATCCATGAACTTGATTAACGGCTGCAGCCATTTTTGGTGAGTCGAAGAATAGTTACTACGCATGCTAAGGGGCTGCTTGCTTTGTAAATTTTCTCTTAGAGGATTAGTCTGCTTAGGAGATTAGACATCACATTTCTGCAATCAAGAAACAAAACGATACTCTTCATTTCCATCGATTATTCATCAAAATTCAATCCTCATCTATACTAATCGAGATAAAAGCAAGAGAATAAAACTTCTGCCATCAAGAAACAACATAAACTCTTCAACTCCATCATTTATACATTCACATCTACACTATTAAAGCACGACTCAAGCCTTGTCATCATCTAGGAAAAGCATATGAGCTATCAACTCTCAGAACCACATTCTCGTTTCCGGACAATCAAGATACATAGCAATAGAACATAAGCCATTCGTATACTCAGATCAAGCAAAAACTGATAAAGATAAAAAAGACAGTGTGCAGAAACAGTACCGAAGTAAGGGAGAATCTTACCACGAGGTTCATTAAAACGGAGGCAAGTATTGAGAACTAGAAATGTGTGCTAATCTCCGTAGACCTACAAATGTAAACAAACAAAACAACGAAACATACAACGTTTGGTCATAAAATTACTGATCTACTGCATTGGAACTTAAATCTGAGCTAAATGTTGATGAAGAGGCATTAGATTAATCTGAAACAAATTCATCCTACCGTAAAAATATAGCTCTCGCTTGCTCCTCCGCTTAAAAGTCGCCAAATATGACTGCAGATATACGAAAAATTATTCAACTCGAACAGAAACTCGAAATCATTCATCCTATAAACTACTACTAAACCGAAATCATCCAAATTCGAACAGTAGTAGAAATCTCTCTATAGATTTTCAACAATGATATTAAATTCTCAACTCGAATTTCGACATATTTTATCATCTCCTTCATTCACTAAACTGGAGAAGGAAAACTGCAAAATGCAGAATATGTATGCAAGGAACAATTCCATTTTTTTCATTTTTTCATTTTTTCCCCCTTCTTTTGCAGAAATGGCATGAATATCAAAGTCAAGGAGATCTAAATAACATCGCATATGGAACATAAAAAACGATCGATTCCACATAAAAATCGAAAGAAAATGATGAACATTATCACGTTTCAGCAGCATTTTAATCTCCTTCAAAGCAACGGAAATCGAATAACATTATCGAATGAGCGATTATTTAATATGAGAACGAAAATGCAGGAAAGCAGCAAATTGTAGAGAGAGAGAGAGACTCTGAACACTGGCGAGGCGTTCAGGGAGATGAAACGGCAACGGGGGAGAGCGCGGGAGCGGATAATTCCGTCAACTGAGAAATCCTCGTGGAGAAGAAATAGAAGAATGATAGCCTTTTTTCCTTTATTTTTTTGTGCCACTCTCTCTCTCTCTCTCTCTAAAATTGGGAACTGCCTTTGTCTCTTTCTTCCCCCCAACGCTCCGATGTTTCTGCACAACGGTTTTTTTTCCTTTTTGGACAACATCGTCGTACGTACTACCATTTTATTATTATTATTATTATTATTATTATTATTATTTTTTTTATTTTTTTTTTTTTCACTTTACTTTTTACTACTTCCTCCATCTCATATATGTAGTCCCATTTGGAATGGGCACAAGAGTCAATAAAGGAAGAAATGTGTGGCTGTAATTGATTCTGAAGAGAGAGAGTTAATTGTAGCCATGTATTCTTTGTCATTTTAGGAAATGAGACTAATAAGTGAGACGGACCGAAATGGCAAATGGGACTACTTATATGAGATGGAGGTAGTATCTCAAAAGAACGAGTTTTTTTTTTTTTCAAAAAAATAAATAAAAACAATACTCTCTCGATCTCACATTAATAGTCCAATTCGTTTTTGACAATTCAGAAGAGTGTTTAGAAATAAAGAGTGGCGCTTAATACTCTCTCCGTCCCGATTAGATTGTCATATTTCATTTCGACACCACATTAAAAAGTAGGAATTAATTATTATTACTTCCTTTTCAGAACGTCCACTAATATAGGGACTTTTCCCAAAATAGAAAATTATAACCCAATAAAATTATGACACATCACCTTAACCCACTACATTTCACTTTAATCCACTATCATCACTCTCGTCCTAATTCCGGTGCCGAAAAAAAAGGTCTCTTTCCCTATGGGACTGAGTGAGTACATTTCAGGAAACTGTGGTACTGAAACAGTCCGGTTAAAAAAACAAGACAATTTAACCGAGGCGTAGGGAGTAAATAGCATCGGAATAATTTTTAGAACATTTATACCGTTGCTGAAAATTATTGAGCATCGATTTATTGATGAAGTTATTCCATGTAACAAAAGAGAAATTATACATCTGTGTTGAGAAATTAACAAGAAAAGAGGCTAAATATCAAGCTTTTTTTCCTGTTTTCGCAGTTGCACCTCCACCGTTTGCAGGTGGTTGTTTAACGGCTTCTTTGGCCGGTTTCGTCGCTTGAGCCTCGTCGCCCTTTGAAGGAGGGCAGGAAGGGCACGACCTCCCGCTGCTGCAGACGAGGTCTTTGATGGCGGATACGAGCTCTTTGTCCTTCTGCAACGACTCTACTGTCACGTGTACTCCTGCGAGAGACGTTGATCATATCAAGATCAGACCAGATCCCATAATAGATAAGACATCCTGTGTGCGTAGAGAGAGAGAGAGAGAGAGAGAGAGAGAGAGAGCATACGGAATCGCCAGTAGTGTTTTGGATTCGTGGGGTCGTTTATCGTCTCCTCGGTAGCAGGGCGTGTCGTGTATTTCTCTTTCAGTGCAAGCAAATCCTGATCAAAACAAAAATCATGTTCTACGCCTCAGAAACGGAAAACTTCAAAGTCGTAAATTCGAATCCTATCCAAGCAAATGTCGTCGTGTTTATGTAAAACGCAGAAGAACACAGTTCAAATTACCTGAAGTGGGAAAATCGCCCACATCGAAGGAGACTCAACGTGCTGGCGCAAAACAAACTGTGCGATCTCCGGAGTGCATTTCTCGGGAGGAAGCACGTCGGTGCCCAGCATGGCCTTGAAATATTTGCGTCTTCGCTCTTCATCTTCTTCCCACCAAGCACGGAGAGTCGAACAGTCATGACACGATGGAGCACAAACCTAAATGTTAAGCAAATGAACCGTTACACAATTATCGCCCTGACCCGATTCAAATAGTAGCATCACATTGCTCAACATTCGAAAAGTCAAGTGATTCGGTAACGGGCTTTTACCGTCATATAACTGTACTGTGAAGGGATGCCAAACTCGAGACCAGGTTCGTTGGGCATGCGCTGTATGCGAAGTCCAATCAAACCTAATTCTTGCATAACCTGTGTATAAAAGCATTTCAACCGTAAAGTAAGATTTAAAGCATCATTAGTAAATATAAAAGGTCGAGTTTTGTAAAGAGGAGCGATGAAAGGATTCATACGGGGTGAACGCAAGAAGGAATTAACCCGAGATCTTCACCACAAGCCAGCATATCGGATGAGTTCAAAAGAGCTGGTAATGTTTTGAGTGCATTTTGACGCCACAGTTCCTCTTGCCTATGGAAATAGTAGTCGTAGTACAGTCTTTTCATAACGTTTTTGCTGCAAAAATTCGGTGTTAGTTACAGATAAAATTTATTGACTAATGACAGTGGAACGAGAGAGAAACTCGAGACTTTTACCAAACAAATTTCATGGAATATCTACCTATGCTCGTCTAGACCAGCAAAGCTCGACGTATCTTCAAGGTTGAAGCGTGGGTAGAACATTTTGGGATCTTCGGGATCTCTGAGAAGGACTACGTTCTGCAATCGATAAAGTTATATCAAAATTACTAATATTTGCTTCACTTTCAGCAATGGATTGGGGAATTTTTTTTTATTTTTTTTTTCTATATTGCCTGAATAAGATCAAAAAGGCTGCGACGTAGTTTATCTTCACTCTCCACAATGATCGATTTCTCCAAGCACGACTTCAGCTTGGCTGCAATTTTCTTTTCCGTATTACAGTCCTCCTTGAACTGCATTGATCATAAGCATTAATACCTTTGAGACGAAGGGTTAATGATTTGCTACTCGTATTTATTTTTATCAGTGACGTTCCATAAGTTGGGCAGCGTAACCATGGTGTCCAAGAAAAGATAGTCTAAACATAGTAAAAGCAAACGAAGGTTGAAAAATTAACTAATATCATCCACAGTTAAAATTTTAATCGTTTTTTCTCAGAATATATAAGTGCAGCCGAATATAGATCACCTCGTAATGGTCCTTCTGGAATTCATTCAAAAAGTTGGAAGCAATCACACTCCATGAAGTTCCAAACGTTTCCTGAAATGAAATTGTGTAGATGCAATATTATAAAGAAACGAAAGCCCGAATAGTAAGTAGTCACACCCCAGACTTGATACCTGCAGCATTGGTTGTGTGATATACGGACGACTCAAACGATTGAAGTCCCAGATTCCTTCCCTTTCAAGCTCTTCCTGCAATAGGAATAGGCAAAAAGAAAAGGTATAAATAAAGGCAGTAAATTCACATGGAAATAAAAATAATATACCTGGCTTAGAGGGATAGAAGGTCGAAACTTTCCACAAAGACCCGTCATGGAATGATCCGGCATCTCCCAGATTCTGAAGAAGCCCAGTATATGATCGATCCTGTAAGCTGTGAAGTACTTTGCCATCTGCAAATTATTTCTAACGTAAACCGCATATTCAAGAAACTATGCAATGACAAAGAATCATTTTTTCGGAAAACAGAAAGAAAAAAGGAAAAAATCAAGCACGAGACCTGAGATAAACGACCACGCCACCATCCATAGTTATCCTTCGACATTTCTTCCCAGTTATAAGTTGGGAAGCCCCAATTCTGTCCGTTTTTGTCGAAATAATCTGGTGGGGCCCCAGTCGAGGTGTTCATTCGAAAGAGAGTTGGATATACCCAAGTATCCACACTGTTTCGATCAACTCCAATAGGGAGATCTCCTTTTAATACTACTCCTTTCTTTCTTGCATACTCGGCTGCTTCAGATAACTATCAACACGAACATAATCGTTATTTTATCAAAGAATTTTATTTTATTTTATTAAAAGCTAGAATTGGATACTCACTTGCTTGTGTAGATGGAACTGGATATAGTAATGAAAGCCAATTATATCGTAGTGCAAGCTCTCTTTTGAGATTAATTTCTCGAGCTGAAATAAAGGAACAAACGGTTATGGGTGTCGAAGTGTCTGAATTAGAGTAAACAAACATACATTATTCGTTATTCGGTCACCTTTTCTTTAGTGAAAACAGAAAAACGCCCCCACTGACTGTGATCCGATGTTTCGAAAAAGTCTCGCAGGAAACAGAAGGCTGCATAAGGTTTCAACCATTCCTATCACCATTCACCCGAGAAAAGCTAAATTTAGTATAAAGAAAACCGACTAAATAAGTTGGTGCAAGCAACGATATAGTAACCTGATTTTCGGATAAGTAATTCTGGAATTCAGGTGAACTAAGTACAGTTCCCTTCTCCTTCGAGTATATTTTCTTAGCAATTGAAAGTTTCGCAGCCATGGCACCCTCGTAATCCACATCCTGCAAAAAGCAAAGACAAAATTTCAACATCTCGGCTACAGATACTTAATTTATACAAGAGTTATGAAGGATCAGCAGCCTCGATTAGAACAACTTCTCGATATAACAAGTGTCTTTGGAGAAGATGAATGGCTATGCAGTACCTTTTTATCCAGGTCTTTTCTGGCCTGCTCAATCTCTTTCTGCACGGAAAAAACATAACGAAAACGTTCAAAGTGGAAATTTACATGATTATGAACCTCAGAGTTCATTACTAGCCTATTATATATAATCAGCAGAAGAGAGACCTCACCTTGATATCCTCCGGGAGATTTTGCGAAAGGGCCTGCACTCTTAGGTACAGCGGGTGTAGTGCGAATACCGAGAGAGAGCTACAGGGCAAAAGAGTAGAGAAAACATGATCAATCACTTCGTAAAATATTTCTCTATATACAGAGTAGAGTTGCATCAACACACCTATGGAGAAAATAGATCATATTTGAAATGTAGAAACGAAGCAGCAAGAAATTTATATCTAAACAGATATATTCGTGGACGGTTTATTTACCTGTAGGGATACGAGTCCCACCACATTCCATGTACGGAGGTGTCATTGATAGGCAAAAGCTGAACCAAATGGAAACCTGAATCAACTGCCCAGTCGATTAATAACTTCAAATCAAGAAATTCTCCGACTCCCAAATCAGCCTCCGATCTCATGGAGAACATTGGAAGAGCTACTCCAGCACCCCTCCAGGGCATTTCCTGGAAAAGCATCGGGTTTATTTTAATATTTTGGAACCAAATTAACGAGAAACACGTAAAAAGATGAAAAAAAGAAGTGTTATAGCTCACTCGGATTTGGCCATCTGAAAGGATAATGTACTTGGGTTGAGTGGCTGTGAAATCAACAGAGAGTTCTCGATTAGCTCCAGTTTCGAGAGCAAGTTTTTTATCTTTGCCAAGTTTGCAATACCTATATGTGAGCATTGTTAAGGAGAATGACGTATACCGAGATGCAACATACTATCAGTAATTAAGAGCCTACGATAGATAAAGGATATTTAACGGGAAACTCGTCCTTCTTCATTGCAGATTCAGCTACCCATATTGAGTCGCCAGCATAACTGAGTTTAAGGGCACCCTCGGTCTTCCACTGCCCCAGCTTTGAAGGACTACCGATCACATAAACCTACCGATATTCAATTATTCATACAAGAAACGTAAATGAAAATCCGGAGTTGACGAATTCCACTTTTAAAACTTGATCATGTCTAAATGGCACTGGGAAAGTAAAGGCTCACTGATGTCTCGTCTTCGATATTTGGGCAGCAAATACGAAATTGTACGATGACTGAATCTGTTCACCACAGTTGTACGTAAAATTAAAATCTCACGGATAAGCTTTCAGTCTTTAGAAAATGAGGACGCGTAAATAAACCTTACCTTCATTTTCTGATACTTTCTGAATTGAATGTTTTTCAACTTTCAGACTAGAGCTACTTCGAAATATGACATCTTTAAATGCACTTTTTAACGGCAGATCGTCGTTACCAGTCTGCAATTATAATACAGGAATTTTTCGTTAGCAGCTTCCGAGAACAAGCTGAATAATGCTTACATTTATACGAACTTAGAAAAGTGAGATTATGAAACTATCAAGTGATGGCAATACCAGCACGTAAAATTTCATTCATCACGCGACAAATTAAGTACAGAAGAGAAACTATGAACCCTCTCTTAACTCCTCTATAGTTCTACAGAAACTTTTCCAGTAAACGAGGAAGCAACCTTTAGATACCGCATGATTTGGACTCCAGACAACAGATAGAAATGAATATTCGTGTATTAGTAGCTGAAAAGCACACATTACTTTTGCTTTCATTATGATATATACTCCACTAACAAGCTCGTAGATTTCACCGACTAAAGTTCAAGTTGAAGTACTATATAACCATGATTACTAGCCCAACTCAAAATAACGAACCAAAATACACGAGCAGTCAGCAAGAAAGATAACGGCAAGAGGGGAAGGACAGAGTAATTAGGCACCTGCCATAGATCACGAAGCTCCACCAACTGCCCATTCTGAGCACTTTCAGGCAGCGAAATTTTTCTCTTCTTCCCCGCCTCCCATCTTATCACGTTTTTCTTATCATCCACCACATAATAGCTATACTCACAAGTAAAATTGGCCGGAACTGGTAAAGTGGTGGACCATATTAGCTCCCCATCGTGATGAAACGGCTTCAAAAGAAGGCCTTTCTTCACATCCCACGAGCCAAGAACGCGATCAGAGCCGCACACCAGAATGTGCTGCCCCCAGTGCGTAAAATACGGAATCCGGAAGCTGACAATCACAGAATTCGACGGCTTGCTCCCGGGAAATAGACCGAGGTTCGACATCTCTTAGCCAAGATTGAACTGAAACATCACAAAACTCTCTAACTATCAGCTCTCTACCTCAAAATTATGCATCTACAGACTTAAATTGCCAGTTCAAATTCACAGATACACCATTTCCAGAAGAAGAAGAAGAAACCAATGTTGAAACATGTACACCCTCATTCTTTAGCATCAAATTGAATATTCATGTTTTTCGAGAAAAGGAAACCTAATATCCGTACACAGCAGCAGAACATCAGCATCAAGTTTTTTTTTTTTTTTTTTTTTTTTTTTTTTTGAGATCAAGAAATTAGAAAGGTGGGAAATGGAATCTCGAGGAAGAAGCTGGTGAGAGAGAGAGAGAGAGTGGCATTACATTCACATAGTACTCAAAATGCTAAACTTTTCCATAGAGAAATTCCTTCTAAAGATCCCAGAATATACCAGAAATTCCTCCGATCAAAAGCAGATAAATTACGGAAAACGCAAAGATACAAGAATCGAGAATGAATCGAACAGCACACATTTTTTAATAATAATAAATCAAGAACCCACCTTTTCTGTTGCTAACTCTTCAAGAAAATGAATGGAGGAAGAATGGGACGAGCGAGTGAAAAGAGAAGAGGCGAGAGAGTGAGGAAATATGTTGGTTGTTGATTAATACATTTGTGAAGAATTTGTATTTGGAGATTTTTTTTTATAGGGCTGTGACAGAGATAGAAGAAGAAAGGGAAGAGATATTTTGGCATGTGAAGGTGAAGCAACAAAAAAGAAAAATACTAATTGAAAAAACCACCTCCCTCAAATTGCTGCTCCTTGTTCTCGATTGATTAGAAGCTGACAGGTGGGCTTCTTACATTCTGCGTATGTGTGTAGAGAGAGAGAGAGAGAGAGAGAGAGGTGAACATGAATGAACACATGCAAGAGATCTTACTTCTTGTTAAATTAAATTAAAAATCATCACTTTTCTCAGCTAAAATCTACGCTTTCACTTGAACCCTTTTTCGCCTGTACCTCGATTTGCAGGAAAATCAAGTCAAAGCTGTAATCTTTGCAGTAATTCGTTGATTCCCTTCACACAAAATTCACTCCTCTGCCTAATATTTTTTCTATGATGCTTTTATTTAATGTGTGTATGTGAAAAAGAATGTACGGTCCCCTCTCTCTCTCTCTCTCTCTCTCTCTCTCTCTCTCAAAAGCGCAAGAGAGGGGGGAAAAGATGATAGGTGTAACTCTCTAGGTCCCCCCACTTTCCATATAATTTTTTGGTGTTTTCTGCAAATGGGATGAAAGCAATACATATATGCTCATCATACATGAAAAAACATCAACTAGAATACAAAACATATGCATTTTACGGCAATCTGTTGAATTGTGATTCTTTTTTACTTCCTTCAAGGGAAGTTTACAAGAATCTTGAACATCATTAGACTCAAACAACAAATCAAGAAACTGTAACACGGCTGCAACGAGGCGATTTTCGACTGCTGACAACGACAGGGAGGTTATAAGTTATGACAAGAAGAAACAATTTCTTATTGCTTCCTCAGCCTGCTAGGATGCTGATAAATTACATACCAGTAAAGCAAGTGTGCGTGGAAAATCGTGGCTCTTATCGTACGAGATTAGCAACAGAAAGGAAAACGGAGAAAAGTTGTTTACATTTGCTGGTTTTCCCTCAAATTTATGTCGAAGAGATATCATACATAAGTAAGTCAGTGGCATTGTAACTCCATGAGAGGCCTGTCACCTATGAGACTTTGACCTTCATGCATTTTTTTCGCCACTGAGATTTTTTTTTACTCGAATATTTACAGGTACATCGTTTTTACTCACAGTGAGGTTTAGCCCTTTGGACGCTGCTCTCACTAGCAAAACTCCATTTTTGAACTCTTAACAAAACGTTGTTCCTCGATTTCTGCAGCTACAGAGCCATTCCGAGAAGTGTGAACAGAAGCGGCGCCCATAGTTTGGAGGAGATGGCATTTGCAGAAGCTGCAGAAAAGAACAATAGCACTCTGATGAGCAAATTTGAGCGCATGTGATTCGGATCAGCATATTACAGACTTATTTAGAGTATAGCATGCAAACGAACATGGCTTCATCAATGGCAGGTATCGATACCAATTAGCAAGATCGTGTAAATGGATATAAAATGTGAGCTTTGTAACTTATGTGTAATAAGATAAAAGGTGGCCTCTAGTTTGGGTGATCACTTAGAAACAATATCGACTAATCCACCACGTGTCTTGATGGATTAAACAGTTTTAAGCTTGTTCAATCATGTAAACCTTAAAAGTTCAATCAATGTACTACCAATCTAATATATCTCCATAATTAGGCACCTTATTAGGAAAGGATTGGCCGATTGAGCAATCCTATGTATTGTCGATCGACTATATCACCCAATGGATTTAAATTTTACTACTAATAAACAAGAAAAAAGGCTTGTTTAACCATTTAATCCTTCAACTACTTCAAATCCTATGTATTATCAATCTAACTTATCGCCCAAAGTAAATGCCTCTGAGGAAAGAAAACCATAACACTCACATGGAAATGGCGAGGGAGAAATTATTGACATCACGTCCGGAGGCCTTGCAGCATACCCACTTTGTGATGGGGGCCTTTTTGCAATTACAGGAGCAATTTCCGGCGCTGGCTTCTCTCTTTGCCTTGGCCTTGACGGAGCAAAATACGGTGCATAAGCTGGTGGTGCAGTAGGTGCAATGTTAGAGTGCCTGTGCTTCCACGGGTGCCTATTATTATGACTAAAAGGGCAAGGAGGCTCTGCTTTTTTTGCAGGAGCTGGTGCAGGTGCAGGTACGGGTGTAGATACAGGCGATCGTTTCCTATTGAAGGGCCCACCACTCACACTTGAGGGAGAAGGCGAGACAGAAGGAGAGGAATGGTGGTGGTGGTGATGATGGTGGTGGTGATGGTGGTGGTGGGGGGGTTTCGACATAGGAGATTGAGAAGGTGTGGGCGATGGTGAAGGACTGCTTCCATCGTTGTTGAGGGAGTGCTGCAGAATCGATGAGAGACGAACATGCTTAACCCGGCCGAATTCGGTGTTGTTCAGACCAAGATTCTTAGTGTGTGAGCCTGTGATAGTTTGAGCCAACTGCTTTAATCTCGAGGGATTAATACCCACCGCCAACACCACTTGCGACTGAACTGTTGTAGGTGGATTTACTGTTGAGCCCTTCAAATTAGTCAGCGCAATGAACAAATTCTGCATTTCAACGAATATATATATATATATATATATATATCAATCTTTTCATCAAAGAAGTAAGAAGAACAGAGAAAATGAATCAACAATGAAAACATCTTTTGTAGCGAAACCACTGACCTCGTATGGAGTTAAACGTAAGCCCACTTTCAGTTGGCTTGTGAGTTCATCAAAATTGCTCAACAGTCTGTCGATGGAGAAGTTCAAGGTGAAGTTGAATGGAATCTTAACGCTTTGCAAAAGAAAGGCCTTCTGCTCTGGACTTGCAGTAATCCCTCCTTTGTATTTGAGCACGTCGAATGAATAAGCATCCCCAAATAAAGATGCAGTCAGATGAAGAACAGGTTGATTTATGATTAGAGTCATGAAAGATTCTCTTATTAAACTCCGTGCTGTCACGTCAGATTCAACTGCAAACACAACCTTTGTCATGTTCGGTCCCGTTGATGTTAAGTTTATTACTTGTACCTGTCACGGCAAATATATCAAAATGCAGAAAGAAAATAAGAATATAAGCAACACTATCGAAAAAGGTATAGCTGCAGCTATACTAATCCAAAGTTTCAAACCATACGCACAAGTATGTTTTAGCAGCTTGTTTTGTATTATCTCTTTATTGGACAATCACGATTATATATAGATACTTCGCCTAAAGAAATGAGTCCATAAGCAAAGATTGTGAAAAATAGGATTGATGGTGTATTTTGATTAATTGAAATGTTTATTCGTGATTCCTCTTTCATATTTCCATCTATAAAAGAGACAGAAACAGAGTAACAGAATCGAATTAAATGAGGTCCAGAGCTTTAGGGAGTACTTTAGTAGAGGCAAAGGGAATCTCATCAAGAATAGCACTCTCGAGTTGAAGCTTATAGTCTGAGAGAAAAGAAGCCGACTTGTTCAGCATAAAACTTGCGACGACATCATAACCTGGAGAAGATGAAACCAATACATCATTAGATTGAATAAACAACACTCTCTCAGTTGAGATATGGAATTTTAAATCGAACAACAAGATAGGAGTCAGTCTCATTTTATCTTACAGGAACATCAGCAAACAATACTCTTCATTATAATACTCCAATATCAATCATTATATACGGGGATAATTATCCCAATTAACAATAGAACTCTGCCAGAATAGAACTTACACCCTTCATTATATATCCTTCAAGAACCTCTTTAAGTAGTAGTGGAGTCGTTCAACTGTATATTAACCTAGTTAATAATTTTCTAGTGTACAGAACCCAAAAAATCTACTGATGCTATCAATTTCATTACGCTAAACTTCATCAACGTGCCAAAATGACAAACTTGGACGATGTGTGAGAAATCGTGAAACAAATGGAACCATAGGACTGATGAAATAAGTTAACACGACTCCAAGAAAGCAAAAGGTATCACTCTCTAGCTAAAATCTCGAAACCTTGCTAGAATAACGCCCGGATTCACTACTTTAATAAGTTACGACAGCGCATACTAATTGAGCTAAAATTATGACACGAGATCCAAATACGGCTACCCCTCTATACCATAAAAACCAAAAACCACACCTCATGTGATCGGCTGGACTCACAAAGAGAAAATTCGGCAAAATTCAATATACAGCAAACAAAGCCCTAAGAAGAGTGATAAACACGATGCAAGACACCGGCAGTTTATGGAAAGACAAGCAAAAACCTCAAGAATTTGCAAACAAAACAAGTGTCCATCAAAATAGGTGATTCAATATCAGCAAAAAATCGAACTTTTTGCAAAATGTAAAGGCAGCCATTGATGCTAGCAAAGAATCCCCAACCAGAAAAGCGAAGCCTATTGCATTGAATCAACTCAGAATTGTAGATCAAAAGAAGAAAGAATTCAAAATACAGGCAACTACAGATCAAGATGCATCGATTCAATCATAAAGAATTCAAGAAACTCAACAAAATAAACGCAGAAACCTAAACTCATCAAAATCCCAAAAAATAGGAAACCTGCACCTTCAACATACTAAGAGATCTACATTACAGTATAAACAGAATGCCTACAAACAGAAAGGGAATTTCCCAAACTTCAAAAATCAAAAAATTGAAACTTTAACACAAAAAAATTGAAAAAAAACCCACCAACCTTCATAATCCAGATCCAGATCTTGAGGGTGACCAAAATGAAAGAATGGGAGCCAAAAAACAGCAGACAGAATCACAGCAACACCAAGGAGCAAAGCAGCAACACATCTCAAACTAACCAACTTCCTAACCCTACTACAGCTCAAGCAGCACCCATCACTCCTCCCTGCACCGGAGCTTGTACCCTGTGCATCATATGCAGTACTCTGGTAAGGCAGCCCATTCTCTGCCTTGCCCATTGCAAAAAAAGAAATTCCAGCAATGTGGGTTCTTTTCCTAGTGGGTTCTTCAGCTACACTCCATTACTGAATTCCATTTTCTAGTGAGAGAAACCCCATTGCCGATGGCCCTTTCCCCCTCTCTCTCTCTCTCCCCCCTTTCTTGCTCCTCAGACAGATAGATATGAAAATTTTTGGTGAGTGGTTATGGGTGGAGTAAAGGAATAATTTTTACTTTAGGGTTTGAATTTTTTTTAATTTTTTCTTCTTCTTCTTCTTTTTGGCTTGAGCTAAGGGTTTGAAATTGGGATGGAAGAAGAGTGGAAAATTGTGGCGTAACTTCAGCAGATCAACTGTTTCTTTCCTAGAGTGAGGATAAAGACATTGAATGTGCTGTCTATTTTCTTACACTCTTTTTTTTTTTTTTTTTCCTTTTCTTTTACACAAAATTAAATAAATATACCGCTAATTGATGAAGATATTCATCACAAAATTATAAAAAGAAATGATCTTTGTAATATTTCCACTATGTATAGTGGTAATAAAAAAGTGGAGATAGTGTGTGGGAATATTATGATTGAGTGTGAGTTTCTTGATTTTGTAATGGTAGTACTCCCCCGTTCCCTCCTTCTTGAATCGTATCAAGTGAATACGATGATTAAGAGTTGTGAATGTAGCTTTCTGTTCATTCGTTTTGTTAGGTTTAATTATTGTTATATTAGAAAAGGGCTCAGTGTGAATGGACGTCTCGGAATAAAAAGTAGTTCAGATAAAAAGAGACAGAGGGAGTATTTGATTGTAAAGTGGAAATCATTTTCTTTTCTTTTCTTTTCTTTTTTTCAAATTTATTTTTTGGGCTAATTGGGTAGAGAATCGACATGATTGTTGAATTAGTGAAGAATTTGATTCTTTATATTTAGCACCTTTTTGTATAAAATAAAAATTGTGGCACTACTGTTTATTATACTCCAAAATAGTAGCTCAATTCACTTGATGTATAATTTGGAGATGCTAACATTCCTATATATTGGAAAATTCATGAACCATGAGTATCACTTTAATGTGTAATTATAGAGTAGCTCAACTATGAAAGCTCTAAATTCAATTCATTTGTCATTTAGTGTTATTAAATTGTAATTCCTCCTTCTTAAAAAAAAAAAAAAAAAATTGTAATTCCTCCATTTTGTCGAAAGAACTCTCTTTCTCTTCAGCACGGAAAACTAAGGGGAGAGTAAGGGAAAATAACATCAATACTTTTAATTAACATAACGAGTAAGTTATGATAAGCTAAAATATGTTCATTTTACGAAACGAGACTCCTTCAGTATATCGAACACTAAAAAGGAAAACAAATTCTTTTTTACTAAATGGAGGAAATATTAATGAATTCCCAAATCCCAACCAATTATTTACCTAAAGATGAGGGTTTTTTGTATTATTTTTCACTTTTGGTGAATTATTATTTACCATTAAGAGGGTGTATAATTATTTGGCATATTCAATACTCCATTACTTAAAAAATTAGTTTGCTACAAATGAATAAATGCCCTTAACTTATCTAGTTATCTATTTTTGTCGTCTAGTTTTAAATAAAATAAAAATAAACATAGTACATTTTATCTTTATTGTGGGTTTATCTAACCCAACAAATTCTCATTTAATGTTTCTATTCAATTCTTTAGTGCAACCAATTTATAACCACCACATATTTTTTATTTAAAAATATTTTTTCCATCAAAAAATACATTTAATTGTAGTATTTCTATTATTTTTATTTTTTTTGATATCTAAAATTCAATTTTCGAAATTAAAGAGGCGATATAAACGATGGTGTAGAATAATAATAATATATATAAAAAATGAATATAATATTAGAGTTGTGTAATTAAAAAGGCACCGCCTACTTTTAAATTATCTTTGGAATATTTTGCACATGCCTTTTTTCATTTCTTTCACTACTATACGGCTATGGATAGAATGGAATTTTAGCAAACTCAATAGTATTCATCTTACTATAACTTTTTCTCCTTCGTTTCTTAAATATACGTGAATATAAAAAAATATAAATGTTTTAAGAGAATGATGACTGATATATAAAAAATAAATTTTAAGTGAAAAAAATAATCTTATGTTCCCTTTTGTAATTAACAAAGCTTATTCAATATAATTATCAACGTCACCTATTCAATATTTTCCCTGGTCTCTTCAAGTTAAATTGTTTCGTTTTGACAATTTCATTACCTCTTTCCATACTTTTTGATAATGGTTTAAAAATGAATTTTTAAATAAAAATTTCCTTGCAAGATACTATAATAGTCGTAATATTCTGTAAACTATAAATTTTTAAAAAAATTAATTTTAAAACTCATTATCAAGAAGTGTGAAAAAATCGTATTACAATTGTGAGTTGTCAAAAAAAAACGAGTTAACATGAAAAGACTGGAGATAATATATTTATTTCAAATGGATGTCTATATCATTTTAATAATTAATCATCTTGATATTACTATAAGAGGGAAAAATAAAAATACCCTAAGTGAAGATAAAAACCTAAATTTAGCTTTGGATCTTAAAAACATAAAAATATACCCAATTTTTCAAAATTGGTACAAGTTTGCCCCTGGAGTGTATTGGCGGGATTTGACAATTATTGGCACCTAGGGAACCCGCATATCAACTACTCCCTTCTCTCTCTCTCTCTCAAACAACTTCCCTCAACTTCCCTCTCTCCCTCTCGAAAACCAGAACCGACTCCACTCAAACGGCGGCGATTCCAGAAAACCACCGAGATTCCATCGCGATTGCACCGCCATTCAACCGAGATTCCAGCGCGATTCTTCTTCCATCCCCATTGCACACTACATTCCGGCCGACAACAACCCAACGCGAGAAGGTAGATGGAGCCCAGGAGATCAAAACGTTCGAAGACAAAAGAATCGACCCAAGAATAGCATGCAGAAGCAGAAATCGGAGAGGGGGTACAGGAGATTGCTCCGGATGCGCCATCTTTCTTAAGGCCAGAGGTATTTTCTTCAATCTTCATATTTCAAGAAAAGAAGAGTCCTATAATTTGGAAAAAGTTTCCAGAAATCTAGAACCCTAATTTGTTTTTGTCAAATAAAATCCTCAGTACGAATGTACAATCAAAAACTTGATTTTGTCAACATTTACTTCTAATTTCAGTCTAAATCATATGTTTTTGAAGCACTAGTACTAAAAGTGAGGGTTAAATCCATATTCTGGGCTGTTTTGTGAGTAAAAACACCTAAAATTTCTGTTTTTGTGAGTAAAAACACCTATTTAAGGTTTGATTGTTCAAATTTCTGCTAATCTTCAATAAAAGTAGTAATTTTGCACTGTGATTTACGAAGTAAACAAAAATTTTCATGCATACTAGTAAGCTTTTAATTGTTTCTTACTGGGTAATTGAGTACATTATGTGAAATGAACAAAATCTGCACAAGACTAGTAATATTTTATATGTTTCTTACTGAGTACTTAAGTACTCAGTAAGTTTTTAATCATTTCGTACTGCGTACTTTACAGCATAATGTGAATTGAACAAAAATTTTCACAAGAATAGTAATCTTTTGTGTGTTTCTTGTGTGTTTCATACTGAGTACTTTAGTACATAATGTAAAATGAGAAAACTTACACAATACTAGTAATCTTTGTTGTGTTCTTACTGAGTACTTAAGTACGCAGTAAGCTTTGATTCCTTTCATGGTGTGAAATTCTAATAATATATACTGAAATTATATGATATGAGGCTGAGTTTACTTCAACTGTACAGGTCACATGGACATACAAGAGGGGAGACTTACTGGAATACCCAAATAAGACCATGCTCACAGGGTACGAGTCAATGGCAGCTGACATAAATGACGTCCTAAATACACTTCCAGCTGCAGCAGCTAAGGAGGTTAAAAAGTGTTGCTTTGGATCGTATACGAAGCTGAACAAATTCAGCAGCCGGAATGGGTGCATGATGCATTACGTGGTATTCAGAGAGGTGAAACCGGATCCAAACCCTGACCCAACAGCCCTCTGGTTTAAGATTGGAGATTTTGTCCTGCGATTTTCGAGAACAGAATTTGCACTTGTGAGCGGGCTTCGCTTTGGAGAGGCCAAATTCAACCCGTACATATATCACGAGATCCCCACCGAATCTGTCTTCGTACGGCTGTTTAGAGGGAACGACAAGACTACCACAGCTGATGTGGCAAGGATGTTCATCAACAAGTCGTTTACCTATACCGTGATAGAAGAGAACAAGGAGGTTGAGATAAAAATTCCAGCATCACCATCAGATTATGTGAAGCTTTCTAAGCTGCTTCTTGAGTGTACATATGTGTTGGGGTACGATCAGACCAAGAAAGCAATTCCAATTTGGATGTGGATTCTGCTGGAGAACAGTGAAGAGTGGGAAGCTTTCCCGTGGGGGAGTTATTCGTTCCAATCCCTCAAAGAAACAATCACGAATGTCATGCGCAAAGAGAGGATACCGGACTCGGGGACTATAAGCTACCATCTCCAAGGAAACACTATAGCATTCTCGGTAAGCAAACTGGACTTGGAAAATATAAGAGACACTTTTCTCAATGCCATAAACTAACAATATCATATTTGTAGGCTTGGATATTTGAAGCGATTCCAGCATTCGGTGAAACAATCGGAGGGAAAAATCCAAAAAGAGTAAGGCCCCGCTTCTTGCGGTACAGCTTCGTGAAGAAGAACAAATTGCCAAACGATCGGCAAATAGAGCAGGTATTACTTATTCCTTCTTACACAATAAAATGTTTATGTTGTAGTACTGTATTCCTTTCGTACTGTGTACATCACTGCATAATGTAAATTGAACAAAAAAGTTACACATGACTAGTAATCTTTTCTGTGTTTCTTACTGAGTACTTAAGTACTCAGTAAGTTATTTCTAATTTCGTACTGCGTACTTTACTGCATAATGTAAACTGAACAAAAAGTTACATATCACTAGTAATCTTTTCTGTGTTTCTTACTGAGTACTTAAGTACCCAGTAAGCTTTGCTTATTTTCGTACTGAGTACTTTACTACATACTGTAAATTGAATTAATTTTGAACTATATCATTTTTGCAGAAAACGTTGCCTATTCTGAAGCCTACTGATAAGGAACAGACAACCTTCTACTGGAAATCTCTGGAAAATGACCCCGAAGGAAGGCCTTTTGCCTTCAAGTACAATCCGAACGATGCCAAAAGGAAAAAGCCAAGAGATGAGAAATTGCCCGCTGCTGCTAAGCCAGGTCCATCACATGCTGCTCCAGCTGCAACTCTTCACATCAGCAATGAAGATATGCAGAAAATCGGGGCACTTGCAGGCGAAGCTGCTGCAAACAGGATGATGGAATTCCTGGAAAGCTTCCGACATCAGATTGTGAAAGATGTCGTCGAGAAGCTTGCTGACAGTGGGCATCGTGAGGCTGCCCCTTCTGCTCACGAGGACTTCAATTTTTTCCAGATGCATGACACAACCTTCTCACCTGCAAGGCATGCCTCCTCAATGCCTACCAGCCATACACAAACGCCAGCCATTGCTGAAGCAACAATACAGCTTACAGATGCAGGCGAGGAGGACGCTGGTCACACAGGTGCAGACGAGCCGGTCACTGCTGAGAAAGGTGCAGGCGAGGAGGCCGGTGAATGCGGGAAGCCAAGCGAGGCAGCTCCGGGAGCAGGAGTGGAGGCAGGTGCAGGCGGGAAGACAAGCGATGCAGCGAAGGGAGCAGGAGTGGAGGCCGGTGCAGGCGGGGAGACAAGCAAGGCAGCTCCGGGTGCAGGAGAGGGCAGCAAGGCAAGGGAGGCCGATATCGAGGTGGGGGCTGACACCTCAGTTCTTGAGGAGACAGCACAGCCCGCGATCCAAACATCAGCAGCAGAATCAGGCCCGCAGACGGTGGCAGAGAAGAAGACTGCTTTGAAACGCTATGGAAGGGCAAGAACTGGTGGAGCAAAAAAAGCTCGCAAAGAAAACCCGGTGGCAGCCCCTGTTGATGAACCACAGATGCCTGATGCAACTGTCGAGGCAGCCGTCGCAACCCCCGTTGATGAACCACAGGCAACAAGAGAGCATGCCGGGGAGGGCAGCGATGCAGCTGCAGATGAAGGCAAGACAGATGTACCGGGGGGAGATAAGGTACAAGTCATGCATTCTAATGCATGAACATTGAATGTGGAGTTTTGGTTACCAAAGACAATTTAAGTGTTTTGTTTGTTCTTTTCAAGTGTATGGCAAAACAGAACTGCTTGTGTGTGGGTTTTTTTGGGTACGGACATTTACATTTCTAGTACGTTTGCCTAATTCGGATAATCACTAGTTGTGGGTACGATTTGTATTGAAATACTTGAAAATTTACCCAGTACGAAATCGTATGAATAACTACCAGGTTTTATGTATCCAGGAAAATAAGGAAGATGACTTCTTACTGTCTGACGACCAAATGAGTAAAGCTCTCGATGAAGTAATGTCATCGGTGGAACGTAGCACAGCCAGAGAAGAAGACTTACAACTTTCGGTGGGCCCGATTCGAACTGAAGATGTAGCATACCTAATGATTGACCCGGCTGACGAGGGCAGACCAATCCGAATTCGGTACCCGGCAAGGGCATTGCGAAGTCCGTACCTAAGCACAGATCTAAGGGCAGGCAGAAGATCTTTCCACGAGTTCATGCGGTCAAAGGAAAAACTGTAAGTTACTAATTACATAACACTTACATTTAAAAAGCATTCCTCTATTAACAAAATCGTATGTTTACTTACACGATTGGGCTACAAAACAGGTATAGAAATGTCGGATTAGACTACTTGGTTGACCAGCAGTATTTTGAGTATATAACAACCCCCGATACCATGTTGGAGGAAGAGCACATTAATGCATACCTATCGATCCTTGCTACAGACCCAAACTTTGCAGGCATAACACATACCAACCCGAACGTAGCAATCACCTCATGCCACTTCATGGTAAGTATATAAATATGATTAATTAGTTATAGTGCCCAATTGTTGAAATATCTGACATAGTGTTCCTTTTTGACTTTGTAGAGTGCAATTGATGAAGTGTTTGACACACTTCACGGAAAGAAGAAACCCGTAATGGAACTGTACAAGCAGAGCATGTTTAAGAAAGGAAGTGAGGAACATCTCAAATTTGATGACCTGGAAAAATTGATGATATTTGCTGATGCACAGTATCCACCCTGGGGGGAGAGGATGCAGCCTTGGATCAACTATGAAAAGGTATAAACAAACTATAGTACTCAGTACGATATGATTAACTGCGTACTCGTTCATTGAGTACGATTTCACTCTAGGTGTACTTGTTGTTTTAAATACGTTTTATAACAGACTGTACTGTCTATGTTTTTTGTTTTTATTTTTTTAATCAAAACATACTATTTTTGTAGGTTGTGACAATCTGTCATTTTAGCGAGCACTGGGCGACATTGCTAATTGATATGAAGGATCAGAAGATCTGGCTTTACGACTCTAAATCGTGGTCATTTCAAAATCATCACAAAACAAACCGAAAGAGGATCTTCATCCCATTGGCAAGGCTCCTACCACAGCTTATGAAAGGCATAGGATACAATGAGAAACATAATATCACAGAGCCCTGCTGCACCCAGTGGGAAATTTGTTTTGCAGATGTCGCGGATACTTACAAGCAGGTCGACGACTACAGCTGTGGTATGTACTGCTTGAAGACAGTCGAGAGACTGATATCAGCTACGCCGGGGGATAATTGTTGGGAATTGTTAAGGACTAAATTGTTAAGGGGGAACTTCATGGGACATTTGATAAATAAAGTCATTTGTTTTGATTAGATCCCAAAACCCCAAGCGTCCTTTTCCCAAGCGACCCATTTTGATGTAGTTAATAGGTTAGAATTTTTCTAAGCCTACACTGTTAGGATGGCTCTTTTATTTTGCTTAGATTAGGCTTCAAAAGTTCAAGTGAAGGCCACTCGCTTGAGTGTGTTTTCCAAAGCGAAGCAAGTCAAGCAAGCTGAAGTGAAGCGTGCCGAAGAATAGCGAAGCGAAGCGATCGCTACAGTAGATTCTAAGTGAGTCTGCCAAAGTGAAGCGAAGCGAGCGCTACAGTTCAAAGCAAGCGAAGCGAGTCTACCGAAGCGGAGCGAAGCAAAGCGGAGCGAAGCGAAGCGAAGCGAAGCGAATGCTGTAAAGCGAAGCGAAGCGAACGCTGCAAAGCGAAGCGAAGCAAGCGCTAAAGCAAAACGAAGCGAACGCTGCAAAGCGAAGCAAAGCGACCCGCTATAATATGATCCTAAAGCGACTCACTTCAGAGCGGCCGCTACAACTTCAAAGCGAAGCGAGCCACTACCTACCAGAAAGCGACAGCACAAATTCCCGCTCCGAATTTGAACTCCAGTCAACAGGAGATCTCCGCATTAATTACGAGATCTCCACGTGTCGAAAGCGGAGAGGAGCAGAGGAGTTGACTGCCAGGCCGACAAAGACGTCGCAACAGTACTGGCTCGCTCCAGTTACTGTTAAACTTGGAACTTAGCCATTTTTGGCAAAAGTCCAAAACTGCGCGTCTGCAAAAGCTACTGCCTGCGCAAGTACTGTCGAGAGGAGGAGGGACAAGGCCACCAACCAAGCAACGGATCTCAGCCAACCCTCCGCCTATAAATAGTGAAGGATGAAGACGTGAAGATGTAGAACACTACTTGCGCATTCGAGCCTACTGCAAACAAACACTCCCAAGCCTTCGAGCAAATCTTCGAGTTTTTGTTTCAAGTGTTCTCCGAGTTTCCAGTCCATCGGAACTCGTCTTCACAGCCTTCACACTTAGATTCTAAGCCCACTTCATATATCCGAGCTTAGAAGAAGAACTCTAGCCAATCTTTGCATTCACTGTAAAGAGTTCTTCATAGTGTGTCGTCAACCAAAAACCCTAAACTTCGTCTGTTAGGTTTTGAGTATTGTCGTTAGGTTGTTCAGATCTAAGGCCTTCTTTCATCGATTGAAGAAGCCTCGATCGTAGAGTTGAGATCCAAGCTTACACTTACATCGTTTGTGTAAAGCTCGATCGAAGCTAGGCTGTAAGGAGAGCCCGGAATCTCCCTGTCTGTGTTTGACTGAAGCGAGTGAAGCTTCCAGTCGTTGTTAGGTTTGTGTAGTGAACCCGCAATCACTACGTCAGTCTTTAGATCCAGGCAAGTGAAGCCCGATCTCGACTAGGTTTTTGAAGGACCCGTAACCTTCAAGTTCTTGAGTGAAAAGAACAGTTGCCGTCGTGCAACAAGTGGACGTAGGAGCGTTATCTCCGAACCACTATAAATCTCGGTGTCGTATATCTCTCTAACCCTAATCTTTCTTATTCGATTATTCATTGCACAAGCATTTTAACAAACATAACTTGAAGTTTTTAATTACTTAGGAAAGATTTTAGCTCACCAAATTCCGCACATACGAGTAAAGACTCCCTCTTGATCAAGTGTTCACTTTGGTCAAGCAGGCAAGCTAGCACTGTAGATCTAGCTTCAGCTAGGTCTTAAGTCTCGAAGCGAGCTCTTTACTTGTTACTCTGAGTTAAGGGATTTGAAGTTGAAAAACTTCAAAATACGTATTCACCCCCCCCCCCCCCCCCCCCCCCTCTACGTATTTTCCTATTAACAAACCGGGACCAACAAGTGGTATCAGAGCCAGGTTCTTTCGAGCCTCTGCTTTGCATATCCAAAGTGAGTCCCCACTCACTTCACGTTGTCTCACTGAACCGGATCCTATTTTCCTAAGTGCATCAAAACCTCACCCACGCATATTGCATTTACTGCTGATAGTTTGCTATGTCTACATACAGTGCATCAAATCTTCCACAGTTCTCGATCGAAGGATACGAGATATGGAGTTTCCGAGTCGAGAGCTTCCTATGCTCAATCCACGACCGGATGTGGGAAGTCATTGAAGACGGACCAATCGAAATCAAGAAAGCCATATCTGTGGAGGTTCCAGCCGCTGAAGGTCGTCCAGCCCACGTTCGACAACAGTACGTGGAGAAGGATAAGGATGAGTATACTCCAAATGACTTCAAAGTTGCCAACCTCGACAAGATTGCACGCCACACGATGCAGAGCACCGTGTCGGACGCATACCTTCCAAGGATTAGGAAGTGCGCAACAGCAAAGGAAATGTGGGAAACTCTAGCCCTCATTTCTCAAGGCACAGACAAAATCAAGGAGAACAAGCTCGCCGTTCAGATGCGGGAGTTTGAAAATCTAGTGATGAAGTCCGGAGAATCCATCGACGCCTTCGAGCTGAGAGTCACCAACATTACTGCAACTCTCAACTCGCTTGGGAAGGAACTCACAGACAAGGAAGTAAATCTGAAAATAGTCCGTGCTCTCACAAGGAAGTGGCAGACCATGAAGGAGCTATATCTAGCTACCAAGGATCTAACGAAGCTAACGCCAGAAGTGCTGTTCTCCGAGCTCAAAGCTCACGAGTTTGATCTAAATCGAATGAGCCTCGACGACGAGGATGAAGCGCCCACTACGTCAAAAGGAGTAGCGTTCAAAGCTGCCGAAGGGCCAAGCGAGCAGTCGCTAGCCAAGATGACGAGAGAAGAATTGGAAGAACACATTGCGTTCTTATCCAAGAACTTCAACAAGATGAACTCTCGAGTGGGCAAGTACAAAAGATTCTACAAGCAGTACAAAGGGAGGAGCACTGATGCTCGAGAAGGAAAAGGAAAGAGAGAAGAGACGACCAAGCCGATCCCGCGCGACATGATGGAAGTGGAATGTTACCACTGCCACAAGATGGGCCACTACAAATCCGATTGCCCAAAGCTAAGTGCCAAAGAGCGCGAAGAATTGAAGGCCAAGAGGGATGCTCCAAGGCGAGCGCTCGTAGCGAGTGAAGTGCCGGTCGCTACAACCGAAGATCCACCAAGCGACTCAGACGCATTCACCGATCCAAATTCCAGTGATGGTGAGGATCTTGGATTTATGGCGCTCACCGATGAAGAAACAGGAGAGGTATTCTTCTATCCTTCAATCACTTCAATTACACTAGCACACACTGTCAATGAGGAAGAACAATCCTCTACATGGAGTGAGTTGTTTGACAAACACCAGAAATTGTCAAGCGACCACGAAGTGGTAAAACAAGCTCTGTCTCGAAGCGAGAAGGAGAACCGAAAGCTAGCCCGTGAGCTTGACGAAGTCAAACTTAATTTAAGGGCTATGACTAGTAAGTTCGAGGATCTCTTCGCTAGACATCAAAGCTTGGAGGGAAGGTATGAAACCCAATCCACTCTAGTTGCCAATTTGAATAAAGCATCATACGCTAGACAGGCACTAGAGAGTTCGCTTCTACCTTTTGGTAGGAAAGCAGGCCTTGGATATGAGGGTGGACCTCCCAAGCCGACTGTCTTTGTTGGTGCATCACACACTACACCATCAGTCACTTTGGAACTGCCCACTGCATCCAAAGTGACCACCAACAAAGATAAAGGCAAAGTGGCTGAGAACCCTAAAAGGAAGCCAATGAAGATGTCTATATCTTTAAGGGCAGATCCTAAGGGCAAGCAAAGTTCAACAGTCCCTAGCACTCAACATGCTAAGTCTAACCAATCCAAGGGTAAAGGGAAAACTGTTGAAGCTTCTAAGTCTCAAGCCAAGACACGAAAGACAAAGGATCTACCTCCTAAAAAGAGGAGTAATGTCTATGTGTCACGTTATCCGGACTGGAGATGGTCCAACCGGACTAACGTTGAGGGGGAAGAACTTGAAGCACCCAAGAGGCCGCTTCAAACTTCCAAGGTTACTCAAGCGAGTCGGGGTCAAAACCCTAGTTGGACCGCTTCGAGGAAACCAAGCGAGCCGCTTCGACAGACTAGAAACCCTAAGTCAGTCTCTAAACCCAGAACTAATCCGAAGCGAGTCGCTTCAGGATATAAGCAAAGTGGGAAGAGCATAGGTAGGTCTGAAGCGAGCCGCTACCCCTCTTGCACACACTGTTGCACGTGTGAAGCTGCTTCTAGGCAGTACACCAAGTTTTCGAAGGTCGAGAAGCCCAAGACACAAGCTTCATCTCAAAAGAGAGTGAAGCAAGTGTGGGTACCTAAGGGAACTAACCTGCAAGGACCCAAACTGATTTGGGTACCAAAATCTGTCTAATTGCAGGTGAGCGCCGTGGATCCCATGCCAAGTGAGGGTCAACTAGTTTGGTACTTGGACAGTGGATGTTCAAGACACATGACCGGCATGAAAGCTCTACTTCACAACTACATAGAGAAGAAGGGTCCACACGTAACCTTTGGTGACAACTCTCGAGGAAGCACCAGGGGATACGGCGCACTGAAAATTGGAAAGCTCACAATTGAAGAAGTCTCCTATGTGGAAGGACTCAAGCACAACCTGTTATCTATTTCACAGTTTTGTGATAAAGGGTACAGGGTGGAGTTCATCTCCAACAAGTGTATTGTGAAGAGCAAACTCACATCCCAGATTGTGCTCACTGGAGTTAGACAAAGGAATGTCTACATAGCACAATGGGACAGCTGCAAGGAGGAAACTTGTCTAGTTGCAAGAAGTGCTACAGAAATTGGATGGCTATGGCACAGACGCTTGAACCACCTCAATTTCAAAGCTATCAATCGCTTAGCTCGAAAAGGTTTGGTGCAAGGCATACCGAATGAAGTCTTCATCAGAGACCATCCATGCTCACCATGCCAACGAGGGAAGCAGATGAAGAAGCACTTCACCAGTCTCGAAGAAGCCTCATCAAAGCGAGTGCTCGAGCTGCTTCACATGGATCTGTTTGGTCCAGTTACTCCAGTTAGTGTAAATGGAAGGAAGTACACTCTAGTTGTAGTCGACGATTTCTCTCGCTACACATGGGTTGTATTTCTATTCAGCAAGAAGGAGACACTGACCAAACTGCCACAACTGCTCAAGCGATTGGCGGTGGAAAAGAATCAAGCTATAGTGACCATTCGCTCCGACAAAGGCACAGAGT
Source organism: Thymus mandschuricus (assembly GCA_029379335.1). Lineage (NCBI taxonomy): Eukaryota > Viridiplantae > Streptophyta > Magnoliopsida > Lamiales > Lamiaceae > Thymus > Thymus mandschuricus. The sequence goes on along the minus strand of CM057081.1, from coordinate 1,509,149 downwards.
TCCTGAACTCTACAATTGAAGCGTACTGCACGGAGCATGGCATAGCACATCAAACTTCTTCAGCACGCACTCCTCAGCAGAATGGAGTTGCTGAAAGAAGGAATCGAATCATCAAAGAAGCCGTTCGCACCATGATTGCTGACTCGAAGCTTCCGATGAAGTATTGGGCTGAAGCTGCCAACACGGCGTGCTACACACAGAATCGGACGCTTCTCAACAAACGGCACGACAAAACACCATATGAAATATGGACAGGGAGAATTCCTAACATATCTTATTTCCATATTTTTGGTTGTAGGGTCTTCATTCACAACAATGGGAAGTCACAGTTGAAAGCCTTTGAAAGCAAAGCAGATGAAGGAGTATTCTTAGGATACTCTACATCTAGCAAAGCCTACAGAGTATTCAACTGTAAAACCCTAATTGTGGAGGAATCACCCCATGTCGTATTTGATGAATCTTCTTTAAGTCTTCCACAGGAACAGGCCCAAGCGAATGAAAAGAATCAAAGCAAGGAACCCTCAAATCAACTCACTTGGGACGTGCTTGATGAAGATGATGAGATCAAGGACTCAAGCGAGCAGGATCCCAAAGGAGAAGTCGAAGCTGCCCCCAAGATTCCTGAAGCTAGTGCAGGCCAAGCACCCAATCCAGTCGCTTCAGACGGTGAAGCGAGCGACAAGGAAGCGGATGAAGATGAAGCTGGCGGATCAAAGCGAGCGTGGCTCAAGGATCACTCACCTAGCCAAATCATTGGAGATCCATCCAAGGGTGTAGTGACCAGAAGTCAAGTGTTTGGAGAAAGTGCCATGTTCAGTTGCTTTCTCTCAAACATTGAGCCATCAAGCGTGGAGGAAGCCCTAGCCGATTCTAACTGGGTGATCGCCATGCAAGAAGAGCTAAATCAGTTCACCAGGAACGACGTATGGTACCTCGTGGATCGTCCCAAGTTTCAGCATGTTATTGGCACCAAGTGGGTGTTCAAGAACAAGACGGACGAGGACCACAACGTAGTGAGGAACAAGGCGCGACTAGTTGCCAAAGGCTACTGCCAAGAGGAAGGAATCGACTTTGACGAGACCTTCGCTCCAGTGGCACGTCTTGAAGCGATCCGTTTATTTCTAGCCTATGCAGCGGCCAAGAAATTCAAAGTGTACCAAATGGATGTGAAGAGCGCATTCCTCAACGGTGAACTCAAGGAAGAAGTGTATGTGGAGCAGCCACCGGGTTTCGAGCAGGGAGATAAAGTGTATCGCTTGAAGAAAGCCCTGTATGGGTTGAAGCAAGCTCCCAGAGCTTGGTATGATACATTATCTCAATTCCTAGTGGAAAATGGATTCCAAAAGGGAAAGATAGATCGGACTCTCTTCACCATCAATCATGGAGATGATATGCTATGGGTCCAGATCTACGTGGACGACATCATATTTGGGTCACCAAACCAGTCGCTTAGCGAGAAGTTTGGAGAGCTAATGAAGACCAAGTATGAGATGTCGATGATTGGCTTGATGAGCTGCTTTCTAGGTCTTCAAGTGAAGCAGCAGGATAATGGAATTTTCATCAACCAGGCCAAGTACACTCGAGATATGCTTGCCAAGTTTGGTGTTCAACATGCTAAAGCTGTGAAGATTCCTATGAATACCAACTGGAAGATGGAGCCAGACGAAGGAGGAAAATCTGTAGATCCTACAGATTATCGTGCCCTAATTGGGTCACTTCTCTATCTCACTGCAAGCAGGCCAGACATTGCTTTTGCAGTCGGAGTCTGCGCTCGCTTCCAAAGTAACCCCAAGCACAGCCATCTTGAAGCTGCCAAGAGAATTCTTCGATATTTAAAGGGCACTGTCAACATGGGTCTGTGGTATCCAGCAGAAGACAATTTGGAGCTCACTGGATATTCCGATGCTGACTATGGAGGTTGCCGAGTTGATAGGAAATCAACGTCTGGCACGTGTCAGTTCTTGGGAAGCAAGCTAATCTCATGGTTCTCAAAGAAGCAAACAAGTGTAGCCACTTCAACAACGGAAGCTGAATATATGGCCGCAGGAAGCTGCTGTTCTCAAATTCTATGGCTTCGTCAACAGTTGAAGGACTACAAAGTTGAAGCGAATGAAATTCCGATCTTCTGCGACAACAACAGTGCCATATGTATCTCGCAGAATCCAGTGCTTCACACCAGGTGCAAGCATGTGGAAATTCGACATCATTTCATTCGTGATCATGTCGAGAAGAAGGATATCAAGCTCGAGAAAATCCATACCGATCTCCAGCGAGCAGATATCCTCACCAAGCCTCTAGCTGAGTCTCGATTCAACCAGCTATGCATGGAATTAGGGTTATTAGACCCTGGTGAAGAATGCTAGTTCCAGGATGCACGAAGGAGTGTTCGCTTGTTCTCTTGAGCGTCACTCGCTTCGGATCTTCACCAACTCAAGCGAGCCACTTCAAATCTCACTCGCTTGAAGAAAATGAAGTTAGGTGGAGAAAGGTGGAGTAATGGAAGAAGTTCCCTACCAACTTATTGGAATTGTTAAGTATATGGTTAAGGGGGAACTAATGCTTCTCTCGGAGCAAGCTACTTCCAAAGCGAGCAAGAATGCTGCAATCTTGAATTCTGCATCGCTTCAATTTGCCCTAGCTTGGGTCAAAGCGAGCCGACTGCAGATTCATTCTTTAGAATGTAGGAAAGCTTGAAGGTTTACCTTTTTATACAAAAGGTTGCAGGGCTGGTGACATGCTTCTGCGTAAAATACGAGATTGTCTTGTCAGAGCATTCTCATTGTCATCCTGTCCATTTCTGCTCTGAGATAAGGACTTGTACTCATCCCCCATTCGTCGTGAATAAGTACACTTACGTGATGCTCCCTTCGGGTTGTAGTAAGCTTGTGTACTTTATTCATTTTCTCCCCCATTCACTTCGATGGAGGACTCTCTAATTCGTAGAGGAAGATGAATGCCATGAAGATAAATGCCATGAAGATGAATGCCATGAAGATGAATGCCATGAAGATCTAACTCAACGTGTAGCATTCAACATGTGGTATCTAATTCAAATGAAGTCTTCAATTTGTGGTATCAATCTCCTACGAAGTGAGATTGACTGGTAAGTGTTTCAATTTTAAGTACACTAAGTGAGCCGAAGCGTGCTAGAAACCTTCACTCACTACGTGGAAAATATGAAATGAATCTGACACAAATACAAAGAGGAAAACACTCTTGTTTATCCTCGAAGTATGTAAGTCAGAAACATTTTAAATTAAGCAAAGAAATTCAATTTCTTATTCCAGTCGCTTCAGATGGCCAAGCGAGTGCTTCGTCACTCAAAGCTAGCCATCGCAAGCGAGTGCAGAACAGTCACTCAAGCGAATGCCTCTCAAGCGAGTCAAGGCGTAGCGGCCCAACTCGAAGCGAGCGGGCATGAAGCGAGTATGAGCTGTCTGCACTCGAGTGCAATTTTACTTTCTGCTGTGCATTTAATGCAAGTGCAGGAACGACGGAAATAACGGGCGCGTGTTCACACGCTTGAATTTGAAGTGGGAAAAGGCGGAAAAGATCCAGCCGTCGAATCTCAACAGCCCCCAATCTGGAGCCGTTCGATCAACGCCGTATACAACAAGCCAACCATAGAAGGCCATGTGGCGACGCCGAGCAAGTGGCGGTTCACTTTTACTGTGATGACGCCGGACACGTCAGATCCATCACCGCACGTCCGCCGCCTACCTACAGGATTTTCGGCGTTATTACCGTCCTACCCCTGCCACGTCAGCCATAACCTATTTCTATATATATGGGACGAGGCAGAACTGCAAACCTTTCACAGCCTTCAAAATTTGCCATTCTCGTGCTTAGATCTGCGATTTCTGCAACTCACGAGTCTCAACCCCTTTTCTCTAAAATTCCATTCAAATTTCTTCAAATCTCAACATGGGAAAGAAGAAGAACACCGAGACGATGGAGGAGTTTCTCGAGGAAGCAGACAAATTCATCAATGTCGAGCCTCATCTCAACCCAACAATCATCGAAAGAGAAGGTTTTCTCCGTAGGGCCGTGACCACGGCCGGCCTATGGAAATTTGTAACGATTATGCCGACGAAAATTCTGGCCAAACCAGTCGGAGAGCTTCTGCTGAATCTAAGGACAGGGCAGAATACGTCATCCTTCTCCGATCCACAGAATGGAGAGCCGGTGGAAGTGGATCTGAGTGATCTAATCGACGGGTTCGATTTGCCAAAGGATGGTGGAGATTCACTGCTAGATTTAGGCTATTCGGCCGGAGTGCAATATGGCCGATTCGCCGTCGAAGGGGCCGAGCCAAACTTCAAGAAGGCCAGTATACGCACAAGTTTGAAGGCTCCTTTCAACCTTATTTGCGAGCTTTTTACGAAGAGTATCGCATGCTACGTCGGAAACCTGGAGACCCTCTCCGAGACCAAACTGATTGCTACTGCAATTATTGTTGACAGCCTCACCGGAACCAGCTTCAACTGGCATGGCTGGTTTCTCAAGCAGATCCACGAAGCTGCCGGTGACTTCGCGTTTGTGAAGGGAAGCACCGATCAGATTCTCCGCAAGGGGAAACTGAAATTCTTCTCAAGGCTATCCGTTGCCCTGGAGATGAAATATCCCGGCAAAGTCTGGCCGGAATCCGACGTCATTGCCTACAACAAACAGTCCATCTACTACGACAAGTGGAGAAAGACGAAAAGATTGATGGATCTGGGATTACTTGAGGTAGCAGTACCCGTAGCGAGACCGGTTGCCGAAAGGCAAGCCGAAGTGAGCCAAGCGAGGCAGGTCGCTTCACCCGGGAAGCGAGCCGCGCCAAAGCGAGGCAAGAAGTTGAAGCGAGTCGCTTCACTTGTCCAAGAAAGCGAGGCATTGGAGAAGCCGCTTGAGGACACTGAAGTGACTCAACCCCAAACCCAAGCTACCCAAACCCAAACCCAAGCTACCCAAACCCAAACCCAGCTTTTAAAAATTCAAACTCAACCCCAATCCCCACCTATCCAAATCCAAACTCCCCAACTTCAAATTCAAACCCTAACCGAAATATCCTCCACTGCTCAGCATCAAACCCATAAATCCCCACACGAAGAAGACACTGGTTCTTCTTTCAAGATTCCAGAAATCCCCCTACTCCATGTCGACCCCATTGAAGCCTACACAACCTTCAAACCATTCCAATCCCTTCAAACACAACCACCACCCACTGAACCCATACAAATATCCGAAACACAAGAAACCTCATCACCCTCTCAGTCCCCCTCTACATCGGCAGCTACAGCCGATACCGCCCAAACTGTCGGTGAAGTTTCTATCATTCCAGAATTCATACCACCTGCCCTCACCGAACATAAACAAGCTCTCGAACGTTATGTCAGGGACAGAGAACAAGCCGCGGAGACAATCAACCTTCGCTACAATCTCAGCTCCGCGAGCGTTGAATGGACCGACGTGTTCTACACGAATGTAATCGACTTTCTGACGTACATCACGTACAGAGGAACGGAGTACTACAAAATCTTCAGACTCCTCAAAGCCTTCAAGGAGGAAGAACTGATCAATCTGGAGGCCAAGTTGCTGAACTTCATTGGCGCAAACGGCTTCCATGAATTCCTTGACGGGACCAGCTTTTGGGAGAAGCTGGATGCCAAAGTGAAGGAGGCTTATCCGCTCGCCGTTGTACCAAAGCGAGTGCCCTCTTTCCATGAGAGGAAACTGATCAGGGAACATAAGGAGGAGGTGGAAATGAAGGAGGCTGAAATTGCTAGCCTTCACAGTGAAATCACCAAGAAGAGTGAAGAGATGGAAAAGAAGGCGGGGGAAGTTGTCAGTCTTAGAGAAGACTTCGACAAAAAGAAGAAGGTACTGGAGGAAATGGTGGAGAAGAAGGAGGGATTGTTGGAGGAGAAAGAGAAGGCGCTGGAGGCGCAGGTGAAGCTGGTGAGTGAACAAACAGCAACTATCGCCGAACTCAAGGGCTCACTTGATGCAGAACGTAGCCGCTTGAGGGAGGTGAATGCCAATCTGATCGCCGCTGAGAAAGAAAAGAAGATGTTGGAGAAGGAGGTGAAGAAGCTGAAGGAGAAGCTTGAAAAGAGTGAGGAGGAGCTGATCAGGAAGGGGAGTGAACTAATAAGCACGAAAAAGTCTCTCGACTCACTTCGAACTGAAATGAAGCTGCTGAAGGAAGAAAGTGAGTTAGATAAGAAAGAACTGGAGAGCCGGAGGAAAGGTGCCCATGACCTTGACTTGAAGCGAGCAGATCTTTCCATATTACTGCAGAAGGTCAAGGAGCTGGGCGAAGATTATACTGAAAAGATTGCCGCAGGTGCCGAATTCCATCTCTCTCTAAACCAGAGAGAGAGGAGCCTTGAGACAATGCAAGCTGAGTTTCTAGCAGCTCAGGAATTTTGGTACTTCAATTTGCAAGAGGAAAAGGCAGAAATAAGGAGGGAAATTGAAGCGGAGCTGGAGGCTCGCTTCAAAGAGGTGGAATCATTAGAGAGTATGATGGAGTCTGTGGTTGAGAGAGAGAAGCAATGCGAGTATTTGCTTGAAGAAATAAGCATCAAAACAGCTGATCTGGTAGCACCTTCCATGAAAAAGAACGAGCAGATGCTTCAAGCTATTCTGAACACAGTCAACTCACTTCACCAATCAATCTCCGGAAAATCAATAATCCTAACCCCTGGCAGTGATGATGCCAAAAAGGGGGAAGGACAAATGAAGGAAGGACAGATGGAAGGACAGATGAATCTAGGAGGAACTGGAGGAGTCGGAGTTGGCATAGAGTCGATGATTGAAGGAGGCAGTGGTGATGGAGGTGCGGAGGGAGTTGTAGATGAAGCGAGGGCTCTGGGCGAAGTGAAGGGCAAGACTAAACTCACAGAGGAGGAGTTACTGAAAAAGCCCGAGGAGCCTAGCAGACCGCTTCATGAGAAATTGCTGAGTGCCTCGATTGCACGGCATCCTCCGGTGACCGTGATTTCAAAGGAGGAAAGGCGGGAGCAAGTGGAGAAGGATTATGCCTTGGCATGGGAGATGGATCAGGTTTTCAAGCTAACCAAAAATTCTATTACTGCAGGTACTTCATCCAGCTCCCAAGCGGCCGCTACACCCAAAGCGCCCGCTTCAGCCGCCGCGCTAGCTTCAGCCGCCGCACTCACTACGACTACAACTGCTGCACTCACTTCATCAGCAGCTGTCCCCTCGAGTGCCGCCGCAAAGAAGGATATGCCACCTCCCCCACCACCGAAGCTGCCCTTGAAGCGAGCTGCACCAGTATCTAAAGTCGATGACTCTACGGCTAAGCGCCAAAAGTCTAAACATGCAGTCGCTTCAAGAACTGAAAAGGAAGAGAAGAGGAGAAAGGAGAGAGAAGGAGGAAGGAGCGAAGCGGAGAGATCGAAGACAGTGAACGCCAGGCGTCTTCAAGTGATTGACGCACGAATCGAGGAGCAGTTCAGCGAAGTACTGCTTATTCAGTCCTCTTTGGTTCGTAGTGCGTTCGTTCCCCTCATGCCTGATGAGTCCGAAGCATGTGAAGCCCAAGCCATAAAAGATGCATGCGACGTGACTACGAAGGAAATGGTAGAGTCGGGTCGCTACCCTAAAGTAGAAGAGCAAAACTATATAAGGAAGCGACTCAACGAAAGGCGTCCTCTGTGGAGTGGTGAATCAGGGAAGAGATTCACTGATATAATGACTAAGCTGTCAAAAAGAACAGAGGAGGAATTAGCCAAGAGGAGGAACGAGCACCTGGACGGAAGAGAAATCGAGGACTTCATTCCGCGAGATCTACTCGAGCAGTGGCTGTACTACAAGGACTTATTCATCAAGGCTTATTACTACTGGGAGGTAGTGCCGCTGCAGAATGAGTGTTCTCGAATAAGTGCCCTCAACAACTTTCTAGCCGTCTACGACGACAGATTGCGCCGAAAGATCTTCACTATGGCTGAACAAGCTCAACCCAAACCAATTGTCGTCAAGGTACCAGCAATAAAGGACTTCCCCGTGCCTTATCATCCAGGCACGGATGTTCCTAACAGGGGAGTCACTGATGCTGAAGTAGATGAAGCGTTCAGGCTGGAGAGTGCATGGAGAAGACCAAGCATCCACACAGTAGGCACTATGGAAACAAAAGTCTTATCAGCCTATAGTGTTGATGCTACTGATGAAGAAGAGAAGAAGGAGGAGGAGAAAGAGGAGTAGGATGAAGCGGCAGGAAATCGTTGAAATTACATGCTTCATATTTTGTGAACTGATGTTCATATATCTCAATTTATGTCTCCTCTGTGTCATTTACTCGCTTTGTGAATGACTTTATATTTCTGCTACAAACTCATTAATTTAACCGAAAAAAAAGGGGAAGGAACTTAAAAGAAAATTACAAACGAAACTGCAAAGGAAGCAGTCGCTTGGAGTTCCCTTCACGGTTAGATAGACTAGATTTATTATTATTTTTTTTTTTTATCTAAGTCGTATGGGTTTTGGCATCATCAAAAAGGGGGAAATTGTTGGGAATTGTTAAGGACTAAATTGTTAAGGGGGAACTTCATGGGACATTTGATAAATAAAGTCATTTGTTTTGATTAGATCCCAAAACCCCAAGCGTCCTTTTCCCAAGCGACCCATTTTGATGTAGTTAATAGGTTAGAATTTTTCTAAGCCTACACTGTTAGGATGGCTCTTTTATTTTGCTTAGATTAGGCTTCAAAAGTTCAAGTGAAGGCCACTCGCTTGAGTGTGTTTTCCAAAGCGAAGCAAGTCAAGCAAGCTGAAGTGAAGCGTGCCGAAGAATAGCGAAGCGAAGCGATCGCTACAGTAGATTCTAAGTGAGTCTGCCAAAGTGAAGCGAAGCGAGCGCTACAGTTCAAAGCAAGCGAAGCGAGTCTACCGAAGCGGAGCGGAGCGAAGCGAAGCGAAGCGAAGCGAATGCTGTAAAGCGAAGCGAAGCGAACGCTGCAAAGCGAAGCGAAGCAAGCGCTAAAGCAAAACGAAGCGAACGCTGCAAAGCGAAGCAAAGCGACCCGCTATAATATGATCCTAAAGCGACTCACTTCAGAGCGGCCGCTACAACTTCAAAGCGAAGCGAGCCACTACCTACCAGAAAGCGACAGCACAAATTCCCGCTCCGAATTTGAACTCCAGTCAACAGGAGATCTCCGCATTAATTACGAGATCTCCACGTGTCGAAAGCGGAGAGGAGCAGAGGAGTTGACTGCCAGGCCGACAAAGACGTCGCAACAGTACTGGCTCGCTTCAGTTACTGTTAAACTTGGAACTTAGCCATTTTGGGCAAAAGTCCAAAACTGCGCGTCTGCAAAAGCTACTGCCTGCGCAAGTACTGTCGAGAGGAGGAGGGACAAGGCCACCAACCAAGCAACGGATCTCAGCCAACCCTCCGCCTATAAATAGTGAAGGATGAAGACGTGAAGATGTAGAACACTACTTGCGCATTCGAGCCTACTGCAAACAAACACTCCCAAGCCTTCGAGCAAATCTTCGAGTTTTTGTTTCAAGTGTTCTCCTAGTTTCCAGTCCATCGGAACTCGTCTTCACAGCCTTCACACTTAGATTCTAAGCCCACTTCATATATCCGAGCTTAGAAGAAGAACTCTAGCCAATCTTTGCATTCACTGTAAAGAGTTCTTCATAGTGTGTCGTCAACCAAAAACCCTAAACTTCGTCTGTTAGGTTTTGAGTGTTGTCGTTAGGTTGTTCAGATCTAAGGCCTTCTTTCATCGATTGAAGAAGCCTCGATCGTAGAGTTGAGATCCAAGCTTACACTTACATCGTTTGTGTAAAGCTCGATCGAAGCTAGGCTGTAAGGAGAGCCCGGAATCTCCCTGTCTGTGTTTGACTGAAGCGAGTGAAGCTTCCAGTCGTTGTTAGGTTTGTGTAGTGAACCCGCAATCACTACGTCAGTCTTTAGATCCAGGCAAGTGAAGCCCGATCTCGACTAGGTTTTTGAAGGACCCGTAACCTTCAAGTTCTTGAGTGAAAAGAACAGTTGCCGTCGTGCAACAAGTGGACGTAGGAGCGTTATCTCCGAACCACTATAAATCTCGGTGTCGTATATCTCTCTAACCCTAATCTTTCTTATTCGATTATTCATTGCACAAGCATTTTAACAAACATAACTTGAAGTTTTTAATTACTTAGGAAAGATTTTAGCTCACCAAATTCCGCACATACGAGTAAAGACTCCCTCTTGATCAAGTGTTCACTTTGGTCAAGCAGGCAAGCTAGCACTGTAGATCTAGCTTCAGCTAGGTCTTAAGTCTCGAAGCGAGCTCTTTACTTGTTACTCTGAGTTAAGGGATTTGAAGTTGAAAAACTTCAAAATACGTATTCACCCCCCCCCCCCCCCCCCCCTCTACGTATTTTCCTATTAACAAACCGGGACCAACAATAAAGGTCTAGAATCACCTGTGGAGTTGAATGCTTACAAGTTCCGAATTGCTCAGACGATCTACGCGTTCAGTACTGAGCCTGCTATTCCATTGCCTGCATTTTAGTGTAATTTATAACTCTTTGGGAAATCTTTTGGACAAACATGGTTATGTAATTAGTTTTTGGTATGTCTGGTTCAAAATACTAAAACATGGTACATACTGATTCTTAAGTAGTAAAAATCAGTACGTACCATGGCTTTTGTTTTTTGGTAAATATGGTACGTACCATGGTGTATAAATGTAAGTGTTGTGGAATCTTTTTTGTGTTACTTACTTGCCTCTAGTAATCTTTTTAGATTAGTTCTTACTGTGTACTTACAAGTACGCAGTAAAATATTGCTTTCTTTCGTACTGGACCTTTAGTACATAATGTAAAATGAATAAATACTTACACAATACTAGTAATCCTTTCTTACTCGGTGTACTTAAGTACGCAGTAACTTTTCACTAATTCGTACTGAGTACTTAGTGTAAGCAGTAAGATTTTGCTCATTTCGTACTGAGTACTTTAGTACATAATGTAAAATGAACAAAAACTCAATCAATACAGTAATCTTCTTTGTGTTTCGTACTGCGTACTTTAAGTTAAGAATGCAGTAAGTTTTGACTCATATCGTACTGCGTACTTTAGTACATAATGTAAAATGAACAAAAACTTAAACAATACCAGTAATTTTTTCTATGTTTCTTACTGCGTGATTAAGCACGCAGTAATATTTTCCTCATTTCGTACTGAGTACTTTAGAAGAACGTAGTAATATTTTGATCTTTTCGTACTGAGTAATGTATTACATAATGTATTTTGAACATAAACTTACACAACACTAGTAACCTTATTGTGTTTCGTACTGTGTACTTTAATAGGCAGTAACATTTGATCTCTTTCGTACTGCGTACTATAGTACGTAATGTAAATTGAACAAGACCTTGAACAATAACAATAATCTTTTCCGTGTTGCTTACTGCGTTCTTTAGCCCGCAGTAAGATTTGACTCGTTTCGTACTGAGTACTATAGTGCATAATGTAAATTGAACAAAAACTTAAACAATAACAATAATATTTTTTGTGTTTCTTACTGTGTAGTTAAGAACGCAGTAATATTTGACTCATTTCGTACTGAGTACTTCAGTACATAATGTAATTTGAACAAAAACTTACACAAAATACTAGTAACCTTATTGTGTTTCGTACTGTGTACTCAAGTACGCAGTGAGATTTGATCTATTCCGTACTGATTACTTTAGTACATAATGTAAAATGAACAAGACCCACAAAAAGGTCAGACTTACTCCAGTACCCAAGCAAGACAAAATGCTCACATCAAAAAATTTAAACATAAATACTACATCGAAATATATTGATAATAACTGACAATCATGTTCATGCCCCGTGTTCAGATACATCATAATATATTTGGGTCCGTGCAAGTTCTATGGGAATGCCCAAGTACACCGCAAATACCACATTTTTATTGGACCTTTACGAGTACGCTTACCACCACCACCACCACCACCCACCACTTGTTCATCTTCAACATTGATCTCCAAATATACAGAACACGTGTTTTGATAATGGCCCTTCTGCTTACATCGGCCACAAAGACGATCCTTTGCTACACTCGTAGCACCAATGGGTTCAGCACCACTCGGATCAACACTGGGTTCAGCAACACTCGAAGCAACATCACATGGAACCCCATCGCGTGGAGCACCCCTCATAGATTGAATCCTCCTCGTCCTAGGCCTACCTGCTTGTTTCGGGTTAGATGGGGTTCCAACAACCCTCGTAGCAACATCACATGGAACACGCCAATCGCTAGGATCAGGCACAGGGGTTACCTCAGCTGCATATATTTCACGCCACGTAGCAGTGCTGTAATATGAATGCACATATCCAATTGGAGTCTGATTGACATGACTACAAAAAACAAAAAAAAAAAAATAATTAACAAGTACGATATGGTGTTTATTCGTACTGATATCCGCATTAAGAACCAAAACAAAACTTACCGTCTAAAGAGTGCAGTAATTAGCATACACTACATAACGTACTTCGGATGAAAAACAAATCTTGTTACCTTATTGCCCGTGTAGCATGCGAACATGGAAAAAGGTCCATCTGCCATACACGACATGAACACGTCATCGCAGCAATGTCAACAATACAGCTCTTGTCCCCCGATATGATTTTAAACTTTGATTCAGAAATACCCTCGACCTTCATTGTCCGACCCACCCTAATTGCATACCCAATCTCTCCATTGAATAGTCTGACAATTCAAGGGATATAGCTCCAGCGATCGAACGCCGCTCACAGAACCATGCTTGAACCAAATTACACGTATACTCCAACAAAGAGCATATTGGTAATTTCCTTGCCCACTTTAAACGAGAGTTCAGGCACTCTACGGCATTAGACGTTCCAAAATTATATCTGCGCACAGGGCATCTACACTTCGCCCATCTACTCGGACCAATGTTTAACAATTTTGTATGTGCACCTGGACAAAGTCAACTCCAAGTTATCCATATGAACACTTACACAGCACTGCTAAAGTACTCAGTACGAAAGGTAATCAAAGCTTACTGCGTACTTAAGTACACAGTAAGCTTTGATTACCTTTCTTTCGTACTGAGTACTTTAGACATAATGTACAGATCACATGGAACTACGTAATGTAAATAAAATTGGTTGAGAACTAATAACATATGTTTAAGAGTTTTTCATGTGCACCTGGGCAAGTCAACTCCAAGTTATCCATATGAATATTGAAATCGTTCTCCCGGTACGCATTTGCAGCATCTTGGAAGATCTCTATCACTTCGTCACGTGCCTTGAGATTACCTTGGATGTGGTATGTGCAAAAGCCATGAGGGACACCTGGAAAAACAGCATTCACCGCATTTTTTATACTAATGTGTTGATCAGACACGATTAATAATTCCTCTCGAGTGCCAAAACTCCGACGAACGTGCTCTAGAAACCAACACCAAGAAGAATCATTTTCTTTATCACCTATCCCAAAAGCAAGAGGGACAATCTGCTCATTAGCGTCCTTAGTCGATGCAACAAACAAAACTCCCTTGTATTTCCCCTTCAAATGTGTTGCATCAATGACAATCACGGGACGACACGCACGAAACGCCCTTGCACACGCATCAAGTGAAATGTAGCAATACTCAAATGCCCCATCACACGTCTGCAGATCAACAACTGATCCAGGGTTCATCTTCTCTAACATGTAAAGATACTTAGGCAGCAACTGTAAAGTGGAAAAAGGTAAAAATAAAAAGATAAAAAAACCGTAAGTAAGGAGTACGCGTTGTTTGAAGATTAGTACCAATGTAAGTACGCGGTACGAAATGAATACAAAATGTACTTGTAAACATGGAAACTTTTTACCTGAAATGACAATTCCTGGTCTCCGTATGCAGCGTTTAGGGCAACATTCTTAGCAGACAAAGCAGTTGAATACTTCACATTGACACCAAATTCTCGTAACATCTGCGCTTGAATGTCACGCGGTCTAAGAATCGATCCATCTTCCCTCAACTGCGCACCAACGTGGACAGCTATAGCTTTGGGTGAAACTTTCGGTTGTGGACCAACCCTCAAATCATAAGTACACGTGTGAGGGGCCCACTCGTATATCTTCCAGGACAGCCCAAGGGATTTAGCCCGCATAATAAACTTACATGTTTTTCCTTTTGTGCAAACTATGTAGCATCTATCAACATCCGAACGTGGGGTTCTAAATTCCAAACAATTTCTCAAATGATATAAACTAACAGCTGTGATCATCAACTCCTTACTTTCAAACGTAGATCCTTCAGCAAGCTCGCCTCTAACACGTTCGGGATGTATGACGAGATCGGCGGAAGGAAGGGAAGCTTGGTGAAAAGCACCCGGGATAACCCATTGTTTGCTCGCCTCTAACCCATTGTAACTTGCAGTTTGACTTGCAGCACTCTCGTCACTAGAATTATGTAAAGCCGGAACAATGCATGAGTTCAACGGAACAATACTACTTTGTTCAAAATCATTGTTCTTCTCACAAACCGACACGTATATGGTAGGGGCTACCATAAAGTCATGTAAGCAAGACCACTCGTAATTATCCGTGATTTTCATTCTAAAACCATCACCAACAGCAGGTTGTATCCAAGCATCTAAATCAAACACATGGGTATTCCGTTTCTTCTTCAAACGCACTTCAAGTTTTGCCAACAATTCTTCAAACGTGAGACCGCTTGAGGGAATGGGGATAAAATCCTTTATACCACCCTCATACTTGTCATAATTCCATTTACCACCATGGACAAAAAACACAGAAGATGACGGAGCCTAAAAAAACATATTAAATGAAACAAAAAATTATCATAATGGTATAGTACGAAAAAAACAGAGTAAACAATGATTGAGAACTAATCTACATACACTAGTACGCAGTAAGTTTGATTCATTTCGTACTGAGTACTTCAGTGCATAATGATATGATATGATATGAATCTACATACACTAGTACGCAGTAAGTTTGATTCATTTCGTACTGAGTACTTAAGTAATATTATGAAATGATATGATATGAATTACGTTTATTTCAACTGTAATGTAAATAACATTGGTTAAGAACTAATCTACATACACTAGTACGAAAATCTAACCAAACTTACCTGACTAAAACAGTACGAAAAATAATTAAATGTACCAGTACGTCGACTACAAAATAACATGCAAGCTTACAAAAACATTAGATTCAAACATGAAAACCCTAATATTCAAACATGAAAAATCCATAAAAGTACCATGTTGAAAGCTTGAAGACAGTAAAACAACTACTTCTTCCACCAGAATTTGTTTTCCAAACTGGAATATGTCGTCGTCGTCAGTCCGCCGGCGTTTCGTTGTCAGAACGCCGCCGTCGCCAGTCCGCAGCCCGCCGTTTGTCAGAACACCGCCGTCGTCAGTCCGCCGTTTGTCAGAACGCCGCCGTCATCTGATCGCCTGTTCAAATGTATCTTCAGACCTCCGTTTGCTCGCCTCTATCGTCAAACCACGGTCGTCCGTCGAGAAGAGCTATGAAGGTAGAACCCTGCTGCGTGCGAGAAAAAACGAGAAAGAAGAGAAGAGAAGAGAAGAGAAAGATATTTGAATGTTGTCTGCTGTTTGTTTTTTAATTTCAGCTCGATCACAAACACAAATAGAGGGAAGAAGAGAAGAAAGAGAATAGCTACATGACAAAAAACACCAAAGCTAGAAAAGTTATACCCAAAGCTAAAAAGCAAGGGTATACTTGGAAACCAAAGCAAAATATGGGTATATTTTTATATTTTTAAGATACAAAGCTAAATTTAGGTTTACAACTTGAAATTGGGTATAGGAGTATATATTCTCTTACTATAACCCATTGTAAAGCCTGCTACAGTTAGTAAATAATCTCTCTTTATTATGCATGAATATTTTGAGTGGCTACTTCAATTAGTGGAAACATAAATAAATTGGTTAACATTTCTTTTTCTTTTATCTTTTTCTCATTAAAAATTGATAAATATTGATGGCTCAAAATTTAGGGTGAAAGCACTTGTTTAAGGTGTGGTGAGTTTTGCTTCAATTTTAGTTATCGTGGGAAAGGGATATCCAAATAAACAAGTAGTATATACTTTCCTTTTCCATTAATTAATTGAAAACTAAATTGCCATTAATTCAACAGAATATATACCTTTCTACCCACTTCTAAGTTACAAAACTAAATTTAGGTTCGGATAAATTTTTAGTGATTGGTATATCACATCCCCTCAATTCTTTCATGATTTTTCATTCCCTTATCTCAAATTGGAAGTATAAAAATAGTATTCCCTCCGTTCCGCTTCATAATTTGGCCTATAGAGTGAATAGATATGAGGTATAAAATAATAGAGCAGGCCAAATGGAATGGAACGGAGGGAGTATCAAATAACACGAGCATGAAATTCCGATGAAATCTACGATGTTACTTAGAGATATTAATCTCCACGTCTCATTGATACATGTCTCAATTTTCTGAACACGAGATCATGACAACCTTGGTCAGTAATTTGATAATAGATATTATCTGTGTCGATTAAGGCTTTATAATTATAATTTATTTTAATTTAACCATACATTTCAAAATTATTTTCCCTTACAAACTATTTAATTAATTAAGGTGGCAATTTCTATTTTCGAAAATAGCTCGTGATGAATAGAATAGATCAAGATCGAAATGAATTTTAGGTATTTATAAATGGGGCGAGGATAAGATATATTTGGATCACATATATAGTACAATATTAGACCATATGAGTATAACTTAGATAATAGCTTATTTTACTTCGTTTTTTATTATTTTATCGTTCGATCGTCACAAATATTAAAATCGGCGACGAAACGTTCATGGATTTTGTGGATCGATAGAAGAAAAAAGACTCTTCAAATTGTGAGAGAATATAGAAAGAAAGAAAAAAGAAAAAGTGTTTACCGACAAATATTTGATAAATCGCTAAAATAATTTTTAAAAAAATAAAAATGAAAAAAGACAAAAGAAATCGTGACAGCGCTTTCTAAGAGAGAAAACCCGCTTTTACTGTAAAGCACCATACTTAAGTTGATTGTAGGTTTCCACTGTATCGCCGCCTCCCGTTTCTCTCTCTAGGGTTTTACTCTCTCTCTCTCAAAATCTCTCTGAATTCTCTCTCGTTTACCTGCGAAAGAATCAAGCATGACTCAATCCCAGGAGGAATTATTGGCCACCCATCTCGAGCAGCAGAAGATTGATGTAACCTCTCTCTCTCTACACACACGTAGAAAGCACAGCTTATGCAAGTTCCGATTTATTTATTTTTTTGTGGATTTTTGGGTTATTAAATTCGTAGTTTGAATGGGTTACCAGTTTTGTTTTTCGATTTGGTATTTTTCTTGAAGCAGCTGGTTTTGAATTAATTGAGAAAATGCTATAGGCTTGTTCTTTTAAGAGTCCATTTCATATCCGATCCAGGGGTTTTGTGTGGTCATGGAGGTTTCAGATTAGTGAAAGTGAAATGAAGGGCGCTATTTGTTAGTTTGGGTAAGGTGTGGAAGAAGAAGAAGTGGAATCATTTTATTGTGTTTAATTGTGTGTTGGGTAGGGTTTATTGCTTGATTATTGTTTCGGTGGAAGTTGGGTTCGGGAAATGATGAAAGAAGTAAACTAGTTGAAGTGTATTTAAGAAATTTGGGGATTTGTTGAAATGGAAAGCTGGAATACAAATCTGTAACTTGGAACTATGCGTTTCCACATTGTTTTGATTGAGAGAAGGGAGTATCGGGGATAGATTGCTGCTGCCGTTTCATTTTAGATGTGTAGATTGAGTTCGATCTGTCATTGTAGAATTGTATGATGCTACTGTAGTTCTTGTGGATGTTTTCATTTCGATAGCTTACAACGAGTTGTGGAGTATGTGTAAATATAGAGGAGATAATTTATCTCCGGTATTGGATTTCCTCTTAATGCTTGAATACGTAGAAGTTCTCAGTCGTATTAACATTGATTCAGACATTGAATTGATTGTTTATCCTTTCAACTATGTGTACAGAACGATGAGCCCATAATTGAGGACGACGAAGATGATGATGACGATGATGAGGAGGATGAGGATGATGCTGAAGGTATGTGTCCGCCTTTCATTCTAAACCTCATTTCCTCATCTGTAAATATGCAGCTATGCAGTAATTGAAAATATATTATATACTGTTTTCCGGTTCTTCAATCCAATGATGGTTTGGATGGAATCATATTGGGTTTTGTTATTAAGAAAGATCTAGTTATAGACATGAGCTGCTTCTTACTTTGCTATCTAGCAGAGAACCTTTTTATCGAAACCAGCTCCGAGTTGTATTGTTTCCAATTTCAAACTGTACTTCTGCTTAAATCTTGTGCACAATCGCCTATTAGTTTTGCGTTTTAGTTCCAATCTTGTGGATTATAACTTCAAGAAAACCAGATTAAGATAGCACACTTTCAGTTAAAACAGACAAGTATGTCAAGAAATCAAATTTTGTGGATTAATTTGTGCTTGTCTTTGGTCAGGACAAGATGACGCCAGTGGTAGGTCAAAGCAGAGCCGTAGTGAGAAGAAAAGTCGC
The DNA here is from genome assembly GCA_029379335.1 of Thymus mandschuricus. Lineage (NCBI taxonomy): Eukaryota > Viridiplantae > Streptophyta > Magnoliopsida > Lamiales > Lamiaceae > Thymus > Thymus mandschuricus. Next base: position 1,490,549 of record CM057081.1, on the reverse strand, counting down.
AAAGCCATGTTAAAGCTTGGAATGAAGCCGATCCCAGGTGTCAGCCGCGTCACTGTCAAGAAGAGCAAGAACGTTAGTTCGTCTATACTTTCCTTATCACTCGATTGTTTCTCATCTGTGGATTGACTGACATTTCACTGACCCTTTACAGATCCTTTTCGTGATCTCAAAGCCAGACGTCTTCAAGAGCCCGAACTCCGACACTTATGTCATCTTCGGAGAGGCCAAGATTGAGGATTTGAGCTCCCAGTTGCAGACTCAAGCTGCCGAGCAGTTCAAGGCTCCTAACATTAACCAGGTTGCACCCAAGGCAGAGCCCGCAACCGTACCCCATGATGATGAAGAAGTAGACGAAACCGGAGTTGAACCCAAGGACATTGAGCTCGTGATGACACAGGCTGGAGTTTCAAGGTCGAGGGCAGTCAAAGCACTCAAGGAATCAGATGGAGATATCGTCTCTGCTATAATGGAGCTCACAAACTAGACAACGCGTATTCCTATCCTTTTGGTGTCGGGGGTCCACATTTTTCTTATGATGTCGGATTATCGAGGTCTTCGTTTTTCAGTTTTATGTGTGTTAAATGTTGTTACAACTACTACAAGTGCTGGATGTTAAAACATGAGTCTTTCTTCTGTTGGTTTTGTTCTCAGTTTTGGATCTCTTCCATTTTTAAGTCAAATCAAATATGAAGTACTTCATAATTATGTGTTTTTTTCTTTAGATTTAAACACTTGAAAGTTTATTTATTCATAGCATTAATCTTATATGTGTAACATTTTATTCATACACATAAATCAAAAACTATGATAACAAACTAATGAAAAAAAGACAGCAATCTTCTTGAAAATAGAGAGGCCTCAAGCTGGAAGTATAGCTAGTTTAGCCTCTTTCGACTCGGCTGCTACTCGATCGAGACGATCCAAACGGCCACAGGAGTGACCATCGCCTCCGAGTGGAATGATCTGATGCGCCACCACCCGATCTTCTACTCCTCTGGCTCCTGGTCTCGGCCGCAGAGCTCTGTTCATGGCTTCCGTTAGTCAACTGCTGGCGGCAAACGGGGCACGAGCTCCGTTGCTCTAGCCATGGCACGATGCACTCCGAGTGGTACAAATGCTTGCATGGAAGCTTCCTAACTTGAGACCCTAGCTCGAATTTCTCTTTACAGACGGCACATGTGGAGTCTGCACGGATGTGCTTCCGTGTAATCTTGACGGTTGGTAGGGCATCGATCAAGGATCTTGAGGCTCGTTGAGAAGGGCGGTTACTGGTGACGTGCTCGAAGAATTCCTCAACTCCGGGTCCGATAAAGTAGTCGCCTCCGGCTTCTTGTCTGAACCCGAGGGTTTCGTTTAGGAACTCGACAAGGTTGCCATTGGCTGCCATTCTGGGCGGCGTATCCGTGCTGAAGAGGAGGAACGAGTTCCACGAATTGCCATTCTCAGACATGTTGCTTCGAAGAGTTTGATGGCGTCTGAGGAAACTCGCGGCTGCTTCCATGAACCTCGGTTCTTGGATGTACTCGTCATTTGGTGCACGCCTCGTTGCATCCTCCTCGAGTTCTTGGACGAAACTTCCCCTGCAGCTGGAGCATTCTGGGTTTCGCCTCCGGAGAGTAACAACTGCACTGCAGGTATAACACCAGTGAGTGCCCCTCTCACTCGGCATCGCCCCTCTCTCTCTCTCTCTCTCTCTCTACAACGCCGTTCTTGCTACGCTCACGATCAACGGATCCCTCTCCCCAAGAGTATAGACTGGTTCATACTAGCAAATTCAGTATAAACACGAAATCAAGAACTCAAAATCGCATCCAAATCTGAATGAGAGAGAAAATGCTCAACATTTCTTCACGTTTTGATCAACAAATACCCAAAATTGGGGAAATTTATTCACATTCATAACAACATATTTGAAATATGTTGAAGGTATAAACAATTAATCACAATCCAATCAATGAATAATTACAGAATGAAGAAAATAATGAGAACTGAAGAAACTGTGAAAAAGACCCAGAAAAACCTTCAAATCTCGACGCCGACAACAAAATTGAATAACCATCAATCAATAATTCATTTCGCTCACAACAAAATCCAACAAATCTATCATCATAGATTGAACCCCATTACCAAAACACACACCAAAAGGAAACAAATCAGTAAATAAAAAAAGAGAGAGAGAGAAGGTAGGAAGAACATACCTTTTAGATTCAGGATAATGTAATATGACAAAGAAGAGGAAATTCGGAGATAGGAAATAAAGCTAAGTATGCATTATGCCTATGGAATCTATACAACCAAACACTATATTCTACAGTGGTTGAGAAATGGAAGCCATTAACAAAAGTTTTAGTGAGAGAGAGAGAGAGAGTGAGTGGTGTCATTATCTGCGAATAGTGAGGAAGGAAGATTGGGATTGGGTGGGCTTTTTTGCCTTTCTTTTGGGCTAAATCAAAGGCCTTTTTTCATCTCTTTTGGGCCTAGGATTTAATTAAGTTTAACAGGTGAAAATCCTTTCTCCTTTCTGGTCCAAGACAAAGCAATAGATAATAAGATGATCAAACCATTTCTTGATCAATTCCAATCTATAGTACTCCGTCCGTCCCTTATCTTATCGCACAAAATTTATTTTTGCTACGATTCCTCATTTTATCGCACTTTCCTTTTTCCATTAATAAACATTCACTACTATTTTTAAAACTCGTATCATCCAAGAATGTGCAGTATGATAGGAGACGGAGGGAGTATATACTACTACCTTCATCTCACAAAAGTAGTCTCACTTTTCTTTTTGGTCCATCTCATATATTAGTCCACTTTCCATAAATGGTAAATAACACTTGGCTACAATTAACTCTCTCTCTCCTTAAAATTAATTACAACCACACATTCTACTTTTTCTTAAATCTTGTGCCATTTAGAAGTGGGACTACTTTTGTGAGATGGAGGTAGTACATAATTTGCTTTGTCTACTCTTTATTCTTGTCGTACGTTTAATTTAATACAAAAACAATAATATCATACGATAAATGTTACTCCTTCCGTCTCACTTAATTAGTCCACTTTGCTTTTGACATAATAACCAAGAAAATCTAAGATATAGGGGGTTTTAAAAAGTGTTTTTATGTGTTAATTTGTTTCCTTTTAGGAAATAAAACTAATATATAGCACAGACAAAAAAAAAGTTGGACTAATAAAGTGAGATGCAAATACACTTTAAATATACATCCTCTGTCCCAGTTCATTTGTCATGATTCATTTCGGCACAATATTTTATACACATATGTTACAAGTGAAAAGTAAGGGTTAATTAATTAATCCATTTTAGGAAACATAACTCGTGGAGTAAGACAACCCTAAATAACAAATAAGACTAATGATGTGAGACGGAGGGAGTAATCGATCGGGAACGTATGTTACATCAACACACGATGGTATATGTATATCCATAAATACTAAACCCCCTAAACACGTAGTAGTACACTTTGCAGTCCACAATAGAAAAATCAGAATCTTATTAAAAAGGTTCAAGTGTAAACTATAGTGTGAATGCAGAAGGTACAGGCCAAAATTGTTGTCACACTTTATAGCATATATATTCAAGGAAGTTGCCAATTAATGGAAAAATATTAATTAAAGTGTGTTTAGCATTTTATTTTGTGTTGAGATTTGGGGTTTGAATTGGTCATGTCCACATTTAGTCCCCACATTAATTTCATATGATTAGTTCCAACATAAAGCAAGAAACGTAAAAGGCCCCCACTTCCATATTTCTCAATCTACATAATCTATGATGAGATAAGATAATTATAGAATGTGTTGCTTTTGTATAATGTGAATCCACTAATCATATTCAATTATTATTATGGATGTTGGATAATTCCCGTACCAATCAGTGGCGGAACCAGAAATATTTGTTCGAGGGAGTTACGTCCGATCATTTAAATAGAAACTTTTTATTACTCTGTTTTTAGATACAATTATAAAAGTGATAGTAATAGTGTAGTAATAATTGGAAAATGAAAAAGGAAAAAAAGACTTTCATCATATGATTTGGCAATGATGTATTTGCTCCGTTCCATTCATATAAGGATAACTTTTTCTCGACAATATAATTAAGACGAGAGTGATAATGTTAGATAAGTAGTGTGAATGGATTTTAGTAGGTTAAAATTTTGTCATTTAAGGTAATATCTCTATATCGGTAAGACATGCGAAAATAGAATTTCCTTAGATGAACATGAACGGAGGGAGTATTTGGGATGGTAAGACACGATTTCATTCTTAAAGTAGCAACTTAACGCAAAGCAACAAAAGGTGTTTCTTTGTTTAATTATGAAAAAGAAGAACAAAAACGCTGCAGAAAACGCGTTTTCACATTTTGGTTTCACATTAGAGATTGTTGTTGCTTTTTAAAGCAATTATATGTAGATAAACAGTCATATCCATGTTCCAATTTCCTTTCTATTTATAGAAATATATACTTTTCCCTAATTTCTTTCCCTAATAATAATAATAATAATAATAATAATAATAATAATAATAATAATAATAATAATAATAATAATAATAATAATAATAATGGACCAACCAAATTATTAATTAACATTTGTAATTATTTAGGTTAATTAAATACGAATTAGTATATATTTAGGGTTCGAATCTTAAACCAACACACTCATTAAAATGAATATGTATAGTTTAGTTAGGTATAATATATTTTAAGAAATTAGTTGCGTAAGTCAAACATGTCAGTGAGCCATCTTTGAAAATTAAATATTTTGGTAACAAGTTTAATAATTGCATTTATTTAAAAAAATAAAAAGGGGGCAAAGACTAGACTAAGAAAATGACTCAAAAATAAAAGGTGGGGTTCCCTAAAGCACAAATTCCAAACAGCGGTCTATTATTGTCGTCGTTGTTGCTGCTGCTATATAATTAACGAGCATAATTACATTACTCCTTTTATTCATAGGGACATTAAATTTACGATAATCATCCCACTTAATTTGTTCATAACTCATAAGTAATATAATTATATCATACCCATTATTCTTGCATACATATATCTTTATAGACTAATTAAGCGAGTCGAAGGTAAATAAGTCGAAGGTAAATAAGAATGCAAATATTTATTGAAAAATGAAAATAATCCCCATGGAGTATTTTGCGAGGGTAATTTGAAAAACGGTTAAAAGGTAAAAACAGTGGTAAGAGGAAAGATTCTCTGGGCCCCACACGGAGAAATGGATAGTCCGGGCCCAATACCACATGATTAAACCTGCCAGCCCACGTGGCCCATTGGGCCCTCTAAGAAAACGATACCTCATGCTTTTTTAAAAAACAATTTCAACAAAATTAATTTCAATTCTAAAACAGCACATTTCTCCCATCTAATTACGTTTATTTTTATTATAATTCTTTTTAAAATAAAAATAAAGTGTTAGTAAGCGGAGAGGAGTATTAACTTAACTAGATAGAACGGTCATCGCGATTTCAGAAAAAAATATCGTTAAATCTTCTCCAATGTTCGAAAACTTCTAGTTTTCGAATGTTAGTTTCCTAGGGCCTCATACATTAAATATGTGAAAATTTTGCTTTTGACATTTGATCTATATGTTGTATACGTGCAAAAATGGAAGTGAAGAAAACTCGAAAGTATAGTTTTGACTTCTTCTAAATGAATTTATTGCACAAGCATTAGTCATAGCCCACTTACTTGCAAAAACAAACTTTTATTATCATCATTTCATTACTTAAACATTATTGCCTTTTTCAATAAATAGCATTACAAATTAAGGGCAATTTATTATTAGAAACTAACACATTACTAATTATATTATGCATGATGAGTACAAATCCGTGAGGTAAGACTTGACCTAATAAGTTACTGTACGTATCAATATTGTTTTCGAAGACCCATAATCTGTGCATGGGCGTTGTTAGGAAATAAAAACACAGAATACGAAAGGCAACGAAAAACACACGAGAATTTGTTGACCCAGTTCGTCAAAATGACTACGCCTGGGGGCGCTACCAAGCCAGGAGTATGCATTATATTTTCGGATACATAATACAATGAGAAAATGGCTATTTATGAGTGACACCGAAACCCTAAACGTTACAGGCTGTAAATTGGGCCAAAAAATGTGTGGCCTAAAATCGTCCAAAAAATTCGGGTCGGGGGCTCGCCCCCAAACCCCCGTCCAACTCACCGCCGAGTAGGGTTCTGAGTTTACAGTCTCAACACCTAGCAGGTGTCTGACATATGCTACTCCTTCCGTTTCTTTCGAAATTGTCAGTTTTTTAAACTCGAAAATAATTGTTGTATCAGAATTGTCGACACGTCATGTAAAATTGAAATACTAGTAATTAATAGTAGCGGCAAAAAATCAAAATCAGAGAGTCAAATAAAAAAGAGAAAAAACAATTATTTATTCCCGCTATATGTTGCTGCCACCTGGCAATATCAACGCGCTTCCTTCCTCACCGTCCTATTTATTCACCTCTCTCTCTCTCCCTCTCTCCCTCCTATAAACCTTCCCTCTCTCTCTTCCTCTTTTTATATTCCCTGCTTCATGCCCTCTACTCTCTCAGCTCAATACTCCTCCATTTCTCCTCCTACTATTCTTCAATCGCTGCGATTTCTGGTAATTTTGAAGGATTAATCGTTGATACAGCTGTTTGAATTTGTTGATTTGAGCTTTTGATTGAACAATGGCGTTTTACGACAATTTGCTGGCGGAGCAGCCGTGGTCCTTCCGCTCGGCGGCGTTTCCCGACGCCTGGATCTCCGATCTGTTCGCGATGGAGAACGAAACCCTAGCGAAGGCGCTGCAGACCTCGATCTCCGGCGGCGGCGGCGGCGCCTCGTCGCACGGCAGCGCCGACTCAGCCGGAATGCTGCAATCCGTGTACGCGAAGGCGGATGCGACGCCGGTGCAGACTCCGACGGTCTCCGGAGTGACGGAGAGCGACGTCCTGCTCCCGAAGCAGCGGCGCGGCGGCCGAGTCCCGCCGAGCGGCGGCAGGGTGGCGAAGCGCAAGGCGCGGCCGTCGAAGCGGGCGGCGTCGACGACGTTCCTCGCCGTGGATCCCGAGAACTTCATGCAGATGGTGCAGGAGGTGACCGGAGTGAGGATCGGCGGCGCGAGTGAACTGCTCGCCTCCGCCGCGGTGCTGAGGCCGGAGCCGCGGAGATCGGCGGGCGGAGGATTCCCGACGCTGGACACGTCGGCGTTTATGCTCGGAAGCTCGGCCTCGCTGGCGTCTCCGGCGGTGGCAGACGGCGGCGCGCGGTCGTCGGAGCGTTACTTGGACTCTCTCTGTGGTTTTCCCACCCTGGAGTCGTGGGAGGCTGTGTAGTGCGTGTGTAGGTGTTTTTGTAGGGAGGGGCAAAAGGGGAATTTTGTTGATACTTCAGGGGTATGGGTGGAACATGAATAATATTTTGAGGGAATAATTAGTGTATTTTTCCCTTTCTTAATTAGGAAAATTATATTCATGTTCCATTATTTCATTGTCACATGCTTTTTACCATGTGTTTAAGGGATATTATTCTCTATTTTAATTAAAGTCGATAGTCGATAAACGATTGAGACACCAAACTTAGGAAATGATCCCAAACAATTTAAAGCGAATCGAAACTTATCGGTTCTCTTACAAAAAAAATTCAGATCGAAACTCGATTTCAAATTCGATACTTTAACATTCTCTAGTCTCCAGACAACTTGTTATACGCGTGATTTTAATTAACTATCTTACTAGAATAAATTATTATAGATCTTCACATAATGATGCTATACAGATCTAAATCAAGTACGATTTGGAATAATAAAATCCCAAATTGAGATAATAAAATCTAATTAAAAATTGCAAGACACTGCTTCAAATGCTTGGTGAAGTCAAAAGAATTATCAGAGGCTACGATTATTAATATTCTACTCCCTCCGTCCTTAAATAAGTGTCCCGAGCCGCCATTTTGTGCAAACCAAGGAGAAGGGTAAATTGACACTTATGCCCTTAAAATCCTTGATTATTTATTTATTTATTTTTGTCTTTATCCCACTTTTATATTTTCAAGAAAGGGTAGTTTTGGTAGTTTTGTGTAATTTTTGCTTGGAAAAATGTGATAGGACACTTATTTAGGGACAAAATTTTTGGCGGCTCGGGACACTTATTTAAGGACGGAGGGAGTACCATGTTAGGTGACAGCATTTTGGTTGACTTGGGTCTCTTTTAATCACCTGCAATTTTATAATTAAATAGTAATCAATTAAATAAATAATTAAGTAATGAATTAAATTAAATTAGTTTTTGATGTTGACGAAATCCCGTGAATGTCTGATTTGATGCGTTATCTTCCCCAAATATTATCTTTATTTAATTACGATAATTGACCCACATATATATACGTATGCGTATATAATACTCTTTTCGTTTCAATACATTTAATCTACTGTATTATTTTAGACCTCACGCCTATTTGTTGTATAGACCAAAATGAAGTGAAACGAAGGTAATTAGATTAATATTAATAACTACTTTAGAAAATTAAGATATTAGTAGCATTTAGCTAGGACTAATTAAGTTAACCAAGTTATTAACTATTGTTTTGTAACTTGATAATTGCGAGTTGACCGTGGTAGATTAATTGTTGACTTTTTTACATACTTGATTGCATGAGAAAAGTGTTGGCTTCTACGTGTAAAAGGCCCATGCATGAATAAAATTAATTTGAATTTAGAGTATTTTATTTAAAATCTTGTAGATAGTTTGTGTAGCTTATTAGGTCTATAATCATCCCTTCTCTAATTTTAAAATAATACTCCGTTCGTCCCAATCATTCCCAATCATAAAGGGAAAACTTTTTTTGCAACAAGGGAATTAAGACGAGAGTGATAGTGGCTGTTAAAATTTTAATCCATTAAAACACATTCATGCTATTTTATCAACTATCATAACTCTCGTCTTAATTCCCGTGACGAAAAAGTGTTATCCCTATATTAATGGAACGAAGTGAGTATTAAGTTATGTGCTTAAATAGTTGGGACGGAGGAAGTAGCTTGATTGTACTCTCTTGTCCTTTCTGTTCGACCCGGAATGCTACTATTTCAACAATTTCCCGGGGGCAAATTCGTCCACACACAACAAACTCAATCCAGTTTAACACACAATCATGTGAACTCAATAAATTTCTAATCAACACCGTCCAATCCTCCCAACGGCTAATCCAACGGCATCTGTCAATTGTTGACTCCGATCCGTTGAAAGGAATGGTGGGTGGGTGTTATCACGTGTGCGAGTCCACACTGCAGAGTTCCTACACCCCCTTTTGAGTAAACTAGTATTCATCTGTTACAAATCATATGATCGGAGTTAGTTGATTGTTTCTCGATAAAAAATAAAATTAACTGACTATTATCGATTGAGACAGAGAGAGTACTAATTCACTTAAGCAAAATGGTAGTATTTCGTTAATCATGAACTACAAGAGTTAATTTACAGTTCTTTTGACGAAAAACAATCAACCGACTCTCGTTGATGGCGGAGGAGGAAGTAATAGTTCACTTAAGTAGATAAATAAATACATCAACAAATTGAGATAATTGATGAGTGTGTTTGAAATGGGGAAGAGTTTTGAAGTGGGGGAGGTTGTTGACCTAGAACCATTGCTGTCGGTTATCTAAGCAGTGACGTGGCGGTTGACTTTGTCTTCGTCATTTAATTGTAATAATACTAATAATAATATGTTGCTTTCTTTCCTAAACAAATAAATAAAATAAATCCAACCCTACATTAATTGGGCTGCTCTCATCCATCCCTCGTCATGCATACGTCCTCATGACATCATCATTTTCAATTAATAATGAATAATAATAAAATTATCCTAGGGTAAAATTGTAATTTGACTGATTATTAACATTTCGAGATTTAACCGTAACTGTTACGGTGGTTATTTTGATCCAACAACATGTAATATAATTCGACGGGCTCGACGTTTTCCCCTCCAATACATAAGTTTGCGGTTCTTATCATTCCAATCTAGAACTAATCAAATCAGATAATCGGAGAATCGACCTCAATAAATTAAATTTAATTTTGACCATTGTTCAAGAAGGACCAAAGATATTAAGTAATCTAGAGAAGTCATGGTTAAATTAATGAACGTTTTAGAAAATTGACTTGTTTAAAGAAGAAAAACAAACTAAATTCTATCAAATGTTAGGGTCAACTTCAATATGGTCGATGAAATTTTAATTCTTATTGCCCACTAGATTAATACTATAAAAGAAAATACAACATACTCCATGCAAGACAAAATATGTCTTTTGTCGCCGTGGAAATTTGAGGCATTTGACTCTCCCCACCTAAATGGACAACTTAATTAACCTTTGAACGTAAACAGTCCGTCCCACTTCAATTATTACGTTTTTCTAATTGGATCGTCCCCCACCAATTAGAAAATTGTGGGCCCTTAAAGAGGCATTATGGGCCTAGCCCAATTACATAAATTGGAGAAGGGAAATTTTAAACATAGCCAACATTTTACTAACCATAGCCCCCTTAGTAAAATATTAATAATAATAATTTTGAATTTACCACTATACCCTTTTGAGCTCATAACCCCCAACATCCGATTCTAATTCATAGCCTCCGTGATAATACCCTACCCCCTATAACCCCTTCCCCTTTCTCATGTTGAGCAACAAGTGGTTATACAAATTTGTTGAGGAACAATTATACTATTCTTGTAGGAAATTTGGGGAGTTGGTGGAAGATAAAATTTTCAGTTTTCGATATATAAATATTTGCAATGCTTTGTATTACAATTTCTGTTGTTTTCTGATTTCATGAGTTTGTTAATATTAATCCTTAAATTTCACTCCCGTTTGTTGTGTTTGACGAGTTGGGCAAAAAGGTTCGCCACTGCCTGCAAATTAAAATAAAAGATAATTCGTTGTCAATCGTAACGCCATCGTTTGAAATCTCTTTTCATGTATTTTCTTGTAAATTTTATAAGATTTGGATTTATGAGTTGTGGAATTTTGTTTCTGCATTTGAATTGGGAGCCTTTTATCGTTAAATACAATTCTCCACTTTGCTGAAAAACAAAAATCGGAGGCTATGCTATGGCTATCTAAGGGTGTTTTCATAAATTCAAATTTATTTTTATTAATATTTTATTAAGAGGGCTATGAGGAGAAAAAAGTTGGCTATGTTTAAAATCCCCCTTGGAGAATGAATTCATAAAAAAGGTGTATGTGTTAATGTGTGTTTGGTAACTAAATTTCGAGATCAAAGGTTTCAAATTCGAATCCTCCATAACACAGTTCTTTAAATTTACACTTAATTGTTAAAAAAAAGAACTCCAAATAATGAAAAGAAAATAGAAAAGAAGAAAAGAAAGCAAGTTGAAACATATTTATATTAGCACTAACTATGTAAGTGTTTTCTGCCACCATGTTTCTTTCAAAGCAATACTACGAAGTTTTACATACTTATGAATTATGATATACAAACTCTAGAACTATACACATCACATTTAATAACAGCCTAATTCATGGATGCTTTCATTAAGAGTGTTATGTTAAAATCGCCTCGGAGGAATGCCATGGCGAGTTATCGTGCCCATCAACGTTATTGTAAAGCTCGGATTCGCTAGGTGGAACAACCCTTTTCCGCATTAGTGATTCAATCACCGGGTACGTCCTTTTCCTACCACCTCTTGGCCCTGACCGGAATTGCTCATCAGCTTCTTGGAAATTTCCCTAAATGAGACGGGTTGTAATCTAAATCATCAGTTATTGTTCGTATGCTTATGATGAAGCAGATTGATTGGCTCAAGAATTAAGAAATCTTACAGGAGTATAGATGTGGCAGCCAGATTTTTCATGGTTGTTCCTCACATGTTTGAATGCGAACCTCTCGTGGCAACCGGGCATGCCACAGATGAATGGCTTTAGTTCTAGGTGTACGGCCTTTATATGTTGATTGAGATTTGATGTCTGTAAAGGAGAAACAAGCTTGTTGAGAATCTCTCCAACGAGTACGGTGGTAGGTAATTACAGTTTACGAATCAGTTGTCCAAAGTGAAAAGAGGCTTACAGTTGAAAATGATAGCTTGCATCCTCTGTAACTGCATTTGATCCTCTCTGAGGAAGGCCCTTCTTCGTGCATGCGCATGTGACGTTTGATATTTTTCTTTAGCTGCTTCGTGCCACATTGATCACACGTAACGTGTTGATGGCAAGACCGGATATGCTCGTTGAGGCAACGGTTGTTGGAAAAGTATTTCATACAGCCTGGTTCTGCGCAGAATGCCTCCACTGAATCCAACTTAACTGCATTAAGCCCAAAAATTAAACCAATCAATGACACATGGTTACATTTAGACAAAACTTGTTCACAAAGTAATCAAAACAAAAGATGCTCACCATGAGAATTCTCGTGTTTTTGCAATTTGGAAAGATACTTAAATGTTTTCCCACAACCATGCTCCGAACAGACATGTTCTAGTGGACGATTAATATTATCAGAGGCAGATTCATCATGTAACTCCTTGACATGCCTTGTCATATTACCCTGATACGTAAATCTTCGTTGGCAGCCCTCGACAGTACATTTGAACAATTTCCCTTGATGCTGAAGCATGTGTCTGGCCAAGTGGTCCTTTCTTCTGTAACTGGAGTGGCAGTCGTCTACTGAACATGTAAAAGGCCTCTGCAAAGCAACACACTTATTATTACAAAATCTTGTGCAAAGAACTTCCACAGAAGCTAAACAAGCTACTCCAACATGTATACCAAATAATCCCAAACCTCGAAGAATAGCAAGCGTGACCGAGGCACACTTGATGGAGCTTCTCAGGTGGTCCCCCACCTGGTACTGATCCATTCAAGGTAACATTTGCTGCCTCTCGCATTTTGGAGTTCTCGGGATCCAATGCTTCACGCCCAGCAATTTATCATAGCAGTGTTGTACTGCCATACTTAAAACTGCAAAATGTTTAGCATTTTAGTGGCCCAGATACAAAGGAAAAAATAGAGCACATATAACTAGATTGCAAATGAAAAAGCAAGCGTTCTAAGCAAAACCAACAATTTAGACTGCAACGTCAACGTAGAATCAAATGAAGAAGATGAAAAACTAAATCCAGATCCAGTAACATAGTAGCAGATATTATGCTTTCAAGCAAAATGACTAAACAATTGAATTACGACACTCTTTATCAAAAGATTAATTCCTCCAACCATGCCAATAATCGCATAACACGAGTATAATTCACTTGCTAAAAGCCATACACGAAGTAAACAACGAATCAACGAGCTAGTTACTGCGAACAAACATCCATTGCAAAGTCTCTTCAATTCTTAATTCTCAACCAGCAAAGAATCGAAAAAACAAAACTAATACGCATATGATGGAAGTAATAGTAGTATTATACAGAGCTGAATCAGAAAAACTCACGACGAGAGAATGGCTCTGCATATGCTGCTTCAGATGCGCAGGCTTCCGAAAGCTCACACCGCATTCTTCGCACACATTCACTTTCTCACCATGCTCCTCTTCTCCGATCAGCTCCTTCTCCTTCGATTCTTCCTGCAATTCACAAACCCCTCACTAATCAGCACAATTCTACAACAAACTACATAACAAATCATAAAATTTCATCAACAGAACCCGTAACCGTAATTCAAGCTCAAAAAACACCACAATTCAAATCAAAGCTCGTTACCTCGTGGTGGGTACGGATGTGTGCGGCGATTAGAGCTTTCTTCGATCGGCAAATACCGCAAAATTCGCAGTAATATCTCCTGATGTCTCGGAATACCGGTTCCCGCGCTTTCTCCGCTTCGTCCACAGCCATTCCTGTAGAGTTGTAGCTGAAGAGAGAGAGGGTCGATCGATGGAAGGCTGCTCGCGACGGCGATTGCTCAAAGGGGAAGAGACGAGGGAGGTGAGTACCTTATATACGAAGAAGGAAGGGGCAGTTTTGGTATTTACGCACAAACCCTCGAATACGGTTATTATTAGTATTTGCGTTTCGGCCCCTGTAGAAGCTGGAAATTGTGATTTAGACCTTCAACTGGAGAAATACAGAGCAACCGTGGCGGGAACTATAAACCCTACTCTCTCTCTCTCTCTCTCTCTCACACACACACACACACACACACACACACACACACACAGAGTTCCGCACCTCCGGAAGCGATGCCGTCGTTCCCGCAGCCAGGGACGGTCACCATTTGCGAAATCAACAGAGAGCTCGGTACCAAAGCATCAATGGAAAACCCTCATTTTCAAAACCTCAGTCTTACCGAAGGTTTTGGTTTCCCCTTACTAAACATTGCTGTATTTTCGCGCAGTCACGGTGGACCACCTCGGCGATGATCACGCGAAGGAGACGTACGCTAAAATCCTTGTACGCCACTTCAATTGTTCTTACCTGTGTTGTTGTATTGTAGTGTTTTTTTAGGGCTGTGATAGTATTTGCTCGATAATTTGATCTGATTGCTAATTGCAGGGGACTGTATTCAGTCCGATCCCTTTCGATTCAGACGGTTCGTTGGGGATTGGGACTGAGCAAGAAGCAGTTGAACAGAGGAACGGCAGTTTGGGCATTTTATCTTCGGCGTTAGAGGCTCTGTTGAGTGGCTCCCTCCGACCTCTTTTGCAGCCTACCGACGTAATTGTCGTACCCTGCTTGCATTTTGTGCATATATCTGCTTGCTTTTGATGCTTGTGCTTTTAGCTTATGTTTTGTGATGGTTTGCCATGTCCGGAAGAATAAACCACAATGCCTAGTCTTGTGAGAGGATTTGTTGATATGCACTTGTCTTTGACACTATGTGGTTTATCGTAATATTTGATATGAAGTGCAGCAATGTGATATGGAATAACGAGCTGTAGTTTTAGGTAATTACTAGTATGTTGGAGGAACACATAGGTGTATGTGAGATTGCATGCCTATTTCTAGTTGTCGATTATTTTTGGATCTCTTACTTGTCATCTGTCTTGAGAGGACAAAGAATAGATGCAGCTGGTTCTTATGGATTGCAATAAATATTAAGAGTTTTTGACTGGCTGTATTTTATTTCAGGTAAAGCTGTTAAATGGTATTGATCTTCACAGTGTAAGTTGGCACAACCACAAGCAGATTTTAGCATTTGTTTCTGCACCACACCACGTTACGATCTGTGACTACAATGATCCGGGTAAATACCATGAAATTACTTGATGCTGATTTTTTGCAATCTATCTGGTGCTTCAAGATTCTTATTGCCTTATAAGATCCTCTCGTAAATGGTTTCTTTTCTCTTTATTTTTGTCATCCATCAGATGGAAAGCCTCCCTGTGTCTTGTCCCATGAGTCCCAGAAAGATGTAAAAGTTCTCGAGTGGAGACCAAATGGAGGGAAAACCCTCTCTGTTGCGTGCAAGTCAGTCCCACAAAAATATATGTTTGTTTATTACTTTGGATTTTGTTGTTTTATTAGAATCTGATAACTTGTTGATGCTATGGTGGTTTATTAAAGGGGTGGCATTTGCATCTGGGCTGCTTCTTCTCCTGGCAATGTTCCACCGGTCAGATCTGGGGTGACTTCTAACCCACTTTTAAGAGGTTCTGTCACTCAATGGACTCTGGTGGATTTCCTTCAGAGTTCTGATTCTGAACAAGTTACTGCACTGTCGTGGAGTCCTGACGGAAGATATCCTTGTGAACTATATATAGCATTGGTTTTTTAATTTTGTTGTTGTTACACTTTTAGACCTGTTATATCTTATCTTTTGTAGTTCATCCCAGAAGAGTCAGGCATAGCAGTCTTTTCCTTGGCTGAAATTTCAATTGTTGACTCATTTTCACTTACCCTGTTAATTGTTCAATTACTCTGACTAGCTTTGATCCTTTGTCGTCTGGCATTATCTTCTCAAGGGAAAGGATTATACCTCAGTTTTGAAACTGTTTTCCCTTTTGACCTCTTAAAAGATGCGAGTATGCAACATTATGTATCTTGTGATTGTCTATCATACTAAGTACCCAGAGAAGCTGCTGCAAAATTTTCAACAAGGATAACTACGATTAAAGTACACAAACTAAAGTTTACTGCTAAGTTGCTTAGTGATTGGAAAGATTACTCTCGGAATAAACAGCTTAAGTATTATTCATAGTCTATTTAGGTATGCCTGTCCACACTTATTTGTTTAAGTTTGCTTGTAAGATTGAATAAAATTATGACTGAATGACACATTGTCCCCTAAATTTACTTTGTTGATTCCAAAATATTTCTTGACTTGGTCTTACATATTTAGCGTCGGCTTCATACGAGAGCTCATCTTTCACCATTTGGGATGTTTCACAAGGTACATGTTTTCTCCTCTCATTTCTCCATCATCCAACCATCTGTAAATGCCGAACATTTTAAAGTTTTATAACATCTTAAATATAGGCTTCTCTATGCTATGTTATATTCTTCTTATTTCTGACCTCTTACTTTCAATGTCAGGGCTGGGCACTCCTATTCGAAGGGGTCTTGGAGGCATATCACTGTTAAAGTGGTCTCCCTCAGGAGATTATTTCTTCTCTGCAAAATTGTACAGTAAATTACCATATACCATTTGATTCATTGACATCTTATTTACACCTTTTGAGGATACACGTTATGTTATCAATAAGGATGAGAGTGACAATTTTTGATGCAGCGATGGGACATTTTATCTCTGGGAGACAAACACCTGGACATCGGAACCATGGTCCTCAAAGAATGGGTTTGTCACGGTTCGTGGATAATCTCTTATTGGAACTAGTGATAATTTGCCGGTTTTATCTTACTCTTAGAATTCGTGTTCGGTTAAACTATTAAAGCATTTTAGTTCATTTTGAGCAGCGTCTCGCATGCCCTCCCCCCACCTCCCCTCTCCAGACTTTCCCCCATTTTTAACATCTGTTGCATAACATCTTGCATTCAGGGCCTAAATTATTACCAGATATATTCAGGCTATTAAATTTAATGTTTGATTCTTCATCTAATTGTTGATGTCAGGGAGCAACATGGGATCCAGATGGTTGTATGGTACTTCTTTCTTTTTCAGAATCTTCGTCATTAGGTTCTGTTCACTTTACATCGAAGCCTCCATCACTAGGTATGCAATGTTTTCTGAATTGATCAATTTTGTTGATGTGTGTCCTTTTATGTTGTTTGGATGATTCTTACTGGGTGTGTGGCTTATTGATAAGATATATGAACAGTTTTATACATTAGATCTCTTCAAAATTATATATATATTGCTTTCTCTGGGACATTGACTGTTAACTTTTCGTTTTGATCTTCAGATGCACATCTTATACCAGTCGAATTGGCCGAGATAAAATTGTTGACTGACAGGTAGAGAAATATTCTAACTTGGCTGGAGATGTACTTACCATATTATTCGGCCAACATGCAGTTAGATGAGTTTCTTTACGAAATCAGTTTTGTTCTCATGCTAAGCTATTTCTTCATGGAATTGCACTTTATATGTATGAATATACTTATAGGTTGTGCAGTGGCTTTCTTTTTTTAATGAGTGTATCTGCGACAAGACATTTTTGTTTTATCATTTCTACTTTGTAGTTTTAGCAGCTTTTATTTGCTGAAATCATTTCTAATTATTATGTGGCATTGCACCTTCCCTTACAAGGTTTTACCAAATTTTTTTTTTACAAACTATGACTTTTGTCCTGTTTCATACCCTCTTTCTTCTGTGGTGCTCATTCCCAATGAAATTTCCGGGGTCATTTGCATGTGGCTTACAAGTGATTCATCTTTCATTAATAAGATAGGAATTCAGAATTGGTTCATCACCCTTCATTTTGGTTGAGATTCATGATTTGCCATCTTTCATACCATTGCCAGCTCTTTTTCCTTCCTTCCTTACCATCTCTTTAATTTTATCCCGTAAATCTATTTTAAGGATTTTCTTTAATTTTCTTATCATTGTTATTCTGCAGCGAGGTCGTTGAGAAGATAGCATGGGATGCTTCAGGAGAGAGATTGGCAGTGTCATATAAAGATGGTGATGAGCAATACAGAGGTCTCGTAGCTCTATTTGATGTTAAAAGAACTCCCTTAATCTCAACATCATTGGTGTAAGTGGAAATCTTTCGCTTTGACTAGAGACTTATCTCTTTTATGTTTCCCCTGTCAGTATATATTTACGCTCATATAAACACATGTCACGGTGGCTGCAATAGTGTTCTGTTTCACTTTCTGTATCCTCGTGCTCTGTACCTAAACAAATTATTTTGCGTCTATTTGGCCAATGCAGTGGGTTCATCCGAGGTCCTGGCGACAATCCAAAGCCTTTAGCATTTGCATTCCATGACAAATTTAAACAAGGGCCTTTGCTTTCTGTGGTTTGTCATTTGCCTTCATCTACATTCTGTTATCTTTATTCTAGAGGGGGTATAGCTACGTAATCTAAAATTCGTCGCATGAAACCATCTCAATTATCTATGTTTATCATCCAGTGCTGGAGCAGTGGATTTTGCTGCACCTACCCTCTCATATTCCGTTCAAATATTCTACCATAGTCAAGGTATGAGTTCGTTTGCCTTCTTAAATATGGATATCTTTTACAGCATGTGTAATAAGAATACAAACTTTTTTCTATCGTAAAGCAGAAATCTGATTGGGGTACTTCAACTTTTGATTCAAACTGCAGATATGAACCCAAGAAGTCGAATGTAATTAACAGAGCCCGCGCCAAAGCAAAAATACAGTTACTACCAGCTATCCAGATTATACGATTTCTTGCTTTGATTTTCCCTCCACCAGTTCTGAAGTCTAGCTTACGATTTCAGGTTATGCAGAGATTTTTGCGTTAAAGTCTTGCAAATTACCTTGCATATGTGTTCGTGACTAAGGAAGTGAAACGTATCAAACCTATGAACATGATAGAGCGTGTTTGTAGAAAGTTAACGTATCCTTGATACATTTCTCCCCCAGTTTCTCGTTGTATTCAAAATCACCCGAAAGTTATGTTGTAAACTGATCATCAACCAGAGCTCGAATTTTGTGAATACACTTCGTTAAGTTATTCTTCGCTAATGAGCTTCAAGACATTCATGCTAGTGGCCTCGATAAGTGGGTGAACGAATGATGATTACTTTAAAACTTGTACAAAGCTATCTAGTAAGTATATGATAATCTCAAACTCTTGATTAATTTCATAGACTACACAGATGCGTGGGCACGATTAGATCGTGCAACCTCAATAACATTTGATTTTTGTAGCAAGTCGATTGAAATTAACGAGTATGGAGGTAGAATAACGCTCATTTTGTTGCTCGCATTTTTAAGCGTGGTAACGACAGGAGCAACCTGCATAAACGAGAGGAGATTCGTCACTGGTTTTTACATCACGAACTATGTTTAAACAAAATGCAAACACTTAGATAAAACCTACCTTCTTGGGCTCATTGAAAGAGTTTTCATCCTTCACCTTACTTGATGTTAGTGTAGTCAATGTAGACCCTTTTGCCTCTATAGACTTCTTGTCCAGTCCCTCGACCGAAAGCTTCAAATTCACGCTGTTTCCTCCGAAGTTCACAACCTAAGTGATGAATACAATACGAGACGGAGAATATCATCACTGTTTGTCTGTTAACTTTTTGATGTAATTTTGAGCGTAGGAAAGTTTTCTCACCTTTATTCTGATGTAGCGACGGTTACTTTCTGCACTCGTCCAAGATATAGCAGATGCAGCGAGAGAAGAGGAAGAAGACGATTGCAGTGTTGAATCAAGGAAGATGGCGCCGTTTGATTCCTTGAAGAAATGCTGCATCCAGTAGGTAGGAGTTCCGTATACTCTTGAAGAGTCGAATACGATTGCATCCGGATTGAATCTGTGACAGAAAATAGAGTGTATAAGCATACATATGAACTTTCATCACTTCATGTATGAAAGTCAAGACAGTTATATACATACCCTTGATTGTTAACATTCACAAACAGTGGTGCATTGCTTGCCATCTCTACAACATCACTGTTGAAAACGAAGCGTCTCCTCATCAGCGGAGATCAGGAGAGGAAGACGAAGAAATCAAGAAACGGTTAAAGAATAGCAGTACCTATTTTTCTCTAGTCCTATTAAGAAACCTGCTTCTGCTAGTGCTTTCAACAGATTTCCTCTTCCCGCCTCGTTTCCTGTCACTGCGTACTCGCTCACGAAAGCCTGAAAGGAAAGTGCAGTAGAATAATGAAGAGGGAGAGAGCCACAGAGAGAGAGAGAGAGAGAGAGAGAGAGAGATACCTTTGGTCCATTTCTTGAAGTGTGATCAAAGCTGTGAGCCATTGAAAACATGGAGTTTGCATTTGTGTAGACCTTAAACATGGAAAAAACTTCACATAAGTTCAAAGATCATCATGTAAAGATTTTAACTGCAACGATCGAATTTTGTTTTCTTCTTTGAGTTTCTTACATGATAATCATACAAATCTGCTGGATGATCCAGCACTCCGACCGAAGCATCACAGTTCGTGATGATCTCGATATCTGGATAAGCTCCTTTTATGGCACTGTAAAACTTCATGTAATTCCCTAAAACACTCACCAATGTAAGAATCCACATGTCTTTGGCATGAACAAGAGAAGATTTTTGGACACGTATACCTCGATAGTTCTTGTTCCAACAGTCCTGATTCCCAGCTGCAACGTATTTCAGATCAAAAGGCTCCGAATGGCCCATGGATGCTCGAATGGAGCCCAATTCAGAAGCCGCGTCTCCTCTAGCAAACTCGATGGCATCAAGAGTGTCCTAGAATGACAGATAGGCCAGCATTTTTAGCTGGGAATTATGCCTAGATGTTGACATATGACTAACATCAAAGATGCTTCATTTGGTTAGGAATTACTTGCACAAAGGGTAGAATGAGTGATGTTTCGACTTGATCGTTTCGACTGATTCCTGCAGACATAAGTACTCTTGTTCAGTGACAGACTACAGATAAGAAGAGAAACTCAAACATGGTCTTTCATCATGTTATAATACCTATGTTGAATACCCAAACAGGCGAAGCGCCTAAATCCTCAGCAAGCTGCATGATTTCAACAATGGAGTAAGTTCATCATCATCATCATCATCATCAGAGAGAGAGAAGGAGGGAGAGAGAAGGAGAGAGAGAGAGGAAGTACCTGCAAGTACTCAAAATAACCAAGTCCATCATCAATCCAGTACTGCCAAACATCGTTGAAATGGCCCGGTCTCTCTTCCCATTCCCCTATAGTTTCTCTCCATCTGAATGCATTCATCAATCTATCTCCTTCGACAAACGAACCGCCTTTTTCAAGAAACACCACCAAAATCAATACACATTTCCTCATTCTGTTGCAAAACTGTTTTATTACAGATCAAGAACCTGGGAATCTGATAAATCCTGGCTTCAAAGCTGCAAGCATGTTAAAAAGATCTTGCCTAAATCCATGTCCCTGAAAATGTTTCGTTCTTTTTTCCGATTATTACAATGAATTATCGAATGATAGAAAGAAATGTGCAAATCGCACACCTTGTGTGTGTCCAAAGGCATTGCTGAGACTTGATCAAGCCAGATTGTGCACCTTCTTGATGCTGTCAATTGCAATCTTGAATTACTATCTGTTCCAGAAGCTTCCAAATCGATCTCTATCTTCTTCCATCGCGTAAAATCCGCATCCCTGCACGACGAGTCCGATCTCAGTGTACTAATGAGGATTTACCAAGAAAATAAGCAAAAAAAGAGTTAGTATCCCTCACTTCAAGTCATATGTGGCTAGCTTCTGCTGCTTGGAGCCTATGAATGATACAGACATTTCGATCTGTTGCAACGAGCGGACATAGAACGTCACTCGATATGTCTTCCCTTGCTCAATATTCTGCAAGAAAATGCAAAGGAGAGGAGATCAAACATGTGAGTTGATCAAGAACAAGAAAATATCTCTTACCATTCCCCAGTATCCTGGATTGTAGACTCCCACTCCTCCTTGTGGGCAGATGTTTTCACCATTGGTGTCACAGAGCACCTCCATTTTAAGGGCAACCTTATTTCTTTCGAAGCACGATGATCTGTCCGTAGTTACTAGAATCGACGTCTCACTTCCAATTATGGTCCACGGACTAATGTTCGATGGAGTATTCGGACCTCCAGCTTCAAAACCTGCATATTTAGATTTCATAATCATCATAACTTACAGTGCAGAAGGAATCTCTCTCTCTCTCTCTCTCTCTCTCTCTCTCTCTCTCTCTTAACTAACCTCTGTTGCTGACTAGCTCTGCCCACAGCCCTCCAGCTCCAGAATGATTGATCTCCTAAAAAGGAAAAAGTTGTGAAAATTTGCAACCTTTGATCAAAGCAAGACTGCAAAAACTGACCTCAAATGAGATTCCAAACATCCTCTGAGGAATCTCCTTTGCAGGATTCTGAGAAATATTTACAGAAAGCGACGCTGTCTGAGTTGCATCGACTCCGGCTTGGCTGTGCTGAAGGTAATGAGTGGTGATGACCATGAGGGAGAAAAGCAGAAGCATGGAAGCTGCATATTTTGGCTCCATATCTCTTTCTTGATTGGGTTCTCTGGCCTATCCACCTTAGTTATACCGGCTAAAATCGCGTAAAGAGTAACAAGAAAACGATGATCGCCTTCTTCTGCTAGAGCTTCAACTGCTAAAAGGCAGAAGAAGTTAAGACAGAATAACTACCTTGATTTTAACTACAGCAATCATTGGTTTCAGTTCAAGAACCATCATTTTCATAATCAAAGTGTGTAATGAAAGAAAAAGCAATCACTGAAAAGGATGAATCAGATTCTTGTAAGAGATTATACATGTTCATAACAGAAGATTTGAGAATGAGTGTTGACTTTTTGGGTGACAAAAGAACATGTAAGAACATGAAAAAAATATAAAAAAAAAATTCAAGAATCAAGAATCTGATTAGATTTTTTTGTTTCATGAAATGTGACCAGTCCTGTCCAAATATTACCTGATGATCAGGGCCCAGAATTAGGAAAAGATTGAATCTTGATTTGTGGGTTCTGTTATGGGAGCAGAAAACTTTGTCAAAGTGGAAATATTATTGCAGTTATTACTGCTTCCTCATATTTTTCAGAGTTTTCTACTGTGTGTGTGTGTGTGATTATGAGGTTTTTTGTTGTTTGTTAAGAATAAGAATGTAAGAGATGGAAGAATTTGAGCTTAGTTTATCTTTGCTTTAAGCAGCAGAAATTTGGAAACAGTTCCTTGAAAGTTTCTTTCTTGGTCCCACTTATCCTCCTCCTCCTCCTCATCCTTTTTTTTTTTTTTTTTTTTTTTTTTTTTTTTTTTCGACTACTCCCTCCATTCCCTAATAAGTGTCTCGAACCGTTAAATTTCAATAATTAAGAAAGTGTTTAATTGAGAAGGTAAAAAATATGTAATGATAGCAGGGGTAAAATTGGAGTTTAGCCGAATTTTTATATTGAAATATGTGATAAGACACTTATTAGGGGACAAAAATTTTGACGACTCAGGACACTTATTTGAGGACGGATTGAGTATATTTTTTCAGTAGATTATAGTATCTATTATAAGTGGTTTCTTGGATTACAATGCATGATTCAGTTAATAATGAGCATGTTGATTATTATAAGCTTTTGTTAACGGAACGGAGAAAGTAATATTCCCTCCGTCCCCATTCATTAGTCTCATATAGGATTGAGCAGGAATTAAAGAACAAGAAAAATATGTATCTATAATTAATACTGAGGAAGGATAGCTAGTTGTGAGTTGTGACTAAGTATTCCTCTTGATTTTAGAAAATGAAATTAATAAATAAAATATACGAAAATAACAAATAGAACTAAGGGCTCGTTTGGTATCCATAGACTAGTATATCAGATATCAGATAAGGGTATAGGTATCAGATATCAGGTATAGGTATGAAATTGATATCTGATATATGTGTTTGGTGTAGATTGTTCGGACGTGGGATATCAAAACTAAATTTAAAAAAAATAAATAATAATAATAATAATAATAATAATAATAATAATAATAATAATAATAATAATAATAATAATAATAATAATAATAACTAACGACTTATTATTATTATTATTATTAGTGCAATGGAGATATGAGTGACACCTCTATAAAAATCAGTATATGAAAAGAGTTAAAAGAGAGGATATCAGGATATCAAAGATATCAATTTGATATCCATATACTGATATGCCAAACACATGGTATGGGTATGAGATCTTTTGATACCCATATCTGATATACGTATATGGATATCAAACGGCCCCTAATAACTGTAACTTTTCGAGGGATAAAATAGTAATTCATCCGACTTAACTTTATGTTCACTTTTGTATGCAACTGAATTAGGCATATCCCAACGTGTAGGCAATAGGCATGCAATTTACTCATCTATTTATTTGGTAATAAATTACTCCCTCCGTCCCAGACCAGTAGTCCTCAATACTATTTTCGTCCGTCCCAGACCAGTAGTCCTCTTTCCTAAAATGGAAAGAATTAGGGAAATTAATCAACCAACTTAGCCCACTAAACCTTACAATCCTAATTGCCCAATTCGTACCTATCTTCTACCCACCTCATTTATATCAGACAATTTCTCTCTCCTCCTCTCCTTCCTCCTCCATCTCTATCGTATCTCGCCAACTGCCGTCGTCTACCCTGAGCCCCGACCGAAAATTCTCAGAAGTTCACCGTGATGACGATACCCAAAGATATTCCTCCAGTTTCTGATGTTGAAACCCCCAAATCAAACCCTAGCCTGAACGACGATCCTTTCGCCGAAGATGACTATGTTCCTGACACACAGTCTCCGTCCCTCGACTCTACATCTCTTGAATCGCAGGGATCTTTCAATTATGTTCCCGACTGGAAGTCTCCCTACCTAGATGTCTGCATTGCCTCATTTTTTGATGAAAATCCGTCCGATTTGAGCGGCGATTCCACCGCTGCCGTCGAATCCAGACTTGTTTGCGGTGAATCTGAGCTTCCGCGAGGTGAAGGTGTCGATGTCGGCAGAATCGAGTCCCATGACTCGGCCACTTCAAATCTGAGCGGCTCTGGAGTCCAGTCGGTGACGGACAAGGCGGCGGTGACGGCGACTCGGTTGTTTGACGAGGACCATCCTGAGTACGATATGGAGAGAAAGACCAAACGTCAGAAGAAGATGTAAGGGGTGCTGACTTGATTTTCATTTGGTGATTTATATTCCTCTTAATTATTTTGTGCATATATTGATGAACTTGCTCTTCTGCACATTAATGAAGTTAGTTTAATTTATGGCCTGATTCGAATTGGTTTCAACAAGTTTTGATGGTATTGAGCGTGTTCAATATTTGCATGTGTGGCTGAATTTGATTATGTGTAAGGTTAAATAGTTTGAATTGATGGATTGTTGTGATTGTTTGCTGAAAAAACTGCCCAAACCCTTACTAGATTCATGGAATTCAATAGCCTTGAATACCTTCAATGAAAATTCAGTGTTTGCATCATCATAGATCGTTTCATCATACATAAACATGAGTTACTACAAACTTAAAACTAAAAACCCAAAACATAAATCTTCTGTTAAAGCAATAGTCACTACAAAAGCATTAGTTACAAAATGTTGATCAAGAGTTGCTACAAAAGCATTACTTACAAAATGTTGATCATGAGTTACTACAAAAGAACTTATTTACAAAACTATGATCACGAGTTACTACAAAAGCATTAGTTTCTGAAATCTACATCATAACCATCTTCACAAAAAAGCATCACTTGCATCTGCCCAAAAAGCAACACTTGCATCTGCACAAAAAATATCACTTTCATCAGTTTCATCTAATATAAACATCAAATGCAGGCTATACTGTCCATTCCCATATCTGATATAAGGCCTTCCACACTTTCCCATCTTCCATGCTCAATCAACCAGCTTAAACTCTCTCTCACCAAATCTTCAGGCACTTCCAAATCAGTAGGGAGTGCGTTTTGCCTTATCAAAGCCCACTTATTCATATGAGGTAGCTTGTAGGAATTATGACCTTTATCCTTAAGTATTTCTGTGAGGCAACACTGTAAGCTCAAGAAAGCATTATTCAACTTCAAAGCATCCAGGTCTTCAAAGCTTTTAACCACAGCAGCAATTAGGGAATCTGTATTTCTTGTATTACTTTTATATTGCAAGCTCTGAATTGCCCTAAACCATCCCAAATCATTGATATTTGTGTCAGGTGAATTGGGTGGTTGCTGCACTAGTGAAATATCAAACCCATCAGCACTAGCTACCTCCCTAAAATCTGTATCACTGTCCTGAATGTGAGGCCTTGCATTATCCTGTTGTATATATATCTTTTTGCTAGATGATGCAGGCCATTTTGCTTTAATTGCTGGTATAATCTGGGTAACATTTTAAAAGAATTAAATGTCCATTCATGCAACCCAAAGTGAAATGTGATCATTAACATAAATTGAAATCTGAAACTGAAATTTGGTTCTAAAAATGAACTAAAACTTAACAATCTGATTATAAAACTGAAGTAAATTACAACTAACATTCTGAACTTCATAAGCAGTAAATGGAAAATGAAATATGCTCCTAAATGAAACATTGATCATGCAACACCAACTAGTGAATTATTGCAATGCACACATAAATCAAAGCTGCTTATTACCTTGTCTATTATGCAGTCCTTCACCTCCTTTTTTGTTACTGATTCAATAGCCTTTGTTTCCATTGTACCCTTAGGCCTATTTTTACTTCCTCGTATAGCTTCAACTCTATCAGTGAAGGGGAAAATCCCTATTTTCCCATCAAATATTACTGTACCATCAGGCCCAAAAATGGGTCTGCACACTGCACACATAAACATCACCTTGGTGATGAATTTCTTGCTCTTGCAAGTTCTGTGAGGATCAGCTTCCGCAGGAGTCATGTAATATTTCTTTGACCCTTTTGTTATATAAAACCACTTCTCGTCAATGTGCACAGTGTTATACATGCTTTTATACTTGAGAATATTGGAAATTCTGTCATACTCAATAGCTTGCAAACTGAAACTTAACCTTGCCAACTTGTTTTCAGCTGTCAATTCAGGCTTGATGGCATTTGTATGTGCTTTGATCGACCCCTGCTTCACCCGTCTTCCCACAACTGACTTGGTCACATGTAGCGCATCTGCTAAATCTCTAATTGTTGATCTGTCCTTCAAATCCACCACTTTAATTGCTTCATGATTGCAGTCAATCCTCTTCTGGTTTCTATTGCCATATCTGCTTCCTATAGTGGTTATAACCTCACCTCTATCTGCTTGTTGTTTTGCAGAAACCCAAACCCTTTGAACTGACCTCTTGCAACAGTTGAAGAGTGAGGCAGCTTCTGTAAACTTCCCCTTGGCTGGCTTTCCATTCTTCAAGTTTTGAAGTAGAAACTGAACTATTAGAGATCTTTTTTGCTGGGTTAAATCCTTTGCCATATCTGTGGATTTGCCTGTTTTTGTGGTTTTTGTGGTGTAAGATGCAAAGAAATCTAGTATGATGAAAGCATACTTTGAGTATTGTAAGTATTCTGGTGTTGTGATGAATATTGTGGCCTCCTTTCTTATTTATAGAAGGGAGAAACAACCTATTCTATTTTCAGAGGGAAATTCAAATTTCATGAAATTTGGGAATTTTCAGTATTTTTGAGCACATTTCAATTATTGGCAAATTATAAGGCGCCAACTGTAGAACTTAGAAAAGGAAGATGCAACAATTCAAATGTTTTGGGCAAATCTAATTATTTGAATTTTTGGCATTTTGAACACAGCCGCCCACATGAATCACAACAAAAGGACAAAACAACTAATTGCACTACACAAAAAAATCAGGGATTACTAATCACTAATGGACCCCTCCTTCTTTCCCCTAATTACACTCGCGTAAAATCCCGTGCCGAAAACAAAGAGGACTACTGGTCTGGGACGGAGGGAGTACTATTTTGTCTGTTCTTATTTATAAATTGATAACTTTTTCTCAGTACGAGAATTAAGATAAAAGTGATAGTGGTAAATAAAGTAGTGTGAATGAATTTTAATGAATTAAAATTTTGCTATTTAAGGTAATATCCTTATATGAATAGAACGGACTAAAAATACTCCGTGCGTCCCCTTCGACTTGGCCAGATTCTTTTGGGTACACTTTGTAAGTAGAAGTGAATTAAAAATACTTTTTAGTGTCTCACATTAACTAATTACCTTGAATTAGTAAAAAAGAATTAAATCTATACAAAATCATATATTAAAATCAGTCTATATTTATATTTATTTTACTTATAACATTTTTTTTACGTGAAAATTCATGTATAAACCTAACAGTCATATACTACATTCATCTCACAAAAGTAGTTTATCTTTTCTTTTTTGTCTATCTCATACATTAGTCCACTTTCTATGAATGACAAATAATACTTGGCTACAATTAATTATCTATCCTCAAAATTAATTACAACCACAAATTCTCATTTTCCTTAATTCTTGTACCAAATCAAACTAGAACTACTTTTGTGAGATGGAGGTAGTATATGATACCGTATAATCATGCTCAAAACAATAATAATCATCGATCTTTTTTAAGACGAGTAACTCAGATCTATCTATAATTCGCATGCCATAATTTATTTTTATATGTACCAAAATCTATATGTATTATTTTATTATATTGTGCATTTTCCAAATTTCATTTGATTTATGTGTAATTGATTTTACATTATAGTACATTAAATACTATACACATGCACAAAATATGTAACTAATCCATGATTAATTATGTGAGTATTATTATCAATATTGACGTAATAATACAGGATTGGAATAAAAAAAATATAAAAAAAAAGAATAATGAAATATAGTGCAGAGCACACACACGCAGTGACGCCTTTTCTTTAAATAGAAAAAGGAAAGCTGAAAACGCACACTCTGAAGAATTACACTCCCTTCCTCCTCTCTCTCTCTCTCTCTAAGGTAGTAATTTTCTCCTTTCGAAGATCTATTTCTCTTTCTCTGCTCCTTTTTCTTTTGTTCGTAACCGAAGAATCTGATCTATGGTTCGGTCAATACACAACTCTCTCTCTCTCTCTCTCTCTCTCTCTCTCTCTCTCTCTCTCTCTCTCTCTCTTGTTTTTTGTTTCTTTCCCGATTCTGAATTGTTTTTTTGCGACCCCTTTTCAAGTGTCATGTTATGTACGTATCGGAGATGTTTGAGTAGAGCTTTCTCGTATTGAATTTGACTGGAATTAGCGTTTTTGCAGCTGTGCATGTCTTTTTACTGCTTTTATGCTTGCTAAGTTTTGTAATTGGGTTTTCAAGGGTTTGTATCAAATTTAGGGATTTTCTCTTCACTTCGATATTTATGTGATTTTCCTTCGGTTTTCATTGATTTCTGAATTCAATTCTCATGGTTGGTGCAGGAAGCTTGTTCTGGGGAATTTTGTAGTGGTTTCGGAGTTATGGTTCCCTTATGAATGGTGTTTTCAATTTTTCTTGTTAGTTTCAGATCTGTTCAATCTCTGGGTGGAAGAAACTTTTTTTTTCCTTTTTGCTAAAACTTAGAACGTAGAGCAGTTTGTAGTGCTAAGATAGTTTTTATTTTTTATTTTTGATGCAGGCTTCGTTTTTTCGAATAATCATAACTTGCAGTTGAAAGTTCTGTGTATTGGTTTAGATGGAACAAGGTCTGAATTCTAGTCCAAATGCCCCTCCTGGGCCAATTGATAAGTCCAGAGTGTATGATGTGAAGCCTTTAAGAAGCCTAGCCCCCGTTTTCCCCAATCCGGAAGGCATGTCCTCGGTTTCAACCCCAAATCCTTCTCCTTTTGTGTGTGTTCCGCCTTCTGGTCCTTTTCCACCCGGAGTCCAACCATTTTACCCGTTTATGGCTACTAACAATTCCCACCCTGGCTCAAATCGAAACCAATCAAGGAATGCTGGTTTTCATGGCAGTATACCAGCTCCGATTCCATTGAATTCGTTTAGGACCCCAACTTCACAGGCAAATGGGGGAAGTAGTCGAAGGAGGGCCTCCAAAACTCGCGGTTCAGCATCCGTGGTTATAGAGGACGATGGTTATAGTGATTCACAGAATCAAAGCGATCAGTTTGGGAGTGGATTCGGCATGCATGGAGCTGATGGGGATGGTGCTAGTAATTCTGTGAAGCGTTCAAGGGGTCGAGCAAAGAGGCGAAAAAGTGTGAAAGTAGGGAGTTGTGAAGAGATTGATGTCGAAGCACTAGTGAATAGCATATTGACCTCGTTTAAACTTAAGGAGCTCGATGATTTCAGAAAACAAAGTGGTGACAAGGATACAACTACAGCCATACTCTTGGCTTATGATTTGATTCGAAGAAGGCTTGGTCAAGCTGAAGAAGCTAAGGACACAAGTCCTGGTGTTGTGCGACGTCCTGATTTGAAAACTTCAAATCTTCTGATGACAAAAGGAGTGAGGACGAACAATGCGAAGAGGGTTGGCCATGTACCTGGAGTTGATGTAGGTGATATTTTCTTCTTTAGAATGGAGCTTTGCCTGGTGGGATTACATGCTCCTAGCATGGCTGGAATAGATTACATGAGTGTTAAGATCACCGGTAATGACGAGCCTTTGGCTGTAAGCATAGTTGCAGCTGGAGGCTATGATGATGATGATGGTGATGATACTAATGTGTTGATTTATAGTGGTCAAGGTGGAGTGGCTAGGAGAGATGGCCAGATGTTTGATCAGAAACTCGAGAGAGGAAACCTTGCTCTAGAAAAGAGCCTGCATCGTGGTAATGATGTAAGAGTTATTAGGGGTGTGAAGGACCCTGCTTCGACTGGGAAGATATATGCGTATGATGGTGTTTTCAGAATTGTGGAGTCGTGGGCAGAAAAGAACAAATCTGGATGCAATGTTTTCAAGTATAAGTTGATAAGGCAACCTGGGCAGCCTGAAGTATTCTCATTGTGGAAATCAATTCAGCAATGGAGAGAAGGGAAATCTACTCGACCTGGCCTTATTATTCCGGACCTAACTTCAGGTGCCGAGACTCAGCCAGTAGCTCTTGTAAACGACATTGATGGGGAGAAAGGGCCCGAGCATTTCACCTACATGGCTAGTCTCAAATACTCCGAACTTCTGCCTCCTTCAAGGCCTACTTCAAGTTGTCATTGCCCAGATGGATGTCAACAAGGAGATGCAGATTGCCCTTGTTGCCAGAAAAATGATGGCTTGCTTCCTTATACATCTCTCGGAGTTATTTTGATCAGTAACATGGTGATAAATGAGTGTGGAACGGATTGTAAATGTCCTGCTGAATGCAGAAATCGTGTTTCTCAAGGAGGTGTAAAATTCCGTTTAGAGGTTTTCAAGACAAAGAACAGAGGTTGGGGGCTTAGGTCCTGGGATTGTATCCGATCTGGAGCTTTTATCTGCGAGTTTGCTGGAGATGTTATCAAGACTACTGATGGTGATTTTGAGAACGAGAATGATAATTATATCTTTGACGCCAGCCGCTACTATGAGCCTCTAGAACTTGTTAACAATTCTATGGGTGCACCAAAGGCCCCGTTTCCACTTGTTATAAGTGCTAAGAACAATGGGAATGTAGCCCGTTTCATGAACCATAGTTGCTTCCCGAATGTGTATTGGCAGCCAGTTCTAAGGGAAAGTAACAATAATGTTTATCTCCATATTGCTTTCTTTGCTATACGACACATTCCTCCATTGCAAGAGCTGGTTTATGATTATGGGGTACCTGCAAAAGTAGGCACGGGAAAGAAGAGGTGCTTTTGTGGATCAATGAAGTGCAAAGGCTACTTTTTTTGATGGATCCCTGCTATGGTGACAGATGAATTCTCAGTGCTTGATGTTTTGCTAAATAAAGGTTAGTTGCCATCTGTTTTTTATGATTACCCTAATATTATCGTGGTTTATGCTTTCCGTTACTTGTATCTCGAGTATGTTGCAACCATTCTGTTATGTCTCTATGTAGTTCGAGATTTTATCAATTTAGGGCTTCTCTTTAAAATGGCGAAAATGCACCTTAAAGCAGTCACACTGCCACATATTCTTGAACCTTGAGGAATTGTGTGAATCTTAGAACTCATATTAAATGTGAAAACCAGTCGCGGGGCACTCCTTAAGGTTTTCAATAACTCTTTTAGCCGAGATGCTTATGCCTCTCACAGATACACACCTTAAGCAAGTCGTATTCACATATTCTTGCATTCCTTTTGAGGTTTTCCCCCTTGCTTTTATGGCTTACGAGACATTTGTGTATTCGGAATGCTTATTGCTGACTCAAGCGTTTGTCACTATGTAGTTAATGTAACTGGCTCGAAATAGAATGTGTACACTACTACACTTAATGTCATCACCACGTGGATTTTTGGCACGACCCACATACACTTCACTTCTTGGCATTTATGCGTTTCCATTTTCCATAAATTTCTACTTATCGTTGATTTTGTGCCTTTTATGCTCCACTGTGTTATTTCTAATACCAAAGAACAATGCCAACACACACTTCACCTCGTTTTAGTAAAAACTGGTTAAACGCTTCTGCTGATTTGCAGAGTTACGTATAATAATGCTGATGAACGCCCGTTTTTAGCTTTGCAGTTTTCCCATGTGGACTCTCTCTCTCTTTCTGGAAGAAGATGGTAGAAAGGAGGTGGCCTCTAAGGTTTGTAGTATCAGCAGCAGCTGAAGGAAGTGGAACGGTTTTTTTGTGGGGCTGGAGCAAGCATACTCGCCATCAAATGCTGTAAAATTTGTGTAATTTGCAGTGTAGTTTTTGGGCAGGATTTGTAGTTAAGAATGAATGAAGTGATCTTAGTAGCTTTTGCTTCTCATGTTTGTGGCCATCCCTAATCTAGATTTGCTGGCTCTTCAGTTTTTGGTGGAACAATATTTTAAATATTTATTTGGACTACTACGGTCTATCCGTCTATGGATGTTTGGATTTTGGAGATGGAACCCAGAAGCATGCGTTTACGGGTTATTGGCCTTTAGATACACAGACTTAGTTCGTGCTTTCGTTGGGTCGATAACTATGTCGTTTTAGTAAGGAAACTTTTATGCTAGGTTCGATTTTGCCACGTTAGATTTCATTTGCGAGAAGTTAAATCGACAACTTTTAACGTAAATCGGCTAAAGAAATCGAAAATAAAATTTAGAAACCCAAAATTCCTAGAAATAAATAATCTTTCTGTCCTATTTCATCTAACTTTTTTTTGCTAATCAAGACACATCTTTCTTCAATTGGATTGTTTTTAAAATGGAAAGAATTGATTCTTCCTTTTCAATGTAGACTTTTATTTTTCCCTTTTAACATGATGCGTAAAATCTCATAACAAAATGAAACAAGTCAGTTGAAGTGAGACGGGGGAGTAAATAATACTGCTAGGCATTGAAAACCATATACTTTACCATATTATTCAAATCTATATTATATAAATAGAAATTCGCGCGGAAATCCTCTGAAACCATTCGTTCCAACTTCCAACAATAGACCCAAAAAAAAAAAAAAAAAGAAAGAAATTGTCTGAAGAATGTTGTGTTGGAGAGGGATGTAGAAGAAACAGGCAGCTGTTTCAGAGGAAAAAACAAAACCCAGAATTTGTTTCTTCCTCTTCTTCCCATTTCTTGCAAAATCTTTGATTTCTCTTTTCCCTCACATTTCCCTCTTTTTTCCCTTTTTCTTAAAAGACAAAAAACCCAGAAAAGAAAAGGGGGAAAAAGAGGAAAATTCAATGCCATTTGTGTGAAAATGGGAGGGATGAGAAGAAATCAAGAATTTGTTTCTGCACCTCCAAGATGGGTGGATCCCCAAACCCTCCCCAAGAAGAGGCTTTACCAAGCTTGGAAGGGTAGAAATGTAATTTCACCTCCTCCCTCTCTCTCAAACCCTAGTTTCTGATTTCTTGCAATTTTGTGTATTGCACATAAAAGGGATAGTGTGAAATTCTAGTGATTGGATTGTATAGCTTAGTTTGGCTTAGAGCATCTCCAATGCATACTTCAAATTGGAGTATTACTTCATTTTGGAGTACGGAGGCCATTCCAACCGTACTCCATTTTGCAGTTAGAGTATGAAGTATTGAACAGTAAAACTCTATATATAGAGTTTTACTGTTCAATACTTCATACTCTATTTCACTATTCAAAAAAAATTAATTGTAAATATTGAATTATTTAATTATATTTCTCATTGTAAATAATTATACTAATTCATATATCATATTATTTCATTTTATTTCATTTATTCCTATTTATAAAAATCACATTTAAAGTATTTCTAGAAAAAATTAATATTACATATATTATATTTTGTTTCATTTCATTTATAATGTATGTTATGATGATTGATATAATTAATATTTTTGCTTAAAAGGATGAATTTACAATTTAATAGTTCAAAAAGCCATATTTTTTTTATATAGTTATTATTTAATTTCCAATATATGTTAATAAATCATAGTATTATTCATTTAATGTTTGTCAATATTGTTAAGTTATTAAAATTAAATATAAAAGAATAATAAATTAAATATATAGAGTACGTGGTTGGAATAGATTTTTAAAATAGAGTACGAGATACTTCATTTTGAAGTATATCATACTGTAAAATAGAGTACTGGGTTAGAGATGGTCTTAGTTTCTTGTGAAAGTTCTTCAATTTAGAGCAAGTGCAGTATTAGTACTCCCTTCATCTCGTCTGATAAGTAATAAGAATAAGAATAATAAAAGAGACGTAACCAGACGAGACAGGATGCATGACAGTGAATTTGCTTGTTTATCTTTCAAGAAAAGTTGCAAAATTTTATATTTATAGTAATATGTAAGTGTTGTGTTTGTTTTTTCTTCAGAAATTTCTGTGTGGAGGGAGATTGATCCTTGGCCCTGATGCAAAATCAGTCCTTTTATCTACATTCCTTATAGGCTGCCCTGCACTCACATTCTGTATCAAGATATTCTTGAGGGCTCCGACGGCTGACTTCTCGTACGGGCACGCTGCCTCGATTGTAGGCCTCGTTCTAACGTTTTTGGTAATCGAAACCATCCTTCGTAGGATCATTTTGTTTCTTGAACATGGATATGGATTAAACTTTTGTGTTGTTGTACTGTCTATGTGTCTCTGCAGGACTTGACATTTCTGTTCTTGACATCTATGAGGGATCCGGGGATAATTCCGAGGAACAGGAAGCCGCCTGTCGCGGAGAACACTTCATTACGCTTGTTGGATGCAAATCCGGAACTCAAGCTGCCAAGAACTAAGGATGTTGTTATCAATGGCTGCACGGTTAAGGTGAAGTACTGCGATACCTGTTTCGTGTATCGTCCACCGCGTGCCTCACATTGCTCGACTTGTAATAACTGCATTCAGAGATTCGATCATCACTGCCCCTGGCTGAACCAGTGCATCGGAGCTGTAAGCTTATCATCTCTGTCCATAATGCTCTTATTATTGATGATTAATTGTGCTCGTTCGTCTCCTTATCAACGGGGCGTTTCTGTTTGTAGTGCACTCATCGATCAATTATCATTCGATTATTTGCCATGAATTGGAAAAGATACGACGAGATGATACATTATGCCTCAGTATATACTCCATATTATGTGATCTGAGGGTGTTTTCGCTTAGAAGTTCCTCACGTTGATGCACGTTTGTAGTTATTGCTCGATTTGTCATGTCATGTCATATACTTTGTCCTCACACCAATTTGAACACTTGATAGTAAACATCTACGGTTCTTAATGTTCTTCGTAGACGGACTAATACTTCGTCCTCATACCAATTTGAGCACTTGATTTGTGATTTGAGAGTGTTTGGATTTGAACTTTTCCTGATGCTGATGCAACTTTTATACTCATGAGCCGATTTCTTGCCATTCAACGAGACATGAGTACGGGTACTAATACTCAATTCCTCGTACTGGTTTGATGCAGAGGAACTACGGGACATTCATCCTGTTCATTACAACCTCGACAGCCTTGTGCATATACGTTTTCACATTCTCATTACTTGATCTTCTCCAAGAATTCGGCTGCTTGTGGTCGTGGGCCGTGTTATCAAGCGACATAATCTTGTTCAGCCTAATCCTCTACTGCTTCGCTGCAGTATGGTTCGTCGGAGGGCTCAGCGTCTTCCACTACTATCTCATCTTCACCAACCAGGTCACTTAGCCACTTATAAACTCTTCACTTGGAAAAAGATCAGAGTTTTATCAGAGCTTTTGCTTCTTGCTTTCGTGTTCTTGATCTATTATGATTATTTATACGAGCTTATACGATAAACTTTGATGATATGTGTTGTTTAGACGACGTACGAGAACTTCAAGAGGATGTATGGCGATAAGGAGAATCCATACGACTTGGGAGCTACGAAGAATATCGTGGAGACTATTTTCTCCGGAACACCGCCTTCTTTGGTGAATTTCCGCGAATGGGTGACCGTAGAAGACGAAGCTACGTCTGTGGAATCCTTAAACAAGAAGATGGACCTTGAGGTCGGGATCTATGGCAAGAACGAGAAGGCGCTCCCACGGTTCTTGCAGGAGTTCGAAGAGAGCTTGGAGGAGAGGGGAGGTAAAGCAGCAGCCATTGATCCCTTCTTCCTTCCCATTGATGAAGAGACGAGAGAAGGCGCTGACGACGAAGACGAGAGCTCTCGAAGAACATCGGATTCGGAAGCTCGAAGATGAGGTAGAAGATGATAGATATGATCTGTTTTTGGTTTTGGATTGTGAAGGCTAGTCTGTGTAAATGTGAGACATGATATGTTTGTGTTTAAAAAAAAAAAAAGAAGAAAAAAAAAAGAAAAAAAGATGAAGACAACTTTTGTCTGAGAATTCCAAGTTGATATTTCCTCATTTAATTTTATTTTTCTTGCGTGGATTAGATTAATTAGTTTTGTTAACCTTTAGTCTGCTCAAACTCAAGAGTATATTCTTCCTAAATTATTGGTGTGAATAATGAATAATTTAAGGTTAATTACTATAGAAAACCCCTAAGCTATTCCTCGTTGATAAAAAATACTCGATTAAATCTTAAACTATCAATTTGTTATCAAATTTACCTAGGTGTACTTTTCCAGCAACTGTCCACATGGAAGAACGGAAATCATATTCATGTGAATTTCGATGTTCCACGCGGACATTCTGTCGTTGAAAAAATACATTGAGGGTAGATTTGATAACAAATTAATACTCCGTAGCTTAGAATTTAACTGAATATTTTTGATAATTTAGAGTATTTTTTATAGAAGATAGAATGTTTTTTTAAAAGGGTAATTAACCTCCAAAAAAAAAAAGTTTTTTCTTTTTAATTTGGCATTATTATCATTTATTAAACATGAGTTCATTGCATCTCTCTTATTTAAAAAGAAAATGTTTGGACTTTAAAAAGAAAACCCATTAAATTAACAAATTATTTTGATCTTATTTAGGCAAAATTTAGTGCCTGCACGTTGATCAAATTAAGACCCTTCAACACGAATTGCAATCAAAATAAATAAATAAATAAATAATTGATGTTGTTTGGTTACACAACAAAAAATAATATTTATGTTACGAGGAAAATAAATAAATTAAAAAACAACAAATAAACAATTGAAATTTTGTCCTAATTTAATTTAATCAAAATGCAACCAACCGTGTGAAGTTGGAACAACCGCCGTAGCAGCTAAGAAGAGAGAGAAAACAACTCTTCTCTTTAGAGAGAGAGAGGGAAAATAACCAAC
This sequence comes from Thymus mandschuricus, assembly GCA_029379335.1. NCBI lineage: Eukaryota > Viridiplantae > Streptophyta > Magnoliopsida > Lamiales > Lamiaceae > Thymus > Thymus mandschuricus. Next base: position 1,452,787 of record CM057081.1, on the reverse strand, counting down.
TCAAATTCTAGTTATAAGAAATTCCGAATGGCTAAACGGCAGCTGTTTCTTGAATTGATCATCTCTCTCCCTCTCTCTCTCTCTAGCTGAATCCCATTTCACCACTTACCGCTCACTAAATTCTTGATTCATGGTTTAGCAAAAGTGATCAAGAAAGTTGGAAAAGCATGAGTTTTTTTAGAACGCTGGTGTAGTTTTTCTACACGTTGGCTGTTTGTAAGAAACAAAAAAGATTGAAGAGAGAGAGAAAGAGATTCATACAAGAATTTGAATTCTGCGATTTCATTAGTTTATCTTTTCTGTGATTCCACTGAAAGCAAAGATTCATGGAAACCGGTAAACTCGAGGTGCAGAGGCTTTATCAAGTTTGGAGAGGAAGCAATGTAAGCCCCCCCTTCCTTTTAACTTCAGTTTTGATAAACGCAGTTCATGTGTTCGATGATATGTTCAGGAGAAAAATTCTTGATTTTTGAGGGGAATGGATGGATTTTCTTGATGTTTTGATTGAATTTGAAACTCCGGTATGAAGAAGAATTGACAGTTACTGTTGTTTGAATCATACAGAGATTCTTCTTGGGAGGGAGGTTGATTTTCGGACCGGATGTATCTTCGTTGTTTCTGTCGACCCTCTTGATCGCTGCACCTGCACTTGCATTTTGTATAAAGATCTTATTTATCATCAGAAATCGCGTTGAAGACGGCAAACCTCTTCTTTCTTGGTATTCTGTACTTATAGTGGCCGTTGTGCTCACCTTTCTCGTAAGGGATCTATCCGAACTCCTCCTACTTTCGTGTCAAAATCGAACAATTTTGTGATCCGAAGGCTGAGGCATGTCCTGGTTTCTTGTTTTTGCAGGATTTATTGTTCCTTTTCCTTACATCCAGTAGAGATCCCGGGATTGTTCCCAGAAACTCGGAGCCTCCCGAATTTGATGACACGTTCGAAATGAACACTCCTTCAATGGAGTGGGTCAATGGAAGAACACCCCATCTGAAACTACCGAGGACTAAGGATGTCTTCATCAATGGCCACACGGTGAAGGTGAAATTCTGCGACACGTGCCTTCTGTATCGCCCTCCTCGTGCTTCCCATTGCTCGATTTGTAACAACTGTGTGCAGAGATTCGATCATCACTGCCCGTGGGTTGGCCAATGCATTGGTATAGTGAGTATTCCTACATTCTTGAATTCTTGATCGCGTTTTGTTTTGTCCCTCGAGTATATTTTTTCTAGTTCTTCCTCATTCTCGTGTTCTTGAAACAGAGGAACTACAGGTACTTCTACATGTTTGTGACAACATCAACTCTACTATGTTTGTTCATATTTGTGGTGTCTTGGATCAACATTCTCCGAAAAAATGACCATGTCTTCAGAGTCCTGTCACACGATGTTCTATCGCTTCTTCTTATGGTGTACTGCTTCGTCGTTGTCTGGTTTGTCGGAGGCCTAACAGTTTTCCACTTCTACCTAATCAGCACAAATCAGGTGACCGCCTAATCGAAAATTGGAACGAGTAGTTAAATTTCTCCGTACTTTGATGGACTGATCAGTTCCGATCTTTCGTGATAATCGTTCAAGTACTCAATCATACATGTCGTCAACCTGATCCATCATCCTTCGTCTTTGTGCAGACGACGTATGAGAACTTTAGGTACCGCTACGACAAGAAGGAGAACCCATACAACATAGGGCTAATCAAGAATTTCCAAGAAATCCTTTTCTCAAGGATCCCGCCCTCCATGCTTGATTTTCGAGCATTTGTTCACGATGATGAGATGATGGCTGCAGAAACCACAGACGACGGTCGTGCTGAAGACATCACTAGCTCGAAGGAGAAAATCGACATTGAAATGGGGAATAATTTCGGAGAGGAGAACAGCATCTCTCTTCCTGAGCTTCTGCTGAGCATAGAATTCGGTGGCATTCATGACAACCTCAAACACAAGCTCGATTCCGAAACAAACGATTCAGACAACCTCGTCTTTGCTAGCAATCAAGAGGTTAAGGAATCCGCAGCAACTTCCACAGTCGAAGTCAAGGAGAAATGCGACGACATGAAAACCGAACACAACGTAAACTGAGTAATCGCTTTCCATATGTATACTATTACTGAGGCTTTTGCATAGGTGTTTTTCATTTCAAGATGGCAGATTCGAGTTCATAGATCGATATTTTCGTTGCATTCTGTTCGTCTTGGATTATCGAAGCCCTAAAATTTGAATTTGAAATGAAACATTATACAGAAAATTATATTGCAGAATGCCAGTTTATTTGTGTAAGAATTAGATTTCTGTTCTTTCAATATTCAATCATACATCAAAAGAATCAAGCCACAGTATTCAGAGATCTCAGTCAGCCTTCTTCGCAGCTGCAGGTTTTACGTCCTCGTTCTTAGCTTGAAACAGTACCCGGAACACCCAAACAGCTAACAACGAGGCCTGAAACGGAGCGAGCCAATAAACCACCCAATGCTCCTTAGTTATATGCTGTCCATTAGCAAAAGCCCACCCCATAACCTACAGAAATTCATCGATGTTATCATCAAGTCCGTTGCATAACGAGCATAGATACAAGAATCGAGCAAATATGAAGATACTTACAGAGGCTGGATTCATGCAGCCGCCGGTTAAATCAGAGCCTAAGGTGTGAAGAGTAAGCTTAGATAAGCTTGAAATCCATGTTTTCATGAAGAAACTATCCTTAACCTTTACAGCAAGCCCGAGTGAAACGATGACGACACAAAATGTTAGTAGACCTTCCGTCAATGCACCCTTAGCAATATCAACATTCAAGACCGGGCCTCGTCCTATCCCTGGGAACGTCTCCAAGATGAGCCTAACGCCATAGATTGCTCCAACGACCTTTTCAGCATAAAGGGAAGGAGTTTAAGCCTCGCTATAGCAATCAAATCACTTACACGAGATATCAAAAATGCAGATGCAAGATAAGCATTGATGAGTCATTGAGTTTCAAAAAATGAGTTTTCCCAAATAAGACCCGGGCTTCGACAAAACTAGAAGCCCGTGTGGTCAAGATTACTGAATAAGGAAATCTTGAACATCAATTCATTAGCAATGTCGATGCCATTCAACGACCATACATATCTTTCGAAAACTCGAAATGATCCCTACTAATTTAGGAACTGAATTAGTAGTAAGAATACTTGTTAGCACCTCTATCCTCATCAAAGTTTCATTCTTGCAAAGTTGGATAAAGACTGTGTTGAAGAAAAGCATAAAAACTAGACTACTAAATTCAAAGATTGAATTCAAATATTGAGTTCCTCGCTTCTAAATGCAAAGAACAAGTCCCACATCGGAAATACAAGGCTGGTACACCTTGTATATAATTAGTGCACCAGTCACATTAGTACGAGGCCTTCTGAGAAGAAGCCCTAAAAGCAAAACAGTGCAGGCTCGACTTAAAGCGGATAATATCATCATACTGGTTCGGTGGTGCGTCTGGCGGTCCCTAACACAAACCAACCACCAATCTCCAATCCAAGAAATCCAAAGATACCACCCCCCCCCCCCCCCCCCCCCCACACACACACACACACACACACACTAGAGAATTGAAGCACATATTTTCAGTTGAAACTATGTTGGTGAGATCCAATTTGCAGAAATAAACGCTGAGTTCAAATAAAATTGCCCAACAAATTTGAGAATAAACCTGGGTAGGGATTCTGGCGCCGAGGGTGAAGAGGAAATCGGAGAAATTGCCGGAGAAGGCGGCGGAGAGGATGGAGAGGGGGTTGTAGGCCCCACCTCCGGTGGCCTTGACCATGAAGGCGAAGAAGAACATGTTGAGGACGGAGAGTGCGTACTTTATGAGCAGGCCCTCCACCTCGTAAGCTCCATAGCCCATGATTCTGTGCACCAGAATCTTATTCAGGACGCTCGACCATACCCACATGAAAGACATCAAGAAATCTGCTGCCAGCAGCCGCCACCCTCCCGCCATTGCTGCTGCTCCTACTCTCTCTCTCTCTCTCTCTCTTGGAATTCCGAAGAAAGCCCAGATTGAAAGAGAGTTGACCAGCAAAAGGGCCGAGCTGGAATCGGAATCTTCAGCTGTTTTCCGAGAATCTACGACGAAGCGAGGGGATTTGTCGGATTGGCCATGTTCTTTTTCTTTAATGGTTGTTGGGAGTTTTCTCCTTTCCTTTCCTCCCTTTTTATGGAGCTTTCTTACTTCTGCTCAGCTCGTTCATCTACGAATAAATTATATTTTCGTCTGTCCCATTAATATGAGAATATTATTTTAAACAATAAATTTTAAGTCATTATCATTATCGTTCGTAATTCTCGTATCGAGAAAAAATTGTTTACGTATGAATGAAACAAAGAGAATATGTTTTAGTGTTGGATTAATAATTTATTTTGTGCAGCTGTATAAATTATTTCGTGCATAAAACATGTGACTATTTTAAAATTATAAGATGGAAGACTTTCTCATTGGAGTAATGTGTCAATTTGTTTGTTATGAATTGAGAAGCATGTGTTTATTCGACATGTTGTTTTGTTTAGGTGTTTGTTGAATAATAATATTGGGCAATCCGATCTTTGCAAGCAAAATATGTGACATATGTGTTTGCCCCTTTAAAGAAGTGGGATGATGTTCGGGAACGAGGTCGGATATTGCTGTTTTAGCTGGTTCTCGCTTTCGAATCCCGACCGAAAGTTATTAAAGTGGGGCCGGTGGGGATTGCTCGGCGGAGGAAGGGTTCCGATCAGATACTAAGCAACGTATTTTTTTAATTAATTGTTTTTGTAAAAAGTATGAGTAATCGTCAAAATTAAGTATATAAAAAAAAGCATAGTAATTTAAATAATAAATCCAAAATATAAATATTTACATTTTGTTATCGAGACGAGTACGAGGTGGAAGTCGATTAACCCGTTATCCCGAAACTCGACTCGGGCACACGACTTCAAACTCGAACGGAACTCCGAATTAATACTCGACCCGAATTTATTTTCAAGCCTAGGAACGGACCCAACACAGGCCTGTGGTGGGCTTGCACTATGGATTTATATCGGGTTGATTATTTTATACAGCCCAGCCTAAGTCCGGTCCACTCTTGGGCTGGGCTGAGCCTATATATTGCCATTGATGTGCCGTTGCGGGCCTGGACCGGCCCGGCCCAGTTAGATTTCTTAGTGGCAAAACGACACCGTTGGATGTCGATATTTGATTTTCCCCAAATGCGTGGATCAGTTCTTATTCTCGATTGTTTCTTGTGCAGATTGTGAGAGCGAGAGCGGGAGCGCTGCGGATTTCGATTTAGGTCTGTTGATTTGGGGGAAATGTTTTTTATTTTCGCGTTCTGATTTTGTTTCTGTTGGAATCGGTTATGTGTTCGATATTTCTCCTCATGTCTCGCTTTTGGGTGATTGGAATTTAGGGTTTGGGTTAGAGTTTGAGAATTTGAAGCTGCGTTTAATCGAAACAGTGACCTTTTTTATAATCGTGTATTTGTTCTTGATCTCGTTGAAATGATTCGAGGGTTCAGGCAATGTGGTTTATCATCTTAATTTTTGCTATTTTTGCTGGTAATTTTGTTACTTTTGTGTTGTTGTTTGTGCTTCTGCTCATAATTTATGAAATTTAAGCATTTCTATCAGTTGTTTTATTGTTTTCCTCCCGGGTCGGGGTTCGACTGTTGCACCCTCTCTGGGCATCTTGAGCCCTTTTTCATGGTATTTTGCAGCTATGATAGTCCAAGAAATAGGAGTATGAGTAGCAGTAGTACTTCTTCGATTTTCTAATGGAGAAAGTTAATCGCTGTAAATTAGATGTCTGAAATGAAGATTCTACATTGTGCCTATTGAACATTTGAACCGACTCTCCAATTAGAGTTATAGATATCCAGTTCTTGACCAGTGCTATTATTTAGGACTCTCTTCCTGTCTTGGATAGCATTTTGAATCTGAACGAGGACAAATCGATATTGACAATGGATTAAAAGTCTGTAAAGTGAAATTTCTTTCAACGTGTTTGCTTGACCAGAATCAATTTCACTATGCAATATGTAGCAAACTATGGCCTGTGAGAGCTGCTTCTGGTCCTGTTTCCGCCATAGACAATCTTGAAATGGAGCTTAGATTTATAATACTTGTAGTATATGGCTAGATATTGCAAAATCTTATGTTTTTAATGCGAGCAGAATCCTTTCTGTTCCACGGACCACAATTTAGGATAGGTGTGAAATTTTCACAGGTTGTAGACATAAATCAACTTACATTTCCCATCAAGATCATCTGAGCTGTTATGAATTGTTTTCGTGTTTATAGAAAGCTCAACTTAGCTTCTTGACTAAACAATATACTTGGATTTACTTTGCTTGACAAGGGATTGCACAAGAAATTTGCAACCTGCTGTCTAGGCAGATTTAGGCCCTTGTTCTTCGTTAGTTGAATGATTCATCAGTAGGCATTCAAAATTTTTTGTTGATTTGTGGCATACCATTAGATAGAATGCTCTGTTATGATTAAACTGAATCAGGCTTCAAATTCAGGAACTAAGCATTCAAGGAACAACTCAGATGGCTGGTTCTAGGGTTGCTCATGCCACTCTGAAAGGACCAAGTGTTGTGAAGGAGATACTCATTGCCACTGTACTCGGTATCGCTGCAGGCAGCGTATGGAAGATGCACCACTGGAACGAGCAGAGGAAAACTAGGGCTTTCTACGACATGCTAGATAAAGGTGAAATCTCCGTGATTGCTTCAGAAGAGTAAATATCTCCTGAAACAATTCTTGTTTAATGTCACAATTATCAGCTGTGGGATACCCACCAAATAGTTTCTTGACTTATTGTCTTTTGAGAGAGCTCGCCTAGTTCGAGCTCCAGTCGAATAAGACGTACTTGGTTTACGTTGATCGTATCATCGTTTTATATAGATATTAACGCGTTCTTGGTGTCTTCAACTTTCTTGATCTTGGCTTATGTTGTCGATCTCTTGTATTTATCTCATTGTCTTATAGTATTATGAAAAGCTAGAGGTGAACAACATTTGGAGAAAGGGGATTTGATTTAGATTAATTAATCATCTACTAGTATTTTTTAGTTTAAGTAAAGGATACATTCTACCTTACTTAGGATCTAGTTGACTTCAATGCTCTGCCCATGATATTACTTAGAATTTTTTGGCACGTATTTCAGTGTGTTGAAAGGTAAATATTACGTCAAGTATGACCTAAATTTGATTGTATGTAACATTTTTGGCACATTTAAGTGCACATTTAAGAATGATCCAATGTCCACCATAGACAAACATACTTAATATGTAGTTCACGGTGATAATACTATTAAGCTATCTAAAAAAAGTAAATCCTATTTTAAAAAGTTGCAGACGTGACATTGTCACTGATCGACGGACGTATGAAAAGTGCATATGGTGGATAGGGGAGCGTTTCATCAATACAGACGTAATTGTTTTTTGGACGGTATATCAATATCGATGTGTTTGGAGTGTTTTTTCTTGTTTGGCGGCTCATAGGATTCTTTTCAGACAGCTTGCACAATGTATTAAATATTTAAATGGGTGTTTGAAAATGAGATTGTTTTTAATGAAAATCAAAATTAAAAGTAAACATCTCAAAAGGGTACATAGCACGATTCATGAGTTGAGGCCACATATTTTGATAGAGAATTTAATGCATAAAAATCAACGGAAAGACTAAGAATTTAGGTCAATGTCTTGGTGCATACGATAATAATGCAATAACGTTCTTTCCTTTTTGAATTTACTAGCATTTATCACCACTTTATGAGGTCTTCCACCACAAAAATATGCAAATACTCTTTTGTTCTTGACGACGATGATAACGATAATAATAATAATAATAATTACATACTCCGTATTTTATATAGAGAGATGATTGGAACTCTTTTTTTTTTTCCTTAGTAAAAAATAAGACTTTGGTTGTTAGGGGATTTGAACTCGTGACCTTATCGATCACCTGCTAGAATTTTGCAACTTGCGTTTAACTTAATCGCATCTTGAAAATCTAAGTTCCGACACAAATTTCCGGCTTCGACACTGAACTTAACCAAGATTTATCAAAAACATTGCAAGAAATGTCTCAAGTTTCAAAACTTGCATGTTAAAAAAAAAAAAAAAAAAAAAAAAAAAAGAAGAGAGAGAAGACAAAGATAAACTTTATTAAAATTAAGGTGCATTTAAAAAAAATAAAAAATTAGGCACACGATAAGCAAAATTCTGTGGATAATTCTATGACAGAGAGATTGGAATGGTCGTGCCATCTTCCCTTCACTCCTCAATATTATTGCAGATAATAATTATGATTATAAATACAACCTTCCCTTTGAATTAAATAAAAAACTTGTTTACTACTCTCCTTCAAGAATTCTGAAATCCCTCCTCAAATTCCACATCTATTCGTTTCTGATCTCTCTGCAGTAAGTCTTCGCTCCTCGCTCTAGTGTGTGTGTTTGTGTGTGTGTTTTTTTTTTCCACATCTCAGACTTGAATGGAAGTAGAGGGTTTTTGTCCCTTTTTTTTTTTTTTTTTTTTTTCTTGGGAGAAAAATGGTTAATTTTTGATAAATTTTGAATTAAAAACGTGCTTATTTGTTCTGGGTTTCTGTTGTTATGTACTGTTTTTGTCTGTTTCATCGTTTTAGTTGGATGGATTTGTTGAATTTCTGTGAATATTAGGTGAAATGGGCGAAAGGGCTTTTCAAATTTAAGCTAAAATTACTTCAGTCGAATTCTTCTTCTTGTAAAAATGCAATCTTTAAATTAAATTAGGCGTCACAATCATCCCAAAATTGAAATTGAAAAACATAAATTTTGCAGAATGATTCATCTTCAGATTAAGAAGTTGAAACCCTTTTGTTTTTCTGCAGTTCTTGTAAAGGTGCAATCTTTAGGAACTAATCCATACTCTTGTTATACTGCTTGATTCTAAAATTAGGCAATTGCTCGTCATAATATTTTCGATTTTCGTCGAAATTCCATGCTGATAATACTGAATCTGTATCAACTTCCATGTGATTTGGTACACCACTTCATTCCAAGGCCCACTTTACAACAGATTCTTGACTAGGAAAATAATTAGTTGAGCTAAATTTATGTTTTTGCCTCGGAAAACCGATATGCTATTTTTGTTCAGACAGTCGGAGAGTCTATTGAGCTGGCGAAGTTATTCCATTTTTCCCACTTTAGTACACTGGGAAACATTTAACATGCTATCTTTGTTTGGTGTGATTTTTGATTTTTTTTTTAATCCGGTTTACTGTTTTCAGATCAGTCGTCTTTACTGAAAAATGGGTCAAACGCTCGGTTGTCTTCAAGTCGATCAGTCTACTGTTGCTGTGAAGGAGCAATTTGGAAGGTTTGAGGAGGTGCTCGAGCCCGGGTGTCATTGCCTTCCATGGTGTTTCGGTTACCAATTGGCTGGAACCCTGTCTTTACGTTTACAGCAGCTCGATGTTCGCTGTGAAACAAAAACTAAGGTTCTTCCCCAGTTCACTTAACTTCTTGAATCGATTTCTCTTAATTAATCGGGCTTCCACTGTTAGTAGTTCTATTTCTGTTGCTTGGCTCCAAGATTTTGCTAAGATTAGCCATCAAAGAATCGATTTTGCGAATTAAGAATTCTCTCGTTTGCATTTCGAGTTATAATTTGTTGACTTTTCCTAAGTCTATGAGTTTCTTGTTATTCAGGACAATGTGTTTGTGAATGTGGTTGCTTCGATCCAGTACCGAGCATTGGCAGACAAAGCATCGGATGCATTCTATAAGCTATCTAACACGAAAGAACAGATCCAAGCATATGTTTTCGATGGTACGTTTCTGAGTTCATCTTCATCAGTTTCTTATTCGGCAGAATTGTACTAATAGTCTAATATATTACTTTCATTCGAGTTTTCATGATTATCGAGAATAATATTGTAAAGATGACTTCTGAAATTGGTTACAGTCATTAGGGCAAGTGTACCAAAACTGGAGCTGGATTCTGTATTTGAGCAGAAGAATGAGATTGCTAGAGCTGTGGAAAACGAACTCGAAAAGGTAACGTAGGCTTCGTATAGGCGTGCTGGTGGTCATGTAAAAATAGTTATAACATGTCTTATGTCACCTGTCGATGCAGGCTATGTCTGCCTATGGATTCGAGATAGTGCAGACTCTGATCGTTGACATCGAGCCGGATGCTCAAGTCAAGAGGGCGATGAACGAGATTAATGCTGGTGAGTTCCCGATATCATAGACTCGATTCACTTCTTCTGTTTGACAAAAGTGCGTAACCTATCTCCGTCCCAACAGCTGCTCGTCTCCGGCTTGCCGCAACTGAGAAGGCAGAGGCCGAGAAGATCCTGCAGATCAAGAGAGCTGAGGGCGAAGCCGAGTCCAAGTACTTATCAGGTCTCGGCATAGCCCGTCAGCGCCAGGCCATCGTCGACGGCCTGAGGGAGAGCGTGCTCGCCTTCTCGGAGAACGTGCCAGGGACTTCCTCCAAGGACGTCATGGACATGGTCCTCGTCACCCAGTACTTCGACACGATGAAGGAGATCGGCGCTTCGTCGAAATCCTCCGCTGTCTTCATCCCTCACGGCCCTGGGGCCGTGAAGGACGTAGCGAGCCAAATCCGCGATGGGCTTCTTCAGGGAGGGAGCGCTGCCATGTAGTCGGGATCGACGCGCCGACGATCTCCGATTTTCGTGCATTGTCCGTGTATGCAAAGGTTGTTGATGTGTGTATAATCTTACATATAGTAGAGTGTGATTTTAGGATTCGAATGTTTTTTCATGAAAATTGTAATTTTGAAACCATGAATTGTGTTTTGGCTACTATTGTAAGATAAGTGAGAGACCGTCTACGAGGTGCTTCGAATTCGTAATGAAATATTCCTTTCGTCTCATTCGTTTCACATAAATTGTCTTATTTCTTAAAATGGAAATACTTAACCCTTATATTTTAATGTGAATGATTACTTAAAATTGTACTATTAAAATTTAATGTCGAAATAAACAAGCTTAATTGATCTGGGACGGCGAGAGTAAACTAAAACTATAAATTAGGATACAATAGTATCAAAGAGCATAACGTATCTGATAGATCCGAGTTTGAGATCCACAACAACTTAGAGTATTATTCATCATGTCTTGCAAAGAGCATTCATGGGTAAAGCGTTGAAGCAGTAAAGAGCAAGAGATTCATATGGTTTTATCGGCCATAACTAGGCATTTCATACAGATTTCATACACAACAATATTCGCATAAAGATAGCAAGTAACGATCGAGTTATATGCTTAAATGAAAGGCACTTCTAGCCATAAATCAGTCACATTCATGGAGTTTAGAACTCATTCAAGTAGAAAACAAAGAGAGGAAATGGGAGGAGAAAGAAACCGAGAGCGTAAAACTTTGCTAAGCTTCTTCCTCCCATGGCGATGAGGGTTATACCTTAGGCGTGAGATAGTGTGCAAGAGAGAGATTCTTCCCGACGACGAGAAGGAGAGAAATGGCGGTGATTGCGGGTGAAGTTTCCGGGGAGAAGGCCTCGGAAAGCTTCAACTGCTTGAGCTCGAAGGAGCTCGGGGCAGAATGTGTAGAACGAATGGAATAGTACGCAGGGTGCGTGTGTTGTGATTATGATGATGATGAACGTTGTACGCTCACTTAGTATTTATAGGTGCAAGGAGGGTGAAAAAGTGATCACTCGTGTGATGAAAGGACAGAAAGGGAATTTTCGTAGAGGTAAGGTTCCCTTCATCATGAATGCAGTGGTCCTCACTCTATAGTACATAGAGTCACGCGGACCGTATGTTAAGCAGAACCTTGAGCTTCGCTGCACACTTATAGGATCTGATCAGATCCTCTTAGCTTTGCAGATGCTTATGGATCTTACAGAGCTTCTGGGGATGGCAAAAACCCCACGGCTTCTACATGGAATATATTTCTTGATTATGCTCATGAAGTCCCTTTGATAACATGTTTTATATGTAGAACAACTCCCATTGAGTCCTATCAGGATTATTATCGGATGATCGTCATAATAATGATGGTAAGGCTTGTTTCACCCAGAGTTTATTATTCCATTCCTCCTTAGTAGGATTTCCACGCTCACTGTAGCTTCTAGTATGTCGTGGCTTTAGAAATGATATCCCAGAGTTGAGGGGGGCGCCTATTCCTATCAACTCGAGTTATTTGGGCATTACGGCTGATATTAATCTCTATCAGCTACTCCCTCCCCCCCCCCCCCCCCCCCCCCCCAAGTCCGGAAGCACCGGTATGTGGGCTTCTGACGAGTGTTTTGGCGGGAAAATAAATCTTGTTTCAGCTATTGCCTCTCCCTTCCCTTTTCTTTCTCTCTTTTTTCAGATGCCTGATGGCGTGAGAAGCCGAAACGACGGTTATCTTCTCGAGAATAGAGCTAGGTCTATTCCTCATCATTATTCCTTCCTTAGGGGTGGAAGAGCACGGGGCTATTTGAGATATATTTTTAAAAATATGTCTCATTATTACTTTGTTTTATCTTTGGGTAAGAGGATATTTCCCCATTTTCTCTTCTTTTTTTCTTTTTTAAACGTCGTGGGGTGATGAATAAGAAACCACTCCACGCCTTCTTTTCAACCTCTTCATCTCTCTCTGCATTGTACCCTAGAAAGAAGAGGGCAATAGTGCGGATCATCGGCCGTTCTCAGTAACTACATTGACGATTACCCTTCCGTTCAGGTATTCCCTTATTTTACTTCCATGTGCTCTTGCACAGGTTTATTTTGAACTTCTTTTAGGGCAACGTTTACTCCTTCCCCTGCTCCTGTCTTGGGGGGGCATCGCTAGCTCTAGCTTTTCGGTGTTGTGATATTGATCGTGACGCAAACGCAGTTGATGTTTTGTCTTCGGAATTATTACTCAGTTGTTAAGATTTATAGAGTTGGGCTTTACCTCCATTATTCACATCCTTCCATCTATTATTGTTTTTGGGCAATTATCTTCGCCTTACAGCTATGGATTCTACCAAACTGGGTATGGGGCAAAAAGCTCGCGAAAAGCTATTGCAAATAATGGGGCAAACGAGATCTGGCGGCTCCTCCCCTATTTTATCGATGGGCAACGCTTCTACCCAGGAACCCGCGAACCCTGGGGGTGGTAACCCTTCCCAAGAGAATCCTCGGGAGGTAAAGAGATCGGTAAGCCTCGATTGAAGCCTTATTTCCTTCACTTGATCGGTTTTGATCGATCAACTTCATCTCCTCCTATTTTCACTAATGGGGATGCTGGTGCTTTCTCCCCTGTTTCTCCAGCGCCTTATTCCTTTTCCCCCAAAAGGAAGAGCGAGTTATCTCCCCTCTTGGCGAGGAAGAAGGGTAAGGTGTCGGAAGGTTCCCCTTTCGCTCAAGAGTTAAGTCTAGAGCAAGTGCGAGAATGTCTTTCTCAATCTGAGAAGAGCAGAGAGCAGCTCCAGGCTGAAGTTCACCAACTTTAGGGATTCTTGCTAACCAGAGAGGAGCATACACTCTCTCTCTCTGAGCGAATAAGGGAACTTGAGAGAGCTCTAAAGGCTTCATCCAAGAGGGTAGAACAGCTAATGGACATTCAAGTAGCAGAAATAGCGCAGCTGACACTCAGCTATGAGAAGGAGCTAGTACAGGCCCGAACCTCCTCATTTACTCAAGGGAGGAGAGAAGGGATGAACCAGGGTGTTTCTTCTGGAGTTAAAGATTGCAAGTCCAACTTGCTGATGTCTTCTTACGGTCAAGCCTTCCTGGATTCCCTAGTCAAGCGCTTGCCAGAGGCCTATCTCCAATCCCATGATTTTTGGCTGCGTATGTTCGAGCCTCTAACCGCATGGACAGCCTCAGCTATCCTTGAGTGCTGTGAACAATTGGGGATTCCTGAGCGTGCCACCGCTATCAACGTCGGGGCCATAGTAAGAATGTTCGATACAGAGCCTGAGTCCCTCCGGAGGGGTCGTCCCCTTCCTTCCTCAGAGCCGTGGTATATGCCTGTGTTGATAGAGGCAGCTCAAATTCTTCGCCAGCCTGCCAGGATCGTCGAGAATCTCCCTTCTTGGGAGGCTCCTCTATTCCCTCTTTTCCCTCATAACACCATGGTTATGAGATCTATTCGGAAAGTTCTTGACCGGGTATTTTCTCGTTTTTCCATTACTTGCTTCATTTTTGGAATTTTATCCACTTACTATGAAACTTTCTTCTCCCTTAGGAACTAAGAAGGAAGAAAGCCTCCGGCCCATCTACCAGCAGGGCATCTGCCTCCTTACTACCCCTTTTCTGAGGAGGTAGGAGATGATTCTAATGAAGGGGGCAACCCATGGGCTCTCGCAGTCTCTCCCAAAGGTGGTCCCTCTACTTCCTCTGCTTTGGCTGCTATCGAGGATTGGGCTTCTTCCTCTCACTCATCCAGCTCTGAGGATTTAGCTCCTCTTCCAAATCCTTCGTCTTAATCTCATCGCTTCGGATAAGATATTTGTTAAACAATTTGTTTTTTGGTGTTTGTGGTGGGGTGCTTTTTATGACCCTGAAATCGTGCTATTGGGGTACAAACAATTGTTATTTTTTATTCGGACCAGATGCTTTTTTGGGACCCTATTTATAAAATGTTTCTGTTATTCCCTATTCAGCTTAGAATGTTACCTCTCTTACTCTTGTATTTATAGGGGCTTTACTTTTTACCCTGTTTCCACTTGCTGAGGTATTCTAAAATGGTAAGGTAAAGGTATTCCCAGTATTTTTAGGGTGATGGGACAGAATAACAGGATAATAGCAACATTTTGGGATAGCATTTTAAGCTAATGGGATATGGGTATAGCATTTTAAGCTAATGGTATATGGGTATAGCATTTTAAGCTAATGGAGTATGGGTATCCCCATTTTAAGCTAATGGAGTATGGGTATCCCTTACTCCCCCCCCCAAGTGAGGTGTAAGGGTCTGAAGGAATTACACCTCATTTTAGGGCTAAACACATACGAAATATAACTACTTTAAAGATAAAGGGGGTATGATCCAATGTTTCATACATCAGTTAATCATGGAATAAGAGTTTTTCAAAACGAATAAGGGGTGATAGCCCATCATACTTTCTTCTTGAGAGTAATTCTCAATTTCCCTTTCATATTTCAAGGGTGATAATTTTTCCTTTGCCTGTTGTCTCCTCGACATCTTCCTGGTCTAGCCCTTCCTTTGCACTTTTGACCTTAGCCCTGGCCTGGGTTATCAGTACTTCCCATTGCCCCTTCACAATTGGGGTATGGTAGCTGCCTGTGGCTTCAGCTTCAGGCCCTTTAGTTTCATGTATCTGTTGCAGCAGTTGTTTGACCGGGTCCTGGGATATCATCAGTTCCTCATGAGGGTTGTTGCTAGTGATCAGCAAGTGCTCCATTGAAGTGGAAAGGTTCTGACCTTCTCCTGCTGGAGTTGGGGTTTTAAGTCTTTTCCCCTCGAGTTTCATCTCATCCTCTTCGGTGGTAGGTTCTGCCATCGGCCTTTTCCTGGCCTCTCCTGCTTGAACCGATTGGACATAGCATTTTCGCGAGACCTCTTGATCTCCCGATATTTGCCCTACCTGATTTCCCACGGGGAATTTCATCATCAGATAGTAAGTGGAAACCACTGCTTGGAACGGGTTTAATGCGGTTCTTCCTTGAATGATGTTATAGGAAGATGGTTGTCGCACCACCAAGAAGGTGACTGGCTTGACACTCGTGCAGGCCCTTCACCCAGAGTGAGCATTAAATCAATTGATCCTAGCGACATCACCAAGTCTCCTGAGAAACCGTGCAGTGCCGTAGCTACCCCATTCAATGGCTTCTGGAGGCTCATTTGGTTGAAACAACTTTCAAATATAACATTGACTGCGGCCCCTGTGTCTACAAAGACTCTTTGGACCTGATACCTTTCTATTTCCACTGTGATGACTAATGCATCGTCATGCGGATGAATTACTTTCTGGTTATCTTCTGGCCCGAACGAGATTTCTGGTGGAGGTAGGCCTGTTTCGACCTTCCAGACCCCGTGCTTTTCATGCATATGCAATTCCCTGGCAGATGCTTTCCTGCTTCTGTTGGAGTCTCCCATGGTTGGTCCTCCATATATCATTTTAATAACGCCTTTGGGTTCTGACCCCTGGCTAGCATCAGTTGCCTTTTCAGGAGCTTCCTTGCGCTTCTTGTTTTGTTCTGTCTCCCTTTTAACATATTCCAAGAGTTCTCCTTCCTGGATTAACTTTTCAATGGCAATTCTTAGGTTCCTACAATCGTTGGTCATGTGACCAAAGTCATTGTGGAACTTACAGAATCTTTCAGAAGGTGGATTCCTTGGTGGCTGCCTATGTCCGACAGGGATCTGAACCCCAGGCTTCCTCAGGACCACTTCGAGCAGATCAACCGGTTGCTTGATTAATGGGGTGAAAGATCTTAGAAACCTTTCATTCTTATCAGTTTTCTTAGCGTCTGGAGCTGGTCTTTTTCTTTCTTCAGGCTTTTATTCTTTTTGAGAGGCCAACTCAGCCCTCTTGTTGCTCAGAGCTTCCTCCATATGGATGTACTTTTGGACTCTCGTCAGTAATTCTTCAAAAGAAGTAGCCTCTTTTTTGATGAGGGATGCGAAGAACTGCCCTGGCTTCAGGCCGTCTACACAGGCATGCACTTTTAATTTTGGCTCTACTCCTGGAATTTCCAGGACGGCTTCGTTGAAGCGTGTCATGTAGTCCCTCAAACTTTCATTGACACCCTGTTTTATGGTCATCAGATGCAGGGAGTTCCGAGTAGTCCTTTTAGCACTAACGAATTGCTGTAGAAAGACCTCCTTCAGGTCCATGAAGGAATGTATGGAGGCTTTTGGTAACTGCTTGAACCAATGTTGAGCAGTTCCTGACAGGGTTGTGAGGAACACTCGACACTTAACCCCCTCTGAATACTGATGAAGGAGACATAAACTTTCGAACTTCATCAGGTGCTCTTCGGGGTCTCCTTTCCCCTGATACTCGCAAGAGATTGTTTTGAAATTGTTTGGAACATGATCAGTTTGGATGTCTACTGAGAACGGGCTGTTCTCATCAATATATAAGGGGAAAAGTTCTGATTTGTCTCCTCCATTCTTATTGTTTGAAGAAAGTTTTGGATTCTTTCCTTCCTTCGGATTGCGGAACTCTTTCTCGCTTGTTTCCACTTCTTTTGAGGCCCTTTCCACGACCTGATTTTGTTCCTTCAGTTTTTTGACTTCTTTTGTTAAGAGCTTCATCTGCTCTTGCTGTTGAGCATATTTCTTGGCCCATGTATTTTCAGTGTTCTCATTGAGATTTCCCTCAAGTTCTTCGGGACCTTCCTCATCTGGGGATTCCCAATCAGTAGAAAATCCCCCTTCCTCTTCAGCAACTGTCGGAGGCAGCCTCGAGACTAGCTCTTGGGTTACGCCTTGGTGTATAGGCTTCTGCTTATGCATTGCGGGAGTGCTCTTACTTCCTCCCCCTTCCTGGGTCTCGCCCAAGGGATCTGTGTTCTGAGGATTTGCTCCTAGAGCGTGGAGTCTTTTTTCAACAGCCCCCTCTACCGCTCCTTCAATAAGGGCTTTCATTTGCTGAAGCATAGCTGGAGAAAACTGAGCCTCCATGTTGACACTAGCCTCTGTCAGCATAGTGCCCGTTCCTTTGTGTCCCATCACAGAATTTTTCGGATTCCCTGTGGCTTGACCAGCTTCCTTGGAAACGGAATCTGATGTAACATTCATCCTTATAGGGATCTGCAAAGGTTTAAGTACGTGTAGAGGATTAGTTCCAGATGCTCTTTGAGAGAGACTTGAAGTATATGTAACTAGCTATTAACAAGCTTTCTGCATTTGAGCATTATTTATAATGATTTCAACGTGTATAGCTTGTTTGCTATAAAGCTCTTAAAGGGGGTGGCTTCTGCCAATGTGCGATGAAGGTAAGTAATGGCTTAAAGATAGGAGTCTAATTATGATGAAGGATTTTGTCATAGTTTCCTCCTTTTGACATGAGGCATTTGATCATATGAGATTTAGTTACGAGCCACTGCTGATCTAGCAGATCCTGTTGCAATCGTTAGCCATTCGGAGCGGCTTTAACAAGCGTGGTTTACTCAGTATAAGGTTTCTCAAAAGGTGGCTTTCGCCTTCAGGGAGTTGATGTCAGCGACATCTGTTTCTACGAAATCTATTTTGCTAAATTGTTTGTCCTCCTAAGGCTTTCCTGATGAGGCCTCTGGGAGGGACCTGATCAGAAGAGAAGGTCATTAAGGATTTGTGTGGCATCTTACTTTATTGAGCTTAATATGATATGCTTCGGCCGTATAGGACTTTTTATCACTAGCACCTATTTTATAGGGCTTTCTTATAAAGATATTCCCAGTTAACCAAGGGTTGTGAGAATGGCGTCCCTTATGCGGGATTCCTATGAATATTACTTATCAAACCGAGCCCGCAAGAACTTGGTCTCTTTTATAAAGTTTGCAGAGGTGCTGATTATCAGGTTAAGCTTATGGAAGCAATATCCTCCTAAGAGGTTTATAAAGGTATTGTTCATCAAATAGATTTTTTCGAGAATACCACTTATAAGGCGGGTTTTAGGTGAAATTTTACCCACCAGAATGCAATGGGTAAAACTTATGGGAGTGATACATAAAAATGTCGCCTTTAGAGCAAGACTTATGGGTGCACTACCCATTTAATGGGACTTATAAGGAGTTTTGTCCATTATATGGAGCTTGTGAAGATGCTGCCTACTGAGTAGGGTTTAGGAAAGGTTCTGCCCATTGCATGGGGCAACGAAGGAGTTGCCTATTAGATAAGGCTTTGTAGAAGGTTCTGCCCATTGAACGGGGCTTACGAAAGAGGTGCCTATTAGATAGGGCTTATGAAGTGTTCTGCCCATTATATGGGGCTTACGATGATGTTGCCTGTTAAACAGGGCTTTTTGCGAGGAAGTTCTGCCCGTTATACGGGGCTTACGAGAGTGTTGCCTACTGTGTAGGGCTTCTGGGGGTTCTGCCCGTTATACGGGGCTTATGAGAGAGTTGCCTGTTAGACAGGGCTTCTGAAAGGAGGTTCTGCCCGTTATTCGGGGCTTACGAGGGGGTTGCCTGTTAAACAGGGCTTCTGAGAGGAGGTTCTGCTTCCAGATGCGGGCTCCCTTCATTAACATGAATGGGGTAACCTTAGCATCTTTCGGCTCTCCGTTTTCTTTAATATTTTTATTACTTCATGGGTTTTGGTGTCATGACAATTCAGGAGCATTCGACCAGCTTTAGTAGGGATGCTTATTTTGTAATCACCAGTCTTTTGCAACTTATAGATGGATTTCATATTGAGCATATAATAGACAGAATTGTATGCTCACCAAGTACGCAAGGTGAAGCGAATGTATTTCGAGATTGCTGCAATTAATGACCCGTCTTTCCTCCGGATCCCTCAAAACCTTAGGTTTTTGACAAAACAACAATAGATTAGCCATCACAATTCATGTTATGAAAGAGATGAGGCCTTAAGATCGTTTCTAATCACTGGATTCATGAATTACAAGCAATGTAGCTAAAACAAATTCATGGCATACATACTAAAATTTTCCAGGAATAACATAAATCTTGCATTCAATATACACTTCCTTGATTAGATAGCCATCATTCTAGGTGATCATCGCGATAGGGCAAGTTTATGAGCATATCATCAGAATCAACTAGAACTTCGAAGATAAACAGGGGATTGGCCCTTTGAACCCATGGGTTTCTACAGTACTTACAAATATCAACTCTTAATTCACATTCAAGGAGAGAAGATCAGCCTCTCAAACGCAAGTCCCCTTTCAATCGAGGTGTTTATCACAATTTTCTCCTCAAAGGGAGCATAATCATAAGACCACATCACATTCAACAGCTTATAGCCACGGAAAGCTTTGACAAGTATCAAGCAGTGGTATGCACATTTACAGTTTTTGCAGATTAAACAACGAACAGAGCATTCCCAATCAATATCACATCAGATTTCCTCATATTCTTCACATAAGAACATAATGAAGGGAAATCGCAAACAACATTATAACAACGAGCTGGAATTCTGCATAAAAAACAGGGGAAATCGACATCTCAGACTCAAAGTTTCCCACAGACGGCGCCAGTTGATAGATCCGAGTTTGAGATCCACAACAACTTAGAGTATTATTCATCATGTCTTGCAAAGAGCATTCATGGGTAAAGCGTTGAAGCAGTAAAGAGCAAGAGATTCATATGGTTTTATCGGCCATAACTAGGCATTTCATACAGATTTCATACACAACAATATTCGCATAAAGATAGCAAGTAACAATCGAGTTATATGCTTAAATGAAAGGCACTTCTAGCCATAAATCAGTCACATTCATGGAGTTTAGAACTCATTCAAGTAGAAAACAAAGAGAGGAAATGGGAGGAGAAAGAAACCGAGAGCGTAAAACTTTGCTAAGCTTCTTCCTCCCATGGCGATGAGGGTTATACCTTAGGCGTGAGATAGTGTGCAAGAGAGAGATTCTTCCCGACGACGAGAAGGAGAGAAATGGCGGTGATTGCGGGTGAAGTTTCCGGGGAGAAGGCCTCGGAAAGCTTCAACTGCTTGAGCTCGAAGGAGCTCGAGGCAGAATGTGTAGAACGAATGGAATAGTACGCAGGGTGCGTGTGTTGTGATTATGATGATGATGAACGTTGTACGCTCACTTAGTATTTATAGGTGCAAGGAGGGTGAAAAAGTGATCACTCGTGTGATGAAAGGACAGAAAGGGAATTTTCGTAGAGGTAAGGTTCCCTTCATCATGAATGCAGTGGTCCTCACTCTATAGTACATAGAGTCACGCGGACCGTATGTTAAGCAGAACCTTGAGCTTCGCTGCACACTTATAGGATCTGATCAGATCCTCTTAGCTTTGCAGATGCTTATGGATCTTACAGAGCTTCTGGGGATGGCAAAAACCCCACGGCTTCTACATGGAATATATTTCTTGATTATGCTCATGAAGTCCCTTTGATAACATGTTTTATATGTAGAACAACTCCCATTGAGTCCTATCAGGATTATTATCGGATGATCGTCATAATAATGATGGTAAGGCTTGTTTCACCCAGAGTTTATTATTCCATTCCTCCTTAGTAGGATTTCCACGCTCACTGTAGCTTCTAGTATGTCGTGGCTTTAGAAATGATATCCCAGAGTTGAGTGGGGCGCCTATTCCTATCAACTCGAGTTATTTGGGCATTACGGCTGATATTAATCTCTATCAGTATCAACCGGCTTAGACGTCCTAAAAAGGAAAATGACGTATTTTATTTTTCTTCCACGATTTTATATTATTATTATTATTATTATTATTATTATAGAAGCAGGGGAAGAATGTAATAAAACTTAAGGACAGGGGCCAATTTGCAATTAATTTTTTCCCTATTTTCTCAGAAATTTCAAATTGGCCCCCTTTCGTCTTCGTCTAGACTGTCTTGCCAACAAAGAAATCTCTATTTTTTGCTTCAAAAAATACACGAGAAAAAAACACACGAAATTATAAACAAAGAAGAGTGAAATTACCACAGCAGTAGAGAGAGAAAGCAGAGAGAGAGAGAGCGAGAGGAACGATGAGCAGCATAGGAACAGGGTACGATCTATCGGTGACGACGTTCTCGCCGGATGGCCGCGTTTTTCAGATCGAATACGCCGCCAAAGCCGTTGACAACAGCGGCACCGTCGTCGCAATAAAATGCATAGACGGAATCGTCATGGTAAATTGAAATTTCAGCTTTGCATTTTCGAATTCAGTTTTTAGATTGCTAGGGTTTTCGCTGGGTTTTTAATTTTTCTGGTTGTTTCTGAAGGGAGTGGAGAAGCTGATTGCTTCGAAGATGCTGCTGCCCGGCTCCAATCGGAGAATCCACGCCGTTCATCGCCACTCCGGCATGGTACCCTAGCTTTTTCTTTACTTTCATGTGTTTAAATACTAGTTAATAGTTTCAATTATGCATGTATTGTTCATTTCTGCACTAGTGTTTATAAGGTGTTTTCGTTTCAATTGTTAGTGTTGATTTCTTATGCTAAATCTTTGAGGCAATTAGTTCTCTTCTTCTACATCTTGTGGTTATGTGTTGCAAAAGAGTGAAATGAAAAGCAATTCGATCAGTTTCTAAGATTATCTCGATTTTTCTTTAGATTTGTGTTATGCATAATTGGTTAGGGAGCTGTTATAGGGGCTTTTGGCTTTCAGGTTTTATAGTCTCTGCTAATGTTGTTTAGCTATTTTCAGGCTGTTGCCGGATTAGCTGCAGATGGCAGGCAGATTGTGACACGAGCAAAGTCGGAAGCGACTAACTATGAGAGGTTTGCTTCATGAACCTTGTTTGGGTTTTGTCTGTTTGTGAGCTAAACATACTAGCAGGCTACAATTAGTTGGTCTTGTCTTCAGGCTTCCGACCTTCCTCATTCTTTTCAGCTAGCGGATAATGGGGATTGATGTTTTTAGTATTGGAAGTTTTCAGTAATTTAATGGGAGTATTAAAGCTTGCAGTAGCTTCTACTTAGGAAATGATTCTAATGGGACTTAGGAGTCTCCCAATTTGGTCTATAATTTCATAGTTTATGTACAAGATCGAGATTAAATCATTGCTCTACCTTTTTCTAAATAACGGAAAAGTACCTTTGGCATCTTTTGATGCTGCTGAGACCAGTAATAGGTAAGATTAAAACTCGAATCTATAAGTAATAGGATCTGGGTACACCTTTTTCTACCTCATGGAGATATGAATGTCTGGAAGCTGTGTTCAGTGCTTGAGATAGGAGTTAACTGGGATATTGAACTGTAACTGCTAGTTCATAGCATCAGCTAATTTTCCTCAATTCGATAAACAAATAAAAATTTCTAGAATACTCATTTACTAGTGAAGTATAATATGCGGTTTATCAGCTAAAAGAAAACGAGAATAAGCAGTACAATGATCAGGCTGGACATATGTAACTAGCAATTTCTTGTACATCAGGCAAATCACAAAAAAAACTGTTGTCTGCATTTTATCTACTCAAAATCCTCTGTTCCTGCTGTGATGGTTTAGGAAGGGAAAAGAAAAGAAAATATTGTTCATATAGTTTTGGATAACTCTCTATGACTTAAGTTATCAGTATTGCTTATGTGAATCAGTATGCTGTTGTATAATGATTGGAATAAATTCTTATTTAGCGTTACATCTTTCATTTCCCTTCCAGGGTTTATGGGGAACCAATTCCTGTTAAAGAACTCGCTGACCGTGTTGCTAGTTACGTGCATTTGTGCACACTCTATTGGTGGCTCAGGTTGGTACTACATCTATTTTATTTACCAACTGATTCCCTTTGCCCGATTTTCTCGATGTAAATCTTATATTAACTATTGCAGGCCTTTTGGTTGTGGAGTGATTGTTGGAGGTTACGATAGGGATGGGCCACAGTTGTACATGATCGAACCGTCTGGAATATCCTATGTGAGTTTTTTACTCTCTTCTTGCATTTGATGATGGATATGGCACATAACTTCTATTCAATCTAAGTGCATTTAGAATTATTTAGTATATCAGTGTATGTTCTAATATTTGAATGCTTATATAATAATTAATTTTGATTTTCTTATATTTACCTTCTCCCATCTTTGATCTATATCTTTACTGCTGCAGAGATACTTCGGTGCAGCCATTGGAAAGGGAAGGCAGGCTGCTAAAACGTAAGTTTTTTGTTTCTGGTTTTAGATCTGCCAATTTCTGTAAATCCCGTATTAATAAAACCTGAAAGGAAAGGAACAACACCACACCTCCAGGATCGTTACTCTTTCCTTTCTCTATGTAATGTTTCTCATTACATCGGGTCAGTGTTGCTAGGACACTACTGGTTTGGCACCTGTCGTTATACAGCCTCCTTGTTTGATGTTCTTGATTTCATATTATGTTTTGTGGCAAACAGTTTCTTATCTTATCACTTCTATAGAATTTTCGCCATCTTTGCCATGCATTTTCTTTCTATCTAATGGTACTACCAATCTGTTTATGCTGAACCAAATTTCACATTGACAGAGAGATCGAAAAATTAAAGCTTTCAGAGATGACATGTCGACAAGGTGTCATCGAGGTGGCCAAGATGTGAGTTATTTCTTCTAAATGATATCGATGTATATTGGAGATCAATAAAAGTACAAAATGCATCCTGATTTTTCAAATTTTATTTTAGTT
This sequence comes from Thymus mandschuricus, assembly GCA_029379335.1. Lineage (NCBI taxonomy): Eukaryota > Viridiplantae > Streptophyta > Magnoliopsida > Lamiales > Lamiaceae > Thymus > Thymus mandschuricus. The sequence goes on along the minus strand of CM057081.1, from coordinate 1,428,578 downwards.
TGTTATTTCATCCTTCATTCCCCTATCTTTTCTATGAGCAGTATCTATGGGGTGCACGACGAGGCCAAGGACAAGGCCTTTGAACTAGAGATGAGCTGGGTCTGTGACGAGTCTAATCGCCAGCATCTAAAGGTAACTAGTGGATATAATCTATGTTGCAGATTTAACTAATTTCACCTTCCTCCTCGCTCTCTTGTCGTATCATCATTTGCTGCCCTGATCCACATAAACTCTTATATTTCGTACGTACCAGGTTCCTGAGAATCTACTAGAAGAAGCCAAGACAGCAGCTAAAGCTGCTCTCGAAGAAATGGATGCGGATTAAGCTGTTGTCGAGACCCTTCCTTCACCCGGTTTCTGCCTCCGGTTACACCGTTCATGGTTTTTGAACTCAAAAAATATGAAGACGACAGGATTGCATTATTATCAGATTGTACTAAACCTTTTCGAACATTCGGTAGACTGCATTTTATGATTATACGAGGCATTTTGCAGTTCCATTCATCCTATGCTCTCATTTTCATGTGAATTCAGATCTAACTGACTTATCTGCATTTTATCGGTGATACAGAGTGTAACTCGAGACTAATAAATGAGACAGACGAGAAATGAAAACAGATTCTAATAAAACAAAATATTTCAGGATGATTGGAAGAAGTGGAAACACTAATCCTGAAACAAATACACAACAATGGCCTAACCAGTTTCCAGTCCGGTATTTCTCTCTCTTTTTAATCACACAAAATAAACAGCTCATTTCTTTACAAGAATTAAAAACAATGGCACAAATAAGATAAAAACATCCCTATACCAAAAGCATATGAAACCAACAATGTGACAGCGATCCTCCTCTCAACAACGAGAATCCGAACTCGATTACTCTCCCCATCTCGTCTCTGATTTCCAAACCGAGCTTCGACTCGTGTTGGTTTGCTGTACACAGAGTTCCATCACCAAACAAGATGTGCTAAATATCTGTTCTGCCCTTGCCAGGTAAACGGCTCCGAGTATTACAATGATGAGGGGATCGTTCTGTCGTTGGAGAACTCGAACTAGGCAAAATGGGATATAGTAACCCTTCAACCAACAAAAAAAGAATGGCTCAACTCTAGCCTGATGTTTCGACTTCCTTTCCACTACCTTCTTCGTTAATTTGCCTCTTCAGCCTTCTTAGCCAGATTTCATAGTCAACAGGATAAGGTGTTCCGCATAAACTGTCGACATAATCTGCAAATGCTTTCAGAACAGCAGAAATGTCTCCGAGCTTCTGCTGAATCGTTCTCCTCGACCAAGATGTTTCCCTCCATTGTAGTGCTCCTTCGACTGAATCAAGAACCGGCAAATCCCCTCCAGAACAGAAATAAAGCATGTATACTAAGCTTTCTGCATCAGAAGCAGAGCACAGCTTCCCCTCTTGAAGAGCAGAAGTCGAAGAGAAATGGAGATTCAACGCGGGACGATCCCTTTCTTCCAAAATCGCATGCCCCCATCCAATAAGGACAAAATAAGGCTGACCAAGACCACGATTCACATAGATGATATTTTCGGGTCTTATATCCCCATGCCGAATTCCAGATGAGGCAGAAGTCGAGAGCGAAGACAAACAATCGTGGCAACACTTGATAGCTTCATCTCTACCAAATTCACCAGCTCTAACCATGTCTGAAACAGTCCTGCCAACTGGACTGGTAACTAGGACAGGGGTCCCACACCATGGCTGATTGCAATTGCCACCTGCGCCCGTTTTCCGGCATGGGCCTGGATGAACAACCCGGCCTGAAGCAATCACCTCCGGAAGATACTTACTCGACAATCCTTTCTGTTTCATAATCCCAAGAACTTTAGTTTGCCTCTGAACTTGATACCATAGCTTCATATCTTCCCAAGCTGGCTCCAGCTGTGAAGGATGAGATCCGACATACAGAAAGTGAGCCTTACCCGATTCTTCAACTGGAGATGCAATGTAATAAAGAATCTCCCCATCATTCAGAACTTCATCTATTTGATAACCTTTCTGCCAGTTTGAGTCCTCGACCATTAAAACAGATCCTACTTCGAGCTTCAGTGACTTTGCAGAATCAACTTTAGTGGATTCTTCTTGTACCTCTACGATCTCCGGTGATGCAGTACGGTGTTGGAATCGAAACAAACCATTACCATTTACTCTTGTATCCTCCAACTGCCTCTCGATTCTCCTAGCTTGAAGACGCGAGCTGTGGTCAGCAGCCAAATCTTCAATAGTGTTCTTAGGCACTTCAGCGTATTGTGTTATAGCTTGAAATGTAGCATAGAGTACCTGTAAAGCCCCTATATCACCCCAGTTAGCATTTCCGAGCTTGTTCCAGATTCTATCAACCGGTGAGATTGCAATTTTTGAGTGGTTCCTAATCCATGCAGCAGCAGATTCGTAGACATTATTCAGATCACAATCCAACTTACTCAAATCACCCTCGACTTTCACGACACCACCACAATGAGAGTCAACTAGAAGTACAAAGACAGAGTCCAAACTCCGAGGAATGTTAGATCTACTTATGCTTCTAGCAAGCAACACGCGAAGAGCAAAGAACAAAGCTTCGCAAATAGTAGAAACCGGAGGATTAGAGTTTTCCTCTGCTGAAGAATGATTTCCAATGTCGGGTCTCAGCAGTGCCAACTCAATGATATCATCCCACTTTCCTTGTGGATGTCTCGGATTCCTAAGCATTATAGCTGAGGCACAAAGGCCTCCGATTTTACCTTTAGCAATGGCTTGCTCAGCTTGGTAAAATCTCATGTTTCCTTCGTACAAAGAGGAAATGTAGAAAGGCATTATATCATCTTCAGGCCCCCAGAAAGCTTCCCACATGCCATTAACACTTGCATGAAGAAAATCCTCGAGAGCAAGATAAGCTGTTGCCTCCACATCAGTCGATGTTGAAGCATAAATAGCACTAGGCATCCGAATCAGCTGTTGGAAGGGAACGCCTTCTAGAGCATAATCAAACTTTTGAAGATCTATCAACTCAAAAGGAAGATCAAAGGCAGATTTCGGATTATCTTCAACTAAATCCTCAAGCCAGTCCTCAAGATTCGCTTTCAGGACTTCACTGTCCACAAATCTACGAAGAAACTCCTTCCTGTCATGAGCCCTACTACCTGAGGAAATACTGGACTTTTTGGTTGCAGAATCTACTGATTCCTGACCCGGTGATATACCTGATAAATCATAATGTTATTCACATAATTATTTTAGTACATTATCACGTAACTAACTTTAAGTACGAAACCACAAAAACCAAGAACACTCAAGCTCTTAGCTTTGCCATTCTGCAAACTAGAAGACGACTAATCCATACATTGGCAACTGATTCACCAGAAAACGAACAACCTTTACTGCAACCCATTCAGAGGAGCAAAGAGGAGCCGAAAATACAACATTACTCTTATGAAAATACCTACCCTCGGCCATAAACACATAAATACGAAAAAGTGTTCTAAAACAATTATTCGAAAACTGAATTCTAATTCACCTTCCTCTGTATGCAGATTGAAAATAAAGTGAAGGACAACAAGATGAGTGCATCAAAATTAACAAAGTATGGAAGAATAACCTATCAAATTCAAAGGAATTCTTGCTCATAATCTATCCAGCCTGCAGAACTAGTGATTGAAAATCCCAGAAAAAGCACCAACCAAAATTCAACATAACCCTAAATAATCGCTACTTCTACCATACCAGTACGCCGCAAACACCTTGAAATAGCATAAACTCAAACGAAGCCACAGATCACAAAGCAAAAACTCAGATTAACGCTGATTTGGATCCACCCCAATCACTAAGCTACACAACCCACTCAAAAATTCTCAAGAAGCCTCAAGGATTCCGAAAAGCAGCAGAATTAAGCCATAATTCAGCAAAGTGAAAAGCAAGTGAAGAACAAAAAAAAAAAAAGGAATTAGGGCTCTTGGAAGAAAGCGAATCGAAATCCTTGCTCACCTGCCATGGCAGAGGCGCGCAAGCGAGAACAAGTGGAGAGGAGGAAGTTGTTTGGTTCTAGATCGTTGACATGAGTAAGCAAGCAGTCATTCGCGAGTCTGACTCACTTTCTCTCTTTACCGAATGGAAGGTACATTTGCCCTCCTCTCTCTTCTCTCTCTCTCTCTTTCCAAGGTGGAGGAGTATGTGAGAGTGCTAAAAGATGCCTCGGTTTTTACAGAAGCGTGTATTATTTTACTCATTCATTTCTACTCTCGTCTCAACTCTCAACTTCTTCTTTTAACTCCTTCCCGAACGGATCCATTTTAGAAAACGAGACTAATAAAAAACAGATGAAAAGGGAAAATGTGATTAATAAAGTTGGACAAAAGGAGTATCACAAAAGCTTTTGTCAGTCGGGCCAAACTCGTCCGCCCGGGTCATCTTTCAGGTTGCCCCGATCGGGTTTGCATATACGTACTAAAAAAAAATTCATTGAAAATGTCCATTTTCATGAATAAAAGTACTATTGTATTTATTTAAATGAAAATGACAATCTCTTTGGTAATATAAAGATGGTCGATTGTTATGAATACAATGCTAATTAGGATTGGTGTCGATTGTATGAATAATAGTGTCAATTGCTTCGAATTTCGAATTACAGTGATAATATCATTAATACTTTAAAAATGTTAATTAATATGAATAAAAATACTATCAATTAATACAGTTGTTATAAACAAAAGTGCTAGTTTTGATTCGGTCGAGCTGACTTGTTATGCCGCTTGAGATCGTCTCGTTCAAGACGTTCACTTTCTTTTCGCAATGATAATTAAGGAGAATGTGTAAATCCTGAAAAATACAGCTTAAAAAAATAGTGAGCTCTTTGAATTGAAGGTTGAGTGAATTTTGTGAGATGTAATTAGGAGAGCATCTAATCTATTTATTACTATTGGAGAAATAATTTGTACTATACTTTTAGGGACATTATTGGGAAAAAAAGTGTGGTTTATTAAGTAAGATTATTGTGGTAGAAGTTGATCTTCATGCATGTATAATGATGATGATACCTTAAATGTTTAGGGTTCTTTTGACTTGAATAATTATTGCAATTCCTTTATTGTACTTTTCTTTGATTAAGATTGTGACTACACCATCAATACAATGACCTACTCTCTTCCACCTCTATCCCTTAATAAGTGTCTCGTTTATTAGAGTTTACTAGAGGAGATAAGACACTTATCAGCAGTGGCGGATTGAGGGGAGAGCTGGGGAAGCTCCAGCACCCCCCTTCTCCGAAAAATAGTAATTCACGTTATAAGGGTTTTTTTTTAAGATCAATTTTTTAACCCTTATAATTGAAAATTATTAATTTTGGCATCCTCCGATCAAAATTTTTGCAAATGTCACTGCTTATCAGGGGACGGAGTGAGTGTTGTTTCTTACCAAATATTTATGCAAAACCACATGTATAAAATAATCAATCCAAAGCCACAAATTTGGCGGTGGCTTCACTCTATTTGACATTTCTTTAAACTTGTTTATTTATTTTTTAGAAGCTTTAATAGCAAAGTTTTAAAGGTTGCGCCATATAGGATTCGAATTCGAAACGTTTAGCCCCGCTACTTAACCTCCTACAGCTAGCTAGGCCAACACAGGCACAATGAAACTTGTTTAATTAATATTAGAAAAAAAGGTTCATAGCCAAACATAGTAGTAGTAAATTCACTTCATTACAAACAAAGTTGAAATAAATAAACAAAAAAAGTGAAAAATAAAACTAAAATAGCCCCTTTGCATGCTTGAAATCTAGCCATGAACTGCTTCAACTGCTGCAACTTCCCTTTTCTCCACTGCAACACTTTCTTTCACCTCACCATTTTTCCAGTCTGAGCTCTCCTCCTCCTTACTCTCTTCTTCCTTCTTCGTCTTCTCGTGTTCGATCCCTGCATGATCGACATCCACGCCTCGCCTAATCCAGCTCCCAAGCTTCTCAACACTCTCTTCATCTGCAAAAGAAAGTAGTTTCCAAAGAATGTGCAACACATTAGTCCCACAATCATGTTCTTAAATCTTGATCATGATCCAACGATTCGAACTCCGATTTGCACACATGGCCTATTCAAGAACACTAGAGACAATAAACCAATCTAGGAAGTTGGAAGCCTTATTCAAATCAAAACCAAGATAGAAACAAGTGTTAAAGGTACCTAGTCTAGGCACGGTGTGTCCTTGAGGATGCCGTATAATCAAAGGATCTTCGAAGGCTGCAGCGAGTTCCTCCGAAGGCAGCTTAAGCCAATCTTTCTCTCCTACAAAATGAACTGATCTAACCTTGATTGGATCCTTGTAAGCAGCCTCAGATATAACCGGATCCCTAAACTTCGACCCGGATATGGATATAAACAGACTCATAGGCGGATGATCCTTCAATATCTTCCCCTGCATCGACACTACAATCATCAAGATTTCACATAAAGATTGGATTTTTATTTATTTTTTCCTTTCTGATATAAGTTTGGATTAGTATTGAAGAACCTGTGCTTGATATCCAAGTAGAAGTGCTGATAATGAAGCTCCCTGTGGGGAAAAATGCAACGAACCTTGAGATTTTATCGATGATTTTAAGGTAAACAACGAGCTTCACAACCGGAGAAAGAGGTTTTCTACCTGAGAGAAGCCTAAAAGGCCATGGAATGGACCATTTGTTGTAATGTAGTTGCATAGGTGGTCTATACATGCTTCCAAGTTTGTGTACTCAGTAAAATCCTGATGAAAATCGAAGTTTTTAGCAACGGATCGATGTAGATATATATTGATTTGAGCACAATGTACAAGTTTTTTTTTAATGCACACCTTGTTGAATTGAAACCACTCAAAATAAGGAGGTGGGAATATGCCCTCAATCTCTGATTTCCCTCCTGCAGGGTAGATCCCATCTGGGAAATCCTGCAGATTTTTTCGAACATCGTCATTCGTTTTTTCGACAGTATCAGCTTAGATCATGAACAACTGTTGATTAGAATCTCTTGCTAAGGCACAAATCAATGGTAGAAGCTCCAAGAAACTGGTTGTAATGGATTAGGATTAAGAACGATACACAAACAGAAATGTTAATAAGACACAAAATCACGTGGTTCACATACTGGCTACGTCCACAGGCTTTTAAAGGAGAACAGATACTATTAAGCGGTTAGGTTACAGATTATAGAATAGATCTCTACAACTATGTATAGAGAAAAACATATCAGGCAGGCTTAGCCCAATGACGCCCATAAAAGCTCAACAACCCATACCGGCGAGATCCTCGACCAGCTCTGCGTACCCGAATATAGAAGCCAACTTTTGTTCTAATATTGGTGTAATTTAGAATGTTTGACTACTAATAAAAAAGTTTGAAACTTGTTGAAATTTGATGAAAGTGTTAGAAGCATACCATTTGAAAATGAGCAAAAATGGAAGGATCCCATTTGCTGATTTGCTTTTTGAGGAAGCTCCCACTTGTTCTGAATCCATGCAAACACAGCATTTTCTTCTTTGCACCTTCCATTTCTTTTTCTTGACAAAAAATGATGAGAGAGTGAGAGAGAGAGAGTGTGTTTCAAGAAGAAGAAGAGAGTTTCTTTGGAGCCAACTAACTTTTTTGAGTTTGGTAGATCGGTTGGTTGGGATGGTTGCCACGTGCGCAGTCATTAAATAAATTTTTGTTGGAGGTAATTAATTCAGAGGGTATTAGTTTTGTGAATATTGGCGCAGTCTTGTCACTTCAATAGTCTTGTTTCATTTCGACACGTACGTGGTTTTAGGTATAATGTTAAAAGTGAAAAATGACAATTCTTTTCATTTTAGAAAATATGACAATTCACTCGAACTACTCAGGTCGGGCTCATCGAGATCATTTTTTTTTTTTCTTTTGTTAAAAGGATATAAAATAAAATCCTAAACTCCTCTCATTTTTATTCTTTGAATGATTGGAATCAATCCATTAATTTCAGATTGGCTTTACATTCTTTCACTAAAGTTCATAAATTTTGTTACATCACGAAAGCAATGTGGGTTATGGGCCCACTTAGGGGTATGTTTGAGTTGCTAAAGGCCAAAATCTGTCAAACAAGCCCATAAAATTAATGCGGCTACTAACGGCGTTTACTTCTACTTTCTCGTTCGTAATGTTTGTACACAATTTATTTTTTATATAAACTCTCCATTTTCTACCGTTAAAATCAACAAGAGTTTAAGTTTAAGCTTCACTTCACTTAATATACACTACATCAGGTCAGATTTATAATAATTTTAATATTTACTCGTTACAAGTATTAAAACCGTTCAGAAAAATCAATGCATGTAGTATTAAGGATGGAGGGAGAATCTATACACTTTTTATGGCCCATCACTTTCTTTTTGCCTCTTGGCTTATTATAGAGAACCACTTTTAACGTTTTGTATACTTTCGTTTTGGATGATTCTTAGTTTGTTAGTCCTCTTTAGATTTTCATCACAATTTTATTTCAATTTTCAATATATATATATATATATATAAATTGTGGGAAGAGATTATATAAAAGAATTATATATATTTTATGAGAAACAAAAAAAATGGATCGTTGATTTGATTTAGGTCTAAATTAATCGGTACATTACGGTATTCTGTAAACATACATTATTATCCCTTTGTGTCTCAATTTTCATTTTCCTATATAAAAACCGTGGATGTATTTTGTACTTACACAAACGTGCGTAATAAATCTTTATCGTTTTGAATAAGAATTATACATCAAATGGGGAAAGTGCGAAAATTTACTTATCATACTTGGTGTGTTCAAACAAAATTCATTTTTCCTAGAGCAACTATAAATAGGACTCATCACTTCCCACATTGTGCAAGGTAAATCCCATCGGAGCAAATCTCCCTCCAAATCCAATGGCCGCTGCCGCCACCGCCTCCCTCTTCGCCGCCGCTCTCCTACTTTTCGCCGCCTCAAGCCCCTCCGCCAAGGTTTCAGCGGCCGGGTTTGCTGCACCCCCACCGGCAACTGCCTCCCCGGGCAGCTGGGCCTCGCCGGAGTGTCGGTCCTGCTGAACTGCACGGTTCTCGGCCGGACCGCCACCTACGGCGTGGCCGTCACCGACGCCACCGGAACATATTCCCTGCTTGTTACAGCCGCAGGTCTACCCGGAGTGGTTCTTGGCAGGCTTGAGATTCCATGCTCTATCGTCGTTCCGCTTCCGGCGAGACCCGCCGGGATCTGCACCGTGCTCTCCATCGCCACCGGCTTCCTTGTCGGTACCGTCCGGGGAGTCGGGACGACGGTCCTCGCCTTTCTGGGGCTGGTCCAGACCGCCACCGTGAATTTGTACGTTCGTGTAGGATGATTAATTTTATCTTTGTATTGTATGAATAAGCAAACATGCATTCAAACATGCAGTGTTTGAACTTTGAAGCTAATGAAGAAGATGTCAACTAATAATAACCTATGCCCCTTATTATTAGTATTATTAGTCTCGTTTGTCATTTTCGTCTGTCCTATTTATTAGTCTCGTTTACTAATATGACAAAGAATATACTTAACAATAATTAATTCTCTCTCGTTAGAATTTATTTCAACCACATATCCCTTTCATTCCTTGATTCTTTTGCCCGATTCGAATGAGAATAATAACCCGGACGAAGGGAGTAATATAAAATCAACGCCAAAAAAATAGAAGAAAAGTGAAGAAACAATCCATCACCATTACAAAACCTCACAAATTCTCTAAACTACAAACTGCATTTAACATTAAACAACCAACTAATCACATCACACTATTCAACACCGTCCTCTCTCTCTCTCCCTCTCTCTCTCTCTCATAAAACATACTTTTAACAATCCCATAATCTAACCTTTTTTTTATTCAAAGAAAAGCAAAATTACTTAGCCATCATAACCTTAACAAACTCTTCGTAGTTAATTTGGCCGTCGCCGTCAACATCGGCCTCTCTTATCATCTCGTCTACTTCCTCGTCGGTCAGCTTCTCACCGAGATTCGTCATGACGTGGCGAAGCTCGGCTGCAGAGATGAAACCGTTCTGATCCTTGTCAAAAACACGGAAGGCCTCTTTCAGCTCTTCCTCGGAGTCCGTGTCCTTCATCTTCCTAGCCATGAGGTTCAAGAACTCCGGGAAATCGATGGTTCCGTTCCCATCAGCATCGACCTCGTTTATCATGTCTTGGAGCTCGGCCTCAGTCGGGTTTTGGCCCAGGGATCTCATCACGGTTCCCAGCTCCTTCGTTGTGATGCAACCTAGAGACGAATTATACTAGTTAGCTGCTAGGAGAATCATCAAACTCATCGTACAGTCTATATTCACGACAGTAAAGAATCATCACTAAATGCACAAAATCAAGAAACGAAATGCAGTGGAGAACTATTTAGGTATATAACCATTTTCATGGAAATTATCTCTTCCCGTGAGATACCAAATGCTCCGATGGCTGAGTTCATCACGAGCTTCAAATACTCAAACACATAGTAAACGTTTCCTTGGTTCAACACACATCCATGGAAAGAAAGAAGCTTTACTAAAAGCACAGAATCAAGAAATCGGTAGACTTGAGTATTCCGAAAATATATACATGCTCAAAGAGTGATGATACCAAACGACACGAGAAACTATCCACACCCTCTTTGTTATGAAAAGGCCAGCTTGCTTCAACATATTACATGACGCCGAAAAGTATACAACCATCTATCACGAGAGTCGCGAGACTTGAGATGGCATACATCACGAACCTGCGGCTCTTTACCCCTCAATGAAAAGTCTGTAACTCTGATGTAACAGAGCATAATATGTTAATAGTCTCCCTCCTCATTTAGATTAACTACTTCGGTTCACATATATATGTATCCCTATTATGAAATGTCGAAAGGAATCACCTTCCCTACAAGAAGCACTAGAGCTACCAATTCTACTATGAAGGTACTAGTTGACTCAAGTCAGTTTTAATTATTCGTTTTAGCCTTTTGATCAGATCAATATACCAAAGGATACATGAAAAATATCCGTGTATCGAAGGTAGCAGACAATACGAGCAAGCATACGTGCTATACAAGACAACATCGAGCTACATGAGACAAAATCATATGAAAAGCCCCAAAACACAACCTCGACTCTCCATTATTGAGAAAACTGATACCACCTATACCCGAGTCGAGAAATTAAGCGATTCTTCCTACAATTAATATAGCCCGAAAACTCGAGGAATCCATAACACCTGATCTAGCAATACATAACTATCAAGCACCGGTTTTTGTGTGTGTGTGTTTTTCACAAAAGGGGATTTTTTTTTTTTTTTTTTTTGCCGTTGGCCCTGAAATTCGAGCAACAAATGAAAGACCTAGTTCAACAAACACCTAAATTTCAAGAAACAATCATTTAAACAGCACGAAAACATTGATCAAGATCCAGCATAACAACAGGACCGTGATGAAATTATCCAGACAAATATACAAACAGATAGAGGGAGAGAGAGAACCATCGCCATCCTTGTCGAAAAGGCTGAAGGCCTCCTTGAACTCAGAGATCTGATCGTCCGTCAACTGATCCGCCATTTCTCCTCAACAAGCTGAATTTTTTTCCCGTCGATTCGAAACTCGGAGGATTCTGGGGAAGAAGGAGATAAAGCAGTCCGTTTTTTGGGATAATTTAGGGTATTTATTTGAAGCTCTACGACTGAGTCAGCGCTATTATCAAACAAAAGATGATGTGCGTGGAGAAGAAAAGGACAGGTATTTTCAATGGCAGAGACTTATATTTAGTAATTTATCTAATCTCAGAATCCGCCATTTTTATCCTCTCCCCTTTCTTCCCGCCTTTCCCGCTTTGCCCTTCCATTTTTTAAACGGGTCGTTTTGAACGGGACGAACGTTAATAGTACGTATTATTTTTGCAAACTCTTCATGTGTTCCTATTTTAGATGACTCAAACTAGCTACTTTGTAAAGTTACTGAGTCGAGCTCAGACACTACTCGTATTCGTATTTGATCATCATTATATCATGTGAGCTTGCCTTCTACTTAAATTCGAGCAAATAAGCTTTTAATCGAGTCGAGTTTGAGTAGACCACCAATCAGACCGTTTAGCACCCGAAAATTATTATTTGAACGACCGACGGACGGAGTATTATTTTTTTTAAATATTATTTTTGAATAATCTATAAATACTCCCCCAATTGGGAATTGAGAATTCGGAACTACAGTGCCCTAATCTAAGAACTCGCAGCTGCACCGAAGCATCTCTCCGCCGATTCAGCCTCGCCTCCGCCGCCGTTAATTGCTAAGCCGCCGCTACACCACACGGGCTGTAGGTAATCTGAAATTTTCTGAAATTTTCGCATGATTTAGATGGTTCTAACTCTCAAGAATCCTCACTCTCTATCTCTCGTGCAAAATCGTTGCAATTTATGAATCTATTGAAATAATATTGCTAGATTGTTAATCCCATGTTGGAAACTTCTTGGTTCTATAACAGCTTTCCAAAATTAATTATGAAAAATTAACCAGCAAACATCTTGATATTGTATAAATTTTATGAGAGATTGTTTCCTGATTTAGGGTTCAGTACCCGGGAGGAGATGAGTTTGTTTTCGATATTATTAGCTCTGAAATTTCGATTTTACTTTGAAATCTTGAATATTTGAAACTTACTGATGATCTTTGAGTGTACTATATTTGATGTTCGAGAAGTTATATTCGGAATCTTTATTTACAATTGGCAGTTCAAACTGCATAACATGTCGAGGTAGTATAAAGAAAGTTTCTTGTTATGAAGTTTTAGGAGAACTGCATCTCTTTTATGTTGATGGTGTTATTTTACTGCAATGCCTTTGAATTTGTGGTGTTTCCAAGTGCTTATGTAAGTGTCGTTGTGTAATGAAATCGAAGGGAGGAGTGAGCAAATATAGAGGATGAGTAACACGAGATCATCCCAACCTGGAGAATCCTCCAAGCGTAAACGTGGAACGTTCCAGAAGGACTGTAAGTTTTTCTCATTTGGAGTTTTTGAATTTTTGAGTTAAGGCCTTTTGTTCTTTAGGCTTGATGCCTATGCCTTATTGTCTGTCTGGAGGGAGCAGTGCAGCTTATGATGTATGGATTTGGCGACGATGCTAACGTATGTCTTACTTTCTTATTCTCTCGAACCTTTTCCTTTGCAAGATGACTTGTGAACTTCCACATTTTCATGTATTTTTAATCTTGTACGCATATGAATCCCATGTGGTTAAAGGCTGGAATGATGTTGGAGTAAGCATAAGTTTCATATAACATTTACGATTTTATCGATGGGACGAACAAGCTGGGTAACTACTACTGCCCCATAATTTTCATGAAGATCAAACAAATCGTACTTGGGAGCTAGAACTGTTTAGGTAGATTCATTTTTTGAAATTCATTTGAATTTTAGCTTGCAAGAAGCATATGAAAGTAGCATTTTCGCTTTGATCTTATCATTGTGTTCTTTTGTCACTCTGCAGCCGCATCCTGAGACTGTTACACTCGTTGAGGATATTGTTGTCGAGTACGTCACAGATTTGGCAAGTCTTTACTCGTCATGCTTTTTTCGCTGCTTCTATTGTCTTTAATACATCAAAGAATTTTACTTTATGAATTAGATTTTTTCATCAGGTACATAAAGCTCAAGATATTGGAGCTAAACGAGGAAAGCTTTTGACAGAGGATTTTCTCTTCCTAATCCGAAAGGTACTGTAGATCGCATTGCCAGAAATCTACTTTTCTGATTGCAATACTCCTCTCTACTGGTTTATGATACGAATCCTTCCATTTAGAAATCCAGAAAGTAAATCATGAAGGATTGGTTTATGATACGAATTCTTGTAGGATTTGCCAAAACTGAACCGGTGCAAAGAGCTGTTGTCGATGAACGAAGAACTGAAGCAAGCAAGGAAGGCTTTTGATGAAGATAAACTGGCTTTGACAGACTGATGTTGAGTACAATCACCCTATGGTACTTTTCATTTTGATGGCTTGAATGAGTGTTTCTCCAATCTCCAACGATGTTTTGAATCATTGGAAGAGAATGCTTAAAATTTTGTATTACTGCAGTTTACTAGAGCAGATAATCGAACATGACCGTCTCAGATGCCTAACCTGTCAAGGAAGGGTCTTACCAACAACTGAGACGCACTTTGTGGTCGCGAAAAAAAGGAAAATCCAATATGCAGAGTGTGACTTATGGGCTACATGAGTATGTGATAGGGTCCTAATTCGTCTACCTTTATAGAATATTAAGGCCTAAGATTTTGAATTGTAGGTTATGAATATGAAAGAAAAAATGTTAGTACTAGTTTCATTTTCATTTTAAGTGTTATTTCGTTTGCCGTATTTCATTTAGTCGGTTTCATATTTTATACCTTGTACATGTTTAACAAACAGATCAAATGAACTGTGTCGGGTGAATTTCTATTTATACTAGCACGGCACTGAGGGTATATCTCTAGCTAAAGCTTATAAACTCTTTAAAACATCTTATAAATTATTCAAATATTATGACAACTGATAGACACCTACAACCATTCATCTTATAAGCTCGTTAAAATAAGCTTTAGCCAAACACCCCGAAAAATTGTTGGGACAATCTGATTGTAAAGTCGAAACTAAATGATCGGAAAGGGAGGGTCTTGCATCAAGAAAATTGTGGTGTTTTGAAACACTAAGGCTACGTTTGGTAGTTGAGATGAGATGAAGAAGGATAACTCAAACTAAGATGATTTGTATGAATAGTGACAGAGATATATAATACATATCTTTGTTTGGTAGCAACATTTTTGAATGTAAGATAATTAATATTTGTGTTTAATATAAATGATAAAATCATAAAATAAAATGTGAATTGACCAAAATAACCTTCCCACAACCCTTGACCTCCATTGATTTCGGAATTCCTGTAACGTCGGCCTCTCTCTTCTCTCTCTATGTGCCTTGGTCTCACCCAATGTTTTCCACCAGCGCCGCTTCTCGCAGCGCCGTCAGCCGATTACATTCTCGCCCCATCCTCTCTCCCTTGACTCTAAATCACGACCTATAACGATCCCCCTTCGATTTGTATTCTCCAGTTTGGAAAATATGTACTTTAAACCTGGTTCTTCATCGACCCCCAATTTCGCCCAAATTTTGGAATCGCCAAGGCAAGGTAAGGGAAGCTCAAAGGAGAAAGCTTGGCGCCTGTTGCTTGAAAGAATTTGGTTGAGAGAAATGAAATTCTCAACTCACGAAGCCATAACAAATAATCCATGGTCTGATGGGAGTAAAAATTCGACAGGAAATATAGATTTTTTGTTCTCATTCAATTTTGCTGAAGGTGAATTCCTTCTTTGTGCATAAATCGATTGTTGGGGAAGGGTAAAATCGGGGTGTCATAAATAATCGTGAGTACTGTTTGAGTTGTTTGAGTTATCTGAGGGTGTGGAGAAGATAACTTATATTAAGCAAACAGTGAAATAAGGCAGGGCCTTGATGTAATCTCGGGCCCTTAAGATTATTCATCCAACGTACCAAACACACAAATCATCCAAGATGACTCATCCTATCCTGCTTCAATACTAGTACCAAACGCAGCCTAATATTGTACTCGACTCATCGTTTATGACTTGATCATATCATGCTAATATTGTGATGAAGTTGAAAAAACCAAGTAGTAATGAATCAAAAGATTGAATTGACTATGACAAGGAAACGAAAGAAAACAACTTTGACCCGAGTTGGGTCTTTGTCCCGAGCCTTGACGCGTAACGCCTAAATTAAATCAAATTTATTATACTACTGCTTCTCGTCTCTTATTATTAGTTTCATTTGATTTGGGTACAAAACCAAGGAGTGAGGAATATATGATACTTCATCTGTCCCAGGATTAATGACACGTTTCTTTTCAGCATTTGTGGCAAGCGTTTTCGAGCGTCTTGACGACGAGTTTCTTTTACGGGACAGAGGATGTAGTACTGTAATAAGTCAGATAAGCGAAAATGAGATCAATAAGTCGAATAAGCGAAAATGATAAATGAAACTAATAAAATGATCCCTTGTTATTAGTTCCCTTCGATTTTGGGCACAAAAACCCAAGAAAATGGGGAATATGTGATTGTAAGTTGGATAGACGAAAATGACAATGAAATGAAACTAATAAAATGAGACGGAAATATATCGGTTTCATCGGATACTTATTGAACAAATTAGCAACGAGTAAAATTCTGGAAATAACTGTTTTTAAGGGGGAATAAATCAATAAACACTGAACATTTCGAAAGCCTTCTACTTACTTTCCCAAAGAAGAAAAAATCCGTTTTTGAAACGGTAATCACGCCTCAAAGAACCGATTAATCAAGGGAGAAGCTTCGATTTTGGATGGAGTGATTGTTGTTTCTGATTCCGATTCCTCCTCCTCATCTTCTTCTTCTGATACATTTCACAGTAAAGGGTAGGGTATGGCTGCCGTTGCTTTGCTGCTAATCGTGGCCCTAACCGTCTTCTCCTCGGTTCCGGCGGGGCGTGGTAATTCCGAGGGCGACGCGCTCTACGCGCTTCGCTGGAGCTTGACCGATCCGAATAAGGTGCTCCAGAGCTGGGATCCGAACCTTGTCAACCCCTGCACCTGGTTCCACGTCACCTGCAACCATGATTACCGCGTTACCCGTGTGTATGTATACATATACATATATATCTCTATCTATCGTGATTTACGCAATTAACTGTAGATTTGCTCGCATACGTACTGAATATGTGAACAGCTGCAGCGATTTCAGTTAAATGCTGCAGTTTTCGTGGTTTGGAATATGAATTTTTTCTAGTTTTCTGCACTTGGAGCTCATTTCAAACTGCAGTGGTAATCAACTTCTTCTGCCTATTGTTTGTTGATATGCTTGATTGTTCGTTCTTCTCTGTGGATGCGTCGAACTGTTTTGTTAGGCACTTGAAACTCCAATCTTTGTATTGTTTAAGTTGCAGCTTTGAATGAGTATATAGATGTAATTCTTTTCCCTAGGAAATGTTGTTTCTGTTAGCTACTCGGATTGGCGAAAATGCCAGTAGTATGTTATTGTGGCTAAAAGAATTGTTTGTGATTGATTCCTAGGAAAAATTAGATGTTTCGCAATCCAGAACCTTGACCTTCTTGATTATCAATGCACTCATGCATCAAGAGTGGATGTTCCTTCTAATCATGTTTTTGGTATTATTCGATTTGAGTTCATTCATTTCGTGCTATTGCTTTGTGATGATAGTGTTTCTTAGACTGTTCATCTTGCCTTCTTTTTTATAGGGACCTTGGCAACTCGAACTTGTCCGGTCATTTAGTACCTGAGCTTGGGAAACTTGAACATCTTCAGTATCTGTGAGTATTATGTAAAACATTCGATTTTGTTCAAGTTGGGAAGAAATAACTTGTTAGATGACTGATTATCTTTCTCACGAAAAGTTGTTTTTCTCGATGAGTCTATCCCAGCATACTTACTAGCTTTCTATATTATGCAGGGAGCTTTACAAAAATAAATTCGAAGGTGAAATCCCATCTGAGCTCGGTAATTTGAAGAGCTTGATTAGCTTGGATCTTTACAGCAACAACATATCCGGAAAGATACCTCCGTCTCTTGGAAACTTGAAGTCTCTTGTCTTTTTGTAAGTTTCTATCACTCTTTCGTGATTGTATCAACTTTTCTATGTTCATACCAATTGGTTTGTTTGATAAATTGATTATCCATTCTCATCCGAAGTCCTCCCCTCCAGCATGCCCTTCCTTCTTCTTCTTGCTTTTAAACAAACACTCGACATGAATGTTCAAAGAACTCGACAAACTGCAAATGGAGTAAGTTTTCGTTTTGATTTTGCAGGCGTCTCAATGAGAATCGACTAAATGGGCCAATCCCAAGGACTCTTGCCGGTATATCTACCTTGAAAGTTGTGTAAGTGCCTCCGATTTCATTATAACTGTTACCAGTTTCTACGATGAAAAATACTTACCTGTGTATATTCATCTGCACGATTATTCAGGGATGTTTCGAACAACAATTTGTGTGGCACAATACCTACTAGTGGCTCATTCGAGCACATCCCCTTAAACAAGTAAGATAGCTGACACCGAGTTCTTGTTCTGCTGCAATCTCTCTCTCGCTCTCTCTAAGCGTTTCGTCTTTTGCGTTTGTAGCTTCGAGAACAACCCTCGGATGGAAGGCCCCGAGCTGCAGGGACTTGCTAGTTATGATACAAACTGCTCATGAAGAAATGGGTAGTGCTCTTGAGAAAATGTTTCCATATGTAGATGAGAAGATGCTATTGAACCATGATCAACAACCAAATATCATTGTAAATTTTCAATATTTGACTCTCTTCTTGAAGCTTTTGTGTTGCATTTTTACTCATTCTTTGTGGAAGTTTTCCTTTGTTATACTCCCTCGTCCAGTCGAAAGAGAGACGTTTCTTTAATTATATTATATACCTCTCGTTTGTTCAAGAAACGTAGCTCTTTGTTATATTATCATAATCATCATACATGATTAAACAATCTAAACATTTATACCAAAAGGAAAGAAAATTAATTACTCTAAAATTCTGAGTATATCTCAATTACTCAATGTTTTAAAAACTGAACTGTAGGCGAACTAAAATGCCTTCTGTTCATGGTTCTTACAGTTGAATTGTAGTTTAACCGGTCAAAATTGAAAATAACTGAAAAAAACTAGTACGAACTAAAATTATGAACGATTTATGATTCAACCAATTTAACTGGTTCGATTTTTTAAACACTGCAATTAATAGAAGCTAATAAATGAAGAGAGAAAAAGAAAATTGAGAGAGAGAGAGTCATGACTCACGGCTGTCTTTGCGCCACGGCAGCAGCAGCGCGGCCGCTCCCGGCTGCGGTCCTTTTTCACCGCCAGAATTAGACGGCGGCGGAATTCGAAGTCAAGTCCCAAAAACATCAAAAACCAGAGAGAATCGGAGGCAGAAAAAATGGATCATTACAAGATATTGGGGGTTCAGAGAGGCGCGAGCAAGGATGAAATCAAGCAAGCGTTCCGCAAATTGGCGATGGAATTCCACCCCGACAAACACTCCCAATCTTCCAAGACCTTGAAGGATTCATCCACCCAGAAATTCAAGCAGCTCTCGGAGGCCTACGAGACTCTTATCGACGATCGCAAGCGCGCCGATTACAATCTTAGAAGGAGTGCGTACGCGAGCAATCGGAACAAGCAATACGATTACCACTACGGCGGCGGCCGCAGTGGCGGCGCTTATAGTTATGGAAATCCCTATGGTTATGGGTACAGCGGTTCGTCGGCGCGAAGAGGCGGCGGCGGCGGTGGTTTTGTGAGATTTGAGATGGGACTTCGGTATCTCACTACGAAGAGTTTTCTTCTCAATGCCACTCTGTTCGGGTAAATTCAAACTCCTTAATCCGTTTGTTTATTCTGTTTTGGTTAGTTTGGATTAATTGTTTTGCATTTTCTTCATGTTTTATGATGAATGTGTGATTGTGATGATTGTTTCAAGTCTCTTTCTGTTATGATCTCGTTTCAATCTCTTAGATTTGATCAATTTTGCCACTGGATCCCTTTCGAAAACTAGATCATGGATGTAATATCGATTTCCCTCGATTAGTTTCTAGGATGACATTCGAGATGCCGGACCTGTAGATTGAATTCATCAATTGAGATTGAGTAGAATGATCATCACATTTGTGTTAATGCCGGAGCTCGATTGAGCACATAGGTAACACCCGAAGCTAGAGGTCTAAGTAGACAGTTTACCGCGTTTTCTCCTTTATCATTTGGTCGCATAATACTGAAGGAACGGTGAGTCGAGGCTGTGAACTGTGGATTTATATAGTGATTGTTGAACTTTGATTGGGACAGTTGATCGAATTGGGGGTAAGATACCTAAAGGGAAAGAAGGATGTGTCATGCTTGATGAAGTATGGTTTGAGGATTCTGTTAAATTGAACTTAACGAACCTCAGGTTGTGTTGTTTCATGGCTTGGGCTAACATTGGTGGAGACTCCATGCCGTATTTCATTAGGCTGTCGCTATATATGTATTCTTTGGAACAGTACGTTTACGTGCTTGAAATATAGACGTTATGTTATGTGGTGTCTTCGGTTAACCTTTGTGTGATAATTGGAGCTTTATAGCAACAACGTAGCAAAACTAATTCATCATGGGGGTCTTCTGCTCCCAGTATTAAACCAGTTGGGCTTAGAAGTATTGAAGCAAATAATGGTGGCGAATGTAATTATCGTCAAGTAGAAAGTAATATTATGATGATTACTTCCTTAAGAACTGATCCTACTGCAGCACTTTGCTTAGATACTGTGTTCCCCGAGTCCCGTTTCAGTGCCATTTCTCTGCATAAGGTACATGATATGCAGAAAATCAAGATTAATGCGTTGCTTGTTTATCTCTGTCTTGTTTGTCTTCTTCAAATCTTTAGAGACGGTTGAATAATTCTCCATAAATTTACAATCAAATGTCTTGGACTGGGCTCATATCCAAGCATGTGAGATCGAAGAATATATGTAATCCTTTGTTTTGGGTGGCTCTACTAACACAATCTCTGCACCAGTATCTTATTAGGTGGGATGTATATCATTGATGCCGGTGGCAAGGCACTATGGAAAAGGAATAATACCGGGGTAAAGTTTCGATTTGTATCCTTGTTTAAATTTTTGTATTTTTTTTCGTGATTCGTTTTCTATTTAGCGTTCAAGCTTGAATAACATCAATGGAGAACATGTATGTCGATGTACCAGAGGTTGTCAACACCCTTCTTGAGTTTTACACTGTCTTTACAGTATTCTAACAATTCGGCTCCGTAGAATCAGGCTTAATGAAGAACCGGCTTTGATTCCCATTCTTTAATTGCAGAAATCTTTCGAAGAAACGATGGAGTACATTGAAAGAGCTAAAGTTAGCAAGGATAAACCTGATTGAGTGCTCTTTTGAGTTCATCCTCTAATCTTGAGGCGTTGCACTCCGGTCTATACGGGAGTCGGTTTGCCATTCGAGTACAGTGTATAGATGCAACTATCTCACACTACATTTCATGTGACCTTCCTTCATAATTGTTCAAATAATTCATCCTACTTCATTGTAGGGGGCACACACACCCACACACACACACGTTGGCTCGATCCAATTTGGATCGACTGCTTCGATAACATACGTGCAAATTGTTATGTATGTTGATTATTGTAACTGGTGTATCAGATTCATATAGCGGTGTAAAATAAGGCATAGTGAAAATGATCATTCTCATGTATACGGTGTTGGAAATAAGTGCTCGTGTTTTGTCGATTTTTCGAGCCTTAGCTAATAAGAGAAGATGAAGGAGTAGTCGAGGCCTCAAATTCGAAGGTTTAGCTCGGTGTTCCTTCGGCTGCTTTTGCACGTTAACGCTATGTTCACGGTGAACAGACGAACGACCTTTAAAATTGTCGATATTGCCATTTTTGTTGGAAGTGCGAAATTCAGGTGACTTGTTTTTCAAGATACAATATTATAGTATAAATTTCAACTTCCCCCTCCGCTCGAAGGGAAGGGAGAATCACTGTAGCAATTTGGGAACGATGAGTCTGTACAGAGTGTTGGGCGTTGCTCGGAACGCCAGCAAGCAGGAGATTAAGGTCGCTTACCGGAAACTGGCGCTGCAGTTTCACCCCGACAAGCACGCCCAATCGCCGCCGAAGGCCAGAGCCGCCGCCGCCGCCAAGTTCAAGGAGGTTGCGTCGGCTTACGAGACTCTCTCCGACGACCGGAAGCGCGCCGCCTACGATCTCGAAACTCCTAATGTGAGGGAGCGGGAGCCTCGTCGTCAAACTAAACCTAACGAATCCGCGAATTCCGAGCGTCAATCTCGGTATCAACATTCTGCCGATCCGAATCGCAGCGGCGGCGGTGCTGCTGCTGGTGACAGAGGCGGCGGCGGTTACAAAGGTAGCAGCGCGAGATCTTCAACCGAAGGTTCACCTCGTCATCAAACTTGGCAATTTTTTTATGATTCGGATGGCCTCCGCTGGGAATTTTATAGTGATTCGAATGGCCGCCGCTGGGAATTTTATCGTGATTCGAATGACCGCCGCGGCAGTAGCAGAGACGCCGGCGATGGGGAAAGTAGCAGAGGCGCCGCCACCGGCTCCGGCACAAAGGATCCGAAAAGCAGTCAGTATAGCCAAACTAATCCAACAGGCGATGGGGAAAGTAGCAGAGGCGCCGCCACCGGCTCCGGCACAAAGGATCCGAAAAGCAGTCAGTATCGTCAAACTAATCCGACAGGCAGCAGCAGCAGCGGCGCCGGCGGCTGGATGAAAAAGCTCAGAAACAATTACTTGCAAAAACTATTAACGTAATAACTTCTCTCACACTCTATCATTCCTTCAATTTTCATCCGATATTCATCACGATTCTGCAGTTTGGGTGAATGATTTAGTTCATACAGTCAATGAACATTCATGAACATTCCAAAAACTGCTTGTTTTCTCATATCTTAATTTTGAATTGAAATTATACTTGTGATTGCACCAGGTTCGGCTTGAAATTTTGCCTATGGCTGCTGGGGGAGACGATCAAGATCGTCATCCGCATCTTCCTCCGGGCCCTTTTGAAGGCGTTAGAAAAAGGTATGTAATCAAAAAACTATATTAGCTTTACATACACATCCATGGCTGCCTTCTTATACTCCTATTTTCCTCTGGATTTGTTATCTACAGAAATAGAAAAAAGAGCAGGAAAGGGGAAAAAAAAACCCTAGTTGAAGAAGAAGCTCTCACACTCACTAGGTGCAATCCCTCCTTTAAAACTTTAGCCTAACTCATTGAGTACATTTTGCTAATTTCCAACCTAAATCGGTCCATGTTAGGCCATTTTTGAGGTCCGGTGTTCGTGCAAATTACATCGTTACACAATTTTCTCGGAAAAAAAGTATTGTGAATGTTATTTTTGGTATCTGAAGTTTATGTAGGCTAAGAATCTGCTTCTGTGAAAAAAAGTTAAAGAACGATGCTAAAAATCTGTGTCGAAGAAAGAAAAGAACGTCGTGACATCTTAATTTGTCAAAGGATGCAAAGATGAAAACTGGAAATGGAGAATTCTGTCTATGAGAAGAGGAATTGAGCTAGGGATTAGTTACAGTGTGGCAACGACTTAACAAACTAGAGGTCGGATAGACGCTACTATGCAAAAGGGTCGTCTCCGATGGAGGCAACGGGGCTTTGAGAAGTACCGCTCCTGCAAGAAATGCACCGTATAAAGCTTATAATCGCTACATCCATTTCATATTGTCCTTTATTTCTATCATTCGATTCATGGTCGTTCAGGTTCTTTTTCGGTTTTAACCAGTTCAACCACAATTTAATCGAGAAAACCACGAAATGTTTTATAGCTTTTTTAAGATAATGAATGTTTATTTCATCCAACATTTTAATCGATGGATATTTTACCGTTTTAAATTGATATACAAATTTTTTTTAAAAAATAAATGAATAAATAACTTATTTAGGCACTAGTCGGCACCCCACCGCCTGACTGATCATTAGCCATGTATCGTTAATTATACAAGGACGAGATTTATTCAACAAATCAAGATTCGTAATATACTTTCGAATTTCGGCCAAACAGTCGATCTGTACACAATCCGCTACATAGAACAGACACTCATGCCTTGATTATGATCGAAGAGATAGTACATGAAGTATAATTTTACAGTGAAATATACAATTTTTCTGTATAAAGAGCAGTTTCTCGCGATTCAGTGGTATGAGTTCTGTAAGCAGAATTCGCAAGAAAATGTTATGCACCCGATTATCATCTCAGTAAGTTATAGGCTGGCAGATCCTTCACGCTCGTTACATCCTCCAGTGCCATCTCGCGCTCTAGTTGTGATCTTGTGGATTTTAGAACTTCCTGTACAGATAAGAATAAGTTGGGATGATCATCGATAAGGATAGTATGAGAGGTGATAGTGTCTCTCTCCGGTTTAGGATAGATTTGGTCTTACATTGAATTCCATATACGAAGCAAGCCTAATAAGCCACTGGGCGTCCAGCATCTTGAAGGCGACACAAAAGAGGTTGTCGAATGCCATGTCATCGTGGCTGAGCATCTGCAGAAAGCGTTGTCCAGCTAAATTGCTAGGATTGCCTGCAGAAAGCGTTGAATATCGATCTTAATTAACAAACTCCTATGCTATAAGTTCGGCTACTACAAAGTTTCAATCAGCACTCGAGAAAATGTTTTTCCATAACCAGCTGAATTCACTGTAAATGGTAATCTTTAGTCTTTAGTAAGAAAACATAGTAAACTGAATGATTTCTGTTCAATTTAATTGCATAGTTGCGATAGAACAAATTGGTCAAAATTGAGAAATATAACAAGATATCCCATTCATATAACCATGCGAAGATCAGTATAAACACCTGATTGGAGATCTAACATTTGGACCAGCATAAAGGAAATATTGATGCCAGCCACAGCGAACGGATATTCCCACTCTGACCTGTCCCCGTCTCGCTTGTGCAATAAGTTTTGAAATGCATCCTATCATGGGGTTAAGAGCAGTACCATGAGAATAGAGGACCCGTATCGAATTCAGTGTCAGATTTAACTAAAGAAAATGCTACTGAAAAGTTCACAAGAAGCAAGTGAACAACGAGAAAAGCTCAAATATGAATAGCCAGCAAAAGGTCATGTCAAAGCAAAATACGAACCGGATATGTCTTGGCAAAGAAGATTAGATTCTCCAATGATATGAAGCCTCCTCCCCTAAATATGTATAGTTCATGAGCTTCCCGCAAATAAACCAATCCATACATTGCATCTGAATGAACTAACCACCCATCACCACATACCTGAAATCCGTTGACGGATCTGATCCCTGCCAACCCATATCTTTCCAGACCTCTGATTTAAGAGCTGGGAGTGGTCTATCGGGATAAGCTAGCCTCCACAGGTGTCTAAGGGCATCCTATAAACAAAACATCAAGCTCCTTATGCATGATTACCGAAAAAAGTTCAATATTTTCTCATTTTGGTGCCATCTACATCATAATTCATTGAAACCACCTGTTCTATCTACTAATGAGAATCAAATAGCACCACAATCAAATTAAATTGTAGAAGTACAAATAGTTATTGGGGAAGAAAAAGATAAGAGGCAAATGCATACTTGATGACCCGAAGAAGTGCCATCAAAAGGAATTGAAAGCCTTTGCTTCAAATATTTCAGCCGGGCTTCCTGTTTCGAACAGAATTTAGAATCAGAGGTTAATCTTTATTTTAATGCCGATACTTCGATGACATGGGCAAAAAATTGTATAAAAGAAACAAATATTAGCATTCCTCCCACCAGACAAAGTAATTCGTGTATAACTTAATAAATCTACAAAAAAAGTGTTTTACTAACCATTATACTTTATTATCAACGATAGGCAGAAACGATTTTATAACAAAAAAACATGACCGTGTATATAATTAATCAAGATCCTGAAAATCACCAATATAGCTGGGAGTTTCGAAGCGTTGCAAGTCATCATCCTAACCAGAAACTCTTCTAGACACAAACAAGCAGAGCATTTAACTAATTTCAACCTTCCTCATAAACTTTGAGCAACATATTCTCGCAAAAAATCAAATGCCGAAAGGATAATAATAGCAACTCATCTTCTGAAAGATGGTTGACGAAGTTCCATCATACCTGCAATGGACTAAGCAAAAGAGGTGGAAGGTGGTTGTTAGCTCCATTTTGAATGCCCGAAACAAACGGTACGATCCGTGCCAGCAGAGACCCGGAACTAAGAACGATATTTGCTGAAGAAGGAAATCAAACTATAGCTCAAACAATACCATCAATACTCAGCACAACCCACACTCAAAAATCACAAAATCAAGCATCGAAAATTTCAGTGAATGCTAACCTAACCATTGCGCCCACTGCGCAATCACATTCGAGAATATTAACGTCCAATGCAGATCCTCTTTTCGCCGCTGTTCATCCAAAATATCAACAAGCGACGGCCCCTTCAATTGAAAAAAAAAAAAAAAAAAAAAAAACGCAATGAAAAACGATCCAAAAACTGAACTTTGATCGGAAAACCTAATGGCAATTATACCTCATTGTGCTTATTATAGTCGTAATCTCCATCTGCCAGCAGCGGCTCCTTCAACGCATCCAATCTCGAGGTCTCATGTCTTCCGCCATCCACATCTCCGTGGTTCAGCCGTCTCCTCAATGTACGGGAACTCATCAAAACGGCGCCGTGCTATTCAACCTCGAGAAAATTCCGATCAATCTGTAACGAAAAACCCTTGAATCTACAGAATGCAGAAAGGGGGGCAAATTACAAGCTCGTGAAGCTAAAGAAAATTGAGAGTCAATACGAGCTGAATTGTACAAAAGGTGAAAGGGATTGATCTAGAAATTGGGGGAAAAGGGGTTGATAAATAGTGAATTGATGAACCCTAATTCCAATATTTAACCAATTTTCTTTAGCTGGAGAAAGGGGTTTTGGCGTGTCTTACGTTACGTATCGAACTCAAGCTTAGTAATTAAGGAAGAAATTAAAATCCTTTTTACATATTTTAATTAATTATTCAAAGAGTTGACAATTTAGTACTATTAGGATTTATTTATTAGTATTACTTTACTCTCTCCGTCCACCATCTTTGTGCTTCGACTTTTTTGATACGTCTTTTAATATGTTAAAAAGTAGATGTTACGATTAAGTATGTGCCGAACTTGATATAGCTTATTATACATTATACTCCCTCCGGTCTTTTACAGTTGAGTCGAAACTTTTCGACACGGGAATTAAGAAGAGTTGTTTAGTAATTTAAGTATGTTTGGTAATTGAGAAGAGAATGAGATTATGTTTATAATTGAGAAGAGTTGTTTTAATTAGTATAAATTTTTTTTTTATTAATTAATATTTTTTTTATTTTTCAGTTTATTTTAAATTAATTTAAAATTTTCTGGATTTTTTTTTTATAAAATTATTGTTGATGTTTAAAATTAAAATAAAAAACTTTTCTGGATTTTTTTTTTTATAAAATTATTGTTGATGTTTAAAATTAAAATAAATAACTTTTCTGGATTTTTTTTTTATAAAATTAAAACTTTTCTGGATTTATTTTAAATTAATTTAAAATTTTCTGGATTTTTTTTTATAAAATTATTGTTGGTGTTTAAAATTAAAATAAAAAACTTTTTTGGATTTTTTTTTTAATAAAATTAAAACTTTTCTGGATTTATTTTAAATTAATTTAAAAATTTCTGGAATTTTTTATTATAAAATTATTGTTGATGTTTAAAATTAAAATAAAAAACTTTTCTGGAGTTTTTTTTTTTTATAAAATTAAAACTTTTCTAGATTTATTTTAAATTAATTTAAAATTTTCTGGAATTTTTTTTTTATAAAATTATTGTTGATGTTTAAAATTAAAATAAAAAAACTTTTCTGGATTTTTTTAATATAAAATTAAAACTTTTCTGGATTTATTTTAAATTAATTTAAAATTATTTCGAGAGAGACGGCAATGACGATAATGGAGAAATTGAGAAATTGGGGCGTAATTAGTATGTTAATTAAGTAAAATAAGTGGTACAATTAGTTGTGTGTTTAATACTTAATTTTTACCCAAAAAGGAAACGACTCAACTAGGAGAGACCGGCCCAATCGGGAAAGTGACTCAACTGTAAAAGACCGGAGGGAGTATAACATAGGATAATACTCCATCTGTCCCACTTTGAAATATTGTCGTGTTTTATTTCGGTACGACATTTTAGATGGAATGCTAAAAGTGAAAGGTAAGGGTTAGTTCTTTCCCTTTTAGAAACATGACAATTCATGTGGAATGACCCGATTAAGAAATCAAAACAATTGAAGTGGGGCTGAGGGAGTATATTATATCAAGTTCGATCTAAACTCCATCATAACATAGACTTTTCGACACATTAAAATGCATACCAAAGCAGTTAAAGTACAAAGACCGTGGACAGAGGAGATTCCACGAAGAGAGCACTCCCTCCGTCCCGGCCGACTTGAAGAGAACAACCAGAATTCGTGCAATGTTTAGGGGAAAAAATTTTGAAGATCGTGTACATAATCTTCTTAAAAACAAACAATTTAACATAAATTTAAAGACTGCATTACAGACAAATTGAGCCACAAACATTAGCTCTACAACCGTTAGGGCACACAATATCACATTCTATTCGATTTAATTGATACGATTAATCGAATACACACTATCAACACATTGACACAACAACCTTTATTCGACAACACAACACACATCAACACATTGACACAACAACCTTTCATACGATAGTTCCATTTTTGGTAGTCTGTTTGCAGCAAGCCCAACAGGATCTTCCGGCATTGGGACAACCGCAACAACCGTATAATTTCCTATGAATAACAACATTTTCTGGAAGTCCCACATTCGAGACGGAGTTAACGTTGGCCGGAGTTTGACGAGAGGAGGAGGAGGAGGAGGAGGAAGAAGATGAAATAACAGTGTGAGAATAATTAGGAACGCTAACTATGTAGCATAATATTGCAAATCCCATGATAAAAGCAAATATTATTTGGAGTGATGTAGTAGCTCTAGACATGGTGGACTAAGCTTTGCTTGAATTTGTTTTTTGAAATTGTAAGAAATCTATGTGGGGTTTATATAGTGTTAGTACAAAATCTTAGCTGGGCCAAGCCAAGCCGAATAACTAACTGTATGTTTTGAGCTCGAGCTCGGCTCGTTTAATTTGCTTAAGGAATGAAGATCAAACGAGCTATTTTTGAGCCGAGCTTGACATCTTAAATGAGTCATATTCATAGATATAGTTATATATAGTTTCTTAACTTTAAGCTTTTAACAGTTATTGAATGGCTAAGTACGTTTTGTGTGGCCGTCCAACAAGAATCTTCATTTTCTGTTAATCGTTTTCTCATTAATGGTGGCGAACTCAGATTCCACTTCTATTTATAATTAATGTATGAATAATTAAATATTGAGAAGCAACCAAAAGAATATAAAAAATTGAAGGGGAAAAAAATAAAGAAAGGAATATTTATTCAGCTGCATGAATATCCCGGTATAATTACTCTCTCTATCTTACTATATTGGTCTCATTTTCTTTTTTCGTTTGTTTTATTTATTAGTTTTACTTCCTAAAAAAGAAACAAATTAAGACTTAAAAATATCTTTTGATACCCTTCAATCTCCTATTTTCTTGATTACCGTGCTAAAACTTGGTGAAACTAATAAATGGGGCGGAGGGAGTAAGATGCAATGATAGGTTCCACGAGATGAAGGAAATATCTCCGATGAGACAGAAGTATAAAGGGAGCAGGTTTACTTCAAAGAAGAGTGCTCCGCTCATCTACCCACCTTGACATATTTAATCGTTTAATAACCTCAGCTATGTGCACATTGAATATTTCCACAATTAGCAGAGGAGTGTTTCCGTAATTTCAAATAACTTCACTACCTATTTTGAAAAAACATTTCAAGTGCCAAAAACAACAAATGGGATCCTTTGTATCTAAACTCGTGTTCCAATTGTGTTTCTAAGTTAAAACTATGTAATTTTGATCTAATATTTTTAATTGCTACAAATTCAAGATTTTCAAACTATCAGACTGCATAATTTTAACTTGGGTACACAATTGAAACACGGATTTGGGTACAGAGAATCTCATCCGCAAAAACAAGATCCAGCCACATAAAACAAAATCAAAGTAGTAGGTAAATTAAAGATGAATATGGAATGAGAAAATTGAAGAGTGGGAAGAAAGGGAGGTGAAGAGTTAGTTAATATCTATGGCTAAATTACTCCAAATTCTACGTTTAGTTTACATGTGATGAGCTACATATCGCTTTAGTAAAGAGATGATAGTACACTTGATATATAACTTTCAAAAACTTCTTAGCCATCATCATCCATGGATAACACATACTATCCTATTAATATACAAAAATAACACAACTTCCCCACCAACCACAATTTTACTCATTGTCGATGTATCGGAGGCGTCGGTGGCTGGTGGCTCTGCCCGTAGAATCCGATTCCAACAGGCCGATAGTATCCTCCACTCGCAGGCTGCTGCTGCTGCTGCTGCTGTTGTACCTGCTGTTGCTGCTGCTGCTGCTGCGGCTGCTGCTGTGTTTGCTGAGGTGGCGGGTTCGGCCGAGCGAAACCTGAGGGGCCATTCGAGAGTAGTAGAGGAAGGATGTTGTTTCCACCGTAGCCATAGGGTAATCCCATCATATTTGGCTGGACCATTTGATTCGAAGGGGAGTTACCTGGCGGTGCAAGTGGTGGTGGAGGTGGAGGAGGAAGAAACGGGGCCTGCAGCTGGTGGTTGGCCTGAGAATTGGGGGGCATGCTAGTCATTGCCTGCTGTGAGGTCTGAAAATAGGTTGTATTCGTTCCTTCGGGGTTTGACATTGGTGGCTCCAGCTTCTGCCGCTTTAAGCCGCTGCTCATCGATGCAGCTTCTTCTGCTACGAGGGATGAGAGAATGGATGTGAGCATTTGGGCTGAAGAAGTTGAAGCAGCTAGTTTTGCAGCAACGGCGGCAGCTGCAGCTTTCTTGCTGTCCTCCATTGTGGAGTTCGCAAACGAAGTCAGAGCATTTGTAGCAGGCACAGAAGGAGGCGCAGATACGTTTGTCGTTGCAACTGAAGGAGGAAACGAGGGTTCAACCACAGGTTGGCTTATGGGTGGTGGGATGGAGAAGTTTGATTTCAACTGGAGTTTGATGTTAGCTGCTTGCTCAATCTGGCTTCGAGCAACCTGCAGGTATAATAGACCTATATATTGAGGAGTGATCGAGAAAAAATGCAGGAAATCGTCTATTTTGAATACAGAATAGCACTGAATCAGAAACAAAGGATGAAACCGTTGCAAGGGTTCTGCTAAAGTTACACTATACATAAATGTTGATCTCTGATTAATACGAACCGATTCATTAAACCTGAATGATTCACTGATGACCATATTGGTTTCCAATCTATTCCTCAAGCCCTTTCTATACATACCCCATAACAAGGTATTTTTCAATCATCTCACTTTCCTAGATCTTCATAACAAGCTTGGAGCCTAAGACTAACAACAGATTAGGCAAAATTCTACAACTGTCCGGATTTTTCGGCCGTAAAGTTGAGAATTAGTCCAAGACTCCAAGCTTTAAGATTCTATATTTACATTTTATTTACTTACTTAGACCTATTCTGCTTCATGGTGATACTCTACGACCCAATGTCAAACCAAATGAGCTACCCCGGAGTCCGGGAGGAGAATATTCGTAAAGAAAAATGGTGAATGTATACACATATATATAAGGAGAGGGGGAGAGAGAGCCTACAGATATCTCACTTCGGACCTGCTCCAGCTTGCTTTCCTGGAAAACATTAAACTGTCAGATTTTGAACATTTTCGGCCATACATGCAGGCTAGCACTTAAAAGCTTTCCCATTATTTGCAATAAAGTGTATCTTATATATTATATCATCTGGCGATAAATTTATCTGAAAGAAATCTTAGTTTTCAGTTCAAACTTTCTTATTACAGTTATCAACCAAAACCAACATTTAACAAGAATTTGATTTTGACCAATTGCCATTAGATAGTAGAGTGAAGAAACTTGCACGAATTAGAACCATACTTGATCCTGAAGTGCTTCTGTAAGATGAGAAACGAGGGCAACTCTAACTGCTTCAGCCTTTTCCAATTCGCTAATGCATTCCTTAATCATGTTCTCCTGTGTCTCTAAGTTATCGACAACATCAGAACCATTCAGGTTTCCTGAAGGAAAAAATGAAAGATGAAAATAGAAGGGTCAGATACTAAAGCCAGAAGGAAAAAAGAACAACTTGAGTTTTGAAAATTCCAGAGGAAAGCAGCTCATGTCAAACCTTGAGAAGAAGCATAAATAATGTCTTTCTCGATTTCTTGTACAGAAGAAATTGCTTTATGGAATTTGCCTACGGCTGATTCTTCATTTACAGCCTCGTCATGTACCAATTGCAGCGCAGTTAATATCTTTTCAGGCAAACCTCCAACAGCTAATTTCTGAATGCAACAACATGAAAGATACAAATAAAAACTACTTCTGTACCAAAAAATGACAATCTGAAAACGTCTAGTTCAGGCACCCAGCAAACATAAATTTGTACTTACGATTCTGACAGATGTAGCATCTCTCTTCACCACCTTAATAGGATTAGGGGTCCTCACAGTGTTGACAGGAGCAGGACTCTTACCAAGCATTTCATTTTTCAGATTTTGACCCCTAGATCCAAAAACCTTTCTCTCTTCCCAGATATCAACCTGATATAAGGAGCCAATCAAAACCCCACCCCAGAAAACAAGACATAAAAAGGCCAACGGGAACATAGGATATCAGGAGAAGTATAAGTTAATAACTGGAAAGATGAAATCTATAGAGAAATTCGCAATACGGAAACGAACAATATTAGTATAGCTTAGAAAAAATTTAACCCCTGACGCCAGAAGAACAGCCTAGCTCTTTAGGGAATGGATACTCTAATGTGGAAAGCAACAAGTCTACAAAGCTCCTCTAAATGGAGAACGATAATAATTGTACAAAGTAGTATGGTTGGTGGACCTCTTATTCAATAGCCAAGGATCACGGTGTGAAGAAGAGGTTATAACTGATAAGGAAGGACGCAGAGATTGCAACAGATGGAACAAGAAAAAGGTGTCATGACTGTTTAGCTAGATTTCTAATGATGGAAGTTGTGCTTTTACGGTAACATATTATTGAACAGCGGGACCTCTAACTAGAATTTGACCAAGCTAAACCTATACTGAAAGTTTGAAACTAAAACAGGATTGAATGTTTGAATGAAGTTTGATAAACGGACCTGTAGTTAGTTACTACAGAGTTACAGATCATCTTTTATTACTGCCTATCCTATGGGATCATCAGTGTGGGATTATTCTAAAGCTATATTAATTACTCATAATTAACATAGACCTTAAGCATTTTACCTATTTGTTTTCTTAGTTACTTGAACCATAATGAATCCTTAAAAAATCCTTGGAAATGTCATGTTCGGGTGAAAAAGAAAACCTTAGCGTCTGGCTGCACACAGGCATCCAATGTAATCACTAAAATGTTATAAGTGAGAGCGGTGGCTGGAATGAGACATCCAAAATTTTAAAGCATGGACCAACACGGATCATGATTCACGAGGGCTGAGGTGATTAAGAAAGTAACATATTACCAGTTAATGAATTATCCACTGATCAAATGGTAAGAACAGAGGACTACAAAAAAGTAATAAGAGGCGTACTAAGCAATCAATCATATCGGTCATATTCTTGAATTTGGAGTAGAAAAGAGGAGTAATGCTTCCTAGCACGGGATAAAGAATAAGACCACTTAGATCAAATATCATTGCTCTAACATAGATTAGAATCGAAGATTGAAGAGACTAATTTACAACAGTAAAAAGATGGGCTCAATGATTCCAATACAATAGACCCCATCCAGTGCAAGTCAGCTGAACACTGTGATTGATGAGTGGGTAGGTGGGTTGGGTACACCTCTTGCCCAGTGGGAAGTAATGAAGCTAGTCTCCCCCAAGTCAGGAGTGGAGCCCTCTTAAAGACTTGTTCACCTGAGGCAGTACATCACCCGAGCGGCCGAGCCTTACTTAAACTTAAAGGTCGTTACCAAGGACCTCCCGGGTTTTGGAACCACCCATTCAGGAGTTTTTTCTTCGAAAGCTTGCTTTTGTTGTGGGCTGCTGGGGAATATCTCCTTGACTTGATGTGGATGGAGCCGCTTCCTTCTTGCTTGATAGGGGGCCAGTGGGTTCAACCAGTCCTAACTGGAGGCAGAAATCTGGTCTGGGCTCAGTCATGCAGGCAGGTCAGTTTCCTAGCCAGCGATGGTTCAAATAACAAAAGATCATAAGAGAAGAAAAGAGACTAGCTGGTTTAGATGAGACAGCCGGTCGCCTAACTCAGATCTTCACGTCATCTGCCTTTCCGGAATGGTTACAAACAAAGGTACTAAAGCGATGGAAGGAAAACTAACCCAATTCCCTGACCCGGCTGCTAAAGGACTGGTTTCTAGATCGGGAAGTTTACCTAGCACTTTTAACTCACGGGTTGTCTAGCCCAGACTTTGCCAAAACTATTCCCGTGAGTTCCTATGGTGAATAAAAAGATGGACGCTACAGCAAATAACACGGGTGTTTTGTATTGTATATAAAGACCACTTATTGAGGAATACAATGGCTGGTAAATAGCAATCATTATGCAAAGACCCGATGGGATCGGTGAAGGCGAAAGAGAATCAACGCGTTTAGGTATAATCTAAGTAGGCTCATAAGTACTAATAGGGAAGACCCTAACCCTGTGCCTTCTACTGGCTTTACATAGTTGGAAAACAAGAACACATAGCAATTTGCTCTGATCAAGAAGAAGTGTGCTTATCCTGATACTTTGATACGTAAAACAGAAGGCGTCTCTCACTTCTGAAGATAAGTAAGACCATCAGCATTTGAAGACCAGCTCGAATGGAGAGAGATATAAGTAAAATTTATGCATTGATTTTAACGCAGGCTAGAGCACATTCCATATTTATCATTCCAATGCAAGCCAGACTTACAATTACTATAAATATGTTGAAGTAGATAAAATGCAGACACCCAACTTGCCATTGTTTCATGCTTTAATAGGAAGAAAATGGACAAGGCTTGAAAATTACCAGTCTGAAGGCAACTTTTGTGCAACTTTCATGGCCACTATCATAAACAATTTTAAGAGCTGATGGAAGAACCTTCCAGAATTCGTTGACAAACTCACTGCCTTTGCGCCTGCTATTTTGCAGGATGTCATTGGACAAGTATAGAAAGGAAACACGTTGTTCATTTGGGGCTGCTTTAAATAACTTCTCCCATGTTTCAACAACTTGCTTAGCCCTTTTGCGATGAGAAATGCACCACCGGGATAAAGCTGATAATATGTTAAAAGAGAACCTTTCGGTAATACAAAACACAATATCAATTGAACACCGAAATCCACACAAAAGATTCTAAAGAGTAAGCATACTAAACCATAAACAAGAGAAAAAGTTATTAGCCAGTAGCCGCACATCATCAGTTGTACCTTGAAGAAAGAAGTTTGGTTCAGATAGAAATTAGAAGACCAACTTATGAGTTTTGGTAAGAAAGGATACATTCGATGCTTTGTTGAGAACTGTTAAGTTTAGACAGTTTCTCAGTCAGGTTCGTCTCATTGAAATTTTCGTCACTCATTTTCTTTTCACAACTATATATACGCTGATGTACCTGCAACAATATTGAAACATATTGAAATCTTGGAAATACAAAGAAAGCAAACAGCAGTTTTTGGGATAGTAATGAATCTTGAAAGTTTTTGAGATCATTAATTAATTCTAGAAACCATAGCTACAGAAAACGAGTCCACAAGAAGGCCAGTAAGCAGGGTAATATAATTCTTGAACATTTTTAGGATGTAACCCAAGGAAAATATATATTAATGAAGCTTGCAATTAATGGTTTGATTAAAGTAAGATAATTCATTTAAAGGGCCAATGTCTCAAGTGGCAATCTTTTCAAATTCAAAGGCTCAATGCATTTTATTCACCAAAAAACTTGCTGGACAAAAAGTAGGATGGACATGAACACGGATAAGCATATAGTAATTGTAACAGATAATACTATAATAATTATACTCACGTGTAGCCAAATCACGAGGTGAAGAAGAACACAAATTGCTAATAGCCTAATAAAAATGTTTACAACAAGATTTACCAGCAACATTCCGAAAAAGTATTACTCACACCGGAATCAAGAGATATTCTGGAAAAAGGAAAAGCACCTCTTTTATAACTTACACTGGATTATACCCATAAAATTGTAGTTCAAGATGCCTGGTAATTCAAGAGAACCCTGGGGAAAGAAGAAGGAGAAAAATAAGCGCAAAAGGACAAAGAAGGCCTGAATAAACTAGTCATAAATAACTATTAGACACTGTAAAATATGCGAGTTCTTTTATGAGGGTCTAGTTTGAAAAATCAAGCTCATGGGAAGAGTACCAAGTTGCAAGTTTTATTTTGCATACTGCAAATATTTAATCT
Organism: Thymus mandschuricus; assembly: GCA_029379335.1. NCBI lineage: Eukaryota > Viridiplantae > Streptophyta > Magnoliopsida > Lamiales > Lamiaceae > Thymus > Thymus mandschuricus. The sequence continues at coordinate 1,392,444 of CM057081.1, read as the reverse complement.
CGTAATTAGTATCTGATTGTTAAAAGAGACAAAAGCATGTCAAAACTACCATACGGAAACCATATAAACCTGTCTTAAGTCTTAACGTTTGCTTATGGTTGTTGTTGGCCAGAATATGACATTTAATGTAGGTCACTTTGCATATGCGATTCATTAGGGTACTATAAGTACAGATATGATAGAATGTTTGATTCTCAAACAGCAAAGTATTGTGTTGCATATGACTATCACATAATATCAATGGTTAGGCACGGGATACCCCTAAAGAAATTAAACAATAAATTTGTTTTATGGTAAGAACAAGATATCATTATCCTCTTGTGACAATTACTGCTTCCTTTTCGAACTAGTATATAGAAGCAGAATCCTAGTTCAACATAAGGAAAAGGTCAAACAGCTGAACCTGTGTGGGAGTTAGTTCAACTAGTACATTGACACAGAAACTTAGGAAAAATACAAACAGCTGAAAAATACAGTTAGAGTCTGTTTGGTATGACCAAGGGTCGGGAACAGGGGCGGCAACCAAGTTTTTTTTATTTTCTGTCTACAATATGCTTTAAGACAGAGCCAAAAGAGGCCTTTCCGATATAAATTGCAACGAGATGGTAAAGGGACAGTTCTCAACATTTAACGGACCACTTCAACAATTCCTTTTAATTCAAGAAAACTTATTGCTTCTTTCCATCCATCGAAATAGCTGACTTGTACAAACTATGGAGGCAATAAACTAAAGTAACAACCGTAATAAGCATCGAAACAACTGCGTGCAAAGGAGAGAACGCACAACCACAATCTCAAGCTACATTCACTAAACACTAACACAGTAAAATTAACAAACATTCAGCTCTCGCGAAATTCTACCCCTAAACGCGACAAAACATTCAAGATTATTAGCAGCTCGCACAAAAATCAAGAATTGCAGCTCAAAATCAAGAAATTCCCATAAGAACAAACATGAAGCGGGAAGAAGGGTTCCAAAATTTAGGTTAGAAAAACAAAAGGAAATCGTACCGTACGCTTGAAACTCTTCCAGCAAGCCGGCTCAATCCAGAAAAAAAAAAGGGGGGAAAGAACCTGATAAACAATAAAACAATAGAAATAGCAAAAATCGAAGTAAGTAACGCAATTAATCGGTGAAAAACAAAAATCAGTAGGGATTTTACTTTGAGACGATGAAGAGGGAGAAAAACCTCGAGAATGAGAGCCCGAGGGTTGTCTTGTCTGAGGGAAAATAGGGCGACGGAGAGAAGAGTGAGAAACAAATGGGGCTTAACTGTAAATAAAATTTATTAAAACGGGCCAAAATGAAATATCAGGAATTTTGTGGGTGGAAATTGAATTTCGTACAATGCAGCTTAATTTTCGAATTTTCAATTGGAGTTGCAAATTCTTTTTGCCCCTTTTTTATATATTTATTTCCTTATCTTTCAAAAGTCATCTATTATACTACCTCCATCTCACTAAATTAGCTACACTTCTTTATTGATGTGACGTGCACGCATCTCCACCGAAACCTAGTATGAGTTTTACGATATAATTTTGAAATATTATTTCTTTTACGGGATAGTCCGACACTCGTAGTATCCCGTAAAAGAAATAATATTTTAATATTATATCGTTAAACCCGTACTAGGTTTCGGTGGAAAAGCGTGCCGAAAATGTTACTATGCAAGTGTAGCTAAACTAATGAGATGGAGGTAGTATTTTTGGGGAAATTCTACTAATGTAGATTTAAAAACATAATCATAGGTACTCAAGACTTCCTCTTTAGGAGGTCCTGGGTTCGATTCCCACTACCAACATGTTGGTATGTGGAGTAGCTTTCTCACCCTTGGGTGGTGTAGGTGTCCCACCTCTGTGTGGGTAGATATACATGAGTAGATATTGGGCTATAAATTGTAATATAATCCCACCATCGGGTGTGGTGTCAGATTTCTTATGTATATGAGTTGTATATATATAGTTGTAAACTTTGATGTAATATTAAAAAAAAAAAAAAAAAAAACATAATCATAGGTCACAAGTATATGAATTATATTGCTATGTCTATTTTAAGTCGAGTCCATATTTTGGCATGATTTTTCATGCTTCTTGATGATATATTTTAAAATGAATTTTTTTAAATTATAAAAAAAATAAAAAATACTATTGCGAGATACTACGATAATTATAGTATCCCACAAAGTTTTTTTTTTTTTTTCAAAAATCCATCGTCATTAAGAAGCATGAAAAAGTTTGTCAAAATTGCCAAAAAAAACAGGTGAAAAAAGTCTTTTATGCTACTGTACTTGTTTAATAGTCGTGATTAGTGATAATAAATATACACTCGTCTCTCACTCATAAATATTGTAGTAATAAATTATGAAATTTATGCAATTTCGAACAAGCTCGCTCGCCGCTACACATGGTTCTACACAAATATAGCTACTCACGAACTATTCGATTTTTTATTTTACTCAAAAGGGCTCGTTTCAAATTATAATTATCAAATTAATGAGAAACACTCGTATCTAAAGTTGAGAATGTTGACAACACTGAGCCGTATTATTCTCACGTCTTCTTCTCCCTTCCTTTTAACATGAATAAGAAAACAGTATTATACCGATACATGTTTACATAGTTTGCATTCTAAAGACACAATGTACAACTAGTAAAACAAATACATTATAGTTCTGATTTGCCTACCCCATCTAAACTTTCATCTAGCCGTATAAATACTAGTCTCCACCTCGCCACCTTATTACAGCTCAGGCCTTTCATGGTGCTGTGTAGGCTAAAGAAGCTCTGTCGATTTTTAAAACATTGGTTGATGCAATGCGAAAATGTTACTATCATTTAATATTACTAGTAATTTATATACTAGTATGAGCGATGATGGCAACGCTAAATAATTAAAAAAATATGCCCACCACCACTAACTAAATATTGGAAAGTGATTAAAACAAATCTAATCTAATCTATCAAATAGAATAGAATAGAATAGAATAGAGATACAATTGATTCGCATGAAAAGGAGATCCTCTAGAATTTTAGAGATTTGGGGATAGTAGCATATTCTAACTATTTAAATAGTCATTATCATAAATTAATCAAATTAAATTATTGCCTAATGCTATCAGAATTTAGAAAAATAATCTTTTGAATATAAACTAGTTACAAATATATATTATCTGTCTCAACTAAGTGACTCATATTGTTATTGCATATTTTACGTGTAAATAAAAAAATGAGTCACTTAAGGTGATACTAAATGAGTATTAATATGAGGCAAAAAATACTCAAAATGAGATAGTAAACATAAAACTTACCCACTATATTTTAAACACATAAAAACTACCCATTATTTTAAAAAGTTGGACAAAAATATCTCTCTAGCATATTTTAGGTTTTTCCTCAAATTAAAAGCTTATTTCCCTCACTCATCACCCCAAAACCCAGTAGCCGTCCCCCCCCCCCCCTCTCTCTCTCTCTCTCGACGGCGATCCTTCCACCGAACCTCCACGTCGCTCGTTTCCCACCGAAAGCTTCCTCCCCCTTCTTCCCCTTTCACCTTCCTCACTCGTAATAAACTTCATACCTCCGCCGTAGGGAACGCGACAGAAACCTCGCCGGAGAAGAAGAAGAAGAAGAAGAAGAAGAAGAAGAAGAAGAACGCATCCCCATCGGAGATTATTTTACCGATTTCGATGTAGGCTTCATTTTCTGTAATTTTGTGAATTTTAAAGGTGATTTTTGTGCAATTTATGAGTAATAATGCTTGATTTTTTGTGGTTAATGATTGATTTAGACTTCAAATTTGTTATTTGTTGCTTGTTTATTGCTTTGAGGGTTGATTTAGACTTCAAATTTGTCATTTGTTGAATTATTGGTAGTATGAATTTATTGTTTTTGCAATGTGGTATCGAATGGTTTAGGTTTGTTTGTTGTTTTGGTACAAGTTGGTTTGAATTTGTTTAGAGTTGATTTTAAGCTTTAAATTGTGTATTGATTTGGTACAAATTGATTCATTTCGTATCATACTTTCACTTAAGAGTTGGTTGAGTTGGTTTATGATTGATTTTAGGCTATGACTTTGTGCCTTGTTTTGGTACGAGATTAGTAAATTCGTATCAAATACTTATTTTTTACTTTGGGGGGTTGTGACTCAACATATACAAAATTTGCAAAAATTGTACTATTTGTTGGTTGATTCGGTATGAATTTATTTGTTGGTTGATTCCTTGTGTAAGCATTAATGGTTTGTGGTCTTATTTAGGTTTCATGTTTGAAGGGTGTTTAGGTTGATTTTGATACAAACTTCTGCTTGATTTATGGTGTTCAAACATTTATAGTTTGTGTTTTGTGTTTCAGTTATGGTGTGTTTTATGTACGAAACTAACAAACTTCGTACCAGTCGTGGGTCGATCTGGTACGAAATGAGTAAAATCGCATCATATTTCTTATAAATTACAGTATAGTGTGAACAATATGGAAAGAAAATTGCAAAAGTTTTTCGCTTGTTCGATAATTTTTTATTATTTCATGTAATTGTTATCATGATTCTATTGTAGGCTTTCATACGCGATTCCGACAGCTTCTTAGGGCACAAATTTTCGGCTGCAGATCTTCGATTTTGGCACAATTTCGTTAGGACGACAATGTTTGGTGGGCACTATATACTTGTAAATTGTCAGGGTTGTTCGGTACGAATTGATGATTTCGTACCATAGTTGTAGCTCATCAATTACGAAATTAGTTAAATCGTACCATTACTTGTAAGCAGAAAATATTGCGTGAAAAAAATAAATTAGAATTATCAAAAGTGTTGTATGTTGTTTGGTACGAAATTGAGTCTTTCATTTAATTCATATCATGTTTATTTATTCATTGTGGTTCATCATGTACGAAATACAAGCTACGTACCAAAAATAAAATAAAAATTGATAACTCAACCGGATACGAAATAAAGCATCATTTATTCGTATGCATAGTATACACTTGATATGGTGTTTAAATTTTTACTCATCATTTTGGTATCATTCATACCATGATTTAAAATTGGCTTCGCTTTTGTACCCGGTACGAAATTTGAACTACGTACCAAAATAGAAAATAAGGTGTGTACGAAATGTATTAATATTTCATACATTTTCAAGCCAAAAAATGGAGGGGGGGGGGGGGGGGGGGAGGGGGAGAGAGAGAGAGAGATTCAATTGAAGAAAGAGATAATAAAAAATGAAAAGTACGTAGAGAGGAGAGAGGAGATAAAAAATAATAATAATGTTAACATGTGGGATATGTTTGTCCCTTAAATTTAAAAGTAAGGGTAATATTGTACATTTGAGTCAAAAATAGTCAAAAATTGGTAACTTTTATACCACTCCGGTCCCCTTTAGATGACTCATTTGCTTTTTGCACGGGAATTAAGACGAAAATGTTTAGTGTATAAAGTGTATTTTGTAGGGAATGTAATATGGTTTATGTATTTAAACATATTTTAGAAACAGAGCATCATATATGCATAAAAACATGTTCTTGTCTGATCTTAAATAAAAGATCGTATAAAGACCTTTAATTTGATATAAAAATCATAAAATTTCGATAACAAACGAGCAAGTTATAATAATTTAAACTTTCGAAATTTAAATTATATTGAACTACATGCAGAAAAATGAATGGATGAGATTTAAGTATGGAATGTTAAGTGTAATAAGAGGTTTACTAATTGAACTAATTATACTCTAATTCTTTCCAAAAAAGGAAATGAGTCAACAAACATGGGACGTCCCAAAAAGGAAAATGAGTAATCTAAAGGGGACCGGAGTGGTATGTTTTAAAGAAGGTGGGTAGATTTTATGTTTGTTAAGTGAAAGTGACTACTTTTATACATTAACTCTATTAATATACCGCATATCTTATACTCCCACCCACGTCGTTTTTTTTTTTCTCATCTGACTTATCCATTAGTCTTAATTTTTTAAAATGGAAATAAGACTAACGACAAGAGACAAAAGGGGAGAAAAAAATATTGTATCATACTACCTCCATCCCGTTTAAGTTGGGACGTATTCCATTTCGGGACGTCTCATTTAGAGCATGCGCAGCAGCGCACTCTTGAAATGTGCGCACGCCACGTGGCGCAATCGTGGCAGCGCCACGTCGGCGTGCGTACACATGTCGCCAAATGTACGCTGATGCGGGCGTACACGTGGCGTACGGTGTACGCCCGCGTGTACGCCCAAGCATCCACCTCTGTGCACCATCCGTCCGCCACGTGGCGGTATCTCATTGGTCGGTCAAAGTTTGACTTTGACCGATTTTTTTTTTTTTATTTTTTTTTCCCTTTTTTTTTCCTTCTTTCCGATTGAAGATATGTTTTTTCTTTTTCCCTTTTTTTCTTTTCTTTCCTTATTTCTATGTTGAATTAAGTATTCTTTCCTTTTTTTGTTTTCCCATTTTCAATTTTATTTAAAGATTATGGATTTTAATTTTAATTAATTTCTGTTTTATTTTTTCTAACGTATTCTTTCCTATTTTTTTGACTTGTTCACATTTTTAACAAGTTGTTCACATCTTATTTTTTCTCCATTTTTTCACCCTTTAATTGTTTTGTTTTTTATGTTTTAAAATCTTTGTATTGTAATTTTTCAAATGTACAATAGAATTTGATTTATTAAAAAAACTCGTATTCGAACGACAAGAAAAATATTAAATCGAAATAAGAATTAACAAATAAATAACAATGTCCAGTCAACATAGTCTAGTCAGCACATAAAATAAACAGCATACACCGTACTCTACTGCACTACTTTTCAGCATACGCCGTACTCTGTCCTTGTCAGCACACTTTTTAACTAGCATAAGCCGTACTCTCGTATTCACTCGTACTCCACTGCTAATGCTCTTATTAGACCTATTTCCATAAAAGGAAATAATTTAACATCACATCACCACCTACATCACACTTAATTAGCCTAAATTAATTTTAATTAAAAATGGATGTGAGTAGTACTAATAATTTACATTAAATTAAACTCTAATTTACCATCACATCTCCATCACATCACCCTTTTATCCCATTTTCCTTGGCTCTTTTGCCATTTAGAAACGTCCCAACTTAAACGGAATGGAGGTAGTAGTACCTATGTCTCCCTTGAGAGAATTTATTTTTACCAATTTATGACACGTTTCTTGGTAATGATTTTTTTTTAAAAAATCGTTACCGAATATTACAACTGTAATACCACTCCGGTCCAAGCTTATTGACTCATTTGCTTTATACACGGGAATTAAGACGAAAATGTTTAGTGTATAAAGGGGGTGTTTGGTAGATAAGATGAGATAAGTAAAGATAAATAAACTTAGGATTAATAGTGTGAATAGTAGTAAGATTATTAATCCTACACGTTATTTGGTAGACGAGATAAAATAAGTCGGATAACTAATCTAGCGTTTGGTAGGAAAGATTCCAACCCTAGATTAAAGTTGTAAAGACAAAAATACCCCTGTAAAATTATAATAATTACAATAATGTCCCTACCTGAAATTTTTGTGGCTCTTGGTGAGAACTAATCTTTTCTTGTAGAGCAATTATAATTTTGTTTTGTATTTTTGGATAATCTAGTATTTGGTTCGTATAGTTCAAAGGCTTGGACAATTATAATCGATATACTCCCTCCGTTATAATCAAGGTGTTAAAGTTTATTTAGTGCTCGATATACTCCCTCCGTTCCACTGAATCGTAAGAGTTTCAATATTTTATTCCTTATATATATATATTCAAGAAACACCTACGATTCGTTGGGACAAAAGGGAGTATTAATTCAAATCTCACGTTGAGTGTTGCAGTGTTGCTCGATTGCAAGAAATCTAAACTGCCATGCAAGCAAAAAGGCTAGATTAAAAATAATACTCCCTCCGTCTCTTCCTAAGTGACTCATTTCCTTTTTGACTTTTTCGGCACGCATTTCCACCGAGACGTAGTACGGGTTTTACGATATAATTTTGAAATATTATTTCTTTTACGGGATACTACGATTGTCGTAGTATCCCGTAAAAGAAATAATATTTCAAAATTATATCGTAAAACCCGTACTACGTCTCGGTGGAAATGCGTGCCGAAAAAGTCAAAAAGGAAATGAGTCACTTAGGAAGAGACAGAGGGAGTACTACAACTTCTTTTGTATCTAAAATTCTGTAAAATTTTGACAAAATTTATTTCTCATATAAATTTTACAAGAATATATATTACATCTCGACAATAGCAGAAAATACAATCATTAAATTCTACCTCAATTGCTGCTACTACTACATGCCCAACTAGTTTCAGTTTGTATTTCTTCAATTTCATCTCTCTCTAATGATAGCAGTTCAAACTTGATCAGAGTGTTGATCGTCCAGATAACGCCAGCAGCAAAATCGTACATACAACGTGTTGGTGAGTATGGCCGCCCCGAGCCCTAAGAACGATGCAACGAGGAGGGCGTAAATTGCTGAGAAGTGAAGCTGCATGATCAAGAATCATGTGGTTAGGTTGAAATCCATTTATTAGTGCTTAGGTTTTCATCCCCTCAAGCTGTTGATAGATATTCATAACTGGTTCAGCTTACACATGTATATTCGGATAGACGGAAAAAAAATTCAAGCATTTATAGTTATCAGAAAAGGAATATATTTGAAGCATTCATCTAGTATCTCACCAGTACCTGCTCGAGGAAGAAGAAATAGCAACCTGTGGTAATTAACACGAGCACCACAAAATCTTGCCATGCACTGTGTAAATACACCAAAAAATATGCACAAGTCTCTAAACAGATTCTAGTTTTTATTGAAGATAGATGTTTTATCAGATCCTCTTCCTCTGTACATCAAGGCCCGAAGATATTCTCTTGTCAACAAAAGATAAGCCATTTTGATGGTTTGTAATAAATGGATCAAGTCGAATTAGTTGAAACTGATCACTAAAATCTATAGAGTTATATGTAAATGAGTATAGAAAACAAGTGGATACAAATAAGGCAATACAAACAAAAGACAGGCCAGCCATACATGGCAACGTATATTCCATTTTGTGTCCATCCCTCCACCCGTCCAAACACACCCCACCCGCTAAACTTAACAAGCAACAAGCAACGAAACTCCAAAATATGGAATGAAGCTGCCAAACTTGTGGAGCTTATAGGCAAATCCCCTGCCCCTTACCCCTCATCCCCACAAAAAAAAAAAGGTAAGAAACATTTAGGGCTCAATCCAAACCTTTAACTATAACTACAGCTCCAACAATCAGCTCTAGTATACATAGCTACAAATATTCAATTCCAGTAATGGGGAGAAACATATCCACCATGTGTTAATATTGCAAGTTCCTTATATTAACAAATGTATACATAATTGCAGTGCAATATACAAAGATTACAAGGAGGAAACAATGTTTCTACCAATCATAATTACTTCACCAATTGAAGTCCAGAAGAGGGAGAGAGATGGATTCAAAAAGTGTAAATTATTTTGATCAAACAAGGAAGATTTCGATGTTTAATTAGCTGTGTAAATCAATCACATAGGGGTCGTAGTGTGAGAGTGTAGAAGAGATTCAAACCAAAATTATGTTTCGAAAAATTACCTGTGCTCAGCGAATTTGGCCACGGGGTTCCAATCTGATAATTAATCTTCAAACCGAGCAAGCTTTTCGAGACCTAGCTTTGAAACCTAACAATTCTTGCACCAAAATCGCAATTGTTTTCCAGAAGAGAGTTGAGCAAGTGCAATTTCAAAAACTTTCGGCCGATGAAAAAGTACCTTTGCGATGGCGGCTCGAATTGAGCGACGGCAGCCTATTCGAAAGTACCTTTGCGAGAGCTACTCGAATTGAGCGACGGCAGCCGATTCAAAAGTACCTTTGCGATGGCGGCTCGAATTGAGCGACGACAAGGAAAAATTCTACGCATGCGAGAGTAGAACTGGAACGCGATGAGTGTTGAGAGCGATGAGTGTTGAGAGCGATGAAGGAGAACGAAGGCTAAGATTGGAAATTATCACTTAGTCTGGAACACTGTTCAGAATGGGGTTAATTGTCGGAGGGTGAAGGGGGCGATGGATTATCGGTGTGAAACAGTGAAATAAGAGCGGGCTTCAACTTTTATTCAGGGCTCATAGGATAATTTATCTCCCCTACCAAACAACATACAAGTCCAGATTAGCCCAGATTAATAATCCTATCTAGGGTTAATTTGGGCTACCAAACAGCCCCAAAGTGTATTTTGTAGGTAATGTAATGTGGTTTATGTATTTAGACATATTTTAGAAACAGAGCATCATAGATGCATAAAAACATGTTCTTGTCTGATCTTAAATGAAATATCGTATCAAGACCTTTAATTTGATATAAAAATCATAAAAATCCGATAACAAACGAGCAAGTTATAATAATTTAAACTTTCAAAATTTAAATTATATTGAACTAAGTGCAGAAAAATGAGTGGATGAGATTTAAGTATGAAATGTTAAGTGTAATAAGAGGTTTACTAATTGTATTGATTATACTCTAATTATTTCTAAAAAAGGAAATGAGTCAATATGTGTGGGACGTCCCAAAAAGAAAAATGAGTCAATAAGCTGGGACCGGAGTGGTAGTATTTTGTAAAACTAAAAAATTATTCCAAGAACCTATTACAGTAGTATAAAACTAACCATCAAGAAAAGAAACGTAGAAAAATGCGTAAAAAAACGTTGTCAGTATTGACAAAAACAAACTTCTTTCTTGCGGGGGACCGAATAGTATGAGCCGATACAAACAAAGTTGATAAATGCGCCAGCTTCTTTTGTGGACGAATTTATTACACGGGTGCAAGCCACCAGCAAAATTCGACCGGAAGTGTAATGGAGATTAGTTCGAGCCGATGAACGATAACGAGCGGAAGGAGACGATCAAGCTAAAACCAGCTGAGGAAAGAAAATGGCGGAAAATGCAGCGCCGCTGATCGAGAAGCTAGAGTACCACCCGAGCTGCGCGGCGTGCAAGATCGAGCGGAAGAAGGAATCCGACGATGGGGTTCCCTACAAGCTCTTGATCTTACTCTGGCTCGTGTGTCTCGCTACAGGTGCCGTATGAACACACTTTTCTTGATTTTTTTATTTTTGATTTTTTTTCCTTGAATTTTGCTGGGTTTTCTGGGTTAGATTTGATTTGGTTTCTGGGGTTTATGTTATGCTTTTTCTGGAGAAAAGATTGAATTTTTTTGGATGATTTTTTTGCAAGAAGAAATAAAAAAAATGTGAAATTTCTAATTGATTTTGTGGGGTCATTTTTTTTGTGAAGGTGTAATTATAATTTAATCATTGTCTTCTCCTACCACCAACCAACCAACTCTTTATTGGAGTGAAGTGTCAATTTCCAGTATCCAAGATTTGTTTAGTTTCATGTTCTATTATGAGTATAATGGTATATATCTCTTGTCATTCTAGTTGACGCGTCTCATTATTTTATGCCTCAAGTATATTTTACGAACACGTCGATTAGAATGGATTGAGGGAGAAAACATGAATTATATGATATTGAGAAGAAAACTGTTATTTTCATGAAAGAAATAGGATTGTGGGAGGTAATAAACTTGTAGTAATAAGTAGGAACAAAGCTGTTTTAACTCAATTGAAATGTGTTTGCCTCAAAAATTGGAGGATGGAATTGGCTAATGTTGATTTTCACTAAGCCACTGATATTTCCTGCAAATAGTGAATTTGTGCATCACCTACACCTCAAATTTCTTTAGTTCGATATGTTCTTATGTTATTGTACATATTATACTGTCGAATATCGATGTTACGTTCATTTACTGTATTCTAATGAGATCTTATGGTTTCATCAACAGCTCTGCCAATATCGTCGCTCTTCCCTTTCCTATATTTCATGGTAATGTTGCACCTTAACCTTGAAAGTTCTGTATTCCCTTAGTCTGGTTTTTTTATGGTTTGGATCGTAAAGGCTATCTTTCGGTTTCATGCTGCAATAGACTGGCGTATTTAAGCAAATCCTAGTTATGAAACGGTATTCTACGTATCTACTGCAGATTAGGGATCTTCATATTGCAGAGAAAGAAGAAGACATAAGCTACTATGCTGGATATGTCGGTTGGTTTCTTTTTAACGTTGTTGTAAGTACACTAGTCGACTTTTCTAGTTGTTATCTTCTTTAACATGCTGCTGTTGCATCCCCGAAGGGTCGTCATTCATGCTTGGGAGAGCTCTAACTTCTCTTCTCTGGGGGCTGGTAGCTGATAAATATGGTCGGAAACCAGTAATAATGTTTGGCACATTTGTTGTGTGGGTATTCGTATTTTCCCCTTTTACGCGTTGATTATTAGTACTCTATCCACATTTCCTCTGTATCTTCATTTTGGAAAAACGTTCCAGGGTCGTATTCAATGCACTCTTTGGTGTTAGTGTAAACTTTTGGATGGCCCTTATCACAAGATTCCTTCTTGGAAGCTTATGTGGAACGCTCGGACCTTTGAGGGTACGTTGCCCCGAAACCTTTTCAGTGAATTTAACTGTATTTTCTGTTCCTTTTCATATTCGAAGAAGTATGTTTCTTGGCATTTAGTAGTATATTTTTGATAGCACTAATTGTTCATTTTCGAATTTCCGTTTGACACAGGCATATGCTTCTGAAATTTGTCGTAAAGAGCACCAAGCTTTGGGGATGTCAGTAGTGAGGCTTTTGATACGTTTCCTTTTCCTAAATTTGCAATAAGTTGGTCTTGTTCAATTTATTCATTATTTCGATCCGTTGCAGATTAGCACTTCCTGGGGCATAGGCTTGGTCATTGGTCCAGCTGTGGGAGGTTTACTTGCACAGGTAATCTCTCGCATGAGACTCCAAGAAACTGCAGACGTTCGACAGAATTTTCTGAGTGTTCCTAACTCAAATTTGATCGATGATAGAATTTTCTCTTTTCTGCTTCAACGTTCTTTAAAGTGCATGGACAGTATATAGGAAATAATTGCTTAATTGACTAGTATAATCTTAGCCTGCAGAAAAATATCCAGACGTCTTCTCTCGAAAATCTCTATTCGGAAGGTAAGCCAATTTCACTCAGTTCGTTTCATTTTATCTGTGTGATTTTAAGGTCCAAACTGACTAGTTCACTGATGCTGACAACAGGTTTCCTTACCTTTTACCCTGTCTCGTCATTTCGTTCTTTGCTTTGGTGGCCTTCATCCTCTGCTTCTGGCTTCCTGTATGTTTCTCTACTATTCCATCTCCTTCTGAAAAGATGCTAACGTTTGCTCGGGACAAAGTTTTCTTAATATGTTTACAAAAATACGAATAATTGCAGGAAACTATTCACACCCATAACAAAGAAAATGTAGCCCGAGTTTCTCTGTCACGGGAAGCTGTTACAGATGACGAAACTTGTGATTTCATTCAGTCGAAGGAAGTGGAAGTTTCTGAGCTCAGAAGCTCCCTCTCTCGAAAAAGCCTCTTAAGAAACTGGCCATTGATGTCGGCTATTACGGTCTACTGCATTTTCCAACTCCATGATATGGCCTATAGTGAGGTATACGATAAAAACAAAAACTTCGTATTCGTTTTACCTTTTCAAACTATTTGTAGAATTGTAACCGATTGCTGCTTAAATATTTTCTCCAGATATTCTCGTTGTGGGCTGTCAGTCCAAAGAGGCTCGGAGGATTACAGTTCAACTCAGCAGATGTCGGGGAAGTTCTTTCGATCACAGGTAATCTTAGAAATGAAGCAATTCTTGCTCCTCATCATGGTTAAATATCCTTAATTTTCTCTACATACTGAATTTTGACGCATATGTTTCAATTATTGTTCGATTATCCAGGGGTTGGTATGCTGATCTTTCAGCTCACTGTATATACATGGATCGAGAGGAAACTTGGACCGGTCATGGTTTCTCGTATAGGAGCTGTAGGTGTCTCTTAACACTCGTTTCTCTAATTTTATCTGCGATCCATTTTTCATTTGGTTTGATGTTTGTCGATTAATTGATCTCTTTGCAGATCATTACTATACCATTGCTAACAGCATACCCATTTTTAGCCAAATTATCGGGTCTGATTCTCTTATTGCTGCTCAACGCCGCTTCAATGTTGAAGAACGTACTCTCTGTGAGTTCTCCTTACATCATTTTCGATCCGAGTTTATCAATATTTCAATTTTTCCATAAAAATCAAGCTACTTATCTGTTGCTTCGTCTCATCGTATTTCTTTCTTTTTTCTGATTTTCGACTGATTTATGACAATCATATACAGATTTCCATCACAACGGGCTTGTTAGTTCTTCAAAATCGAGCAGTGGTAAGTTCCAGTTTCTTCGTATCAAAATTTCCATTATCAGAAACGTCCAAAAATCAAAATGTCGTGCCCCAAATTCACAAACGTTTAATTTTCAGTCAAAAGAGAGAAGAGGAGCTGCAAATGGCATCTCCATGACTGCTATGTCTCTTAGCAAAGCCATCGGCCCTGCAGCTGGAGGCTCCCTGTGAGTTTTCCCTCGAACATCTCTCGTTTTCTCCATGGCTCGGTTTCTCTGCAAATTCTTCATCTGTCATACGTTATACGCCAGCAATTTTCTTGACAATAGGCACTATAGATGTATAGTAGGGAATGTATACCGCATGCTTCGTCTGTAATCACGCGTTCTAACATAACTCTCGTATTCGACATCTACAGACTCTCGTACGCTCAAACCCGTCTAAACGCAGACTTCTTACCAGGTGAGAAAAGTTCTGAGAAGCTAAACAATTTAGGATCATAATTTTCATTACCATATCGTCTGCATATATAGCATTTTGACAGTAAATTCATGTTGCTACAATGAAGGTGTTCACCTAGTTTTCTTCATGCTAAACGTGGTCGAGTTCGTGGGACTAGTTTCGACCTTCAGGCCGTTCCTCGCCCTTCCCTACGACGACGAACGACCGGTTCCGGAAAGTCTCGCTTGAGCTGATGATCAGAATCCTCTTCCATATATTATACGTTTTACGTGGAATAGTTTTTATTGTACATCAGTTCAGTGTAGTTTTGTTTAGCTTATAGAATTAATGATTGAGCAAAAGTTTTCGGATTATAAATAAGCACGCTTTTCACGTGTTACAACTTATACAACATTAGTCAAGCAAATGAGATCCTCTATCCCATTTTCAGATATCAATTGTGTTTCGTATGTCGATTTTGTTAATTATCTTTCGATAATTTGGACCCATTGTGATTTGGTATAATTTTATAATATTTTCAAAAGTTCACTCGTCTACTCTAATTATTTTTAGTATTTTATTTTAATTTTATTAGGTAAAGTTGAGAATCAAAATTTAGGGTGTATAATTTTTTAAATTCCAATTTTTTGTCATTAATCTTAATTTTATTTTTTTATAATATTTTATTTTTATAAAAGCATTATAAAATTAATAAAAATAATTATTTGGTACACAATCTCATCCATTAATCATGTGTGTAGTAGTTTTGATTTTTTTTAATGCTTTAATAATATAAATTTGAATTGTGTGCAAATATCACGGACTTTCGAGTGGCCTAAACTGTCAACGGGCCTGGCCCGAAATATTACGAGCCTAAGAGCATCTCCAACCCACACTTCATTTTGAAGTATTACTCCATTTTGGAGTACGGAGGCCATTCCAACCGTACTCTATTTTGCAATTAGAGTATGAAGTATTGAACAATAACACTATATGAAGTAGTTTTACTGTTCAATACTTCATACTCTATTTTAACTATTAAAAAAAATTAATTGTAAATATTAAATTATTTAATTATATTTTTCATTGTAAATAATTATATTAATTCGTATATCATATTATTTCATTTTATTTCATTTACTCCTAATTATAATAATCATACTATAATGTATGTTATGATGATTAATATAATTAATATTTTGCTTAAAATGATAAATTTACAATTTAATAGTTCAAAAAGCCATAATTTTTATTATTAGTTATTATTTAATTTTCATTTTTCAATATATGTTAATAAATCATAGTATTTTCATTGAATTTTTATCAATATTGTTAAGTTATTAAAATTAAATATAAAATAATAATAATAAATTAAATATATAGAGTACATGGTTGAAATAGATTTTTAAAATAGAGCACCGGATACTTCATTTTGAAGTATAACATACTGTAAAATAGAGTACTATGTTGGAGATGGTCACTTGTAGAAGTTACGGCCCAGTCCAACTTAAATTCGGGGCCCCTTTCGAAAACAAGCAATTCGGGCTGAGTTCGGGCCAGCTCGCAAGTAATTTGGGCTGGTTGGACGATTGAATAATTGTAAAGCCCGCAAGTAAAATAAAAAACGTAAAGCCGTAAATAATTGTATTTCGGCCCCTGTAGTTTTGATTATTTCGTTTAGAGCCCCTAAAGTATAACAAATTCGCAAAACAAGCCCAAATCAGTATCAGTGTAAACTACTACGAGAGCAGAGGAATCATGGAAATTCAGCTGAGAAATTAGCTGCTCAAATTCTCGAAGCTTCTTGCATCAATGGCGAACCCTAGAAGGCCGTCGTATTCCTCGTACCCGCTCCCGATATCCGACCCGGCGCTGGCTTCGATTCCTCAGTTCCAGCCCCAGACCCCACAAGCAGCAGCATCGACATCGACCCGTTTGAATTCGGTCAAGGTTTTCCTCAGGAAGCCCCACGCCTTCCCCTTCCTGCTCTCAATCTTTTGCCTTCTCGCTTGGGTTTCGCTCAGGTTGCAGCACCGCCACAGTAATCCACAGCTTCGCCAGTCCTCCTTCTCTGTAAATGACGACAACGGCGGCTACACCAAGGATTCCGGTGGGAACGTTGTCAAGTTCTCCGCCGCTTCGCCGCCCGCGATGAAGGATAAGCGCGGCTGGATGTTTGATCCCATTTCAATTGCTCGGGATTTCGGCATTTCAGGTAAATTTTCCGTTCTTCTTCTTCTTCAATTTTGTCTTTATTTTTGTGATTGTGGATGAATCTGGTACTTTATTTAGCTTAATTTCGTTTAGTATACTGCTCTTTTTTTGGGGGAAAGCGAATTGGAGGGATTTTGGGGTACTCGTATATACTGTGTTGCGTGATTGTGGAGTGTAGGTGTAGCAGTGTTGGAAGAGAGGGTAAGGTACTACTTTCGCTGCGTAATGTGCACCATTTTGAATGGGATGAGACTCTTTCTTTCCTACAATTGTAACATCGATCATGTACTTGCTGAACAAATTCAATGTGTGCTTAGTGATGTTACATATGGTGGGAAATCATGTTCGTGGATATTGAAATCGGAAACTTTTGTTGAAATCCCGAGTTTTCCCTTTTCAATGAGGTGTTCTGTTGTTGCAGGTGGAGCGGTTTCTTGTGCTTCAGTTCATGTGGGTGAGATCAGACCTGGAACTCTGAGAGGGAACCACAGACACCTTACTTGTAACGAGACGTTTGTCATATGGGGAGCTAAAACTGTGCTCAGAGTATGTATTCCCTTGTTATATAGTAATAACTTGGCATGTTTTTGGTAACTGGCGTATGCAACGAACTTCAAGTAACCGTACCTTAGTAAGCTGCCAAAAACTTATTAGGACGAGAGGAAATAGAAAACACGGGTCGGAAAGAATGAAAGTTCGCATGCTATTTTATTACTTTGTACGATAACACCTCTTCGTCCATTATATTACAGTTACATGATACACGATACATCCTGCATGAACTATGGCTTTGTTCACTATACTTTTGAAAGGTCTTGCTTCCAACTACGTGCGTATTATTCAGAAATGTTGCTCGATGATGTTTATCTCTGAGTTTTGCTTGTCTAGTTTACGGCTGGTAGTTATCAGTTTGATTTTTGATCTGCAGCTGGAAAACAAAGAACTGGCTAAAGGATACACTGAGGTAACAGTCAAAGCAGATGAAGTTGCGGTAGTAGCTAGTCCTAGTGGCTCTGCTCATGCTTTAATGAATGTAGATACTGTTCGGAGCACGTTTATGTTAGGGTGCCAGGATACAGTTGTAAATTACCAAGACAATTCTACTGATTTTCGTGTTTGGAAAGATCTTCATTAGTTTCTTTCTCTAGTTTTCATGAGCCATTGCTGCCTCCTGCAGTCATTCCTTCAGGGAGCAATGCACCCTTTGTAAAAAAGATTGATAACGAATCCCAGAGTTTTCTGTCAATACACTTCTCTTTCATTCACACTGTAGAATACGATATAATTTGTACATATTCGTTGCAACATATTCACTTATTGCCCAGGTATTTTATTATATCTTCACTATAAAATGCAGATTTTACATGCTTTGTTTTGGACTTGGCTTCTGTGGTGAGCTTAAGAAAACTGCATTAGCATTCTCTTCACTACAGTACAGGCATGGATGTTGATTGCTGAAGTGCTGCTGCATCAGAATCTTCCTAGCTAACATCACAAGTTCCCGATTGCTTAGAGGGCCGGGATTCTCCTTCAACGCCATTTGAACAGCATTGCTAAATGCTCCGCATGGTTTCCCTCCATTCTCCAGGACTGCTATGTCAGCAGACGTCTCGTTTTTCTCGCAGCCACTGAGCAAGATCCCTTCATCCTCCTTCAGTGGCTTGCTCAAGGGCTTGACCCCGTTGTGGAACATGAGGCTAGCATCTGCTCCAAATACTTCAAGCAAATGAGTGCCTATGTCTGTGCTGATTTTGCTGGTTAAAGATGTGAAATACTGCAGAATTGATTGGAACGGAATTGCTTTGAGCTTGTGGTAGGTTGCAGTAACGGAGGATTCTGGGGAGGAAGAAGGGCCTATTTGTTCTGTTTCTTTGTCGATTAGGCCTCCACTGTGGCAAGAATCGGAGAAGATGGTGAAAGTTGCTCCTTTAGGAATGCGATTCACAAGCTGCCTGAAGTCCACACCTATCGAGAAACTGTGGTAAGTACTATATGGTATATCATTCTATCAAAATTGTATGAGATAAGAGAGTGAAGTACTAACTGGTAATGAGATTGAAGTCACAAGGTACAATGGCTTCTTCCTCTTTCTCGAATAAACTGTGAGGTTTAATCAAAGTCCCATGGCCCGAGTAGTGGAAGAACAAGACGTCCCCTCCTTGCGCCCGACCAACCATACCATTTAGTGCTTTCTTGATGTTGGCTCCAGTAGGCATAATCGGGCTATTAGGCTTGTCTATGATTAGCTCTATATGATTCGGGTCGAACCCGAATCTTGATACGAGAGCCTCGTGCATGGCTAGAACATCGTTGTGGCAGCCATGGAGCTCGTTGGGGGTATTCGGGTAATTGCACCCAACAAGAAGTGCCAACTTCTTCCCCTTTTCCATATCAAAAGCTTCAAGATTTGGGAGTTAAGAAACTGTTGGTGAGTGATTGTGGGATATGAAACTTTGGGGCCTTATTTATGGGGGGGGGAGAGAGAGAGAGAGACTATCTCCTTTGCTTGTGGTGTTTGATCAAATGCTTGCTTGTGTGGAAGGCAATCAAGGCGTTTAATCCTGGGTTAAGTGGCTTGAAAGCTATATTTTAAGCATTTGGTGAGTTTGTGTTTTGTCCCTAAATGGCAATGCTTCATTCAAGAGTTGCTTTGAGGTTCCAACCAACACATAAATAGGAGGTCTTAACTTCCAAGAGCCCTCTAACTTCAGATATGAGAATTCTTTGCTATTGGATCAGATTTCTCGTCTTTGTCGGGATGGATGGATGGAGTATTTGAGAAACATTTCTTTGTTATTAGTAAAAAACTGAACTAATGCCTGAAATCCTCAAGGCAACTGAACCATTAATCCTCTGTGCAACTTGTGGTTTGTAACTTGATCCTTTGGAATTGGTACTTCTTGTACCATTTCTTCAATAAAGTTATTCCTTTGTACGATCAAAAAAATTGAGATAGAAATATAAGATTGGCACGATTTTATAAGTGGTTGAACCAATTCCTAACTGAAAATCAAACGGAATTGGGCTCCCTCAAAAAAAGAGACCCCAAAGGGCCATAAGAAAAAAGATAAATTTCATTTGAATGATCCATACATATGGCGTGACAGTGATACAAGTATAATAACATATTTTTTCTAAACTCTAAATCTATAAATTATTGACGTTATACCATATTATTAGTTGCGAGTATATTAAATATATTAATAGCAGACATGGCGTGTTTAGCATGCTCATACTAATAGACATGAGAAGGCCTATGAATGAACACAACACAATGAGAAAACGGGACGGAAGGAGAATTATTATTTTGATAGGGAATTATAATTAGAAATAAGTACTCCAACCGTTCCCTAATAAGTGTCCTGAGCCGACAAAATACAGTAACCAAGAAAGTGTATAATTTTACCATATTAACCCCTAATCATTACATAGAAAATTGAAAAATTAAAAAATGCGTAATGATAACAGGGGTAAAATTGGTAATTTAGCCAAAATTTTACATTGAAAATATGTGATAGGACACTTATTAGGGGACAAAAATTTTAGTCCCTTGGACACTTATTAGGGGACGGAGGGAGTAGTTATCACGAAACTGAGTACTCCCTCCGTCCCCTAATAAGTGTCCCGAGCCGTCAAAATGCAATAACCAAGAAAATGTATAATTTTACCATATTAACCGCTAATCATTACATAGAAATTTGAAAAAGTAAAAAAAGTGTAATGATAGCAGGGGTAAAATTGGTAGTTTGGCTAAATTTTTACATTGAAAAATGTAATAGGACACTTATTTGGGGACAAAAATTTTGGCGGCTCGGGACACTTATTAGGGGACGGAGGGAGTATATAAGTAGGTGACTTGACTTGTTATTCAAGAAAACACAGAGGATTTTTATAACCACGAGGAGAGGAGTAAAAACTTACTGTAAAAAACATCAATGGCGCTCGAAGCTTACTCGTCCAAGGTTCCAGATATAGTTCGCACCGACGTTCTCTCGCAATCTCGCCTAGCTTGCTACAAGGTCTCTCTCTGATTCCTCTTCATCTCTCTCCCATGCCTTTTTATTTTATGGGGAAAATTACAATTAGGGTGAAATCAATTGAAATTCGTGTTCGATGTGTGTTTTAATTAGGCGAGGGACGCGTTCTACGCTTGCATAGAGAGAGAAGCGAGCAAGAGGCCGACGGAGATCGCGTCGGTGGGGCTGCTCTATCCGGCAGGCTGCACCAGAAATCGGGAGGAATACGTCAAGAGCTGCCGCCCTACCTGGGTAAAATTCTTCATCCAATTCCGATCCGATCGAATTTGTGAATTGAAACTGAAATTCGTTTATGAATCCGCTTATCTTTTAATATAGGTGAAGCATTTCGATCGGCAGTACTGCGCGAAGAAGAGGGGATGCAGGCTGTTGGATGATCAAGAGACGAGAAAAGGTCCATTGACTCTACCCCAGTCTTCTACCTTCAAATCCTCCTCCTCTTGCTCCTGTTCTTCTTGACATTTTTTTATTTTGTTTTCTTAATCTGGAAAAGACGATGTTATTGATAAAGACGATTTGTTAGCACGTGCAATACCCAGAAAACTATTGAAACAGATGCTGCAACTATATCAACTTCTATCATCATCTACTATTATTTAATCACGATAAGATATACTACCTCCATCCTGTTTAAGTTGAGACGTTTCTAAATGGCACAAGAGTCAAGAAAAATGGGATAAAAGGGTGATGTGATGGAGATGTGATGGTAAATTAGAGTTTAATTTAATTTAAATTATTAGTACCACTCACATCCATTTTTAATTAAAATTAATTTAGGCTAATTAAGTGTGATGTAGATGGTGATGTGATGTTAAATTATTTCCTTTTATGGAAACATGTCTAATTAATGAGACGTCCCGAAATGGAATACGTCCCAACTTAAACGGGATGGAGTTAGTATTAATAGGGATATCGTTAATCTCTTCTACTTCGTATAATCTTTTCGTTGTTTCGTTGTTCCTACCGGACGAGATCCTCTGTCCCCAAATTGGTGCATAAAATTAGGAAGTTTTGATTCTTTCTATTAGTAGTCATTTTTGAGTTTGGTTACTAGTATATGTCAAAACTTCCTAATTTTGTATCACGTACACCATCTATACACTCATTTGGGAACGATACACTAATTTGTGGACAGAGGATCTCATTTGTGTTTCGACCTTCTTTTTCACACAGCAAGTAATTTATATCTTGCCTTTCTCATTATTTTCTCCTTTACTTTTTGAGAGTAGCAAATTTACAAAATTAAAATTATCCATTACTCAAACCAAATACTCCCTCCGTCCCACTGGGATAGGACCTTTTTTTTCGGCGCGGAAATTAAGACGAGAATGATGACAATGAGATAAATTGAAAGGTAGTGGGTTAAAGTGATGTGTCAGAATTTTATTGGGTTAGAATTTTCCATTTTGGGAAAGGTCCCTATATCAGTAGGACATCCCAAAAAGGAAAATATCCATATATCAGTGGGACAGAGGGAAGTAACAAGTAACAAAAATTTATTAATTAAATTCCTTTTTGAGTTCTAAAAAAAACTGACACCAAACATGTACTAAAGCATACGAAGAAAGTGTTGCATTTTTTTTTATAACAATTAACAGAAAATTAGACCAACGTCACGAAAAATTCAAACTCGAGACTTTTAATTCCGAAATTTAACTCGTACACTAGGCCAACACACACGTTACAATTTTGTTTATAACACACACACCTGTACTAATCGAAGGGAAGGAAATAAAAAAGAATAATGGAAAGGAAAGTCAAAAAAGTAATTGGGCCTATATATACTTAGCCCTCGTTTGATTCACCTTTTTTTGGGTAAGGAAAGGGAAACAATTAAGTGAATCCATTAGTTGTTGTTTGGTTTGAGCAACAAGTTAACCATTACCCTTACTTGAGGGTAACCCAATCCCTTAGATTGTTACCCCTCAAGAAGGAGGGGAAACAAGGGGAAAGAGAATCCCCTCACAAGTGACTCCCTTACTACCATTAAACCAAACACTTAATAAAAGTAACAATTATTGTTTCCATTCCCTTATTTGACTTGATTCCATTCCGTTTCCGTTATCCAACTTGAACCAAACGAGCACTTAATGGGCCAATAGTAGCTCAAAGCCCAACTAACATCAGGCCCGACTAATTGACGTTTTCCTCTCTCTCTCTCCCTCTCCTCTCCTCTCCTCTCTCTCTCCGCGAATAAGAGAAGAAGGAAAAATTTAGGGAAGAATCAGAATCATAGCAGCAGAGGAATTTGGGTTTTAGAGGAAAGAAATGGCGTTGGAAACGCGGTCGTCGAGAGCCCTAGACACAGTTCACACGGATGTTCTATCACAAGCTAGATTAGCTTGCTACAAGGTTCTCTCTCTCTCTCTCTCTCTCTCTCAATTGAAAATGTTTGCCCTAAGTTTAAATAACGAAATCTGAATCTGTAATGGCGGAAGGCGCGGGATGCGTTCTACACGTGCCTAGAGAGAGAAGCGAGCAAGAAAGCCACAGAAAGCGCGTCGGTGGGGCTCCTTTACCCTCTCGAATGCAAGCAAAGCAGGGAGGCTTATGTCAAGCAATGCAGGCCTACTTGGGTAATTTCTACTATATCAATCAATATATTCTGGGGATATGATCCTTGATTACTAATTAGGGTTCTTGGTTTTGAATTTTTGGGTTGTTAATGTTAATTAGGTGAAGCATTTTGATAGGCAGTATTGCGCCAAGAAGAGGGTTAATAGGCTTTTGGATGATAATGAGTCCAGAAGAGGTAAAATTTTAAACTTTTGTGCATTGTTGGACTCTCAAATTGTGCTAATATGGGAGACGTCTCAAACGGGAAATACTCACACTTATACGGGTCATAGAGGGAGTATTCATTTTTTTGATGTTGAATCTCATGCCCAGTTAGCTTCGGTAGAATCTAATAGGTTCGAGATGTTGGAATGCTATTATTGTTCCGTACCTGTTTTTCGAAGGCTATCTTCATTGATCATGGCTTGATTTGGTGTAATGTGTTTGTGGGAGAGATTAAGGTGATTTTGTTCTTGATTTGAAATTTCTTGAGTTGAATGTTGCAGGAGGCTAAAAATCAGCTCTGGATATGGGATTGCACTGCTTCTTAACTTACCTGGTACCTATTTCATCGTTCCTCAGTTTTAAACTTTTCGGGAGAAAGAGAAGTTCTTACGGATAATCGTGAAGTATCTGGTGTAAAACATCTTAAGTTGATACAAGGTTTTATTTTATCTAGGCAAATTGTGATAGAGAAATAAGACTGCAGTTCTATTGACACAGTACTAGCAGGTTTAAGTTAGCAGCTAGGTTTTTCGAATCTATGGGAAATCCATTTCCAGGGGATCGATCCTTTTGCCTGAGACGAAAGTTCGGATTCTTTAGACCTCCCTTGTTTCATCGTAGCCGTGTATAGCTTGGTGAAATTATCTTTATACACGTGAGGCTGATATTATACGTAATTCTGAATGTGATCGATGAAATCTTATTTCTAAACTCTCAAATCGAAATTAGAAAAGATGATTTATATAAAAACGACACTTGAAAAAGGAATTCATTTACCACGACGGTGATATACATCTCAAAGTTACTCCGTTAAACATCACCTCACTCACTCCACCTTCGGAGTGGTAGTTCCGTCTGCTTTTCCGCCCCAGATTGTGGCCGATTGGACGGTCATGATCGACGCGCTTGGCGACAATGGTGGGGGCAGCGGGTTCCGAGTGTGTGATGTGGCGGTGGAGATTGCAGTGGCGAGCGAAATCGGCATCAGGCACAGTCCCTTGCCTTGAAGATATTGCATAGCAGAACCCATGTCCTCTTCTAGAAGCTTCGCCACATGTTGCTCAGTCACCTCCGGCGACGCCGCCGTTGGCATCCCGTTACCCTACGCAGACACATAAAAGAAATATCCATTAAATTTTATTAACAATATCATATAATGGGGGTAAATTTGAACGAGATTGATTACCTGAGGAAGTAAAGGAGCAGCAGCTGCAGCTGCACCCCCTAATCTGCTCATGCTAAGAACCTGTTTTTGCATTAACTCAATTTCAACACTCAATTTTTGAATAATTCTTTTTGATAAGAAGAGCAAAGGAAATTTAGTTTACTTTAATACTCCCCCGTCTGCCGTCTCGTTAATCTAGAATAAGTTTTATTTTCGTGAACCCCACTGATACAGAATTATTACCTTAAATGATACAAATTTTAACACATTAAAACTCATTCACTACTTTTTCCACAACTATTACTCTCGTTTTAATTTCATCCTCGAATAAAAATTATCTCTAGATGAATGAGTGAGTCAGATGGAGTAGTTTTTACAGCTCATTGATCTAATTCCCAGCCAACATTTTGTCAACCCAAAACAGATTCTTTGATAAAATTACCCAAATAATGTAATTAAATCAAATCTAGAGAGAGAGAGGGAGGGAGAGAGAGGATACTTTGACTTGGAGCTGGAGGAATTTGACATAATCAATGATCTCATCCAGCATTGAGGCCTTGTCCGTCTGTATTAAAAAAGAAAAAAAAAATTCATAATAATCATTACCTTATTATAATCCTAATAATCTCATAGGATTATCTTTCAAGTCCAAACATAATAAATAATTTTCAATCCAACTATCATCACTATATTTTAATCAATAGTGATTACTTATAGTTATTTATAGTAATCAGCTAATCAAATATCCTTCCCAACTACACATTATACTCCATGCACAAATCTTTCAATACCAAACTCATTCTCTTCAACTTAATTAATCGTCTAACATATTTTTAGATTTTATATTTTTATTAGTCCCTTCCTTCATTATATTGTACTTCACGTATATAAAGAAACGACTCAACGATCATATTACCTAGCTAAGTAAAACCGGATACTTATATATAGAGATCTCCGCAAATTATGCACTTTGATTGAGAGGTTCATTTAATAGCACATGTCTCTGCAATTCCATTACAAAAATTGCAAATTTTCTTACACAAAGTTGATTAATTTTCCTTTAAATAGCAACACGAAGCTTCATAGAATCTGCATGAGAACTCATATTTGAAATATCATTCGCTTAAAATATAATAAAGTGGCATACGATTATCGAATACGACTTGACTCGAACATTAGATCAACACGCGCACACAAATTCATCTATATTCGTTAAGGAGTGAGGGTATCACCTTATTAGCGTTGGGTACAAGCTCTTGTAAAGACTTCATCCTCTCCGCAATTCGCTCTCTTCTCAACTGCCCATATTCATTTTCACCCGAATTAAGGAAACGGAATTTTAAAATAAAAAAAAAGCCTGATAAATGACGTCATATTAAAAAAAAAACAGAAAAAGGAGAAGAAAAAGCAAGTGAAGTTGAAGTATAGTGGTTCGATCGTACTCTTTCAGCGATGCTGTGAGGGTCTGTAGCCTGTCCTCTCCTCGCCCTCTGCTTCTGCTTCGGCTGCGCCGCCGCCGCCACTCCGCCGCCGAGGCTCTGAGACTGTTGCTGCATGGATCCTCCTCCCTATTGAAAACACAGATCACGCAAATTTCTAGTTTAAATATCTAAAAAACCAGTACATGAGACGTATGAACGGCACAAATCATTCGTAATTTTGAAATTCAAAACGCGATTTAAGAGAGAGAGAGAGAGAAAAGGTAAATAGTAAATAATACCTGGAGGTGGTGGTGGAATTCCTGAGATTGATTCGGATTTTGAGCTGAAGATCCGGTGAAGACGTTGAACAAACCTTTAATCGACGCATCATTTGCCTGAATATTCACCATTAATTCCTCGATTGCGCATCAAAACAATCGAGAACTCGAAAGGGGCGAAACGACGGACCTGATTAGCGGAATTGGGGTCAACGACGTCGTTCTGATGCATCGGCGCACCAGCGGAAGAAGCAAAGCCTCTAGACAGCAACAGCTGCTGCTGCTGCTGCTGCATCAAAGCCCTAGCGCCGCCGCTCGTTAAATGATCCTCCGGCCAGGGGAAGGGGAGGAGCATTTGGTGGAGAAATTCGTCGTGGTCGTTGGATGGGTGGAGCATTTCGTGGAGAAATTCGGGCGACTCTGTTTCTCTGCTAGATTCCCTCATCGTTGCAGGCAGAATTTTAGGGGAAAGGGGGAAACTAAAATGCAAGTGAGACTGAGAGAGAGGTTCTATCACCTTTTCTCCTCCAATGCATATGTATGTATTTATAGGTTTTATTTTTATATTTTGTTTTCTAGATCACATAATGCTATGCCAAGCTCTTGGGTGAGATCCGATACAAAATCGATTTTTCGAATAAACTGAAAAGGCGATGATGCATTGTCAAAGCAATAACAATATATTTTCATGACAATTATGACAGTCTTAGGACATTCGCAGATTATACGATGATCAATATTTGCGATTTTCTTTTCAATTCAATCATAAAATAAATTATATTTTTATTTTATATGAAGAAAAAAAAAAGGAAAGGAATGAAGTTGAGCCTAATCAAATGTATTTACAAAATATTTATACAATGTTATAGCATGTAAAGAAGAAACTGAAAAGGTGAAAGAAATGGGAAAATGCATGAGTGTACATATAACCTATGCTCACTGATCAAACAGTAGGGATTATGTTTTCGGCTAAAAGTTCTGAGTTCGAGTCGTGCGTGACGTACCCTTTAAATTTACGTTGCTAAAGCTTAACAACAATAAAATGGAAAAGTGCTTGTGGCCCAAAACTAAATTAGTGGGTTTTAAAACTTTTTAGTAGGCAATATTAGAATTTTAGAGTATTATTCTACATTTCATAATCAGACTTGGAAAATTAAAAGATGAAAAACAAAAAAGGGCCTTAGCTTCGGCCCAATTTACGATTTCTAAATTTCTTTGAAAATCCACATCTGTAAGTAGTTGGCCCAAAATTACATGTTAATTTAGGAATTTAGATTTAAATGGGCTTTAGCTTCGGCCCAATTTGTGATTTCAAATGTTTGGAAAGAATAATTAATACTCTCTTCGTCTCACTGGGATATTAAACTTTTTTTTTTTTTTTCCAGCCCTGGAAGTAAGACGAGAGTGATGATAGTGGGTTAAAGTGAAAGGTAGTGGGTTAAAGTCATGTGTCAGAATTTTATTGGGTTATTTTTTTATTTCGGGAAAGGTCCCTATATCAGTGGGACGTCACGAAAAGGAAAATGTTCCTTTATTAGTGGAACAGATGAAGTATATACAATCCCCTAATTATAGTATTTTTGCAAGATTCGCCGCGTGACGTATCCTGTTTGTATCCCACATAAATTTACCTGCACGCGTATCGTCTATCCGATACTATAATATGAGATTCCGTATAGCTTAGGATTTGAGAAACAAAATATTCACACAAAGATAAAAATAAGCGCTTCTATAGAATTTCCATCCAAAAATATAGTTACAAAATCAACAAATAATTATCTACCATATTATTGTCACGTTGTGAACTTAATAATGCACACTATTAACCTAAATAACATCTACTATATTATTTACCATAACAATATATATTTATTTATTTTAATTATATATTTTTTATGATTGATGAAATATTGACTAGTTTCTATCATAAACTCGTAAGGAATTAGACAAGAAAATGGCCTTTCATGCAAAGACGTTCAACCCACCAAAATCCTTTTCAAACTTCAAATCTTGTCGATTCGAGTATTCGATTTCAAATTTCTTCATCGTACATCTTTTAAGCAAATATAAACTGAGAGAAAAACCAAACTATTTTAATTTTAACATTCAACATTGCAAATTAATAAAAGTACAATATTATACGAGTATTAGTTGAATATTAATTCTTGTAATTAACAATAATATCCTTTTCTTTCAAAAAAAAAAGAAAGAAAGAAAAAAGATGTTTTTGGAAAAGAGAAAAAATAAAAAAAATATGAATATCCATTTGCTTATCTATAATTAGATGAGACATGAGATCACACCACATGATGCCACCCCCACTTAACCAATGAGAGTTGAGACCAAACCCTATCTTCATTTTTATCTTTTCATTTTTTTTTTTAATTTTAAATTATTAAATTATTATACTATAAATACGTACTCCCCCGTGCATTTTATCATGACATTTTTTATTAATAAAATAGATACAAATTAAACAGTAAAATGCCATGATAAAATAGACAGAAGGAGTATAATATAATCCGACCACCCCCACCCACTTTAAATTCGGTTGGAGAAATACAACAAACGGAGTTAATAGTATTTTTATAACATTTATTTCCAAAATCCCCATCTATTATTGTTGCGTATGAAAGTTATCACATTTTTAATATAAGAAAATAAAGAAAATTGCAAAACACTACCAATATACATGGAGCTCAAGCAAATGACATGCAAATGAGAGAAAGAACTGTCCAAAATTTTGCAGAAAATCTATCCGCCTCGGATTTAGATCGTCTATTGTATTCTGTTGCAACGTTCGTTTCCTATTATACAGTACCGGATAATGGCCAAGTGTTACTACGATCCGAATCAAATCCATCAAGCCAGCCCACATGTCCACTTGATGAAATTTGTTGTTTCAACGAATTTCAGATTCAAAAGGACAAAGATACAAACACAAATCCTTTACAAGGACAGGTACATGGAATCAACACAAAGTAACAAACATTATTTCACCAAATTAAATCAATCAAAGATTAAAAAAAAAGATGAAATAAACTAAAGAAAGATCCAATTTTTGCAGCAACCCAATTCTCAATTTGAACAACAGAATTCAGAATCACAAATTATTTACAGAAAAACACAAACTCAATCCAACAAGAATGGAAACACAATAATATTGTTTATTAATAGTACTTAAAATAGGGAAAAGAATTGAAGAAGAAGAAGAAGAAGCAGAAATGAAGATTCAAGCAGCAGGCACCGAATTCCCAGCACTCGACGTCCAAACAATGTCCTTGAGCGCCGGCCGCAGCTCTTTGCTGCAGAACAGGTCGTACTCCAAGGTGTCGCCGCTCGATTTCTTCACCTCCACCACCACGAACGACGGCGCCACCGAGAATATGTCCGCCGCTATCCCCAGCTTCCCTTTCCTCCCGCTCTCCATCCCTTGCAGCCTCACGCACGAGCTGCTCTTCTTCACGCTGAAGTTCTTCGTCTTCGCCACTTCCTCCAGCTTCGATATCACGCTGCTGGCCGGCCTCGACGTCGCGAACCTCAGCCCCTCCTTCTCCGCCCTCTTCTTCTCCTCGAAGAGCGGCGAGAGGTCGAACCCTTCCGATAGGGATATGATGTGGAAGGCGTTCAGTGTCTGCGCCTCTTTCCCCTTTCCGAAGGTGGTTTCGTCGTCCTCCGCCGCGAATTCCTGCTCCCCTTTCGAGATTAGGTATTTCGGAAGGGACCTCTTGAACCACGACGAATCCATGATTTTGGCGATGGAGATTCTGGTGATCGGATTCGGATCCAGCATTTTGGTGATCAGCTTCCTCGCCTCCGGCGAGAACCACGGCGGGCACTTGAAGTCGCCTCTGTAAATCCGGCGATACATGGCGACGATGTTGTCGTCCTGGAACGGCAGGTATCCGGCCAGGAGGACGTAGAGGATGACGCCGCACGACCAGATATCGGCCATCGCGCCGTCGTAGCCGTTCTTCCCAATCACCTCCGGCGCGACGTACGCCGGAGTGCCGCAGGTGGTGTGGAGGAGGCCGTCCTGCCTGAGATGGTCGGAGAAGGCGCTGAGGCCGAAGTCGGTGACCTTGAGGTTGCCTTCCTCGTCGAGGAGGAGATTCTCCGGCTTGAGGTCGCGGTGGTAGACGCGGCGGCTGTGGCAGAAATCGATGGCGGAGATGAGCTGCTGGAAGTAGCTCCGGGCGCGGTCCTCCTTGAGGCGGCCCCTGGCGATCTTCGCGAAGAGCTCGCCGCCGCGGACGTACTCCATGGCGAAGTAGATCTTAGACTTGCTCGCCATAACCTCGTGGAGCTCCACGATGTTCGGGTGGTGCACCATCTTCATCACCGAGATCTCCCGCTTCACCTGCTCCATCATCCCCACCTTGATCACCTTCTCCTTCCCCACGACCTTCATCGCCACGCTCCGCCCGGACTCCATGTGCCGCGCGTGGTACACCTTCGCGAAGGTTCCGCTGCCGAGGAGGCGCCCGAGCTCGTACTTCCCGTGGAGCACGCCGCCGCACTTCTCTTCCATCGCCGTCGTCGTCGCCGCCGCCGCCATGGAGGATGAGCTCTTAGTACTGAGAAATGCTGCGAAAAAACTGGTAGACGCTGTTAACAAACGGTGGTGGTAGTGGTGGTGGAAATGGCGGTTTCACCCGTCCTCGACGTGTTTCCGGTGGCAGTTCCGGCCGCTGGTGAGCAGTTTTCTAGCCCTTCCGCCGCCTAATTGGGGATTAGAAACCGGCGATCTGACCATCTCTCTGCATTCCCTACTAGGGTTCCTCACCAATTTCACAATCGAAAAAAATTTGGGGATTTTTCCTTCCTAGGGTTTTGGTTTCGTTTCGGAAATTGAATTTGATGAGAGAAGCTGAGAAATTGTGAACCTCCTTCTTCCTCCGATGAAGACGATGAATTTATAGAGCTGATCCGAGGGTATATTTGTAAATTGACTGTTTTTGATCGGACGGCTGAAAATGACGGCACTCTTAGCGTGGCGAGATCTTAGCGGTGATGCAACTGTTTATTTGGAGGGATGTGAATAATTGATGAGTCACGCGCGCAGCACATGGGTTTCACTCTGAACCGCCCTCCATTAAGCTGTTTATTACGGTTTTGCCCTGCTCGGCGAGTTGCCGCATTTGGTATATTCCTTAATGGGTCCGAGATTAGCCCATTTATCTTAGTATTCCCTCCGTTTTTTTTCGGATGACCTGTTTTTTTCGTCACGATATTTTAAAAATATAATAAAAAAATTGTAATATTTAGTGTCATCTGAAAAAAACATCTCAAAATAGCAAACGGTCCATTTGAAAGAAAAACGGAGGGAGTATTTTAATTTTCAAATAAATGCTTTTTATAGTTAAAAAAAAAAACAACAAATGTAATTCCTTCAAATCTTCGATTTAATTTAAATTTGTAAATATTTAGAGGTGCCGAAATGAAACGTAATCGAAATCACAAACGGACTTCTGGTCAAGAATCGGATGACGAAGCATCGACCAGCTAATTACGGTTCTTATACGCCTGAATCGTGAACACTATCGGTTTTCAGGATCATAATGAGTTAGGAACACACTTTGAATTGGGTAGCATAGTTGCCCCCCTTAACTCTATATAGAAATAATTAATGGAGTTGAGTTGATACTTGATAATACTCTTAGTAGTTAGTAATTAGGAGGGGTTAATTTGGATTATTAATTAATTCGGGTAATGGAAAAAATGGGATATCTAATTTTGACAAGGTAAGGGTGGGTCCCACACCTTCCACATAGAACAACCTCCACCGGTTGTTGCCTCACCCGCCACGTCACTATCGTGCTTCTTATCTATAATAACTGAAATTTTATTATTTTCAAATATAGAAAAAAAAAATACTATATGCCGTAAAATAAAAGAAAAAAATATTCAAAAAATTATTTAAAAATCAATCGTCAAGAAACATGAAAAATGCGTGACATAAATATCAAACAAAAACGACTTAACTTAGAAAGATCGGAGGGAGTAATATTGAAACTAGTGGGTGAGGGCTCTTTGAAGTGTGCGAGCCTGCGAGGAGATAATTCCCAGTCAATAAAAGCCCACGGTATGCGATTGTGAAAAGACTGATTTGCCCTCCCTCTCCTATGTACAGTTTCTCTTCAAAATTGCTTAAGCTTAATTATTTATTTCTTTTAATTCACCTTATGTAAATAAATTGTTCATTAGATTACAATAATTGACCATAACAAGTTTCTTTTCTGTGGAAATCAACAACAAATGTTATTATGGGTCCTCACATTTTAAGTTCAGTTACCACCGAGTAAGTTCGTCGTTTGTTCGTTCCGATCGTCATACTAGATACTACCAACTAAACGGTTTCGAGGTTGTCGTATTTTGAAATTATTTTATATAGGGGTCTTAATATGTAAGTCAAGAGTTGCTCACTACCAATAATTTTCTTGGTATTTTCTCGTTGATCATCCCTAGTCTATCATGTAAGGCTATATAGAATAATTCTAATATATTAATCAATTTAGTAATACTACAAATTGTTGTTGTGTGATTGAATTCAAATAGATTAAGATTAGTATTTTAATAATAATTAAAGTGAAAGAATTAAATTTGAGCACTCTCTAATTGGGGTCACATCTCATTCAACTACTACTAAAGCTAAATAATCCATTAATCAAAATTATTTTAATACAACCAAAAATATAATCAAAATTATTCGACACGTAACTTGAGTAATTGGTGCATATATAGTATATAAAACACTTTTCAAAATTTCAAATATAATTAAAAATATTCTAATTACTAGTACTATTGTGTTCTTGTTCATGAACCTTACTTTAAAACACGTTCTTAATTCCTCACTAAGAAAAATTGAAAGGTACACTGTGTCGAGTCTTTTTTATCGAAAAAGGAAAGAATTTTATGTAAAACGCAGAGGAGGTACGAGGAGTAATAGAGTTTTACATACGATCGTTCCCCAATCCCCACTGATCACATAATCTAATACTAGGTCACGACTCGAAACTCCAACTCACACCCTCACGTCGAATTAAACACAAATTCCAAAATCAACATTTAATCTCGCCTTCAATTTTATGTACTACTCCTGTTAAATTATCTGAAAAACATTTATCTCTTCATATTATTATTATTATTATTATTATTATTATTATTATTATGGCCACAGAAACTACATGTGCAATTATTATTATAAATATAGTATAAAGTCGACACGATATCTGAACATTTGATATTATTTCGTTATATATTTTAGAAAAATGTAACATTTTTTATGATTTGAGATAAGTTATGTCTGTGCCAATTTTTATTTCATTTTTATAAAAAACAAAAACTATTTGTATTATAAATTATTAATTCAGATTGGAAATTTATATTTATGTTTGTCACATGGCATTGATTTCCTACGCGATTTTATTCCTCACAATATTAATCTTCTAATTCACAAAAAGTTTTTGTCACAATTTTTAAAAAATTGAGATTATATGAAAAAAATTGTAATTTGTTAGTTTAATTTCGATTTATAGTAATTATTTATTATAGGTTAAAATGTGAATAATTTTCAATATATGTTCCAGAAAAAATGGAGTATTCTTTAATCTTTATATATATATATATATATATTGTTTACATTGATATAATAATTGATTTTGGCGGATTCAATTAAATTTCAATATTTTATCAAATTATTGAAGGGAATATTTTAATTTTTAATTAATTGTTTATCAATAATGGATCTGTGCCCATTATTGGAATCTACTCTGGGCCTCATAGGGATTCTGAGGTGTAAAGACAATTATTTGTATTTGTTTATTTAATTATATTTATTTATTTAGAAATACAATTCATTAAATAAGTATTTATGCATGTAGTGTGTTGGGAAAATGTCTGTGTTCTGTTGGCCTGTATCAAGAGCGAAGGAAACCAATAATTCATTTATTAATTAATAAAGATACCAAACTATATAAAAATTAGGGACAACTTTAAAAATACCCATTTTTATAACAAACATAACTTTTATACCCACAATATAAGAAGTATAACTTCTATACCCATTTTGTAGTTAAAAGACTTAAATACCCTTACTAATTGGGTCCCACTTGTCTAATAAAACCAAAAAATCAATTAAAATAGGTAAATGCTAAATTTGGACTGTGGGGCCCAAATAATGTTTCTCACGATTGATCTCTCCCTCTCACGATTCAATTGTCGTGAACCAATTCCACCAAAATTGAATCTAACGTGGAAATTAAAAAAAAAAAAAATTAAATAAACGAAAAATTGTATCTCACGAGAAAGCATACACGACATGTATCCATGAATGCTCGGTTGTAATTTTTCAAAAAAAAAATGAAAATTGCATTAATTAACCACAACAACCAAATCTGCAAATTCATTAAAAATTGAATATGGTGGTTAGTTAGCATTGATTGTAAATCAGAAAAAGTGAGCAAATACAATAGCATAGACATAATTGAATCACGACATTACACTACAAAAACATATTGAGAGTGAAAATTTGTAGATTTGTACGCATTCTCGAATTTCAGGAAATTTCGGAAGAGATTCAAGTGGTTTATTCGAGACAAAATACCAAGGTAATATATGATTTTGTATATTTATTGTTAGTAATATTCCAAAAAAATTATAAAAAAGTATTGTTCTTAAGTACACGATATTATGTCCAAAACAATCGTGTATACACGGTATATTTTATGTTTTTGTCGTGTAAAGTCAACAAAGTCAACTATTGAAAGTCAAAATTGTTGACTTTACACGACAAATTGTGTAATTTAACCGTGTATACACGGTTGAATTAACTTTTCAACCGTGTACGAAAGAACAAAAAATTTTCAGATTATTAATTTTCTTTTTTTTTTGGTATAGATGGAGATGGGTGATCAGAGAATTCTTATCCGTCATAGCGGTCGTTGGGAGGGAATATCGTACGTAGGAGGAGACTCTTTTCTCGTCACTTATCCCATAGCGAGTTTGAGCTATGAAAACGTATTGCGAGACGTTCAACTTTACTTGGGTGATGAATCGGAGCACTTGCTATTCCACTTGACGAACCTCAACGAGCGGGAGACGGTGAAGGCCGTTTTAAAGAGCACCGGGGATTTACTTAGAATGTGCATCGCGAGAAGGGAGACGTCGACGATCTACGTCATTAGTAGAGCAAATCGGGCAGCCCATACTACCCAACGATCGACGATTTTTCAGAACTATACCGTCGAAGAGGAGTCGATCCCGAGATCGAATGCATTTGAATCCGAAGTACGCGACGAAGAAGAGCCGGAGTCGGAAGAAGAGTCTCTCGAGTCCGAGGGCGAGGAAGCAAGGAATGTGGAGGAACGATCCCAATTACTTGAGAGCCTAACGGCTGAATTCGGAGCATGGATCCGCGAGCCCGGCCATATTGATAGGGTTATCGGGCTTCGTAGCATGCACTCACAAAACCAAGAGCCCCGTGACGACGAAGCTCGTGCTCGCGCTAACGAGGAGGCGGTTCGACATTGGTTGATACCGCATGTCGATCTAGACACCGCGCTCCCTTTAGGATGGATCGATCCCGACGTGGTACCGGCCTTGGGTCAGTTGCGAAAGCACGGATACTTCAAGAAGAAGGATGACTTGCATATAGCCGTCGGATTGCTGCACATGGATCTCCGGAAGGAGTATTGTATCCCTCGTTCCGACAAAGGCCGTGTGGGTTTTAGGTGCACTTCGGGGAAGGATTGCGAGTTCAAGTTGAATGCAACGCAGAAAGGCGGGATTTGGAAGATCAACAAGTACGTGGCCGATCACACGTGTCTAGTTGATTTAAATTCGAACAACAAACGACAGGTGCCGGCCATGGTATTAGGAGCATTCTACGCTCGTCGATTGATCACCGAGGGCGCAGTGTTGAAGCCAAAGGAGATGGTGGACGAGCTACAGAGTGAGTACGGTATTCAGATTGACTACCCGTTCGCTCTCCGTGCGAGGAACGTCGCTATAGAGATGACGTACGGTGCCTTCGACGAGTCTTATCAGAGGCTCCCTTCTTACCTCTACCTTTTGAAGGAGATGAATCCGGGCACCCAGTACGACATCCACACCTCCCACGTCACCCACCGTCTGACCTACTTCTACCTCGCCTTTGGTCCGTCCATCGAGGCGTGGGGAAATGGTTTGCTACGCCCCGTGATCGTAGTAGACGGGGCGCACTTGAAGGGGAAGAATAAGGGGACGCTCTTTGTGGCGGTGACGAAAGACGGGAACGAGCAAGTGTTCCCCCTTGCCATTGGATTCGGTCCCATAGAGAACGACGAATCTTGGACGTGGTTCTTGGCCAAAGTCCGAGAGAGTTTCGGGGCGCCCTCGGACTTGTTGATCGTATCCGATCAGCACGTGAGCATCGCAAATGCGATCGACTCCGTCTTTCCGCACGCTGCTCACGGCCTCTGCTTCGTTCACCTCCAGAGAAATTTCGTTAGGTACGGGAGGCATGCGGGGGCTATATTCGAGTCTGCAGCCTATGCCTATCGAGATTCCCAATTCGATGAATATTGGGGGAATCTGAGGGACCTAAGCAGGGAGGGAGGCGGGATCTACAGGAGGTTGAGCGACATTGGCCTGCCGAGGTGGGCGAGGTGCAAGTGTCCCGTCCGACGTACGAGCTTCATGACTTCGAATCCCGCCGAGACCATGAATGCTCGGTTGTTGTGGGCTCGGAGACTCCCGATTTGTGCCATGATCGAGGTGTATCGGATAGTCGTCGAGAAGTGGTTCGACGAACATCGGACTAGTGCCCTAGCTCGCCAACATGAACTCACCGAGAAGGCCTATACGAAGATGTCGGCATCGTCGGAATGGGGCCGTCGCTATTCCGTCAGAGGAACGCCTACGCCCACCCTTTGGAGAGTCGAAGGTGAAAAGCATACTTACCTGGTCGATCTCCAAAACTCGACTTGCGAATGCCGTGAGTTTGAGTTAGACGGCATCCCTTGTCGACACGCTTGTGCGGCGATAAGGTACGGCTACTTCTCGTTTTATTTTAGTTTCACGCTTGTCGTATTTCAATTGGATTTCTAAACGTTTTTGTATTGTATGTTGTTACAGGCACTCCGGTGGGCGGGCAACTGACTACGTGAGCCATTATTTCAGGCAATCCACGTTAGTTGCTACGTATTCTCCTCAAATTCAACCGGTTCCTCATCCCGAGACGTGGAGTGTTCCCGAATTCATTTCACGATGGAGGGTGCTACCCCCTCTTGTACCTAGGCAAGCCGGGCGACCATCGATGGCAAGAGCTCGATCAGCCGTTGAAGGAGAATCCTCTACGAACCGGCAAAGGTGTTCAAGATGCGGACAATACGGGCACAAGCGACGGAGTTGCCAAGCCTCGCTTCCCATTTGCGGAGTTGATCTAAACGCTCCCCCTCGACGTCCAAGAGGTAAGAAAAAATGTAGCATTTGCAAGAGCGAGGAGCATACTAGGCCTCGATGTCCGTACGATACCGATGCTTGATTATATTTTTATTTCTATTTTGTACAAATTGACGTTTTTTGGATCTTAATGAACGTTTTTGGATGTTTAAGAATGTTATTGGATGTAATCTTATCAGATTGTGTTTGATTTGATCATTTGGTGAAATTTTGTGTTTTTTTGTGTTATAAAATGGATACCTTCGGCCAAGTACACGACAATATACTTGATTTAATCATGTATACACGGTCAAATTATCCTATTACTCGTGTAAAGTCAACAAAAAAAAAGTCAAAATTTAAAATGACCATACACGGTCAAATGTAAATTTTTATCGTGTATACACGGTTGAAAATCTAATTCAACCGTGTAAGGTCAACAAAGTCAAAATTAAATAAAAGTCAATCCCTCTACACGAATGTTGACTCTACACGATTTAAAATGAAAAATAGCGTGTACCCTTGTCGTGAGAAGTCAAAATTAAGCCTAAAAAGTCAAAATTAAGCCAAAATTCCTAAAATTCTCGTGTTTCATTTGATTTTCTCGTGTATCTCGAGTCTATTAAGTTTTGTAAACGTGTAATAACGTAAGTTATGTCATAATTAAGCCAAAAATCAATTGAATTGAAGGATATGTTATGTAAGTATGAAGTGTAGAGTGAGTGTCACTTATATAGTCTAACTACTAAGGTTACGTTTGATCTAGAACTAACTTACGAACGTAATGTTCTTACAAACTTGTAATTCACGTAACGTGATCGAATCATAAGATTGCACAATGTATGAAAGTAACAGTGATTCCAACTCAATTGAGTCCCAAGAATTGAAAAATCAAAAAAAAAAAAAAAAAAAAAATAGGGGGTTCTTAAGTACACGACTTAGGGTACACGGCTGAGGTTCTTGAGTACACGGTTGAATTGCTCATTCAACCGTGTACCCAGCCGAAGGGTTAGAAAAAAATGGCCAAAAAAAACAATTTTTCCCCCATTTGATATTTTTCAATTCATCACCTGTAACGACCAAAATCAACATCGTTCGAACAAAATCAATTTCAAACAAATCTAATTAACAAGAAACGTCATTCGAATTCAACAATTTACAAAATCTAAATCAGAATTCAATATCAATCAATATTCGAAAAAAAAAATACATTTGTTCACCGATCCCTCCATCCCCTCGAAATCATGAAAATTCGCTTCGCCATCTTCTTTCGATATCTTGCCACGACCATTTTCTCGTCGCCCTGGTATAGCTGAGTGGTCCCAAGGAGCAAGTCCAAATACATGCACGCGTACACGCCACAACTCACGCTATCGTTTTGGACGAATTGATACGCCCGAGGGGCGAACTGGATGTCCATGAATCGTGTCTTCCAGTTTTTGACATTTGAGTTGACACGCGTGAAGTATTGGGGATTGTACTCCAAGAGGCGTGAGAAGAGGCGAGACAAGGGCAAGCATTGGATGATCCGTGATTGCCTGAGTGGATGGTTTTCATCTCCCTCGTACATCCAATAGTGGGAATCGTACACCTCGATGCACCAACAAGGAACGTTCACCCGACACAGGATCCAATGGGAGGAGGAGACATGGCAAACGACGAGAAACTGAAAAAAAAAACACGATTTAGCAATACGAAGAATTAAATTCGATATAATCAATATAGGATATTAAAAACTTACATATTGGCCGGTGATCCACGGTTGGTACGTGTTAATCCCCTCCCAGCCCGCGATGAAATCGTAGGGGATCTCCCATTTCGTGTACTTCAAAGTCTCGTTTGCCAACCCCCAAGTCGAAGAGTTGGGGTGAAACTTCAAGTACTCGTCTCGGAGTTGTGTCTTTATTTATTTGAAATGGAAACATGGTTTTTATTAGGTTTTTTATCAAATTGAAATACATGAATATGGAAATTGAAACAAATGAAAACGGAAAATGAGAAAACGAACTTACGTAAAACGACAGGGGCAGAACTATGTGGTGCAGTTTGCTAACACCATTGAGAAGACGGTACCCTTGTTGGAGTCTATGTTGCCAGTAGACCGTGTACAGGTCTATCTCCTGTAATCATTTTCAAAATAATTTTATTAGTACCCTAATTAGAACAAAATCAAGCGTAAAAGTAACAAAACAAAACATGTAAAAAAATTACCAGAGCAGTGAGGCACTTCGTCGTGTCCTCGATCGTGGAGAAGATCTCCTGTGTAAGGTAGAACCCGGTCCGGCTCATCTCCACGTGGGGCTGTCCCGATTCCCTAAACCTCTGATACGGAGAGGATCGCTTTTTGGGACGCTCTGCGACATATGGAGATAGTAGAGAGGCTGAGGGGCGTGTCTCCCTAGTCGAGACACGTGTGACTTCCTCATCTGAGCTCGCTCCCATCCTATCTATCTCGGCAACAAACTCACTCAACCTAGAGTGATGGGAGCCTTGGGAGGGCTCAGGCTCGTCGACGTGACCACCGGAGGCACGACTCACGGAGTGATGATCATCAGCTTTCTCGATCGGGATATCCCTGAGCCCCCCAAGCGAGTGCTCACTGACGTGGACATCCCTGAGCCCCGCAAACGGCTGCTCACCTACACGGGACTGTCCCTCGCCCCCGGAGGAAGAACGGCTGCGGCTCGGACTCTTGGATACGAACTTCTTCAGCTCCCCGGCGATAGCCCTCGCCAATCGGCCTAGAAATCCGGTCCCTGAGCGATCCTGCTCCCATCGGGACACCAGACGGTCCCCGAATCGGTCCAAGAAGTCGTCACCGAGGGGACCGCGCTCGCACGGATCTCCGTGTGCGCAACAGATCAAGCCGGAGGGCCGGGGTTCAGCGTGCTCGCTCCGAGGCCTCTTCGACGCCCATGTTTCGGGCCTCCTCTCAACCCTCGGCCTCGGCATCTCGACCCCGCCGTCGGAGTGAGCTCGCTCCGCTCGTGGAGCACGACGACGAGGGGCCACTGCCTCAGAAGCGCCCTTGCCCTTGCACTTGAGCTTCTCCAGGGCCCTCGCCATGTCGCGCTTCGCCTTCGACTCCCTTCTCTCGGGCGGGAGATTGGTTTGTTCGTGGCGCTTGGAGGGAACGTAGGCCACGCCGATCGGCTCGATGCTCTCGAGACTTTGGAACCCAAGTTCGAGAACATCGTAATCATCCGCCTCCAGTGTCGGATGAACCTCGAGCTACAACGAAAAATAAAACAAGAGGTGTTAGGAGTCAAATTTAAATTTTCAATCAAAACACACGGCATAATACACGACTGAAATTGTAATTCAGCCGTGTATTACACGGTTGAAATTCAATTTCAGTCGTG
The DNA here is from genome assembly GCA_029379335.1 of Thymus mandschuricus. NCBI lineage: Eukaryota > Viridiplantae > Streptophyta > Magnoliopsida > Lamiales > Lamiaceae > Thymus > Thymus mandschuricus. The sequence continues at coordinate 1,351,065 of CM057081.1, read as the reverse complement.
TAAGGTCAACAATTTTGACTTTAAAGTCAAAATTGTTGACCTTACACGACTGAAATTGTAATTCAGCCGTGTGTCACACGGCTGAAATTGCAATTCAGTCCTGTAAGTCAACAATTTTGACTTTAAAGTCAAAATTGTTGACCTTACACGACTGTATTGCAATTTCAACCGTGTAGTTCACGGCTGAATTACAATTTCAGTCGTGTAAGGTCAACAATTTTGACTTTAAAGTCAAAATTGTTGACTTACACGACTGAATTGGATTTTAAAAAGGTTGACTTTGACTTTTAAAGCAAATTTACATAAATCGAACGTGAAATAAATTAAACAAGGTAAAAACTACTAAATCAATTACCTCGGGATTATCGAAGAATCCCCTGAAGTTGCACGAAGAGGAGGACGTGGCCCATCTTCTGAGGCGGGGGGTCAGTGTCGGACGATCCCGAACCCCGCATGCTTGCCCCATTCGGGGGATCGCCTCGTAGGCCCAAATGTTCAGGGCCCAGACCGGCCCGTACAGGTGATAGGCGGGTCGCACGCCCGTTATGAGGGCGGGGTCCCTCTTCATCACGTGCAGCTGGTAGAGCATGATCTGGAACGACCACGCTCCCCACGGAAATGCCCTCCACTGCTCCTCGTACTCCACCAGGTGCCATGCCCATTCCTCGATCGTCGGGTTGTCGTGGCCGAGTAGCATGAGGTAGTACATGAGGAGGTTGGCCGCCTTCAGATACCGGTCGGCGTCTCCCAGTACACTCGTGTCGTCGTTGAAGTCCGCCTTCAACTTATTTATCTTAGGGGATTTGCCCCCGTACTTCGTGTAGAGGAGGCTCCTTTGGGGAGGGTCGTGACGGCCTTTAGGGTTGAAAGGCGACTCCCCGAAAGCCAGGCCCGTCACGAGGGCGTACTCTTGGGCACGGAACCGTATCACCTGCCCACCTACGTGGAACCACCTCTCCATCTCGGGGATCGACTCATCCTCGAGCTCTCGGGCTAGAAGCTCGTGGAGGGCGTTGTTCGCGCTCCCGTTCCTCCGAATCTCGAGGAGGTATCCGAACGGGCCTTCCGTAAATCTATCGAGCAAGCGTTGGCCGCCTACTCGACGCAACACGCGGGGAATCGACCGAACCACGTCATCCCGTATGTAGAGGTTTATTTGCCCTCTAAACCCTTGCATTCGGCCCCGCATCCATTGAAACCTAGGCTGCAAATCGAGAAGAAACAAAACGAATCAAAAAAAAAAATTTGAAAATTTCATGCATTTTTTTCGGCCAAGTACACGACTGAAATGCAATTTCAGTCGTGTACTACACGACTGAAATTAAATTTCAGTCGTGTATGGTCAACGATTTTGACTTTTAAGTCAAAATCGTTGACTTTACACGACTGAAATTGAATTTCAGTCGTGTAGTACACGACTGAAATTGCACTTCAGTCGTGTACCTATGATCAAAAACAGTAAAATTTTCAATTTTTCACAAAATTCGATTCAAACCATAACATGCTCCATGCTTATTAAACAAAGTGCTCGAAACCATAACATGCTTCATGCTTCTTTACATTGAACGTAAACAAATTTAGAAAAGGACATACGGGCGGTGGGGGGTCGGGGAAAACCCGGGGCGCCGCCGGCTGCTCCTCCTCCGCCGGCGGCTGCTGAGGCCTACGACGGGAGGCGGCCCGTCGGTTTCGAGGTGCTTGATTGGAGGTCCCGGCTTCGTCTTGGTTTGTCATCGGAGACGGCGACGGTAAAAAAAATTCCGGCGAGAGGGGGGGTTAAATTTCAGTTTTTACACGCCAAAAATTACTCAAATCGTGTAAGGGAGAGAGATCGTGAAAGAGAGAGAGAGAGAGAGAGGGTGGGGTAGATTGTGGGGTAGATGGAATATTGAATTTTGTATTTATTTCGAGTGGGGCCCAAGACATAAATTCTAAATTTAAGTTGTTGGATTATAATTTTGTTTTATTAGAAAAGTGGGAGGGTATTTGTGACATTTCAATACAAAATGGGTATAGAAGTTATACTTCTTATATGATGGGTATAGAAGTATTAGTTTTTATAAAAGTGGGTATTTTTAACTATTAACTCTAAAAATTATTTTATAGGAAATAATGCATAAATTGTTTAATAGCTTTAATGTAATTTAATTAATTCATCAATTTGTATATCTAAATCTATTCCATATTCAAGATTACAAAAACGAGCCACAAATGATTTTTGATCAGTGTAAAACAATGAAACGAGTCAAATAAAAAGAAATATACGGGAGTTTTTGGATTTCTTTTGTCTTGGCCATGGCTAGACACGGGTGAAGAACTAGAGCCACAAATTCTCTTGTATTTATGAGAGAGAGAGAGAGGGGAGGAGAGGGGGAAAGAGAGTATAGATATTTTGTATGGCTTGAATTTCTTTGAAGTTTATTGGTGTGGTGTTTCATAAAAGTTATTGATGGGAAGCTTCGTGAACTGTATCACAACACAAAACTTGTGGACATTATATGCATGCGAGTGTTGACGCAGTAGTAGAGAGTTTTAATTATGGCCTAGTTCGAGCATGACGCGTTCTTTAAATCTCTTATCGATGATGCTTTAAGAAAATTGTGGACAAATGACTATTATCCAGTTTTGATTTTAATCTATTTAATTCAATTATAATTTGTGTGATAAGACAAGTGGAGTCCTATAATTTATGTGAAAAAAAGAAAAAAAGATGATGATTTTATCTTTGCTTTATTTACTACTCCCTCCGTCCCTTTTGAATTGTTACACTTCTTTTTAACATTTGTTCCAAGCGTTTTCGAGAATTTTATTGATGAGTTTTAAAATAGCTTTTTAAATATTGTTTCCTTTTATGAGATACTAAAACACTTGTAGTATCTCATAAATTTAAAATTTTCACAAAAAGATATTATGAAACTTATTATCAAGACGCTCGAAAATGCTTGAGACAAATGCAGAAAAGAAATGTAACAACTCCAAAGGGACAGATGGAGTACTATAGTATGTGATTGATTATACTACCTCCGTCCTCCATTTACTAACACTATTACTATATCGGGACGTGTCCATTTACTGACCATTTCCGTTTTAGGACGTAAGTCCCACAATCACTTTAACACTTTAACACTTTATCCATCTACTTTTTAATACTTTAACATTTTAATACTATTAAAAATACCAAATGGACCCACAATTATTCTACTTTAACACTTTAACACATTAATTTATTATTATACCATCAAAATGCAAAAAAACTTGTGCTCAAAGGTGATGGTCACTAAATGGAGGACGGAGAGAGTATAAGTTTAGATAAGATAATTATCATCGATCTAATCCGAAACTAAGATAAAGTTACCAATTAGTACCGACTTTATCCAACCACCTCAAATTAAGGCACATGTTATAAATATTTATTTATTGTGAATATTACACCATTCGTCCCAATTTAATTGGTCTATTTCATTTCGGCACGATATTTTATGCGTTAAAAGTGAAAAGTAAGAGTAATTTTTTATATTTTAGGAAAACAGACCTATTGAAGTGGAATGTTTCGAATAGAAAAGTTCAAAAGATAGTCGGTGAAGTGGGACTGACCGACTAAGTGAATATTTTTTAGTTAGGATTTTTTATCCGAACATGTAAAACCCTACTTTTCCGCGCCTCTTTTTCTCCTCTTCGTCTTCTTTTTCTTCTTTTTTATTTCTTCTTCCATTCTCACGTCCGCATGATTGATGATTATTACTACTTTACAACATTGGATTATTTTTTTAGTTCTTATAGCTGATCAATATATTATAGTAACAAAATTAGCATCCACATGCAACAATTATATAAAATATACTAATATCTTAAATAATATTAATCATTTTATGTTACATATATGAAATGGAATTTTGTCCTAATCAAGTATACAAAATGGAGACACGTATATAGGAATGTATTTATGTAACCATGTCTCTATGTGTGAAGCATCTAAATTGCGTGAATTTCTCATTTCATATTTTAATTTTCAAGAAAATGACATTTTCCAAATTTTAAAGCAAAAACTAGCTAGTTGAAGAAGAACTAGGTAGAACAATTTCTACTTGACAAATGTAGTTACGTGTAATGCATAACTCCTTAAACACACATCATCTCTTGAATTTCAAGAGAGAGAGAGAATGTGTGGTGCAAATTTTACTAAATTCAAATTTAAGAATGTACTAGTTATAAGTCAAATGGGGTAGTTGAGATTAACATCAAAATTAACTCACTATATTGAAAAAAATTACACATAGAAGAAAGATGGGTGGTATGGAAATGAATGTGAGCATTAAATTCAAAGATATTATAAGGCGGTTTCATTAATTTTTGTCAGGAAATCAACGTCAGTTCTATGTCGATTTGAAAAATGTCTCGAGAAAAAATGGGGCATCGCCACAGGATAAGGGGTACTTAGATCTTATCTTGTTCATCATCAATTCTCTTTATAATTTACAGTAAACAGATAACTTATCACTTTTCATCCAATTTTTTAAAAAGAGTTATATATATTAGCTTTTCTAGCTTTACTTTTCTTGAATAAAAATGCCAATTCTCCTTCCAATAATTTTCTATCGTTCCACGATCTATAAAGTGAATAGAAGTATCATTTGAAATAATGCGACAAACCGAACGGAGTAAAACAAGACGAGTATTTGCATCATGAATTAAATACCCCCAATTATCGATTATCGGTTGCTTGGCATATTTCAAGGAAATGTATCAAGTACTACTCTACGTGTCGAGAATCGGCCAGTGTGGTTATGCTGTCAATTACCTACTCTCTTATCTCAAACACAAAATCGGCGAAGCACTGCTTGTTTCGTTCCGTTGATAATAAATTCACTTATAGTATCAACAGGATATAAGCTGGCTTATTATCAACGGGATAAAATCGAGCTTGGTGTAAAAATGGCAGCACCATAACACATTTCTAATTCTGGTAACATTACTATAAACAAAGGCTACAAATTCCACAATCGCTACACCTTACAAAATCTTCAATTTGATAGAAGAGAAGAGCCTCTCCATCAAATCTTCAAGTAAATGTAAACCATTTTTCAACAAAATCTAGAGCAGATTAGAGGTTAGAAATCTAACTTACCAAGTAAAAGGAAAATCTATTGCTTGCTCACAGGGAACTTCTCTTCCGGCTGCTTACTCCACATAAAATTCGAAGCTTCGATCCACCCTGGGTTTACGAGAAACTTCCTCTCCTTGACTGCCCATCGCGATTTATCTGTCCCGGTATCTCCGGAGACCACGTGTGTGATTGACTCGTCGACTTCTGCAGAGCATGTAGCTCCGAGCTGTTCTGCCATCCTCCACAGGTGGTGGTGCTCGGCTGGGTAACTAATCGGGATGACTCGAGTGAAGACGATTCTGCAGTCCTTCAATACTTCCTTACGGACAGTTTTTAGGACCTGCCTCACGTCTCTTTCCTCAAGATCGTCCTTGCGTCCCTGAAAGATGAAAATGAGAATTAAGGAATGAAGATATAAGTGAACCTATTGCAAGTCTGATTGAAATGTTAAGTGGAGCAGAGGAGAGATTATACCTCGTCAAAGAATAATCCGTGTACACGCTGGAGAACCTTCAGGACAGTGGCCAGGGCACCCTCAGTCTCACTTTCATCAGTTTTTAGCTGAGACAGTGAATTGTAGCTGAAGCCAAAATTCTTACAGCTCGAGGCAAAAAAATGGTAGCGGTCCATCAGTATCAGATTTTCTTTGTTTTCTTTCCAAACCTAAAAAAGATGAGAGTAATCAACTAATCATATGCTATAGCTAACACAACATATTTGACATGAGTCCATAATTAACCTACGGTGCTGTACAGTTCAAATTATATACTACTCCTATTAAACGAAGAAGAGAATACCAAAAAATTGAAGTCAGCAGCAGAAAGCACATTCAAATGAATCAGTATAACCAATCAAAACAAAACCAAAAGACAGAAAACAAAATTGTAAGGAAAGTAAATCCGTACGGCCCATCAAAATGGATACGTAGCAGCAAATAATCAACACACATGAATTTTGTGAAACTCTTAAGACAAAACAAACCTTTCCTTGTGCTTATGAATGAATTAATATCGTCAGATAAAAATCTTCGAGATATATCAGTCTCACAAACAAACCAACTCACCAGTTCATCAAAAACCCACTGAAAATATAACCACAGACTGCAATGACACATATGTTCTAAAATTCAAGTTACTCACAGCCTCTGTGTCGTCAAGGATGAGGACTGCACTTTCTCGCCCCAAAACGATATCAAGGCCCTTCTGATACTTCTGAGTGCAATCACCTTGTGCAATGATTCTGGAATGGAAGTATTTATGTCCAGGGTCAAGTAGATCAGCCATCTCCAAAGCATAGGGACGTTCACCCATGGTATATATATACATCTCGAACAATTTACTTGCTTCTTCCAAGAAAGTGTGCACATAAGGCCGTAATTTTGTCATCATGTGCATCTTGTCTAGTCTGAAGAGGCTGGTCTTCAAGTTATCTGATTATTACAGAGCTGTGAGCCAAAGTAATAATAGCATATAGGACATAATTTAAAATGAAAGCTGAAGTAAAATGAGCTCCCACCATAAAAATTAATGACATTTTATGAGCAATCCAAATATTTTTTAGCATTTAACTAATGACAAAAAACATATAAATACTCAGATAGATGAGCAACGTTATTAAGCCTAGTACAGCATAACGAAAAAAATCCAGGATAAGCAAATAATGACAAAGAAAATTCTATAGAGAAATTACCTGGCAGAGAATCTCTCTGGTTATTTAGATATGTTTCTTCTTCATCTTTAATATCGGAGAGACGAGCTGAATTGAGCAGAGTGTGATCCAAATCAAGAACCAGATATAGCTTCCTTCTGTGACAGAGCAAATCCTTGAAATCTTTCTCGCGTAACCGAGCCATCTCATCATTCGCAAGCCTCAGATTCTGCAAAAAAGACATTTTACTTCATAAGGATTTTCTGCTTGATGCTATGCTAGCTCTAAGAATGACGTGACACTACCTTTCTGCAATGCTAAAATTTAGGCCATTAGCAAAACTTACTCATAATTATAAAGTATTTTCACGTGAATATTGAATTAACATCTCTAAAGAATTTATCCTCTTCTTTAAGATTTTGAGGTTACAATAAGATATCTTCTCTTTTCCTACTTCTAGGTATGTGTTATTGCTTATTCAATTCCTTCACGCAGGGCCTCGGGTGGGGATTTAGATTTGATTAGGAATTTTCACCCAAGTATTACTTAAAAATTCTCAGCTGTTGAGGATCATGACCATAACAGGGGAGTCTAAGTTTATCAAAAAACAATACTTGAAAAGTTTGTCAAAAAAGACTGCAAACTAATATTGATAAGATAAATGACTTTCACAATGTTTGAAGTATCCTAGATGCCATGAAAGTAAAGGATCGTCAACAAGGGTATTCAAGTGCATTAAAGATTCTTATCCAACAAACATGCAAAGTGCCATCCAAGTCAGTATAAGAAGCAAAATGGAGCTGAGGCATAGCAAGAATTAAAAATATGTTTCACAGAAAGAACCTTATCTATGTATTTAAGTGGAACAGCAGAATCATCATCTGCTCGTTTCCCGCATTTCATGCACATTCCAGCGAAAAAGCCAGGATGTGTACAGATTTCCTTAGACAATAACCCTGCGCATAAGAGTCCAAATGAGTCCCATGAAAGATTCTAGTATACCTGAACTTTCGAGCAGTAATGCAGACAAATCAAATTATATTTTCCCCAAAAGTCAGAGTCAAAATGCAATGGAAGGCAGGTAAGAATTAAAACGTAGAACAGACAGGGGAAAGCCCCAACAGGCACACCGTATTCAAACATTTCAAATAATTGTCATCCATGTGAGAAATAACTAATGATAACAAGCACATGAATTCCATTAGATAATGAAAGTAAATGAACATAAGATCCTTTTATGAAAGAGGAGCAAACAATAGGAAACTATTTTGCAGGTGACGTAGAATGACAAAAATTATAAACACCCATTACAGCCACTATATTATGATCATGTTCTCCCCTTTCATAAGATGGGGGGGCAGGTAGGAGTCTGATAATTTTAGCTTTTATGTATGATATAATTTCACATGATTCTTACCTACACAATGAACCAATAAAATACCCAAACAGAAAAATGAAATCATATAAATAATGAGCTAGGTACCTATAGTTGGATCTGTTATGCCCGAGCCTAATTCCACCTTCCGCCTTTTAACACTACAGCAAGGAGATGATGGTGTAAAATTAATTGAAAAAAATATAGGACAATCACCAAAAGTAGGATCGGAGCAACAAACAGACCAAGACTTTGCATGTTTTTGTGACTACAATTAAATCAATAGCAGAATGACACCTCTCATGATCCGACCCATCATTGCTTCCGTCTTCATCTTCGTCATCATCCTCTTCATCGCTACTCTCCTCTTCTTCTGCACCTTCTTCAGAATGGCTTGATGGATCAGAAGCATCATCCAGCTCTGCATCCAGAATTGCCGCAAAGTCATCACTGCTCGAAGAGTGTACCGGCGAGTCCTCTGCTAAACTCATCTGTCATGACATCCAGCAAAATTTCATGATTAACAACTTGGCTGCACGAATTTTCACTTTAACCTAGTTTGAACCAGTAACTGAGTTCAATCAACTAAACATACACAAATTATTCTCCATAAATCTATGGAAAGCCAAATCACTCATTCAACACAAAGGAACCGGACTACAGAACCAGAAACCAAGGCACTGGTTAATCATACAGGTGAATTTTCGATTCAATGCCATCCATTACCAAGTGTTAAACTCAACAGCACATCGAGATTCATACTCGTTAGTTCCTAAAATTCAATTAATTCAAAACTCTTACAATTCTAAAGGATTAGCACACATTCCGCAGCGCAGTTATTCGAAGAAAATACACATAATCATAATTTCAGTTGAGATTACATCTCAAAACTATGAAGGAAAAAAAAATAAAATCGAAGCGGGATTACCGTAGAAAAATAAGACGGCGGAACCGTTCTGCAATAGCGTTTTATAGCAGAGGCGTATGCGACGAACAAATGAGGATAGTTAACAGCAGCGGCGGCGCGCGGTGGAGGATTGAGACCGGGCGATGGCGGTAATCGCCGGAGGAATACCTAGGACAAGGACGGTAGTTGTGTACGAAATAAATTAAGTTGAATTATAATTAAGTAAAATATTTGTATTCTTTACGCGTAATAAGTTCAAATAATTAAGCAAATATGAGGATAATTAATTCATACGCACGAATTTCTTTAATTCTTAAATAAAATTTTGCCTTCACCGCTAGTTTAGTGTTTGTGTATTTGTCGCTTCAACGAACATCTGAAAAAATTAGAACGATACAGAGAAAATTAATATGATTGTACAAGAATGACATTCATAAATCGAGAAATAGAATAGTGTATTTTTCTTCTCGACATTCCCGGGAAGATGAAATTAGTTCCGGATTTATTATCTGTGTTTTTTTTTAGATTTATAATGATATTACTAGTTTGTAGTAGTAAATACCAATTGTAGTTTACTAACTTAATATCCAACTAATTAAGAAAACATTTACAAACTGTAACGACCTGACTTCTGAATTGACTGCTAACCGCTCCCTATTAAGAGTCAAACACACTTAAATTTGGAGCTCTTATGACTGGATTTTCGATAAAAGAAGATGCACACTGTGGTATGAGTATCGCCAATCAAATCATTTAAGTTCTCTCGATTATGCATAGTCTCATTCTTTCGTACTTTTGGAACAATTTAGATTCCGGCATGTCTTGACTCATTCATGTCACTTTCGCTTTGAAGTCCTTATAGGAGCCGCTCTTTGTCCATGCTCTTGTGCATCGACAATCATTTCGTAGTTCTGCCCGAACGTCATACAAAAATACCACCAATTTAGTTAAATACATTTCGAATATCATAATATTTATTGATGTAGCTTATTTCCCCTCTCGATAACTTAATTTATAAATAAATATGAACGACTCATTAATGCGTGAAAAATCTCGAGTTCAAGTCATTTATTAATCGCTTTTAAATTTCACGCCAATTGTATACATGAATCGCTGATGTTAGAAATTTCATGCACGCACTAAAAACGATTTATAATTGTATTCCTTTCCCCCTCAAAATTGTTATTTTTGTGGTATATTTCTATTTATTCGATCATTGTAGGAAACAAATAAAATGAATCATAAAAGGAAATTATTTCTATAACGGGAAAAATAAAAATAAAAATAAAAATAAAAATAAAAATAAAAATAAAAATAAAAATAAAAATAAAAATAAAAATAAAAATAAAAATAAAAATAAAAAACTCGAAGAATCAAAAAGCTTTCTTTAATTTCTCCGTGTTATGTAGTGTGGTTCGACGATCTTGACCGTTGATTGCTTCATCTTGGGCCCACCCCTCTTTGATCAACGACTGCTGATAGTGCTTGAACGCAGCAAATAACATGAACACTGCATATTCGTGTAACGACGGATGATAAATTCCAATTAGGGTTAACGATTTTTGTACATAATGTTAAAGAAGAAAAAATCGAATCAATACGTACCCGCCCAAATTCGTGTAACGACGGATGATAAATTCCATACGAGGGCAAAGACAGCGAATCCTATCGCTTTCTTGTGCGAACACGATGTCCATGCGTCTCGAAATCGTCTTATCCAAAATGTACCTTTTTTTTATATCAAAGTTAAGTAAAGTTAGACGCAACTTACTTTGTAATCATTTAAGGTTAATTATTGTTACAATTTATAAGAGATTCGAATAATTCGAGTACTCAAGGTTAAAGATATTTATTTACCGTATGCAGTAATCTGAGAGGAATAGGCCGAGCAGACTTTAGGCACGGTAAATACTCCAATAAACCCTAAAACGAGGGTAAAAATCAACGTTATTACATTTATCTAATCAATTCAACCAAAACTTAAATTTAAAGTCAAAATAAGTGACAATAATAATTTAAAGGATATAATGATTTATGTAACCAACACACATTATTGTTACGCATTTATTTTAGATGGGTCATGTAATAATACTACCAAATAAGTAATAAAGATAGACGTCGACATCGTTTTGCATGTGATCTTGCAGTTCAAATAATAAAAAATAAAACTCGATTTGTGTTTTTCACCCTCTAACTTAAAAAAAAAATGAATAGTCACACTGATTGAGTTTCGATTTTTATATATTTTGTAAACTGAATTAATGCAATATTAACTTCAAAGGTATTACTAACATATACAACAATCTAAAAAATCGAATAAAGTAATGCTAATTGCTAAAGTTAATAAAAGGCTATCGGTGGCCACGAACGTGCTCGCGAATTATCATTTCGCCAAAATAATTTATTCAAATAGTTTTGGTAAAAATAATAAAATATGAGAAAATAAAAGAGAAAAACAACTGACCTAATTTGGCAGTTGTCCAAATTGTAATGGAGCTTCCACACCATGCCAAAACAAACAGCAGCACTGCTAACTTCAATAAAAACAGAATTTGTCAATTTTTTCACAGCCTAAAAGAATGCAAATCGTACAAAAATACCCGTTCCGTCTCGTCTGGTTACGCTTCTTACTAAAAGAGGCGTAATCAGAAGAGAGAGAGAGGGAGGGAGGGAGAAGTGCGCATTCTACCTTCATTGTAGTGGAAGGATCCCCAGAGAAAAGGGCTCTCAATTTGAGAAGAAACTCATTCATAAATGGCAAAAACAATTTAATCACCCAAATTGCTTCCTCTTCCCCAATTACACAATCTTGATCTGCATTATCCTTCTTCTCCAATGATCCTCTGCCACATTTCATATTTAAGTTGAGTCATCTCATTTTTACAATTCTGACATGTTTTTTCATAGCTTTTAAAATTCTTTTGCGGGATATAATGACATTCATAGTATCCCGTAAAAGATAAAATTCTTCAAAAATCTAAACGCATAAAAAATCGTGCCAAAATTTAAAAAAACGACTCAACTTAAAAGGAACGAAGTATGATTTTCATATAATTACCTGGTGATAAGGGATCTGAAGAGGAAAATTGCAGCAAGGTACACAAGTCCCAAGTATGAAAGCACTGAAATAAAGCTGAAATTTCACAAAATTCTCAATTCATTAATTTTCTAAAAATAGTATAGATTTCTTTTCTTTTTTTTTTCTTTTTTTTTTTTGGGAAATTGAGATGATTAAATAAAATAAAATAAAAATCCAAACCTGATGTTGAGGCCCTCTGAGAAAGAAGATGAAATAATAGCAAATGATCCAATCCCAAAAACAAATGCTGATTTTGATGCATCTCTCCACATTACTAAATCAACTGTTACATACAAAATAAAAAAATGGGAAATATTAATACTCGTCCCGTTTCATCTCGTTTGTCTCGTTTCTTGAATGTATAATAATAAAACGAGTCAAATGATAGGACAATGATGGGTTTTTTAACAAAGAAACACACACGCTAAACAAGAACAAGTTGCTGAAAAGTACTCACCAAAACTTTGTAATCTGCTGTTTGTTCTTGGAATTCTTTGGAAACTGTCTGAATCTTGAACATGGGAAGCAAAGTGAGCACACCACACTGAATTAGAGAGAGAGAGAGAGAGAGAGAGAGAGAGAGAGAGAGAGGAATACACTCACCACTGTTGTTGATTTTTGAAGGAATTTGATGATGATTTACATGTGGAGGATTCTGGTTTCTGGAAATTGATGTTTTCCGATTGCTCTGAACAGATTTCTTCTCCTCAACCACAATTCTCTTCTGCTTACCATCATCATCGACGCTCTTCTTTTCAACCTCAATCTCCTTATCTCCACCATCTAAACCTAATCCATCTCCGCCATTAACACAGCTAGAAACAGTACCTTTGATCTCTTCACAATCCTCATCAGACCTCGACTTCTTCTCCCCCTCATCGCCATCGCCATCGCCGTCGCCGTCGCAGCTCTTGAATTTCTCATCGATGGAGTCAGATTTCGCCTTCCTCAAGCTCGATTTCCTGATCGGCACCGGAGTTTTCCTCTGCTCTTCCGAATTCCTACTCAAATCGGATCTAAGAGCAGCAATCTTAACCGGAGTCGCATCGGAGCTCTCGGATTTCCACGTCTTCCTCTTCCCGCTAGGGCTCTGTTTGGGATTCGAATTCTGCGAAATCTCGACCTCGGAATTGGGAGTTTGATCGGAATTTTCGAAAACTTTGATGCCGCCTTTGAATTGGTCGATCTTCATTCTGGTTTCCCAAACAGAGCCTGCTTTTGGTGCACTGCCTCTTCTTCTCCCTGAATCCATAGATTCTGTAGCAGAGCTGCTCATTTTGTGCTTTTGGTTCTTCCTTAAATGGAAAAAATGGTGTGGCGTGGGCCCAGATTTTGAGCTCAAGAATTTTCAGCTGATGCTCTGAATGTCATGATGTAGCATTGGCTAACTGGTGGGGAGAGAGAGAGAGAGAGAGAGAGGGAGAGAGAGATTATTCCCGTTTGAGTAGAGTTGTTTTTGCCCAGAAAAAGAAATGGCTACTTTATGTTATATCGTCGATAGTTTTCTTTTTACCAGAAAAACATATTACACGCGCCTTTAAGATAACTCGACTTCTCGATTTCTTAATTAACGAGGGAACATCTTACTATTAGACGGCAATACGGCTACATAAACCTAAAAGTAATTTAACTAGAGTATTTTCAACAATACATTTAATTCAATGTGAATGGGATGAGCCAATAAATAATATTTGTCATTTTATTACTATGTTATATTTGGCGACAAAGTGTAGAGGATACGTTGTTGGATTGCGACAAACCACCGACACACCCCTTTTCTTTTCCATTTTGTATTTATTTATTTATTCCTAAGTGTAATTTTCTAAATACAATATGGTGATCTATATTTATGTACATCTACCATGTGACTCCCAAATAGAGTTACAAAGAAAAAGGAAAAAATTATTCCATATTTCACATTCTACTAGTAGTATGTATAGCTACTCCATCCGTAATATTTATGCACTATTTGTCGTTTTAGAATGTTTGTGCGTATTTTCATGTGTCGATAAAGGGGGGATAATTGTGGCACGTCACATTTGGTTTTTTGTATACCAATGAACAGAAACACACCACTACCTAGCGTGAGCACTCTTAATGTGTCACTGTGAGTAGCAGATCATTCATTTATACAAATAAATTAGCATAAAATATTAAATTGTTATGTTATGGATATTGGGCCTTGATAGCCCATAAAAGTGATGGGCCCACCATTGCACTTGTTCACTTATCAAATTACATAGTGTTTTATTGGGCTTCATAATTTGGAGCCCAAGTAGAATGAGATGTAGCATATTTTTGTGTGTGTGTTTGGAGCCCAATACATTTGGATTAATTATAATGCCCTTTTTTCTTTTCAAAAATAATATGTTTATCTTCTATCTAATTACATATTGTCCCTCAAAAAAAAAAAAAAAAAAAAAACACTATCAATATAGTCACCACCTTCTATTTGAGAATCATTTTTTGGTTGAAGGGAAATATATTAAAGACCAAATTCAAAACAACCCGAACATAATAGCCCTTTCACATTTAACGACGAAATGCAGCACATTTGGTAAGACGATTCTCTTCTAATCAAAAAGTCGGGAGCCCGAGTCGCTTGCCACCGTCCAAAATTTGTTGAGCCTCCACTTATGATGTACCTATGACTTTTATTACACACACATAAACATTTTCTTCCCCATTTAAATTAAACACTTGTTTTTTCCTCCCCTAATTAACACTTTGTCTTTGCATAGTGAATAACTGGCTATGAAAAAGCCCAGTCGAAATTGAGAGATGGAAGAATTGGTGGATTTTGATTGGTTGGTTTTGGTCCCCAACAAATTCTGGCCAACTGTGTTTGTACCTCACTACTCTACAATCACCGCTATATAAACCTCCCACCACGCAGTCCTTAGATTCAGGGCCCCATTTTTCCGATTCTTCCTCCAAAATTCTATCTTGAGCTGTTTTGCTCGACCCCCATTTGCTCCGAGAACAAAGAATCGAAAAGGGTCCCTCTTCAATTGCTGCCATGGCGTGTAGGCTTGCAAACTCCGGCTTCCTTTTCTTGGTACGTTATTCCCTTCTGCATTTCCCTCCTCAACTGGAGTTTTGTTCGTTGTTTCCTGTAAATTCTTGGTTAGCGTTTAAGGTTTCATGTGATGTTTTCTTGATTTTTTAGGGGCCCCAGAAAAGGCCAAATGAGAGCAACAGAATTTTCCCTCAGAGTTCTACTTCATCGGGTATTGTGAGTGTGTGTGTGGATGGAGGGTCTGAATTACGTGGTGGGATATGATATGTTTCGATTTTGAATGCTATCTTGTTTTTTCTTATTGTGATGATGATGTTAATGTTTAATTTTCTGCTGTTGATCACTGTCCTTGAAATGGTGAACCGAGTGTATACATCTTGTTTTGGATCCTTGAGAGAGCTTGCTTGTTGTTTGTTTCGACCACGAAAAGTTTCGATTTTGGAGTGTGATGATGGAGGAGATGTTGTTTCATTTATATTGCTGATCCCTCTTTTGCAACTGTGATGTGAACTAAAAGGTGCATATCTTCTCAAGTGGGAAGGTCTACCTCAGAGATTAAACAAACAAAAACAATGCCTTAAGCCCTCGAGAAAACGTGATATTGTGAAAGCTGTGGCTGTCACCGTGGCACCTTCCTCATCAGCAGACAACGCAGAATATAGACAAAAGTTAAGCCATGAATATGGCTTTCGACAGATCGGTGAACCCTTTCCAGATAATGTCACACTGAGGGATATAACCGAAACACTTCCAAAAAAGGTAACTACCAGTTTGTTAGCTACTAAGTAATTAGCTCTTATTCCTGTATCTGCTATATACAGTAGTTATTTAGGGAAGCCGTTCTTTATGCGGAGATTTTACCAGTGATCATCCTTGACTTTTCGTGTTCTCATTTCCATGGAAAAGGTGTTTGAGATCGATGATGCAAAAGCTTGGAAATCTGTGTTGACATCTGTAACGTCTTATGCGTTGGGGATCTTCATGATCGCCAAAGCTCCATGGTATCTACTTCCTTTAGCTTGGGCTTGGACTGGAACTGCGATTACAGGGGTTAGTTTTGTAAAATTTGAGCTCTTTACGGTATTATGCTGGTTAAGACTCAAGAATTCTTGGTTAAGACTCAACAATTCTCAAGCTATAGTATTTGACGTATATAATTTACAAACTAGTCCGGTATTTCTTATTTCGGTCTTCCCCTGCTGTATAGTTCTTTGTCATAGGACATGATTGTGCGCACAAATCATTCTCGAAGAACAAGCTGGTGGAAGACATTGTTGGAACGCTGGCATTTTTGCCCCTCATTTATCCTTATGAGCCATGGCGCTTCAAGCACGACAGGCATCATGCAAAAACAAACATGTTTGTACCATCTTCCTCGAAACCTTTTCATTACATTGGAACTTTTAGTATTATTTCGATGCATTATGTCCTTTCATACGTACATGTTGTCGGGTAATGTTTTTATATCAGTTGCTAGCAAGCGTACACATCTTGCCATTCTTAAGAAATTCAATACATGAAATTTGTTCAATTTTTCGCTCACATCAAACCATGAACTGATATTTCACAATATTACCTTATGATGAAATCTGAACTTTCTCTCTCATGTTCGTTGCAGGTTGGAAGAGGATACAGCCTGGCTCCCTGTTAACCCGGAGGAATTTGAGTCCTCTACATTTCTCAGGAAGGCAATCATTTATGGTTACGGACCATTTAGGCCATGGATGTCTATAGCACACTGGTAATAACCCAATATTCCATGATAAATGTTTTAGATTGTTCTAGAATTCCGTCTCACTATAGATTCATACGGAACCTCGTTGATTGTAATCTGACTATTTGAAATATCTCATTTAGGTTGACAATGCACTTTGACGTCAAAAAGTTCAGACCTAATGAAGTTAACAGAGTGAAGATAAGTTTGGCGTGTGTGTTTGCTTTCATGGCAATCGGATGGCCATTGATAGTCTTGAAAACCGGAGTATTGGGATGGTTCAAGTTCTGGTTGATGCCATTTTTAGGCTATCACTTCTGGGTATCGCTTCAAACTCACATCGTTCGTTAGGTTTTGCAGTAGGATTCGCTCATTAAATATCTCTATCGATTTCAATTTTCAAGATTTTCGAGTTACTTCTTTCTTACCCTAAAAGCATGCTCCTCTCGATTTCAATTCTCAGATGAGTACTTTCACGATGGTCCATCACACGGCACCACATATACCCTACAAGCCCTCAGAGGAATGGAACGCTGCTCAGGCTCAGCTCAATGGAACAGTTCACTGCGATTATCCGAGCTGGTAAGCTTCTAAATTGCAGGAGCACGAAACTATATAAGTTACTGCAAATAATCGACATGGCACTTTTCTGCTGGACAGGATAGAAATTCTTTGCCACGATATCAACGTACACATTCCTCATCACATTTCACCTAGAATACCAAGCTATAACCTGAGGGCAGCTCATCAATCTCTGCAAGAAAACTGGGGAAAGGTAAGATCTATTCGTCTATACATGTCTGAATCGATGTTTGTTTTCTGCTAGTATTCTGACTGATCATTGAGCAATTCAATAACTTTCTCAACATTCAACTGATATATTCCAATTTCTTGTTCGTTTTTCTGGTTGAATAGTACTTGAACGAGGCTTCGTGGAACTGGCGATTGATGAAGACGATACTGACCGTCTGCCATGTCTACGACAAGGAGAGGAACTACGTCCCGTTTGACGAAATCGCCCCTGAGGAATCTCAGCCTATCAAGTTCCTCAAACAAGTAATGCCCAATTATGCTTGAGTATTGGTATGCCATTAAGCTTCAACAACTCTGCCATTTTTGGTCCAAGTTTTTCTCCCTTTAGATCCATTTTCCTCCTAATTTAGGTATTATTCTAGCACAGCAAATTATATACTTACATACTATCATGTATTTAAATTTTGATGAATCCTATGAGAAGCATACTGTTTCTTTTACAGATGAAAATATCAAGTTCATTTTTTGCAATCCCCTTTGTCTCGAGTATCTAAATAGTCCTATTCTATACTTTCTCCGTCCAAACGTGTCATCTTAAACGGGACGGAGGGAGCGGTATTTTTCTTTTGCAAACTGCATGTTGGGAGTATTAAAAAAAAAAAAAAAAAACTAGGATAATATTCTTGGGAACCTCACCTTTTCTTTATTGATGGTTGACTAAGATTTCATTGCATAGAACCTTATATATATATAATTATCATCAATAAATTAATGATACTTCCTTCTGATGAATCTTCGATTTGCGGCCCAAATTTATATATGGTTTGTATGCGAATACGAAGAGGAACACGAGAGATTTACGTGGTTCGATCGGTATGATCTATGTCCACGGGGAGGAAAATATAGTTTTTGTATTCAGAATAGCGTAAGTAAGTCACAATACAATTGGTTCTCGTATTTATAGACATAACTCATGGCAGTTGCAGAGGTGGAGTCGTGGAGGTCATGGAGGTGTGGTTGGTTTTCCCTGCTCCGGTTTTTCCTCCATCAGCCCACGTTTTGGGTTTAGGGCTCAACTCCCTGGGCTTGTACTTAGCATGGACTGGGCTTGCCGATCTGGGCCTATCCGATCTGGGCTTCACGATGTGGGCTTGTCTCTGTTTTGGGCCTTTGGGCCTAGGGAGGTGGGCCATTTCCTATCACATCCCCCCCCAAAAAGCGTGGGGTGATGGAGTTGATGTTTCCTGCCTCTAAAATGCGTGAGGGAGGCTGAACTGAACTTGGTATCCCCCCTCTGAAATGCGTGAGGGAGACCGAACTGAACTTGGTATCCCCCTCTGAAATGCGTGAGGGAGGCCGAACTAAGCTTGGTACCCCCTCTGAAATGCGTGAGGGAGGCCGAACTGAACTTGGTACCCTCTCTGAAATGCGTAGGAAGTCCGAACTGAGCTTGGTACCCCCCTCTGAAATGCGTAGGAAGTCCGAACTGAGCTTGGTACCCCCCTCTGAAATGCGTGAGGGAGGCCGAACTGAACTTGGTACCCCCCCCCTCTGAAATGCGTAGGAAGTCCGAACTGAGCTTGGTACCCCCCTCTGAAATGCGTGAGGGAGGCCGAACTGAACTTGGTACTCCCCTCTGAAATGCGTAGGAAATCCGACCTGAGCTTGGTATCCCCTCTGAGATTGTAAGTTCGGATATCGGGAGAGGCCGAACTGGTCTCCCCGCCCAAAATGAAAAGTTGTCAGCCGCATTTAATGCGACGCTTGGGGTTCCGATAAAGCACCGATTGGACGTGCGCGAAACGCCGTCGCATTGAATGAGGTATTCAATACGCGTGGATTCCTTCCCCCTTTAAATGCCTTATGATTGTAAAAACAATCATTCTACATTCATTTCAAAAAACTGAAACCCTAAATCTGAAATCCCTCTTGCTGTTCTTCTTCTCCAAACGGTTTCTCTTCACAGATTGTTCAAGAACTTTACACGAGTAAGTTATGTCTTCGTCTATGTCGTTTTCTACGTCCCCCTCTGATTCGTCCGTTCGGGAGGTCGAATCCCCAATTCTGTCTCATTCTCCGTCCAACTCTCCCCCGGTTCATTCTCCGGCGGCGACGGAAGAAGTCGCCGCCGCCTTTTCGTCGAACTCCCTTCCGGTTTATTTCCCGGAGGGTAGGCGTGCCTGCGTACGGTCCGATTGTAAGGAGCCGTACGGGCACGAGGTAGTTTTTTCCGAGTGTCCTCCCGGAGTAGCTGGGAGCGTGGGGGGATTTAGAATCTACTATCTCTACTTCCACCCTCTATGATCTTGCTGTAAAATTCGATTTTCCCCCTTCTGTCCTCCTTCTCCGGCCGAACGCGTATGATAGGGCTTATCGCCCCCCTCGTGGGTGTGTCACCGTCTACGAGGATCAGTTCAAGGCCGGTCTGCGTGTCCCCTTTCCGGCCATTTACGCCGACATTTACCGTGTTTTTAATCTATCCCCCGCCCAGATTACCCCGAACAGCATCAGCCAAATAACCGGTCTGGGTGTTGCCTGTTCTCGGGTGGGTATCCCGTATTCGATAGATCTTGTCGGGGGGATGGTGTCATTTAAGTCCCGGACTGAGGGCTGGTACTATTCCTCATATCGGCAGAAGGGGTTCTCTGTCAAGGTGCCCTCGAAAGTGCAAGATTAGCAGAATTTTTTTTTCTATTGCCAGTTCGAGGGGTGCCATTGAGTTCGGGTGGCACTCCGGTCTCGTCGTACTACTGCCAAAAACCAAAGAATTTTGGCAAAGTGGTAGGGCGTTTTGCCAGTTTGGGCAAAATGCCGATCTCGGGACGGCGGGTACCGAGCCCCGATGAACCTTCCACTTCTGTGGATCCGGGGAGGGGTGAGGTCCCTTTTCCCCTTTTTTTTTTTTTTTTTTTTTTTTTTTTTTTTTTGACATCGGTACTAACTTTCTGTCTGCTCGCAGTGGATCTGGTGAGGGGTAAGAAGCCGATTCCGCCGAAGAGGAAGGGTGAGTCCACTTCTTCCCATTCCGGGCAGAAGAGGCAGGCGACCGAGTCTTCCGAACAGACTCGGTCAGGGATTCCTACTCCCCGAGGTCGGGGGTAACACTTCTGTAGCCGCAGAAGAGGTCGACGCGGCGGCTGCGGGAAAGCTGGTTATGGGTTCGGCGTCGTCCGAACCCGATCTGGTTGAGGTTCGCACTTCCGCCCCGGTATTCCCAGCGGTAAATTCAACTCTCCTCGATCTCACCTGCCCCCTTCTTTTTTTTTTTTTTTTTTTTTTTTTTTTTTTTTTTTTTTTTTTTTTTACTGATGGTAGTAATCCAATGCAGGGTGTGGATCCTACTCTTGAGGAGTACGACGGTGTGAATAGCGCGGTCAGGAGCCTCCTTAAAGGGTCGGTGGCGAAGTACCACCGTATTGCGGAGAAGAACAAGGTCTTGGCCAGTGACAAGACCAAGCTTTCAAAGGCGTTCGCCGAGGCTACAGCTCGGGAAGCCGTACTGCAGGAGCAGGTCGACCGTCTCTCTGCCGAACTCAACGCCACCAAGGAGAAAGTGGCGAAGAGCGAGGAAGAGGCTGTAGCCGCCCGAGTTCGGGAGGCCGAGATCGCCGCCGCCCAGGGCGACGTTTTCCATGCCCTTGCTGAAAGAATAATATTTAGCAAGGGTTTTGGTAAACTGGTGTCGTCTCTGACCAAGACGATTGAGAAACGGGCGGTGGCCGAAGTGCTTGATCGGGCGGCCGCCAAATTTCCCGATCTCGACAAGGAGGAGTTCGGGTATGAGCCTGTCGAGGACGAAGAGGTGCTTCGCATATACTTTCGGCAACTTTTGAAGAAGGCCTCTCCATTCCCCGTCGTGGGGTATCTGGCTGAAGGGCAAGCCTTGCTGACGGCTGCCGATATCCAGGCCTGTCAGTTCGACAGGGATGCCGATTTTGAAGAAGCGTGCATCCCTTTCCGCGAAGAACTGGCGACGCACCCGCTGTCCCCAAATACACCGCCCCCCGTGCTGGAAGGTGAAGATTTGGAGGATGCTGATGCCGAGGCGCGGACCGAGAACACAACCGCCGAACCTACGGGCGGGGTCAGTTGATCCCTTCCCCCCCCTTGTTTTTTTTTTTTTTTTTTTTTGCTGATGTCCGTACTGAACTTGTAAAATGTATTCACTTTTCTTATGAATGAAAACTCGGTTCTTTGCTTACTTTTCTCTTGCTTACTTTTCTCTTACTTTCTGTAGAACGAATCCGATACAGATAAGACTGCGTTGATAACCGAAATAAAGCGTCTGAAAATCCTTATTGATCTTAAGGATGGTGAGATCGGTCGCCTTGACAAACTTGCTGAACACCTCCGAAACGAATTTGACGCCAAATATAACGCTCTACAAATCACGGCTGATTCCAACGAAGCTCGATATTTGCAATTAAAAGAAGATTATGCGGATGCCAAGAGGATTGCAGACGAGCATGCCGAATACGAAAGGGTTATCCACGAGCTCGGCGGCAAGACGATATCCGAAGTCGAAGCTGATGCGTTCGAGGCTGTGCGGGGGGTCGTGCGGGAGGTCCAGAATCGTGGTTCGGATTCATGGGAAGTTGCTGACTATATATCCGAGCTGCGTTACTTGACGAACTTATTCCCGTTGGTACTATCCCGCCACCCCAATAATAAAGAAGTGGCTTGACCGGTACCCCCCCGACGTGCAGCCTAGTAAGCAACATGCTCCCCGGTTCCGCGCCCTGAGTCCTACTGTTCCATCTCGTCTGGTTAAGGACCGGTTGGACATGCTGATGCCTGTTCAGAACCGCAGACCAATACCGAACCGAGGGGATGGGAATTACCGAGCTCCGATAGTCCCCCGAGGTCGAAATTCTTCCCGGTCTGTATCAAGCCGAACTGGGATGTCAGGCGGTGGTGGGCGCGGTGGTGTGGTCGCAATTCGGGACAAAGCTCCCGAAAAAAGGAAGGATATAAATATTGACTTTTTTGATGAACCCGCCGACTAGCGGTTGGGCTAGTTACTTTAATTGTAGTAAGAGGCCAGATGAGGGCGGGCCTTCTAACACGTGACTTGTAAAAATTCTGCAAAATAATAAACACATTTTGTATAAACTCTGTTAGTGTAACTGTTGGCTTATTGCCTGTTTCGAATCGCATTTTCTGCTTTTTTTCGTTTTCGAACTGATGTGGTCATATTCGAGTCTTCCGAAGTGGGCTTGGGAGCCTAACTTCGGCTTCCGATGTGACGCTTGGGTCCTTCCCTTAGTTCGGGATGGCGTATAGCCCTATTATCCACTGCCAAGGTGACACTTGGGTCAGGGTCGGGTTCCTGTTCTGCCGACTAGGTCGGTAGGGGCGTGGTCCCCTGGTTCGTACGATTTTACTTTACTAACACTTGTCCTCGTCAGGATAGTGTTGGGGGTAGAGGCAACATGCATATAAGTGGAGTAATGGCAATGTGGTGTGAACACAATAAAAGATAGAAAATGAAATCTCAAACTTCATTACTGAAAGTAGTTTTTAAAAGACAAGACCTGACTGAACATTGAACTAAACTGAATAAGACCGAACTGACAAAAAGACTAAAATGACCGAGCTACTCTATATGATACCTCCACATCTATGCATAATACCTCTTCAGATGGATTATATTCCAAGGTCGCTGTATGGGCTCCCCGGACAGTGTGGGAAAGCCTATAGGCGCCTTTACCAAGGACCTCGTCCTACTCGGTATGGGCCTTTCCCATGTGGCCTCCAGCGTTGCCGAGCTTACAAAGCCTTGCTGACCTCATTGTTTCGGAGAACTAAGTCCCCTACACAATACTGCCGATCCCGAACTCGCCGATTGTAATATCGGGCTATGAGTTGTTTGTATCGGGCCTCTCTTATGTAAGCTGTATCCCTCTTTTCCTCTAGCAGATCGAGGTCCGTACGCCGGTTCTCATCATTTACTTCGGCTACGAAATGGGTCGTGCGCGGGCTGGGGAGTCCGATCTCGACCGGGATTACAGCTTCTGTTCCGTATGCTAGACTATACGGTGTTTCGCCATTTGCTGTTCGCGGCGTTGTTCTGTAGGACCATAGAACGTTCGGAAGGTTTTCTACCCATAACCCTTTAGCTTTCTCTAGTCGGGTTTTGAGACCTTTGACGAGAGTTCGGTTCGTCACTTCGGCTTGACCATTTGCTTGAGGGTGGGCTACCGATGTGAAATGTTGTTGAATCTGCAGCTCGTCACACCATTCCCTAAAAACCCTGTCCGTGAACTGGGTCCCATTATCGGATACGAGGACATGAGGTATGCCGAATCGGCATACTATGTTCTTCCATACAAAGTTCCGGGCGTTTTTGCTTGTGATCGCGGATAGGGGTTCTGCTTCCACCCACTTCGTAAAGTAATCAATTGCAACTATGAGGTGTCGCAACTGACCTGGTGCTTTATCGAATGGGCCTACTATATCTATCCCCCACTGCGCGAACGGCCAAGGACTCTGCATCGCAGTCAGCTCGGTTTGTGGTATCCTTGTCACATTTGCATGTAACTGACACTTCTCGCACCTCTGCACGAGTTCGGTGCAATCCTTGAGCATCGAGGGCCAAAAGTATCCCCATCTCATAATTTTCTTTGCTAACGCCCGAGGCCCGATGTGACTTCCACATGCCCCTTCATGCATTTCTCGCATGACGTAGTCTGCTGAGGTCGGTCCGACGCACTTGAGTAAGGGTTGAAGGTATGACTTCTTGTAAAGGACATTGTCCAGAATAGTATATCTCAATGACTTCAACAATATCCTTCTAGCCTCTGCCTTATCTTCAGGCAGCTCCCCTCTCTCCAGGTAGGCTAGAATGGGCGTCATCCACGTCGGCTGTGACTCATCGTTCAGATCGTTAACCTCGGCTTCGTCTATGCTTCTATGCTTTACATCTTCCACTGGTGAAGTGCCAGGTGCCGCTGCCAATTTGCTGAGAACGTCAGCTTGGGAATTCTGAGTCCGGGGGATTCGCTCGAGCTGGAAGTACTGAAAAAACCCCCTGCATGCCCCGTGCCTTAGCCAAATATTTCTTCATTCTTTCTCCCTTTGCTTCATACTTTCCTAGCATATGATTCACGACTACCTGGGAATCGCTGTGTACCTTTATGGCCGTGATCTTCAGATCCGCGGCTATTCTGAGTCCGGCTAGCAGAGCTTCGTACTCTACCTCGTTGTTGGTAGTTGCGAACTGAAAGCGGAGTGAATAGGTGATCTCTTTCTTTTCCGGGCTGATGAGAAGGATACCAGCACCGCTTCCTGCTTTTCCTGATGCTCCATCCACGTACATGTGCCAACAGTCTTGAGGCTCTCCCACCGTTGTACGATCTGGCACTGGTATCGGGGTTGGGACTTCGGATATCGATGTTTCAACCAAGAAATCCGCCAAGGCTTGCCCCTTGATGGCTTGTCGGGGAACATAAGAGATGTCATGCTCCCCCAGTTCTATTGCCCACTTTGCTATCCGTCCTGATGCTTCTGGCTTCGTCAGCACCTGCCGAAGTGGGGAATCTGTTCGGACTTGGATCGGGGTGCGCGTGAAAATAGGGGCGCAATCGCCGAGCAGCGTTGACAAGTGCTAAGGCTAGCTTTTCTAACGGCTGATATCTCACTTCGGGCCCTTTTAATGACCGGCTTATGAAATAAACTAGTAACTGGCGACCTGCCTCTTCTCGCACAAGCACTGCACTAATTGCTTCTTCAGAAGTAGCCAAGTATAGAAATAGCACCTCTCTCTCCTTCGGTACTGACAAGGTCGGTAGATCCTTGAGATACTCCCTTAGCTGGTGTAGGGTGTGATGATGCTCCGAACTCCAATCAAATTGGGGTGCTTTCTTTAAGATTTTAAAGAAGGGCAACTGCTTCTCCGCGGCTTTAGATAGGAATCTACTCAGTGCGGCGAGACACCCTGTAAGTCTGTGCACATCGTTGATTGACTTTGGATTCTTCATGTCTAACACGGCCTTAACTTTTGATGGATTCGCCCTCAGCCCTTCCTGGGTAATCCAACAACCTAAAAACTTCCCCGATGTCACAGCAAAGGTACATTTTTGGGGATTAAGTTTCAGATTGACCTTGCGAAGAATGGAGAGCACAGTTCAGAGATCGGCCACACTTGTGCTCTCTTCCTTACTCTTCACCACTATGTCATCGACATAGACCTCCACTTCCTTTCCGATATGCTCTTTAAATATTTTATCTACCATCCTCTGGTAGGTAGCTCCTGCATTCTTCAAACCAAATGGCATTTTGCGATAAGCAAAGATGCCAAAGTCCGTAATGAATGCTGTCTTAGCCGCGTCTTCGGCATCCATTAGGACTTGGTGGTATCCCTTATACAGATCCAGGAAGCTGAATATCCTATGACCGACCAGCGAGTCCACCTTTTTGTCGATATCGGGCAGAGGGTAACAGTCCTTAGGGCAGTGCTTGTTGAGATCGGTATAATCGATGCACATGCGCCATCCTCCCCCAGCCTTCTTGACCATTACCGGGTTTGCTATCCAGGTCGGGTAAGTGACTTCGAATAGAATCCCAGCATCCAGCAGTTGGGTCACTTCGGTCTTTATGACCTGATTCCGCTCCGCTGCAAAGGAGCGCTGCTTTTGCTTGATCGGTCGCACTTCGGGGTCAATCTTTAGCCGATGTGTGATCAGATCGGGTGATACCCCTGTCATATCCAATGGGGACCACGCGAAGACGTCTCTGTACTCCTTTAGAAGCCGAATAACCTGTTCGCGAAGATGGGGGTGGTCGGTCAGCCCGACTTTGACGACCTTAGCGGGATCGTCATTGTACAAAGCCACCTCTCTCTCTTCGGCGGGCGACGTCTTCTTCGGCTCTTCGGAGTTCGGTAATTGCTATGCTTGGGGCAGTTCGGGCGTTGCCCCTAGCCCCTTGAGAGCCACATGCAGGCACTCCCTTGCCATTTTCTGATCACCACGGATAACGGCTACCCCTCCCTTAGTCGTGATCTTCACGGCTAAATGGTACGTGGAGCAGATCGCTCTCACTGTATTCATCCAATTACGGCCTAGGATTATGTCGTATTCGGCATGCTCGTCTGCAATCCTCTTGGCATCCGCATAATCTTCTTTTAATTGCAAATATCGAGCTTCGTTGGAATCAGCCGTGATTTGCAGAGCGTTATATTTGGCGTCAAATTCGTTTCGGAGGTGTTCAGCAAGTTTGTCAAGGCGACCGATCTCACCATCCTTAAGATCAATAAGGATTTTCAGACGCTTTATTTCGGTTATCAACGCAGTCTTATCTGTATCGGATTCGTTCTACAGAAAGTAAGAGAAAAGTAAGCAAAGAACCGAGTTTTCATTCATAAGAAAAGTGAATACATTTTACAAGTTCAGTACGAAAATCAGCAAAAAAAAAAAAAAAAAAAAAAAAAAACAAGGGGGGGGAAGGGATCAACTGACCCCGCCCGTAGGTTCGGCGGTTGTGTTCTCGGTCCGCGCCTCGGCATCAGCATCCTCCAAATCTTCACCTTCCAGCACGGGGGGGCGGTGTATTTGGGGACAGCGGGCGCGTCGCCAGTTCTTCGCGGAAAGGGATGCACGCTTCTTCAAAATCGGCATCCCTGTCGAACTGACAGGCCTGGATATCGGCAGCCGTCAGCAAGGCTTGCCCTTCAGCCAGATACCCCACGATGGGGAATGGAGAGGCCTTCTTCAAAAGTTGCCGAAAGTATATGCGAAGCACCTCTTCGTCCTCGACAGGCTCATACCCGAACTCCTCCTTGTCGAGATCGGGAAATTTGGCGGCCGCCCGATCAAGCACTTCGGCCACCGCCCGTTTCTCAATCGTCTTGGTCAGAGACGACACCAGTTTACCAAAACCCTTGCTAAATATTATTCTTTCAGCAAGGGCATGGAAAACGTCGCCCTGGGCGGCGGCGATCTCGGCCTCCCGAACTCGGGCGGCTACAGCCTCTTCCTCGCTCTTCGCCACTTTCTCCTTGGTGGCGTTGAGTTCGGCAGAGAGACGGTCGACCTGCTCCTGCAGTACGGCTTCCCGAGCTGTAGCCTCGGCGAACGCCTTTGAAAGCTTGGCCTTGTCACTGGCCAAGACCTTGTTCTTCTCCGCAATACGGTGGTACTTCACCACCGACCCTTTAAGGAGGCTCCTGACCGCGCTATTCACACCGTCGTACTCCTCAAGAGTAGGATCCACACCCTGCATTGGATTACTAACATCAGTAAAAAAAAAAAAAAAAAAAAAAAAAAAAAAAAAAAAAAAAAAAAAAAGGGGGGGGCAGGTGAGATCGAGGAGAGTTGAATTTACCGCTGGGAATACCGGGGCGGAAGTGCGAACCTCAACCAGATCGGGTTCGGACGACGCCGAACCCATAACCAGCTTTCCCGCAGCCGCCGCGTCGACCTCTTCTGCGGCTACAGAAGTGTTACCCCCGACCTCGGGGAGTAGGAATCCCTGACCGAGTCTGTTCGGAAGACTCGGTCGCCTGCCTCTTCTGCCCGGAATGGGAAGAAGTGGACTCACCCTTCCTCTTCGGCGGAATCGGCTTCTTACCCCTCACCAGATCCACTGCGAGCAGACAGAAAGTTAGTACCGATGTCAAAAAAAAAAAAAAAAAAAAAAGGGGAAAAGGGACCTCACCCCTCCCCGGATCCACAGAAGTGGAAGGTTCATCGGGGCTCGGTACCGCCGTCCCGAGATCGGCATTTTGCCCAAACTGGCAAAACGCCCTACCACTTTGCCAAAATTCTTTGGTTTTGGCAGTAGTACGACGAGACCGGAGTGCCACCCGAACTCAATGGCACCCTCGAA
The DNA here is from genome assembly GCA_029379335.1 of Thymus mandschuricus. Classification (NCBI taxonomy): domain Eukaryota; kingdom Viridiplantae; phylum Streptophyta; class Magnoliopsida; order Lamiales; family Lamiaceae; genus Thymus; species Thymus mandschuricus. The sequence goes on along the minus strand of CM057081.1, from coordinate 1,322,640 downwards.
CTGGCAATAGAAAAAAAAATTCTGCTAATCTTGCACTTTCGAGGGCACCTTGACAGAGAACCCCTTCTGCCGATATGAGGAATAGTACCAGCCCTCAGTCCGGGACTTAAATGACACCATCCCCCCGACAAGATCTATCGAATACGGGATACCCACCCGAGAACAGGCAACACCCAGACCGGTTATTTGGCTGATGCTGTTCGGGGTAATCTGGGCGGGGGATAGATTAAAAACACGGTAAATGTCGGCGTAAATGGCCGGAAAGGGGACACGCAGACCGGCCTTGAACTGATCCTCGTAGACGGTGACACACCCACGAGGGGGGCGATAAGCCCTATCATACGCGTTCGGCCGGAGAAGGAGGACAGAAGGGGGAAAATCGAATTTTACAGCAAGATCATAGAGGGTGGAAGTAGAGATAGTAGATTCTAAATCCCCCACGCTCCCAGCTACTCCGGGAGGACACTCGGAAAAAACTACCTCGTGCCCGTACGGCTCCTTACAATCGGACCGTACGCAGGCACGCCTACCCTCCGGGAAATAAACCGGAAGGGAGTTCGACGAAGAGGCGGCGGGACTTCTTCCGTCGCCGCCGGAGAATGAACCGGGGGAGAGTTGGACGGAGAATGAGACAGAATTGGGGATTCGACCTCCCGAACGGACGAATCAGAGGGGGACGTAGAAAACGACATAGACGAAGACATAACTTACTCGTGTAAAGTTCTTGAACAATCTGTGAAGAGAAACCGTTTGGAGAAGAAGAACAGCAAGAGGGATTTCAGATTTAGTGTTTCAGTTTTTTGAAATGAATGTAGAATGATTGTTTTTACAATCATAAGGCATTTAAAGGGGGAAGGAATCCACGCGTATTGAATACCTCATTCAATGCGACGGCGTTTCGCGAACGTCCAATCGGTGCTTTATCGGAACCCCAAGCGTCGCATTAAATGCGGCTGACAACTTTTCATTTTGGGTGGGAGACCAGTTCGGCCTCTCCCGATATCCGAACTTACAATCTCAGAGGGGATACCAAGCTCAGGTCGGATTTCCTACGCATTTCAGAGGGAGTACCAAGTTCAGTTCGGCCTCCCTCACGCATTTCAGAGGGGGGTACCAAGCTCAGTTCGAACTTCCTACGCATTTCAGAGGGGGGTACCAAGTTCAGTTCGGCCTCCCTCACGCATTTCAGAGGGGGGGTACCAAGCTCAGTTCGGACTTCCTACGCATTTCAGAGGGGGGTACCAAGCTCAGTTCGGACTTCCTACGCATTTCAGAGAGGGTACCAAGTTCAGTTCGGCCTCCCTCACGCATTTCAGAGGGGGGTACCAAGCTTAGTTCGGCCTCCCTCACGCATTTCAGAGGGGGATACCAAGTTCAGTTCGGTCTCCCTCACGCATTTCAGAGGGGGATACCAAGTTCAGTTCAGCCTCCCTCACGCATTTTAGAGGCAGGAAACATCAACTCCATCACCCCACGCTTTTTGGGGGGGGATGTGATAGGAAATGGCCCACCTCCCTAGGCCCAAAGGCCCAAAACAGAGACAAGCCCACATCGTGAAGCCCAGATCGGATAGGCCCAGATCGGCAAGCCCAGTCCATGCTAAGTACAAGCCCAGGGAGTTGAGCCCTAAACCCAAAACGTGGGCTGATGGAGGAAAAACCGGAGCAGGGAAAACCAACCACACCTCCATGACCTCCACGACTCCACCTCTGCAACTGCCATGAGTTATGTCTATAAATACGAGAACCAATTGTATTGTGACTTACTTACGCTATTCTGAATACAAAAACTATATTTTCCTCCCCGTGGACGTAGATCATACCGATCGAACCACGTAAATCTCTCGTGTTCCTCTTCGTATTCGCATACAAACCATATATAAATTTGGGCAGCAAATCGAAGATTCATCACTGGCGCCGTCTGTGGGAACAAATTCGTGTTTGAATTTTCGATCTTTCGCTGCCTGAAGTCACTAGCAATGCCGCACGGAAATCAGTTGCTGTTGGGAACCCCCCGTCGCCGAAGGAGCCGCCGACGACAGCCCGAGGAACCAGCCTCGGCAACGGGCGCAGAACAGCCCAACGACGTCCCTGCCAACGATCGGATCGTGGCCGACGAAATCCCAGAGATCCCAAATGCCGACGAGCAGGGTGCAGCGGGAAACACAATGGCACCTTCCTCCCCGGCCCAACCGGTCCAGCATCACCGAGCTCCCATGAGTTCGCGCCTGGGACCACAGGCTCACCCGATACCGGAGGGCCATGTCGAGAATCTCACTGCCAATCGGGAGCGTGAACTATTTGGTCCAGAGGCAACCCTACGCTTGTCCCCAGTTATCCGCCTTTGGCGAGAGCGGAGATCGTAGCAACTATCCCCTCGTATTGGTAATCTCCGTCCTCGTCGGCATCATCCTCATTGTGCTTTGTTTTCTTCTCAGCATTTGTGCTGCAATTCCCTCTGTACTGTCTTTTCTTTTTTTGACTTCGGGGGGCATCCACTTGATTGACCCCCGTGCTCCGATCTTGATATTTTTTAAGCGGACCATTGCGAACTAGGCTTTCAATGTCCTGAGCCAAGTTCCTGCAATCCTCCGTCTCATGTCCATAATCTTCATGGAATTGGCAATACTTATTCTTTGACCTCGGCTTGCCGTCCTCCCGCATCGGCCTTGGTCTCTCGAACAGATTAGCGTGCAATTCAAGGATCTCGGTCCTTGGTTTGTTTAACGGAGTGAACTGCGGAGCTGGCCGCTGTGCAGGCTGACTTGTAGGCGGACCTCGTTGTGCTGGATTCTGCCGAGGTCCGAGACGAGACTCAATCGGACCTCGCTGAATTCGCTCCATTACCCCTTTCCGGGGCGCATCATCTTTCTTCTTTGAGGTTTTACCTCGGTCAACCTCCTTTCGACGTCTGGTCGCCTCCTCTATCTTAGCGAACTTGTCCGCAATAGCCCACAGTTCGGTAGTGGTCTTCGGATCCTTCGCCAGGATCTCCCTGTAGAGATGGTCCGAGCTGATGGCATTTTGAAATGCTGAGATGATGAGGAGATCGTTTGTGCACCGAGTTGATAAGCACTCTCTATCGAATCGGGTCATGAAATCTTGTAGAGACTCACCCCGGCTTTGTTTAACGGTTAGCAGATGTGCTGGGGTGTGTCTCACTTCGGCGCGCTGGGAGAAACTCCTAGCGAACACATTCATCAGATCGGAATACGATCTGATCGACCCGGGGGGCAAACTGTCGAACCACTCCCGTGCATTGTCGATTAGCAGTTCAGGAAACAGCTTACACATGTGCACACTCCCCAGGTTTTGGTTCAGCATGCTGTACTTGAACTGACTAAGGAAATTGCTTGGATTTCCGATTCCGTTGTACGCCTTGATCTTTGGCACCGTGTACCCGAAGGGCATAGGTGTGTTGAGGATCTCCTCCGAGAGCGGGCTGATAATCCTACCAAGCGCGTCAAAGATCTGCGCTCCCCCAGTTAGGTGTCCTTGGTTGGGCGCAATATAGGGCGGAGCAGTGACATAGTTTGGTTGAACCATATGGGAGTTCGGCTGCTGGCCTCCCTGGGTCTGTCCTCGGACTTGCTGAAGATAGTGTCGCAAGTCATGTCCGGGCCTCTGTCCTTGACCGAACTGAGAGATTCCTTGTCCGGGCTGAGAGACTCCCTGGCCGAACTGGGGGACTCCCGTGTACTGGTTGAGGAACTCACGCCCGGATGCTGTGGTGAGGTAATTTCGCAATAACTCCTCGATCCCTGGAGGCGGTGGAGGCGGTGGGGCTGCCGAGTTCGGCTGAATGACTGGAGGAGCAGTTAGGTTCGGTCGGATAACTGGGGACAAGCGTAGGGTTGCCTCTGGACCAAATAGTTCACGCTCCCGATTGGCAGTGAGATTCTCGACATGGCCCTCCGGTGTCGGGTGAGCCTGTGGTCCCAGGCGCGAACTCATGGGAGCTCGGTGATGCTGGACCGGTTGGGCCGGGGAGGAAGGTGTCATTGTGTTTCCCGCTGCACCCTGCTCGTCGGCATTTGGGATCTCTGGGATTTCGTCGGCCACGATCCGATCGTTGGCAGGGACGTCGTTGGGCTGTTCTGCGCCCGTTGCCGAGGCTGGTTCCTCGGGCTGTCGTCGGCGGCTCCTTCGGCGACGGGGGGTTCCCAACAGCAACTGATTTCCGTGCGGCATTGCTAGTGACTTCAGGCAGCGAAAGATCGAAAATTCAAACACGAATTTGTTCCCACAGACGGCGCCAGTGATGAATCTTCGATTTGCGGCCCAAATTTATATATGGTTTGTATGCGAATACGAAGAGGAACACGAGAGATTTACGTGGTTCGATCGGTATGATCTACGTCCACGGGGAGGAAAATATAGTTTTTGTATTCAGAATAGCGTAAGTAAGTCACAATACAATTGGTTCTCGTATTTATAGACATAACTCATGGCAGTTGCAGAGGTGGAGTCGTGGAGGTCATGGAGGTGTGGTTGGTTTTCCCTGCTCCGGTTTTTCCTCCATCAGCCCACGTTTTGGGTTTAGGGCTCAACTCCCTGGGCTTGTACTTAGCATGGACTGGGCTTGCCGATCTGGGCCTATCCGATCTGGGCTTCACGATGTGGGCTTGTCTCTGTTTTGGGCCTTTGGGCCTAGGGAGGTGGGCCATTTCCTATCACCTTCATTCCCGTATTTTTTGTTCGTGGCGTCTTCCATATTAATGTAATGGATTAAATTTTCTCAATAGAATTACTCTTTTACCCTTAATATTTTAAAAAACTTATCTTACTATTAATAAGGCGGGACCCTATTCTATTACTACATACTTTTACTTACCATTTTCTTAAAACATGTGTCGATTCTCTCTCCATGCTAATATCGGGACTAAGGAGTATTTAGGGACTCAAGATCAATCTAAATAGCAGGCTTCATGGAGCTCTGGCATTAGCCAAATAATTAGTGCAGTGCACAAATGTTAAATTATTTATTGGTGCATTTAATTAAGACATTGGGTTTAGCTAATAATTAGTCTAATTATTTGTGCCAATTGGCAGCGCCGGCCGAAGTCAATTTTGTTCCCACTTTCAAATTTAAACTTAGATTATGCAATTAATTAATTAATTATTATGTTCGATGAAATAGATGCAGTTGAGTTGCTTCTTATCCTTTGCATTATCTAAATTAAACAGAGATTGAGTCACCTTTAATAAAAAAATGTCACAATAATCTTGATTTGTGATATTCAACAAAATTCTTGATGTCATATTTTCTCGATCCCATTCTACTTGATGCAGTCGAGTATTTCCTCGATTATATTCTATTTGACACATTTCTTGAACATATTCTTGTCGAGTTGGGGGAGGCAAAAAAGTAACACATATGGATTGGCTCGAGACAACCTAGGAATAAAGTAAAAATTACACCAAATCTTTTGACCTAATCCAAACCTACCTGCCTCTAACTGCTCACATGCATGAAATTTCCCCTTTACTCCTCTAAAGAATCAAGAATCTAAACAAAAAAGGGTTAAAATTTCATTACAACATTTACAATTTACTACAAGGATAAGAATAATCTTTACTAAAGTTAAAAAAATCAAAAGAACAAGATTGTTGATTAGGTCTTTTATCCATAAAAGAAACTTGGCCTCGTCACTTTCAATGGTCCCCAAAGAAAAAGAAAATCAGAATAATAAATACAAGATAGAATTGGTCCAAAATCCAAACTTAAATACAAGTATAAATACTCCCTCCGTCCCCCGTATCAGTATGGAGAAAGAAACTACACAAATTTTAAGAAAATGATCGGTAAAGGTGAAGGCAAGTATTATATGATATTAAGAGTAAAATTGTCATTTACGGAAAGATACCCACACTAATATGGGAGACTGAGGTTCAAGAACAAGGAACATTTCATATGGTAAGATATAAAGATACATTAGAAGTGAAGACAAACTACACTCCAAATTAAGAAGCAAAGATATGGTATGTTAAGCAATCCTTTTCCTTTCATCAACAAATCTAACCTAAATTCAACACTCTCATTTCCTTCTATAACAAACTCTCATAGTACAAAATAAAAATTAAAAAGCTACAAATTAATTAAGCTTCAAAATAAAAATAAAAATGTAAGAACAATTCAAGAATCACATAATGGGAAGAGGCCTAGTCTCCCACACATCAAACACATTCTCTTCACTATGCAATGCGAAGAGCCGATCGCCTCCGATGGAGAAATCGCAGATCGAACCGCCGTAGCTCTTCCTCAAGCGGGACGTAAGGACCCAATCCGGCCCACAAAACACGGAAATCGTATCGTTCATCGACGAGAAAAGTTGCCCTTGATTCAGTGCCAATTTAGGGTAGCAAGGCTCGTCCGGCATCTTCCCCTTCATGAGCCGGCTCCTCGAGCTCCACCTCACGGCCCCGGAGCTTCGTCTCAAGTCCATAAACCCTAGATCCTCATACTCGTTCACGACACAGATCGAGCTACTCTCCTCCATAGCTATGGCATCTCTCACCCTACGCTCGTCAACCATGGGCGTCCCGACGTCGGACCACGCCCACACCATGCTCCTCTTGTCCCTAAAATCCAACAAGCTAATGTAACAGTTGTCCTTCCTAGGGAACAATGTGGCTACCAACAGAGTGTTGGTGCCGTGAAGCCATTGAAGCTTGTCGGCCTCGCCTAGGGACCAGCCGAAGGGCTCGTAGAAGAAGTCGACTTGCTTCCCGCTCACTTGATCCCACACTCCGATCCCGTACTCGTTGCTCCGACCTTTGCAGCTGGAGAAGAGCTTGTAATCGGAGTTGAAGCTCAATGCTCCGCCGCTGAAGCTCTTGATCTCGTCGTCGTGTGTTACGTTGAACTTAAACCTTAATTCCCCCGAATTCGCGCTAAACAGCCCTAACCCTCCTTCATCCCTCCCTAACCTCTCGCTAGCGCTGATGACGATGCCATCCGAATCGATCCAAACGGCGTCGTTCACCCTCTGGTAATCGAGGCTCAGTGGCGGGTGCTCCTCCATCATCCAGTCGTAGACGTGGACCATGCTGCCGTGGGCGACGCAGCAGCCGCCGTCGGGGCCGGCGCGGATGGCGGTACCGTCGCCCGGGGCCCGGCCGGGGACGGATTGGGAGAAATGGAGCGTGTTGCCGTCGAATGGGCCCCACCTGGCCGATCGGAGGTGATCGGAGAGGCCGTAGAAGAGGGCTTCCCTGTGTAGAAGCTTCTCGGGGATGTTGGGAGGGAGGTGGAGCTCCCCTGTTCGGAGGAGGTCGAGGAGGACGGCGAAGCAGTCAGGGTTCCGATCGATAAACCGCTCCTCGCCGGCGGCGGTGGGGTGGAGATCCCAATTCTCGTCGAACATCGCGCCGAAGAGGGAATTCCGGCCGGCGATTGCGAGGGTTGTCGCCGTCGTTTCGAAGATTCTGCCGCCTACATTCAGCTTCACCCTGTCCTTCTGAACTCCCATGGATTGAAATTGAAACAGAAATCCAAACTGAAATTGAAATTATTGGGGTTTATTATCCAAAATCCTCGAATCAAAAAACTGGAATAATAAGGGGGGAAATCGAATTCAAAATTTTCTAATCACGAGAATCTCGCCGGAAGATCTCCGATTCAAATCTCAGAAAATTCAAATTCGAAAACGATTCCGTAACGGAAGAAAGGATCGTACACAGAGAGATTGAAGGAAAGCGCGTATTTCCTTCCACAATCAACGAACTCGAATCAAACCAGCTAACATCAATAGCATCGAACTAGTATTTACAGAAATAAGAAAACAAAACCCAATCAAAAGTCAAAACGCGATGAAAATTCGATCGATTCCATCGCAGAAACTGCCCAGAAGAAGAACAGAGCAGCGCGGCCGATTACAGCAGCAGAAGATGAAGAGAAAAATTCCAGAAACTGAAAAAAGCAAAAACACAAAAAGTAGAAAATCTGGAGTCGAAATTCGAGATTTGGATTCGACGGAATTGGATTGAAATCAATCGGGAAATGAGAAATTGAGAGGCGGTTTGGGTTTGGTTTTGAGCTTCAAAAATATGGGAGGTTTCTGAAATTCTGGAACATAACTAATCTTTTTTTAATTACAGTATTCATTTTTATAGTAATAAAAATGGAAATGTGGGCCCACTCTCAGCAGTAGTGGTTTATTGTTTTTTGTAACTTTAATTTATGGCCGTCCGATACGTGGAGACTAAATCAACGGTGGAGGACTGAGCCAGGCGGTTTGAACTTTGAAAGGAGGGGAATGGTGGTTAAGTCAACGAAAGTCAGCGCGTAATTATGTTTTTCTCTTACCGTCTTTTGTACTCCCTCCGTCTACGAGTATTTTCCGTTCAGGACGTTTATCATTAACATATTATTGATCGGTGAGACACTTATTCGACTACTGCTTACTTTTCTTCAATTTTACCTATCCTATTATTAAAATATATCATTTTTCTCTCTATACTAATATGTGGGCAAGTATCATCTTTTACTCTAAAATACACTATTTAATATATATATATATATATATATATATATATATATATATGAGGGATGATATGCTAGTCACCTTAGGGTGAGCACCTTCGTGGGCACCTTCGTCTTCGACATCATTTTGTTCGATTTTTTCAATTGTAATATATTCTAATACCTTATAAATTAATATTGAAATCACTAAATATAAAAAAATATAAATATGAATGCTCGATTTGTTCATTTTTGCTTATAAGTTCAAAAAGTGTGTGATAAAATAAATCGAGCTTTGATTTTTATAGTTTTTTTGAATTTAGTGATTTCAATATTAATTTATAAGGTATTAGAATATATTGCAATTGAAAAAATCGAACAAAATGATGTCGAAGACGAATGTGCCCACGAAGGTGCTCACCCTAAGGTGACTAGCATATCATTCCGATCCTCTATATATATATATATATATAATACAATTAAATGTAAATTGAAGTGCACTTGAAGTTAAGGTTTGGATTTTGCTTGGGGTTTGGTTCAATATATTATGTATTTCTATTTGTATATCAAATTTCTGCACGTATTATAAAGATAAGATAATGTCTTGTTTCTTCGAATATGAAATTTAAAGAAAATGTATATTGTATACTAGAAAAAATTAAAATCATAAAATAAAGAGTATTATAATTTATATGCTACTAGTAATATGTAAAATCGTGTCCAAATTAATCATTAATATGTGACATGAATTAGTTTTTGGCTATATCCACGTGATTATAATATACTTCATCCGTCACATTCATAAAATGATAAGTTATATTTTCGTCCATCCCATTCATGTTGGGATATTATCTTAAATAGTAAAAATTCTAATCCACTAAAATCCATTCACACTACTTTATCCACCATTATCATTCTCGTCTTAATTCTTATGCAGAAAAAAAAAATTATCTCTATATAAGTAGGACGGAGCAATATTTAATAGAGAAATAGATACTGGAGAGCTAAATTAGATAACCAACATCTTGATTATGTAATAATTCCAAAGTAAGTGGGATCCTTTTGATTAATATTTACTCCTATATTCAAGTGTGTTTTTTTTTCTTTTTCTTTTTTCTTTTTTTTTTCTTAATTCATAGTTAATAGGCCATAAACACAAAAACAAAATTAAGCCTGATTCAATTTATTAGATAATTAATACTCAAAATTCTTACACATGCCACCATAATTATTTTCTGATGGCACGTCACATCCTTCTACAAGCATCATGCTAATTGTTTTTATGTTAAAATTAATGTTGAATAATTATCATAATTAGTGCTTCCAAAATTCAATAATTGCAAAAAAATAAAAAATAAATAAGCACTATACCAGATATTTTTAGAGGATCAGCAACATATCTAGTGCATGCATTATGCACATAATCTATCGCATAAATTCATACGGATTTAATCAGGACGGTCCATTTCACTTTGCTTCATTTTTTTAATTAGCACTGTATAATTCAATTGACTTATTTTCTAAAATAAAGAGAATTAATCATTATTTTTAATGTCGATCTTTTAATTTTCACTTTTAACACCGAGCCTAAGATCTCGTTTCGAAATGAAACAAAACAAATGATTAAAAATTAATTAATTAAATAATTAATTAATTAATTAACCGGTGAAAAGTGACACCACGAAACGAAAGGATGAAATGATAAAACTTGAAGTTGATGAAATCGTCATAACTTAACTAACCAATACTTATATCCAACGCTATTAAATTAATAAGGCGATCATAACTTAACTAACCAATACTTATATCCAAAGCTATTAAATTAATAAGGCGAACCTAACCATGATTAATTATGTCGATTTCTCACATGCCTTACAAAATTTTATGTAATAGAAAAATTGATATATTTAAACTCAAACAATGTTTTATTTAATAGATTCGACTCTTTAAATTAGCTTTTAAAATTGAATGCATTTCATCCGTCCCAATAATGTATAAAATAATTAAATACAACAGTTGCAATTTCGTTTGGATAGAAAGAGTACGGTATAAATCATATCAATGTTTCTTCGCAAATCTGAAATGGACTTCTAAGCTAAGACTAATGAAAGCTTACAAATAGGGAGTTTGTTACAATAATAATAGACTTAAATTATTAAGGTTTATGATAGACTCAATACAACAACAATAACGATAATAATAATAATAACGTCGATAATAAAGCATGATATGGATAAATCAAGTATGCTATTATGGATTCATATAACCGTTAATAAGTACTCTCTCCGTTCCATTTTATTTTTCTCAGTCGTTCGATGTTTGTAAAGTATAAAAAGATAAAGCGGGACAAATCAGTCAAGACGGAAGGAGTATATTGCAATCGGTTATGAATTCATACCACACATTAAAACATGAAATCTCAGTAAGTTTTGCTATAGAGAAACAACCCAGTTAATCAAGGGGACATCATACAACAAATTTCTTATATGTAAAAGTTAAAAATTATAGAAATTATTTGATAATTACTATTCTATACCAAATGAGAGAATGGTACAACAATGGCACAACAGATTTTGAAGCAGAGAAGGCATCATTTGAACTCTTGAAAGTTGACATGCCCCGTCGCTTGCGCATGCTCCACCGCCTCCTGCAGATTCGAACCCCAGAAATCGTAAGTCGACACATTCAAGAAGAAACGAAGAAACTGGGAAAGAGTGAACGAACCTTCTGCCCCACGACTCCGATTTGGCACACACCACATCGCAGGGTGAAGTTTGAAGTATCTGTATAGCTCCTCTTCCTAGGATTTACCAAAACAAAATCACAATTAATAATTTGACATTGTTAAGATTTAACTGAAAAATCAAATTCAAATGTCATGCTAACTGTCCAAAGTCCGCACGGGTAGGAAGGTAAAGTATAAGGTGAAAGAAATCGAGGGCGTACTATGTAAGGAAAATGATCTTGTTGGGTCAAATATGTTACCTTTGCTGATCTTTCACAAGATTAAGGGCAAGTCTCTCGACAGCCCCCACACTTCGGTCCTTCTCCACTGCGAATATTGTCTGATCAAATTCCTCTGGTGCTCCTTCAGAAGGCGACATCTGTTGAGGTACACACATGTTATATACTTTTGCAGAATATCGTTGAAACCAGGTTCTCGAGACAAATCTCAATGATGCAATGCTCCACATTCAAAGCACTCTCAGAATCAAGACTTAGGGCCATGAGTTATGTGGGCATTAAGTGGTCGTAGATCGTTCATTTTTCTCAAAATACCCTAAATAGACAAATCAGCTAAAACTCACAACTCTTTTGTATGTTAATTTGAAGGCCTAAAACCATATCATAAACACATACATGTACAGTATTTAGGAAAGAGGTAGAGAGAGAAAAGCATACAGCAAGAGCATCGTAATGGAGGCCATCATATAAGAGCATCGCTCTTTCCCCAAAGTTCTTTCCCTGTAACAATTCAAATAATGAATAGTTAACTCATAACTAGAATCTCATCCTTTGCATATCCCGAAAGAACTAAAAGCACTTACCTGACCATACAAATCACATCTTGTTGTTTGTATATCGTAAGCTCCAATCTCTCGTCCATAATAGTCGGCCAATATTGCAAGCTCAATAGCACCTATTAAACCAAGAAAAATATCAGACAGACCTTAATGAAAAACTGCAAGACTCAAGATTTTCCTCAACAGCTGGAATAACATCGACCTGTAAACAATCCTGGTATACTTATGCACGCGTGAGAGTCTAAAGAAGGCATATTATCGACATATTATGTAAAACACATGTATCCAGATAGGAGTTGGAAATTATCAACATGTGATATGCTTCGAGCAACAGGTTAGATAAGGAGGTGTCCTGACTCTTGACTAATTAATCGATTGCAAAACATAAGTGGATGAACTGCATATGAGCCATATTAGCAATGAATGAGGTTATTACATAGTATAATGTAAGAAGTATACTTGCATCAATTACCATTTCAACTTTCCGTTAACTGAGCATATCAGGGCCGTAGCTATCAAACAACTAAATAGATCTTTCTTTTCTATGTCCTAACGTAAACAACCTCAGCACTGTCTCAGGACTCCCACTGACCCTTATGCAACTTTCCTTTGATGTAATTATTTGTCCAAAAACTTTCAACCCCTCAGGCTATCACTCAAAGTAAATGCCCCCTAAAAGTTTTTTATACATAATAATATTTACCGAATGAAAGATATACTATACGACAATCATGGGATAAGTAATAAAAAAATCTAGGAAATTAAATACAATAAGACAAATGAGCCGCAAAGAAAGACACCTAACATTCATAACATAATGTTTTATCAAGTGGTTAGGCCCTCAAAGTCATGCTCAGTCTCCATTCGAAGATTCAAAGAAGTGTCCCTTAACTGAATACCTCTCGTTGTACTAATTCCAGCAGCTAAACTCAAAATGGCACTTTTGGCCAACCACAACTTCATACAATTGTCAGCATTCACGATTCCTAATTTTAATAATCTCTAATAACAGAACCAATGTTTTACAGAAAAGAATCAATTCTAGACCAATATTACCTAGTGGAAGACGGAGAAATTAAATGCATATTTCTCTTACAACGTGATGACTTTCATGACACGTGGCTAATAGCACAAAGCCACTTCAGAATAAAACAAGTAAGGATGGAAAGAAGCACATATTTAATCAAGAAAGTATAAATTCATTTTTGACTCAAAAAGCATTGAATAACCTTGGGCGAAGGTGAAGAAAATAATACTAACCTCCCCACTTATCAGGGTTGAGAATCCATGCACAATACTCTTGATTAGTCTTCCCGAGGAATGCTTCAGAATACTTTTCTGGATCACTGGCAACTGTTGCTGCTATAACCTTCACAATTTTGAAGTCACGATTGTCATGTGGGAAGAAAGAACTAAACCAAATACAACAAAGATATTATAGCTGTTCTTACTTTATATGCCGTATCTACGATGCAATCAGATGACAAGTTAACAATTACCTACTCAATTATGCCTAGCGCATTACGTATATGATTTGACGAGGGCAGGGTATGATTGATACTTTATATTCTAGTAATTTTACTTTCAAGTAAAATTCCATTTCATTAATTCAAAAACAAGCTAAAGCTAAAATTACAAAAACGGAACAAGTGCCATAGTTCAAGATTCGTAAATCCAAACACATATTGTGAATCTGTGATCTGATTCACTACCTGTCTCAGCTCGGAAGCCTTGTTTTTGTCGTGATCCATGACATAACTGCAATATGAATTCCACAACCCAGTTAATCGACATGAAAAGACAATGATCAAATCAACTTATGCCATAAAAAACAATTCCACTATCGTTCTCGTTCCTATCTACGCAAGTCGAACAGATTAGGAAATCGAAGCTTACCCGACTGCATTGAAAAGGCAACTGTTATCAGAAGGGATAACTCTCCTAACAACGACACCTTCCATTTTGATGCCTAAAACCAAAAAAGAAAAAACTCATGTTCAAATTCAATCCAATCCCAATTCAAATTTCAGGTGGCGCAAACAAATCTGCCAGCATCGAATAATTGCTTTTTCACATATACACAAACAAATCTGCCAGCATCAAGAACGATAAATGCTCCCAAAACTCCAAAAAAAAATACAGAAAATTAATTCAATCAAAAATTGCAATACAATCAAGTTCCTATAACACATGAACACTTCAATCCCAAAACTCAGCTAGCGATTAGCCTCTACTTGATCAAGAACAAGAAAAGGAATTAAGAAGATGAATACCTAATTGAAATTGCAAAAGACGAATGTGGATTGCGTGAAGACTGCGAAAGCAAAAGGGGGCGAACTCAATGGTTTTATACACTAATTTATACAATTGTTCCAAGAAAAGGTTTATGAATTCCCAATTAATATAATCGGAAAGCAAAAATGGTGAATTTTTTGGGGAGAGATGAAATTATCTCAGCTGTTATTGTTAATGGCAGCCATTCTTTATGCAGGCGGTGGTTCGGTTCACCTGTTAATCGGGTCAGGTCGGGTCGGGTCGGGTTAATATTGGATCCGGGTAAATGCCTAAATAGGTTCGGATCCTTTCATTATTTTTTATACTACTAGTAGTAATTTCGTTCTTTCTTTTCTTTTCTTTTCTTTTTTTTGAAGCAAAAGGAATTTATTTTTCTTCCATGTTATTTAGGAGTAGTTTATTTTGAAATAAAGTATAGTAATTAATATTTTAAGACGTGGGAATTGTGTATTTATATAAATATATTGTTAATTGATCATAAATGAAATAAGAGATCTTATCCAGACATTTAATTTGAAATGCAAATGGTTAAAATCGAAGAGCATACAAACACGTCGTAATAATTTTAAATTTCATAATCCGAATTATGATGAAAGGTGAATTGTTAGTAGATGGAGCGTTCAAAATATATAGCGAGTCATAATGGATGGGACGGAAAGAGTAATTGTTTCTCAATGTCACTCAAATCCTATTTAATTCTTCTTTGGGTTTTGTAAATCTAAAATCAAAAAAATTACTATTTGAAATGATAGAATCACGCAAAGGTAATTTATATAAATAAATGAAGTCGTTTGAAGGAATCACATGTAAGTAAAGCCTCAAGGCTCGTACAATTTCTCTCTCTCTCTCTCTCTCTTCCATCTTCTTCTCAAAATGAAGCTGAAAGCAACAAGAAGTAAATACACAACCAAAACAAAGGAACGAATACTGAATTCTTGTCCTTTACACCCTTGGAAGTCCGAACACCACCTCGACGGCAAAAATCGCGATGACCTTTAGTTAGGATCGGACAGAATACGTTAAGCTCCTCACCATGGAAATATGGAATGTTTCGACATCCCCCAATGCTCCGTCGCCATTTTATTTTATCCTGAAAGGTTGGTTGCCATCTCTGGATCTATTCAGCTTTGCTTTCTTCGATTTCGATCTTTCAGTTGCAACTTCTTGGAATAAATTTGGTCCATCGAAGCTTATAACTGGGAGTCTCACCTTCTTCCTCTTCCCTCTGTCATACTCCTCGTCCCTGTCCACAAGAAAATGTCGAGATCATTACATATTGTCTGCGTAAGAAGGGAATAAGCTCGTTGCATCTTTTTACGGAATATGCTAAAGGGTAAGTTTATATGAGAATACTCACCACTCATCCCCAATGTAACCGATTTGAGCAGTTCCTGCTGCTCTCTTTTCAGATTTTTTAGAATGTGAAACACCGTTGTCATCCCAGCGACCGACTGCAACCAGGCGAGGCATATTTAGGAGAAGAAAAGAACACAAAATAGGAAGCATTATTATGAGTATGTAAATATTCACAAGGAACGTTCTTTACCCGGTGTCTCTAAGCCCCCGGTAAGCATGCTCATAATCTCTATTTGCCTCAATTCTCTTTTAGACTCTTCCGATATCTCATTCCCTTGAACAGTGGAGTGTTCTACAACAGGTTGCTTTTCAGAAGAAACTGCAGAGCCATTGAGAAGGATCCTCTCTCTAAACTCATTATCAATAGCATCACCGGGTATTCTACTATCACCACTAGTGTTTTGCACGCTTAAGTTCTGATTTTGGTGATCTGAAAGACATTTTGCTTTCTCTTCCTGATGAGGGCGAGTAGAATTTTCAACTTGAGGTGATGACTTTTCAGTTGCAGATTTCGCTAGTGCAACGTCATTCTCATCCTTCATATTGGGAGACTTCTTTAACACAGAACGGTGCCTTTTCTGCTTGTGTTTTTTCTTTCTTATGCAGATGCCTACACCTAATAGAAGGTTAGAGCTGAGCGATCTGGCCTGATACTTCAAGAGCTTCCTTTTTACTTTAAGGTCTCGTCTTTTTCCCTTGGTCATCCCAAGTGTTATAGGCTCATTGGTGGCTGGTAAATCTGATAGCTCGGACTCCACATCAACTCTTTTACCATTCTCAATAGTTTCCTCAGCTCCATTGCAAGAGACGGCAGGTAGCACATTATCAATTGCAACTGATGGTTCACCGATTGCCATCATTGGCATGCTTGTCTTAGCATTCTGGATTGGATAAAAAGAAGCAACTGTAAGTGTTATCATCTAACCTTATACCAAAATCCAAAAACAAAGCAAAAAAAAAAAAACTCACGAAAGGAACACATTAAATATAATGGCACTTAGCACAACAGACTATATATGAGAACAATACCATTTCAGGAATGGCGCCATCAACTTTGCATTTGTCTTCAGATAATGGCTTCCCAGCTGATTCACTTGGTTTTTCCATGCCCGATGACATGGCAACAGAGTTACTAGCTTCGTTCTTATGAAGTGAGTCTTGGGAACCACTCAACGTGTTGTTGCAGGTAATATTCACTTCTACAGAACCATTGACACTTGAATTTATCTTCAATGAAGATTGCTCTTTGAGTGGAGCCTCCGTTGCTGGCACCAACAATGATTCACACTTACCATTAGTCTCAGTTGCCAATCCGCCATTCGTCTTTGAACACATCTTTTCTGAAGGGGTCTCCTTAGGTGGAGGGGCCAATCCGCCGTTCGTCTTTGAGCACATCTTTTCTGAAGGGGTCTCCTTAGGTGGAGGGGTCACCGGTGCATCCTTTCCAGATAAAGCTGCAGAACAAGAGCCATTTAACTTTCTCTCATCTGAACCCTTCAGGATTTTGTCTTTCAGTTCCAAGTTGAGTTTTGTATAGGCTGCATTCATAGCCATGTTTTCTTTCTGAAGGGCACTGACATGATTCTTTGGACCGACGTGTTTCCTATCACGGACGTAAAATAGCATATAGGCCTTCTGTTCGAGCACTTTTCTCTCATTTACTTGGACAACCTTTTAAAATGCCACAATAATGGCAACCAACCAAAAACTGAATATAAATTGCAAATAGAATTGAAGGAGATTTTACTTGAACCATATCACATAGTGTGATCTTATAACTGAAGAATTAAAACTATAAATATTAAAATTGACCTTCAACTGTTATTTCTCATACCTGATTGTCATCAAGGGAATACCACATGCCACTTGATGTCCGCACAAAGCAGTAATAATGACCAGAATGAGTGTTCCAGCCATAATGAACTAGTACGCCATAGAGAGTGTATTTTAGATCCCCGTCCTGCAATTATAACAGTAAAGAAAATTAATTGAATACCAGTACAAGACTAAATAGTAATCATAACTCTGGACAAATCAATGGAGGGTTATCACCAGTAGAACCCAAAACACAGTGTTTTCCAAAGGAACACAAATTGTTGAACAAAAACGTTGTGAAGAGAAAAAATATATGTTAAAATAACAATTTGAAGCCTCCATTAGAAAATAAACACAACTGGAACAATCAAGAATAAGCTCAATACAAGTTCAGAAGGAGATGTAAATAAACAGCTCCATTGAAATGAAGCCACTAAACAGACATAGGCCTGGACAAGAGAACGAGCAGAAGGGACAGGAGCAGAGTGCAAGTAGAACTAGAAGAAGAAAATAGCACAAATGTGAAACCAATATAAATATAGAACTTACATAAGGGCCAGTGACGAAAGGTTTCAAGTCCAAGGTAGGTTCAAAATTAACTCTTTTATCAATTTTTTGGCCAGGAGAAAGTGAACTAAAACGCTTCAGGTGAACAGCAAGTACTTCTGGTGCCTTGTGAATTGTTAGCTGTTTGAGAGCCTTTACTTTCTGTCTACATTGCTCACAGTGATATTCTCTGGCACCACCATCTAACTGCTCTTTGGCGGTGAAATGAGAAAGCGCCTTATACAATGAGTCCGCTTTCGGTATTTCAAGACTTAGATCCAGAAATGGATCAAATTTGTTAGAACAGTAGGAACATTGCATGCATTTCACCTAGTAAATGATTAAACAAAATTAGCACAACAGCTAGAAACCCAAAACACAGAGCCTGAAATTCAATGCAACACGGATATATTAACAAACTCACCTGACTGCGCAACCGACCACCGAATATTTTGTGAACCAAGCTTTTCTCATAAGCACTAGGAGATTCACTTGGCACACCAGTAGGTAAGCAGCACTTATGCATTGATTCAAGCAAATTAACCATATACTCATGAGCATCTTCTTGCCTGGCATTTCGAAAGCTACGAGATATGCCTAACAATTTTATTAAGGAGCTAACAGTGTGTATGATAACATATAACGCTAAGAAACACCGAAGAACTACTTAGTCAAGAGACAACTGAGCAGTAAAAAAGAGAGTCATCAGCACTTCATGACAAAAGTTTGGAGAGACAATTGAATTGACTAAAGGAAGATGGTTTAAAGTGTCATGCACTTAATGCAGTAAAGAACAATGAAGCAAAACGTCTTATGCTATACTTGGATGGGAATCCTAACAGAGAGAAGACAGTACAACAACCTTCATGGTCCAATGAACTTAAAACGTATAAAGATATTTCAGTTGTATCGGGTTTAAAATAATAACAGAGAGGAATATGTAGTAGGCTCAAAATTAGATTATGTATAAGAACTGCAATTTTCAACAAGAAACATATGCAAAGCACATCTCTTTCGTAGGATACAGCGCAAGTTCGAAACAAGATCCTTAGGCTCTAGAATTCTCCCAGTTGACTGAAGAGCTCGGCTAACATGTCTCTGGATGGCACATAATGCACAGAATCCTGCAGTACGACCTTCAAAAATCATAGGAGGTCAGAGTAAGGAATGCTACAATGTATGTCAAATGTAAGTGCACATAAATTTTTTTATCAAAACCAAGCAGATAACATTCAAAAAAATGAGGCCAATACAAGTCCTACAGTAAGATCATAAATTATAGGTGGTCAGAGTAAGACATGTTAAACAAAGGTGCAGTATAAGTCGAACATTGCAGTTCCGACTTAAGGTAACAAACCACGCTTCATGTAAATTGAGGTCTACATAAACCATTCCAGAGGTGTGCAATACCTCCAACTTCCAAAAAAGGAATGATTTTTTGTTTCCCTTCAACTAAACTATCCTAGAAGTCAATTGCATCTCCATGAACTGGTTAGCAGCATATAATACTTCATCTTTTGAAAGCTGTTAGGCGGTGACTTGTATGACAAATACAGCTCTTGTGAAGAATACACCAGAAAGTGATGGAATCCAAGTTTAGGCTGAGGCAGAGTATGAACCAGCTGTCATTAATTCTGAATGAATAAAGACTCACAAGAATTTTGGTGCTTTCCACTCTGAAGATACGCAGCTAACGGTGCAGTGTAAGTCAGGCATTGAAGTACTGAGTTGAGGAAACAAGTGTTTCCAAGATTACGCAGACCTGCACCCTGAAATAAAAGTTTGAGCCTTTCTGTATGCTATAAGGAGTACTCACAAAACAATAATAAACACAATAGACCCAGAGAACAAAATGTCATTCGAATATTTGCTAAAACCAATCGCAGTGAATCACCAAACTCCAACGTCAAAATCAGCTCATTTATAGATGCCATTAGAGGGAAAATCAAATTACACAGCCAAGAAGCTGACAGGAAACTAGACCAACAAGTTCTCGAGAGAAACTGGTCAGATGATGCAAGTCATCTAGCTTCCTTTATTTATGATGCTTCTGAAAACAAGTTCAACTAAGGTCCTTCTTCAGAAACATAATGCGTGTCCTTACAGTTCGGAAAGCAGTTGTATAAAAGCATTACAACCTTAAATATAAAAAGTGATAAAATGGGAGCCAATGGTATAGATCATCCAAAGGAATGAATGTGTTTCAGGACTGTTACTTTACTCTGAGAACCAAGAATCTGTTCAGGATAATCCTTGAAGCATTGCTCATATAATACTTTAAGCAACAATGTCAAGGCAATAGATTCTCCCGTGAAAAAAGCCTTTCGATAATGCCAATTAAACCAATTAAAAGCATGGTGTGGCACGATCTTGAAGCCAATAAAGATGGGAAGGGATAATGCAGAAGATCTCATGCTCATGAAACAGTGGAAACCAAAGTATGTTTAATTTCTTTTCTTCCACTGGTACCGAAAAGATTTTCCACATCTGTTAAGCATGTTCTACTGCATCGCACATCCCATCTTTATGCTTCTGCCTTATCCAATCGCAAAAATTACTGGAAGATATTCTTCAAAAACTACAAATATCACTGAAAATCTGGGATATGTTTCTGAAGATAAACGAGCAAATAAACAAACTCTGTTTCCGAACGAAATGAAAACCACGATAACGTTATAAAAATTCCAGAACCGATCGTTGAAAGGTCGTCAAATTGAAAACCCGCCATAAGAGACCATAAGAGAGGAGGGAGGAGGGAGGTTCGACAAAGAATTAGTAATGCATTATTACAGAAGCTCGAAACTCACAATTCTGCGAAACGAAATCTCGAAGCTGAGCTCGGGATCCAACCCAGCCTCGGCGAGCTCCGGTTTTTTCTCGGTTCTTTTGCCCAAACCGGGAGCCACGGCCGGCCCGGAAGTAGGGTTCAGCGTAACCAGCTTAAACCCACTGGTGCTATCGTTCACAAACCCATTGAATTGCCTCCTCGCCTTGTGAAATTCAATCCTCCGGTGGAACAGCGCCGAATCGGACTCCGGTTCGGGCCCGCCCGCCCCATTCGAGCCGACCACCACCGCCGCCGCCGTCTCCGCCATAGATGAATCCGACGGGGACGCAAAAAACCTCTCTCCCTCTCTCTCTCTCTCTACGTAGGGATTCCGCTGAGGCTTCGTTGCAGAATTCCACGCACTGCGGTGTGAAGGTGCGTGTGAATGAGAGCGGTGGAGAAGGAAAGCCTTCGACAATGTCGGCTGCGAGAGTCTAAACCCTACATACACAGAGTATGTGTGTGTGTGTGGAGGGGGCGGATCCAGTGCGGTGGGGCGTACGTTGCCTTTTGTAGGGGTTTTGTTGACTTTTGACTCCTTTTCGAATTCTAATTCGATTTAGGGATTTTAGGCGATTTGCCCTAATTTTTGCCTCCACATATACACAATCCACAATTTTTTTTTAGATTTTATTTATTTGTAATGTTTACTTATAATAAGTTATAATGTTATGTTTTGTAAATTTTATTTCATGATTGTCTTTCAATTTTGAGAGATTTGATATACAAAATCACGTACTATGATTATTCTCTTGCAATTTTGAAGTATGCGATCGAATGTACGAATTATCGTATTCAAGAACTTCTCGTCTTTGATTTTATTGTTAGATCACTATAAAAAGTAAATTACGAGTGTTTTTTAATGTATTAACCATTTCGTCTATGACAATTGTATCATTCCATTTTCTTTAACTATATGCATTATTCTGATTTTTCATCCACGTTACGACTTCTATTTACTAAAAAATCAACAATAATGATCCATGATCTTCCCAACTATTCTTGATTTCAAATTTCATCGTATCATTTTCATATGTTTTATAGTACGATACGATTGTCAGAGAAGACGGAGATTAAATTTGATAAACCTATTACACTATGTGATTTATAAATGGGCTATGGCTACTAACATTGGACCGTGCTCATGGTTTATCTATACTTAGTGGGCTTCTTTTATTTAATACCAGTATAAATCATTAGGTTTAACAAAAAAAATGAAGTACCCATGATATTAATAATTTTGGTAGGTTGATTTAAGCCCATCGTTTAGTTATTCACAATGGGCTTAATACGGATATTATTTAGATTTAATTACTTGTTGGGCTTGGCCCGTGTTTTATTTTATCGAGTCCGTTCCGGGTTTTCTTGTTGGTTCTTTCCCGGCCCGTAAGTCGAACCAACCCTAGGGTTTAGGTCTATATAAGGAGTGGGGTGTATTGCCGTGAATCATCATCAATGAATCAATAAACCCTAATATTATCTTTTATTTGCCGCTTTTCTTCTCGTCTTCGTGGGTGTGTACGACGAGCTCGATCTCGCTTCTACCTTTGTATCGTTCATTTCCGTTTCGTTCGTTTCTTGATAGAGGAATTCGCCCCATCCTCTATCAATTGGTGCTTTCATTGAGAGCTTCCAAAGTGGAGTCTCTTTGAGGGGCGAAGCTTTTGAATCAACGGCGCTATTCTCCTTTGATTCTCTGGCCGTGGCGAGCAAAACCACCATCAATATCCAACTTCCGCACCAAAACCCCACCCATATCCCATAATATATATCCCCGCCTCTTTTCCGATATCAACCAAGGTACTCGTACTAATTGCATCATTGATGGTTTATACATACATCACGCCCGCGTTCACTACCGTCGCCACCAGAGAGATCGTTCAGCCGGCGTTGGGAGTTCAGCAGCCGCCGAGTGCG
Organism: Thymus mandschuricus; assembly: GCA_029379335.1. Taxonomy (NCBI): domain Eukaryota; kingdom Viridiplantae; phylum Streptophyta; class Magnoliopsida; order Lamiales; family Lamiaceae; genus Thymus; species Thymus mandschuricus. The sequence goes on along the minus strand of CM057081.1, from coordinate 1,299,897 downwards.
ACGGGTTGGCATCTGCAGGGCGCTCCGTCGTCGTGGGCCCAGCCCTCGGCAGCAGGAGCCGACTTGGCTTCGCGACCGTTGTCGTCATGGGACCTTCCTCCGGACCGGCCCGTTTCGTCTTGGGACTTACCTCAGTCTCGCCCGCCGTGTGACCCATACGCTCAACGTTTCCCATCATCATCATCTCCGGCGACTCGGATGGAAACGCGTGGACCTTCATCACCTTCATCTCCGTATGAATTCGATCCGATATTGGGCAGGCCACGCACTTCGTGGGATCTCCCAAGGCCTCGTATTGCTCCGGAAAGTTGCAGCAACCCTTCAGATTGGAACTATTCGGATCCGAATGCTTACGATTCGCCATTCGGCCGACCACTCACTTCGTGGGATCTTCCAAGTCCTCGTTTTGAAAGCTACGGAGGCGGAGGATCATCACCGTACGAGTACGGAGCGAGCGGAAACCACGGAGGTGAAAGCTATGCGCCGTATTCACATTACGATGGAGGATATTCCGGTGGAGGTTATGCAAACGAGCGTAACTCCTATGCGCCGCCTCCTCTTCATCCGCAGGACAGCTGCTATGTGCCGGCTCCTCAGCCGAATCCACCGTCGCGCCCTCAACCTCCGCAGCCAGACGGCGGCTACGTGTTGGCTCCGCCGTCGTACACTCCACCTCCGCATCCACGGGAGCCGCCACGCCCAGACCCGGTTCTGCCCGACGGCATGCCTACCACATGGCGATTATCGACGTGGGAGACTCAACCGACGGGGTTATACCGGCCTATGTTCGCGCCCTCCGACGTGGTGCCATCTCCGCTAGGTTTCCGGCAGCCGAGCCACACATTTGGGCCATCGTTGATGGATACCCACGCGCCGTGGGAATCTCCATGGCAGCCGAGCCCCACACCGCCGTCACGCACAAAAGTTGTGACGTGCCCTTCCGAACCGGAGATAGAGAAGAAAGAGAGAGGGCGAGTGTCGTTCTCCAACGATTCAAAATTGGAAGAAGAAGCGGGGGACTCCAAAGTGCTCGACTCCGCCGGAACCCAAAACCCTAACCCCGTCAAAGCGTCGATTGGCTCCGGCAACGGTGGCGGCGACGCCAACAACGCTGTTCAAAGCACCGCCGCCTTCATTAAAGATGATGAGCGCGAGAAGATTTTGGCATTCACCGCCGATTTGATGGTCTATGGCTTTAAAGCCACGAAGGAAGGCAACGACTTTGTTGGTGAGTGGGTTTATGCTTACTCTTGTTGTGGATGGGTTTTTTTGCACCAAGCCCAAGAGGGGGTTGTTCCTTTTAGCCTTAAACCCAATACAAGGAGTGAAGGAGGCCGAGGAGGAAAAGGAATGAAATCACAAGAAGTATCCCGACGCTCGGTTATTTGTGGCATCTACGCGCTTGAAGAAGTCTATAAGGATCTATTGAATCTCCACCTTGAGGACAAGGTGATTCTCAAGGGTGGGGGAGTTAATACGGATATTATTTAGATTTAATTACTTGTTGGGCTTGGCCCGTGTTTTATTTTATCGAGTCCGTTCCGGGTTTTCTTGTTGGTTCTTTCCCAGCCCGTAAGTCGAACCAACCCTAGGGTTTAGGTCTATATAAGGAGTGGGGTGTATTGCCGTGAATCATCATCAATGAATCAATAAACCCTAATATTATCTTTTATTTGCCGCTTTTCTTCTCGTCTTCGTGGGTGTGTACGACGAGCTCGATCTCGCGTCTACCTTTGTATCGTTCATTTCCGTTTCGTTCGTTTCTTGATAGAGGAATTCGCCCCATCCTCTATCAGGGCTTCACACAGTAGAAATCGATAAATGAAGTGGTGTTTGATATTGACCGATGTTGCAGTAATACGAAGTTTGTCGATAAAATTAAATGCAGATTTTGGAGCTAGTGCTCGACTATATTTTTATTTGCTCCATATATAAAAATGATTTAATGTATAATATAATGTGTTACTGAAAACTCAAACTCGAGAATTTTTTTTCCCTATCTATCTAAATGGCAATATAAATAATTTAGTAGTGTGGGTGAAGCCACCTTTCACGATAAATGAAAATCATGAAACTCTCATACTTGCTTCATTTTCAACCTAGCTATAATTATTGGAAACGCCCTTATTTCCATGCGTAAATTACGGTGTTACATATCCAACAAAATAATAATAATAATAATAATAATAATAATAATAATAATAATAATAATAATAATAATAATTTTCAAATTTATATGAGTATTTAAGCTTTCAATTATTGTTTCTATAAATGCACGAGGTGGTAGTTTAAAAATTAAAATAATTTGTTTAAATGGCTCAACTATATAGTATTAATTTATCACACAAAATCATTTTTAAAATATATATTATAATCACAACATTAATCAATATTTACCGAAAAAATCAATAATAAAAATTGAAAAAATGGCAAAAAAGAATGTCATTGGTAAATATGGACCATAAGAAATATAGATAAGGTTGGTTGGCCCATTCTCTATATTAATAATTTATTTATAAATATTATTGTTATCTTCTTAGTATCTCTAAATATATTCATTCCTATCAAATTATCAATTTTATTGCATATACTGTAATTTTTTTAAAATATGTTAATTTTGCTAATGGAAAGTACCATTATTTATTTATAATATACCAATAATAAGAAGATATTGTATATTACTTTCGTCTATTTTTAAATGACTCCTTTTGTATTGTTATGTCATATATAAAATAAAAAAGTGAATCGAAGAGACGAAATTCAAAAGTTTGGTGAAATACCATGCTGAGTATAATCCAATTAAATGAAAAAACGAAAACCCACTTTTAATCTATTCTTGGTTAAAAGTTTGCCAAAATAGAAAATAAAGAAATGAAATGAAAGAAAAGTCCAAATTTGTTTCTACTTTGGAGTATTATACAGTACTCCTCCATCCCAAAGATACCGTCTTATTTCTTTGAGCACGGAGTTTAAGGAGCCATGTGGTTAGTGTGTTAATTGATATTGGATGCTTTAATTAATAATTAATGGATTTTATAATAGTTGCATGTGTATAAAATTGAGTACATCTTTTAACGTAATCTATGGGACGGCCCAATCGGAAATACAAGACGGTATCTTTAGAACGGAGGGAGTATTATGTAATAATTATAAATTGTAACAACAGTTTGCTTTGTACTACACGATTTCTTACACATTATACTACCAATTGATTAGTATAAATTTGGATATTGCTGACAGAGCACAGTCTAATAGTAATAACACGCTCCCTTTAGCTAAAAAGTTATAATTTCGAAACATCTTGAATACGTATGTGAATGTGTGAGTTGCGTTTGCCCGACAATCGGATGATTAATCCACCACCGGTCTACCGGCCACAATCATTAATTAGTACCAAAATAGTGATTTTATTATCTTAGAATCAAAAAGCAAATGATGAAAGGCTTAAGGAACACACTTAGGCCAAATCATTGGATTAGTTTTATTTAATTAGTTTATTAATTTGTTTATTACTGCTGATAATCAACCTATTAAAATTTACACTGTTCTTACCATATTTGAAGTATCAACTCCACCAACCGCTACTATACAGTATCTTCAAGCAGCTCCTCTCTCTCTCTCTCCCTCTCTACATATTCGTGGATTTTGTAGGGATAAAAGAAAAAAAGGGAGGGAAAAGAATGGCTTTCTAGTTTGTATGTGTGTGTGTTTGAGACATAGACCAAGACATTCTGGAGTTCAGTTGTTTTCTTGTCTCCATTAGAACTCCAGAGCTTCACCTCTCTCTCTCTCTCTCTCTCTCTCTCTTCAAATTCAAGAAGAGTTATAGTTTTCAATAGTCCCCACACTGGTATATGTTGTAGTCTCCTCATTTTTCCTTCTTCTTTTAGCCTCACTCTTTTCAACTGGTTCAAGGCGGCGGCGGCGGCGGCGGCGGTGGTGGTGGGATACTGGGATTCATTCTTACCTTATCCAAAAAAGAAATGGATGCTGAAGCATCAATGGTGCAAAAGTTGCAATCTTGAAGGGTTTGAGCACAAGGGTTTTGAAAAAAACAGAATCTTTCACTCTGTTCGAGGCTTAATTTGAGATGGGTTTGTGTTTTTACGGCTCTTTTCTGATTCTTGCACTGTTCTTCAATCCTCTTGTTTCCCAGGAACCCTCAAACACAGATGAATCTTTCCTCCTTGAATTCTTGCACAAAATGGGCAAAAACACTACCTTTCCTGGCCCATTCTGTTCATGGAGGGGAGTGGTTTGTGACGATGATGTTAATACTCGAAATATTGTGAAATTAGAGGCCTCAGGTTTAGGTTTATCTGGTGTAATCCCAGATTCCACCATTGGTAAACTCAAAAAGCTTCAAACTCTGGATCTCAGCAACAACAGAATCACTGCTCTGCCTAATGATTTCTGGGGTTTGGTTTCTCTCAAGAATCTCAATCTCTCATTAAACCAGATTTCTGGGGTTTTACCTAGCAACATAGGCAACTTCATCCAACTCCAAAGCTTAGACCTTTCTTCCAACGATTTCTCCGGTAGCATCCCGGAGGCCGTGAGCTCTCTTGTCGCTCTACGAGCCCTTAATCTCAGTCGGAATAGGCTCGAGTCGAGGGTTCCTTCCGGGATTCTGCAATGCCGGTCTTTGATTTCGCTTGATCTTTCGGATAACAAGCTTAATGCCTCTCTTCCTATTGGCTTTGGTGCTGCATTTCCTTTTATGAAGTTGTTGAATCTTGCTGGGAACCGAATCTTGGGCCGGGATACGGATTTTGCAGGGATGGAATCGATTAGGTACGTTAATATTTCAAGAAATCTATTCAAGGGTTCTGTTGTAGGTGTTTTTGGAGGGCCATTGGAGGTGGTTGATGTGAGCAGAAACCAGTTTCAAGGCCACATTTCTCAGGTATACTTCAGCTCCGCCTTCGATTGGTCGAACTTGCTCTACCTCGACGTCTCTGAGAATGAGTTTAGTGGGAAGTTCTCTACTGGTTTGAGCCTTGCTTTGAACCTTAAACACCTCAATTTTGCACACAATAGGTTTAGCAAACAAGAGTTCTTGAAAGTTGATATGCTTTCTAGTTTAGAGTATCTTAATCTATCTGGGACTAATTTGATTGGCAAGATTCCTAGTTATCTCTCTCATTTGAGTAGTTTGAGGATCCTCGATCTCTCGAAGAACAATCTCAGTAACCATATACCTCCGATTATCACGAAGAATCTTCAAGTTCTTGATCTGTCTCATAACAAGCTGATTGGAGGGATCCCATTTGTTCTTATTCATGAGCTCCATCACTTAAAGAGGTTCAACTTTTCTTACAACAACCTTAGTTTCTGCGCGTCGCGTTTCTCCTCGGAGGTTCTCGAGGCTTCCTTCATCGGATCACTCAACAGCTGCCCTATAGCTGCAAATCCAGCTCTCTTCAAGAGAAATGCTCCGAAGCATAAAGGGCTAAAGCTCGAGGTAGCTCTGACCCTATCAATGGTGTTTGTACTTGTGGGGTTGCTCCTTTTAGCCTTCGGATGTCGAAGCAGAGCCTCGGAGTGGGGGCCAAAGAGGAGCTCTAGTAAAGAAGAGCTCACTATCTCGGGCCCCTTTTCGTTTCACACGGATTCGACCACTTGGGTGGCTGATGTGAAGCAGGCGACGTCGGTTCCCGTGGTGATCTTTCAGAAGCCATTGCTCAACTTCACTTTCTTGGATCTCTTGACTGCAACTTCTCAATTCGATCGCGATTTCTTGCTAGCCGAAGGGAGGTTCGGCCCCGTGTACCGTGGTGTTCTTCCCGGTGGCATTCATGTCGCTGTCAAGGTCTTGGTCCGAGGATCAACAATGACAGACGAGGAAGCTGAGAGGGAATTCGAGTACCTCGGACGGATCAAACACCCGAACCTCGTACCTCTGACCGGATATTGCTTGGCTGGAGATCAAAGGATTGCCTTATATGATTACATGGAGAATGGAAATCTACACAACTTGTTGTATGATGTTAGTGATGGTTCTTGGGAAGAAGAAGAAGATGAGAAACATGGCATACAGAATGCTGGCTATGGAGGATTGCTATCTAGTTGGGGATTTCGGCACAAAATCGCGCTCGGAGCCGCTCGAGCGCTTGCGTTTCTCCACCACGGGTGCTTCCCTTCGATCGTCCACAGAGACGTCAAGGCTAGCAGCGTTTACCTCGACTCCGAGCTAGAGCCCCGGCTCTCGGATTTCGGGCTTGCTAAGATCTTCGGGAACGGAGTCGAGGACGAGAGTTCTAACGGATACGTGCCTCCGGAGTTCCTCGAGCAAGAAACGAGCTCGACCCCAAAGTCCGACGTGTACGCGTTCGGAGTGATCCTATTCGAGCTCATGACGGGGAAGAAGCCGGTCGAAGACGAGTGCTCGAAGGAAGCGGATCTGGTGAGCTGGGTGCGAGGTTTGGTGAGGAAGAGTCGAGGGCTCGAAGCCGTCGACCCGAAGATACGAGGGACGGGCCCCGATTCGCATATCGTCGAGGCTTTGAAGGTTGGATATCTATGCACAGCTGAAGTTCCTTCCAAGAGGCCAAGTATGCATCAAGTTGTTGGATTGCTCAAAGATATTGAACCAATTGTTACATAGTAATGAAGAGAAGAAGTAGGGTTTATTTGAGATTTTAGCCTTGTTCTTGTGTATTTCTTTTCCCTTTTACTTGTGATGGTAATGAGTTTTTGTTTGTGCTTTTTTGTTTAGTTTCTCATTTGCCATAATGTGTAATTTTTATATACACAAGGTTTGATCATTGTGTATGTGTTATTTTTGAATCTTTATGTAAATGGCAAGATCGAGACACTCAAGTCTCTTCTTAGTGAGAGGTGTTAGATTTGGTTCTTGATACCGGTGTATAGTACGTAATGGTCTTCCCTCTTTTTGTCAAACACTTAATAGCCTCTATTTGTCGATCACTGCATACCATACATTGGTATTGAAAATCGAATCTAACACCTCTTACTAAGAAGGACCTCGAGTGTCTCGATCTTGCCACTACATCATGCTACAATTAAGGTTATATGATGGGAACATTTATTTAGAACCAAACCTAAGGTTCGTATGTGCGCGTATATTGATTCAGCGAAAGGTTTTAAATTTCAGAATCAAAGATCTCGAATTCAAATTCACTGTGACACGGCATTTAAATTTTCTGTTAATTGTATAAAATAAATAAATAAATAAATAAATAAACCTAAGGGTCATGTGTTCACACAATATAAGTAGACTATCAACATTAATTATACCTCAATAAATCACTTTTCAAAGTTTGGGTCCTATTTTTTTTTTATATGCCTCATGAAAATATGCTACTAAATTTTGTCACCAATTATTATTATATAGTTAGTGTTAGTCTACCAATAAGAAAGACTTTCATTAAAGTTTTTATTTCAATATTTTCAACTCCAATATTTTAACATAACCAACTAAACAAGTGCACAAATTACTTAATAGTAGTAATAATTAAAGTTAAAAAGGAGTAAACAAAGTGCAATCACGTGACAATATTATTCGTGCACGCATTTCTAGAGAATAAATGTAAAGAAACGTTATATCTCTGCCTACCTGCCTACCGTAAACATATTTAATTATTTATAAATAATGTGACACGGTTAAATTAATAATTTTTCTACTATTATTAAGAGGATTTTTTTCATAGTAGGCTTATTTGAATGTTTTTTTTAGAAAAAAATATATATTACGACTGTATCAGATGTTGACGTATTAAGTATGCAAACGGTAAATAAGAGAACTGAATAGTTCATTTGGATTAATTATAACTGTAGTCAATTAGTCAAATGTGGGTAGTTAGGTTAATATCTATGTAATGATGAAATAACATTATCAATAGATATAATCATATAATAGCATGCCCTTCTATGATTTCAAATCTTGTTACTTAAGTCATTTTCCTCAAACATTTTTCTTTGGTGTCATCTATTAATGTTGGACATCTTTGACTACATGAAATGATTGCTCCCTCCATTCTCCATATTAGCATGGAAAGGAAAACGACACGTGTTTTAAAAAAATGATAGATAAAAGTGAAGAAAAATAGGTAATACAAGACATGTTTTTCAGAATATTAAGGATATAAGAGTCATTTTGCTGAGCAACTTTTCCATTTTTATTCATTACACTAATATGAGGGACGTCTCAAACAAAAAATATTCACACTAGTACGAGGTTTGTATCAATTTAATTTCATTGATGAATTTAATAAAATAACAAACCCAAAGTTAGAAAAGTTGTTTACAAACATAAACAAATGGGCTCAGAGAGAGATTATATTTTGCTGCTTTTTTTTTTTTTTTTTTTTTTTTAACTATTGGGCCTGGGCTATATTTTAGAAAAAAAGAAATTATATATTTGGGCTTGAAATTTCATCAGAAAAGAGTATTTTTGGGCTACATTAGTTTATTAATTATAAATATATGAATAAAAGTTACATTAATTTGGATTTGTTTTTAATCTCTTAAATTTCAAAGAAAACTTGAAGCTTTGTTTCTATGTAATTCAAAATTGCAGCAAAATCTCATTCTAAGTTACACTCCCTACGTTCTATCTCATTTGGCTCAAAATAAAGTATAAGAATTCCCACGGCTATCAACTATTTTTCATAATAATAAAATTGACGATTGTACTCGATGTTATAATGGAACATATGTTATGGAATATGCATTAGACACTTTATGAGGTAAACTATGTTATATACCGATCATTCCATCTCATTCGAAATTTCCCTTATTTTGATACAACAATTTTATAAAATTGCTATAATACGTGAATAAGTGGCCAAACGAGTGGATTAATACTTCTCAAATCGAGAAAATGACGTTTTAGATGATAGGACTCAAAAAAGAAAATGACACGTTTCATAATTAATACTCCCTCCTATTCTTAATTTAAGTCGTTTTAGCATTTGCAATTTTTTACTTTTTGTATGTCGTTTTGCCTTTTTTTTCCACAATTGCCCTTAATTATTATCTATCATTAATTACTTATCATAATTGTGACTGTCAAATTTATACTCACTAATTAGAAATTCAACACAACTACCGAGTAAATGGAAAAAAACAATGAGTATTCATGCATTATTAGTCCTCATTAAATGAGGTTAATTTGGGAAGATTTTTTTCTTATTAATCTTTGTGCTCTAGCTTAGGACGACTAATAAAAAGAATTGGAGGGAGTATGTTACAATTACAATCGATTCATGTAAAATTTGGGTAATCGATTAAATAAAAGGAAAAGTATTATGAGTACCCATTTTATTCTATTGGTGCCTAAAAGCAAGGGCATTTATGGAATTTCCCACAGGAAACCGGGGTCAAGCCAAGTCAACCCATCTGCACTAAAAATTCCCAAACCGGAATAAATGTCCGGTTCAGAAGAAATTCTGATTCGGACGTTAGAGCCATAAAACGCAATTAAAGTTGACTACTGCCACTCCAAAACCCCTCCCTCCACTCTCCCCACCACCGAATTCCCAAATATACCCCCACTCCTCCATCGCATTTTCATCACAATCCGTTGCGCACCAGAGGCTATTTTGGTCATTTCGGCGGAAATATTCTGAAACGGGAATATATGTCTCCAATAAGAAAAGGAAAAAGAAAAAGGTATAATAAAATTAATCTATACTATACTTAAAAGTGGAGTTTTCCACTTATTTACTACAATACCCTTTTCCCGCCAAAATGCTTATAGAGCAAATTAGTTAGTTTTCGGATATTAACCACAGGATATTGTGGGTATATTTATTCTCATTAAATCACAACTCATTGTATAACCCATTGTATTTTTATAGTATTTCATTCATAATTGAATCATATTTCTGGATTGCAATTTGGATTTAAAAAATGTGAACATAATATAGGGTATATTTATTCTCATTAAATCACAACTCATTGTATAACCCGTTGTATTTTTTTTTATACTATTTTCATTCAAAATTGAATCATATTTCTAGATTGCAATTTGGATTTAAAAAATGTCAACATAATATAGGGTAAGTTAATATTACGTGTACTTAGAAAATTAAAATTATTTGGACTCATGCAAAATTATGTATTTATCATTTACAATTTGTTTGATACTATCTTCATCCACCGCGTTTGTGCTTAATTAGAATCGACTCGAGTTTAAACTTTTATAATGATTGAATATCAAAAGTATTGTTGGACCACACATAACATGGAATTATTAAAATGAAATGAATATTTATGTGGATTTAAATGTTCGATGTATTCTACTTTGTGCAAAAAATATTATTCCCTCCATCCCCATATCAATGTGAATATTTCTATCAATGTGAATATTTCTTGTTTGGACGTCCCCCGATGAACTTAAATATACAAATTGTAAAATTACCTTATTACCCTTGACATTTTATATTACTCTCAATCCGTTTAATTATTTTTTCCACTATCACCTATTTTTACCCTTTTGCCCTTCTACTTTTTCCTTATTTTTACAGTCACCTCTTTCTTTTCTTAAATCGCGTGCCGTTTATCTTTACAAGCTAATATGTGTGACAAAGGAAGTAGAATCTCATCATTGTATTATGATAGTTATGTATTTTTCAATTTATTTTAATAATTGAAAATGGATATTCTCATAGATATTCTTTACACATATTACTCTCTTTATTCTGAAGATGTGGTCAATTTATTTCATAACCTATGTCAACATAGTGAGGAACTTATCAGTATGGCACTTCGGATCATTGAAATGAATAATTTGATGTTACTTGATATGAATTGCGACTTTTGAGTATACCCTACGATCTTTTACTCATGACGCATTTAATGTGCTCATTGCCGATTTGGCACAGTAATGCTATCACGTCATTAATATATCGTATAATGTTTAGTTTTATTTAGTAAGATTTAGTTTTTTTAATAGAGTTTATTTTTATTAAGTACTACTCCCTCCGTCCCATTGAGATATGGACATTTTGTTTCGACCCGCGAATTAATTAAGGCGAGAGTGATGATAGTGTGTTAAAGTGATGAGTGGTGTGGGTTAAAGTGATGTGTCAGAATTTTATTGGGTTAGAGCTTTCTATTTCGGAAAAGCTTATATTAATATTTTCCTGACAATAAAAGTATTACTAATACTTAATTGTCCGTGCAACGCACGGGTGAAACACTAGTTATTACTACAAAAAAACGGTTCTTCGAAAAGAAATGAAAAAAGGCTTTTTTATTTATTTATTTTATTTTATTTTTATTACCTGAGAGTTGCGAAAAGCACGCACTGATTCTGTGTGGGAATCCGCCATGGAAGAAGCGAGTAATCGGAGCTCCGGTGCTCCTCCGGTGAAGGCGAGCGCGAATTCGGAGGCTTCGGAGGAGGGGGGAGCGGGGAATCGAGATGAAAAGGCGGAGAAATTCGATGAACAGAGGCGAGTGAGCAGTGATAGCAGTAGTGGCTGTGCACTAGGGAACAGTTCTAAAGGAGAATCGGAAGCTTCAAAATCCCAAACCCTAGCCTCTTCGGAGCTCTCCGCCGCCGATTTACGAGCCGATTTTGACGATTCGTCCGATCAACTCTCCGGTAGTGTGTGTGTCTTTATTCCTCTTTTTTTTTTTTGGTTCTGTTGTATGTTCGGTTTGCGTTGTGAATGGCGTTCTGATTTTAATTCTGGCGGAGCTGAGGGTTCTTAGACGTGTAGGTTTTTTCTTATATGTGTAGCTGCGAGGGAGGGAGGGAGTGAAATGTGAATGAATTTTTGATTAGTACTGTTGCATTTTGCAGAGGTTCCGGTGGAATACTCGCTGCAACCGCTACCGCCGTCTGGAGGAGAATTGGAGGTTTGGGGTCTTGTTTTTGGCTCTTTCCTTTTGTTGCTAATGTGAACCTTTTGGGTTCGACTTTCGTCGTTTGTTTGTCTAAGGCGATTTAATTAGAAGGGGGATTTTTAGATTATATGTCGCGGTTGTGGTTATATTGGTGAAGCTGAGTTCTTTTTTGCTGCTGCGATGCTGTTGTTTTCTGTCTTAGCATGTGTAAGAGTTTGATTGAAGCTAACGAAAATCGGAATTGCTAATAGTTTTAATTTTATTGAATGTAGTCAAATTAGTATTCTCTTTCTGCTATTTTATGTGGTTCCAGCTCCCCTTTATATTTCTACCTGGTAACTAATCGAGGACATGTTTAACTGTTGGATATCTTAAGAATTCACATGAAGTGTAGGTTATTCCTTTTGTGATTAAGTAGATGAACATATTTTTGCAGCTTGCTGGAAGAAGTAGTTCTAATGAGCCATGACGTATAGATACTTCCATTTCTATCATTTGTCAAGTATTCATTATAATAATTTCTTCATCGGTCAGAACATGCCATTTCTTGTTCAAATTTAATCAAATGTCTGCTTCTCGAGTAAATATTTGGATGTAAAACTATTGAATGCAAGTGTGTTCTTTCTCATTAACGTTTTTGTGTACTGCTGTCTATGCTCTTTGTACCTCAATGTGCCTGCTCTTGTACATCGGCCAACTTTCGTTTAGTTAGAATACTACCTTCCTTGAACTTTTAGTTTTAATGTATATACAGCATATGTATTGTACGCCTCTTATAATACACTTTTTAGTTTAATCTTTTATTTTCTTTTCCTTACCTCAGGATCAAGTAAAAGCAGTGAACAAGGAAGTTCCTGGGGATATTTTCAGTAAAAGCAGTGCATCTGCTACAAAGTCCACCTCCTCTATTGCAAGCTCATTCCCACCTGAAAAAAAATTGCGACCGGTAGAGAATGGTCTCAACATAAGCATACCAGAAAAGGACAAGCAGAATTCAAAACGTCTATCCATTGTGCCTATGCCAAGAACTCCTTCAGATGGGTACAACTGGCGCAAGTATGGTCAAAAGCAAGTGAAGAGTCCAGAAGGTTCTCGGAGCTATTACAGATGCACATTCTCAGACTGCTATGCTAAGAAGATTGAGTGCTGTGATATCGCTAACCGTCCCATAGAAACTGTCTATAGAAGTCATCACAATCATGATCCTCCCCAGAAATTGAATAGCACTAGAGAAAATAAGCTTGCATTATCAACTACACCTGTCAATGGGAGTAATGATACAGGTCATCGAGTGAGACATTTGAATGATCCCGTGCCATCTACTCCATCCAAAGAACATGTAGTTGCACTATATGAGATGCCTGAAACTAAGGAGGAGTCAAGTGGTTCTGATGAGACCATTGGAGCTGAATCGAAAGAGCAGTACGGGGATGGGCCTGAATCAAAGAAAAGGCATGTTGCTTCGATGATCATTCATTAAATCATTTTCATGTTATACCCTTCTTGAGAGTTATTATCAGATGAACTGACATTTTTTTATTCTCCACTAACTACCAGGCGAAAAAGAAATTCCACAGGTGAAGTTGAATCCCTTCCTAAACCTGGAAAGAAGCCTAAATATGTTGTTCATGCAGCTGGTGAGGTGGGTATATCAGGAGATGGCTACAGATGGCGCAAGTATGGACAGAAAATGGTGAAGGGGAATCCTCATCCAAGGTATTACCGGTTTTTTTCGGTTAACTTTTACACGGGATCTTGCATCAGATTAGTTTTTGAAGCTACCAAAACCTAGATGCTATATTCTGCAACTGATGCAGTAACACATTTTTACAGCTGACCTTCTGCATCACTAGTTAAATCCACCATGCTAAATTATATCTCAATATTTGCTGGCATTTTTTTAAGTATGTGTTTTCTACCTAGATTGGCATGATAGTTTAGTTCTACATGCTTTGTTATTAAGATTTTTGGCCAGCTTAGGAACAGTTTTCTACATGCATGACTTGCTCCAGACTTTCAGTCACTTCTAATTACCTGACTCCCTATTTATAACCAGGTCCATGAAAATGTGAAATCAACCAAGAGAACAGTATAATGCTTTCTCTTGCATGTACCAATATACATTCAATCTTCTTTTAACTCATCCTTAATTACAAGTATTTCTCAATATACTCCTATGAGATTAAGAGTGCGACAGGGTTTTCAGAATAGCAATTTGGCTTCCCTTAATTAAGTTTTTCCATTTTGTGCAATTAGGAAATCCAAACTTTTCTACAGGGTGCTAGATACTGAATATGTAAAATGGCTGCACCAAACTATTTTTTTTATATGGGTTCCATATATACAGAAATACGGAAACTAATCACCCCGAAAAGGCGAGAGAATGCAGAATAAGAGTGGTAAGATTCTTCATTCTTGCCAAAATTAAGAAAGGCTTTCTGGTTAACATTAAATGGGGACCTAATTTAGACTGCTGAGTTCTTGGCCTGTGGAGTCGAATAGGTTGCAATGCTCCAGAAAAACCAAAGGAATACCTCAGAGATACTGCCTGGGGTTGGTTGCACATATTTTTCTCACGCTAGAATTACACGTTATGCTCTTCCTTTCTCTCTTTCAAATATCTGTTATAAGTAATAGGATATTCAAGTTCTACAAGATTGCAAAAATGACTTTTCTTATCATAACTTTGTTGAGAATGGAATAGTGCGGTAGGATTTTGCAATCTCCCAAGACTTTCAAGTGTTCGGGAGCTTATTTATAGCTCACTGCCTTACAGCATAAGTTATAGCTCAGATTTGACCTGTGATCTATGCTGTGAAACAGTGCCGCATCAATTACTGTTCTATTGTTAGATGATTTGCTTCACTCTGCATTAACGAGCTTTTACCAAATCACTAGCTTCGATGGAGTTGAGTTGTAACTTGTAATTCACTAGTTGTACCTTACATGTTAGGAAGAAACTTTAACAAAATCTATTCATAATGCAACTCCCAAACTGTATTACCAGATTATATCTACCTTCTCTCTCCATTTGATCTAACCACCTCAAGTTCGAAATTTCAGGAACTACTATAGATGCACTTCAGCTGGATGTCCTGTTCGAAAGCACATCGAAAGGGCCGTTGATAACTCTAGTGCTGTAGTAATAACATACAAGGGAATTCATGATCATGATACCCCAGTACCAAGAAAGCGCCCAGTAGCAAAAGGTGGTACTGGAATTGCTACTTCTCCCAATTCCCTAAACGATACGCAAAATGAAAGCAAACCTCAACAAACCCAATGGTCAGTGGACAAAGAAGGCGGATTGAAAGGTGAAGATCTCGTCAGTGGGGATAAAGCATCGGATTCAGCAAGAACACTTTTGAGCGTTGGCTTCGAAATAAAGCCTTGTTGAAACCAAGGCAACAACCCCAAAAGCCAAATAGTGGTGCGCGTTCCTGATCTATTTATTTTCTAATAACACAGTCGATTTTTTTCTCCTTCTTTTACTTTTCCTTCGTTTCTATCCTTCGTATGTTATATTTGTTGTAGCTTTACTGAGTAACAATAATAGGTTGATTGTAGCTGTAGTGTGTAACGATAACGAGAAGTAAGTTATGTATGACTATTGTGTACCCGATGAATGGAATCCTTCGTTTAGCTCGTGAGCAGGCTTCGATTCCTTTCGATTCTGACGAGACCTGCATATTAGGAGAAACCGAACCAATTACTCTGTTTTCTTGTAAGACTTACATATAGAAAAGGGCTTCAACTGAAATCCATAGCTCACTTCTTACAACTTTTCTTTTAAGATGTGTGGTTTGAGTTGAAGTCAAGAAGTTTGGACTATTTCGTAATCTCTTTCATTCCGTTGATAATGAGCCCTTCTTATGTTTTAATGAGTTTATTATTTATAATAGTCGGTGGTTCATTATCAACGGGACATAGGTGGTACTAGAGGTGTTCAAAAGAACCGGAACCGGCGGTTAAAACCGTAACCGTAACCGGAACCGGCGGTTTTTTAACCGGAACCGGAACCGGCGCTTCGGAACCGGAAAAGGAACCGGTGGAACCGACGGTTCGGTTAAGGTTCCTAAGGCTTGGAACCGTAATCGGCGGTTCGGTTCCGGTTCCGGTTCCAAACCGGCGGTTCCAAATTTTGGAACCGTCCAATTTATATAAATTCTATTATTTTTATTTTTTTTAAATATAATTTATAAACAAATATAACATTATTTGTTAAACTTCATAAATAATAACTAAATATATATATAATTTGGACTTTTTTTAATTATATAAGTGTTACTCTCAAACACTCATTTGTTATTTCTTCATTGTGAGGTATGTTTATTGTTTTTATAAGAGTGTTACACTTTTCAAGCTTCTTATTTATTTGATATGTGATATCTAACACATCTCAAACTATGAGAAGAGTTGCATGAGGAACACCTATAAAATTGAAAGAATGTTCAAAGCCTTATGAAATAAAAAAGTTTAAAAAATTAAAAAATAATTAAATAATTGTCCGGTTTTTTCCGGTTAGAACCGGAACCGTAACCGGAACCGGCGGTTCCGGAACCGGAACCGTAACCGTGTGTTTGCGGTTCGGTTTCGGTTCCTCCCTCGACGAAACCGGAACCGTGGGCACCTCTAGGTGGTACGTTTTTATTTGATCTCGACATCTATTATCAGCGGGGCAGTAAGCATCGAGTTTCATTTCTGATTTTGGAGTTAGTAAAAGCACCTACTAATTAATCTTGGAAATTGTAAAAAAAAAATGTTTGTTTCAAATGAACTAACCATGTAAAAGTACCTCGAATTTGAGTTTTCGATACGAAAATTAAGATTGAGTGATGATAGTGTATTAAAGTTAAAGATAATGGGTTAAAGTGACGTGTTTAAATATTATTGGGTTATAATTTTCTATTTTGAAAAATGTCTTTATATCAGTGAGACGTTCTGAAATGAAAAATGTCCCTTTATCGGTAGGACATGGAGAGTTTCTTTATCTTGTGAATTAAGTCAAATTAAAACTTACATTTTTTTTTACAGCAAAGAGTTTTTTTTTTTTTTTTTTTTTTTTTTTTTTTTTAAGTTTATTATTTTGCATTTAAAAAAAAAAGAGAACATGAATGTTGCGTAAGAAACACATTAATTACATGTTTATGCAGTTAGTTCACTAATATATATTCATTTTCCTTCATTTTTCTTCTTCTAACTAACTACTACAGTACAAAATAAATACTAATTAAATCAAAAGATTATCATTAAACTTATTGCTTAGTGGCACTAAACAATAAAGATGCTTTCCATTAGTGTACGTGTGTACTGACCAGCGATAGAGGGTTAAGATTCGTAAATCCTCTGTAATGTGACCTTTAAACTTTTGTCGATAAAGCTAGAAAAAAAAAGATGCTTTCCATTAAAATGACATCATTTTCATGTTTACTCAACAAAAAAATCATCATTTTTCATGCTCTCGGAGAGAAATTATATACATACAAATATTTCATAAAAGGGACAAAAATTGTCGAAATTAATTTATGAGGAACGGATAGGTGGTTCATATTTTTATATGAAAAAAATGCTATACATTTCAACTCATATAATTAAGTAATAGCAATAATGTGGTAGTAGTATATTATTTCTCATATTTAGATAATTTTTTGAGCATATAGTTGGTAGAATACAAAAAAAATATTAACTAATCTAAAATAAAACAAAAAATAGTGTCAGCTTCATGAATGTAAATGGAACCCTAATCAATTAATTCATAATTTAATAGGATATATATCAAGTAATTCATGATTAATTTAGTTAACATGGCAAACATTATATGTAACAATTAAAAAAAAAAAAAAAAAAACTTAGAAGAAATATGCAACACTATTCACTCGAACCATTTTGTGCACTATATTATATTTAGTAATATAGTAGTAATTTTTTTCCGTCCTATTTCAATTGACTTGTTTCATTTTTGGTGCCGAATTTTAAATTCAATGTTAAAAGCGAAAAACAAGAGTTATTATTATTATTATTATTATTATTATTATTATTATTATTATTATTATTATTATTATTATTATTATTATTATTATTTTAAAAAACAAACCAATTGAAGTTGAGCATCCGATTAAAAAAAAAGTCAAGTAAACTAGGACGAACAGAGTAATTGTATGACATGAATATGAATTACATAGTGAACACAATATGGGCAAGATGTAAGTTCCGGTTTCTCGTAATCTATATACATATACTAAAACAAAATACTCATTCTAAGTTTTCCTTCCAAATTTCTTGATATGTGTGCTTCATTAATTTTATTTTATAAATTAATTATTTAGCTTATATTTTTCAAAGTGATATATAACAACTTAGCCTATTAATTTCAGTCAAATGTATTTCATTAATACCACTATAAAATTAATTTTCATCTTATATTTATAATCATACTACTACTCATTTATACAAGGCAACTGAAAATACGATAAATATGGTAGTGTTAAAGATTTATTTTACGATAAATGATGTATTTTTATAAATAAATGATAGTAGTGATGTCAAATTATAAAATATAATGGTGAAGTAGTGTATAAAAATAGACATGCAGAGACCAATAATTGTCCAAAACAAGAAAAAGTACAAATAATTGATAGGAGTATTTGCTACACTCTTTCTCGATCGAGTAAACCCCTGCATTGCGGGGGTACAATTCTAGTTAACATGAAATTTAAAAACCGCAACATTTTGTTTCTCGTAAATCCTATGATTAACATGAAATTTAAAAGTCGCGACATTTCGTCTCAACCATTGAGTTTTGCCGTTCGAGCGTATATAAAAGTTCCCATTCCGAGCACGTCATCACATTTACATTGTATTTATCAAAACTATATTATTAATATATACTCCATTATCTAAATGTATATACATATATCTATGTGTATCTATCTATATCTATATCTGTATGTATCTATATATATAGTGGTACAATGGCCGCTGTGAGAGTAGCTTCTCTCACTCTTCTCTCTACCGCTCCACCATCCTCTTCCTCTTCTTGCCCCTCAATTTTCGCCGATTTCCGCTTCCGCCCCCTCCGGCGGATTTCCTTCACCTCTTCGCCCCTCTCACCAAATCGAATGGCTCACTCCATCGCTCGCGCCACTCTCGGCCTCACTCAGCCCAGCAAGATCGCCCCACCAAAGGTCTCTCTCTCTACATATGTGTGTGTATGTTTCTGATACTAGTTTGATGATTATTATTCATGATCGATGGTGTTGAATGTGTGAAGTTCGGGATTGAGTGTGATTTAGAGCAAGTTTTATTGCGTGGACTGTGAGAAAATTGGTAAAAAGTTTGAATTTTGAATCGACCCAAATCGGATTAAGCTCGTAGTGAAATGGTTTCTGAGTAGTGTTGAATTATGTTTGTTAATGTAAGATTGTGGCTAATCAACTATAGGATTAGAGCTATTAGTACAACGATTAAGTAATTGTTGATTTTGATAACTGTTGGTATAAGTAGAGCAAGCATAATTCGGATCACGTTTGGGCAAAAGATGTTTGATTTGGTGGACTAATTTGTTTCTGGAATAATGTTAGATCGCGTTTGCTGCAAAAGATGTTGATGTGGTCGAATGGAAGGGGGATCTGTTGGCTGTTGGTGTCACGGAAAAGGACATGGTGAGAGACGAGAATTCGAAGTTCAAGAATGCAGTTCTTCAGAAGCTGGATTCGAAATTAGGAGGGTTGTTGTCTGAAGTTTCATCTGAGGAGGACTTCAGTGGAAAAGCTGGACAGTCGACTGTTCTGAGGCTTCCTGGTATCGGTTCGAAGAGGGTTAGTTTGATCGGGCTCGGTTCTGGTTCATTATCAACCATTACATATCGCAGTCTTGGTGAGGCTGTGGCTGCAGTAGCCAAGTCAACTAAGGCAAATGATGTTGCCATTGCTCTTGCTTCTTTGGAAGGGTTTTCTGCAGATTCGAAGCTTATTACTGCTTCAGCTATAGCTTCGGGTATACTTCACGTTTTGAATGTTATACATTTGGATTATGCTTGATGAAGTACTTTAAGTTTGATTTTTGAATTGCTATACAGGAGCCGTGTTAGGTACTTTTGATGACAACAGGTTCAAGTCAGAATCGAAGCAGCCAACTCTAAAGTCGGTTGATATTATTGGTCTTGGTACTGGACCTGAGATAGAAAAGAGACTCATATATGCTGAAAACGTGTGTTCTGGGGTCATCCTCGGAAAGCAACTCGTTAATGCTCCAGCCAATGTCCTTACTCCAGGTTTGTAGTATGCGAATTTTTAATACATATAAAGGTTTGGCGAATTATGATTCTGTAATTCCATTTTCTTGGGCACAAATCTAATATGGGGTCAATTCTTTTGAACTTAATATTCTTGTTGTTCGTAAATTGCAGGAGCACTTGCAGGGGAGGCTAAGAAGATTGCTTCCGAGCATAATGATGTTTTGACTGCAAAGATATTGGATGTGGAGCAATGCAAAGATTTGAAAATGGGTTCCTACTTAGGTGTTGCGGCTGCTTCGGATAATCCTCCTCACTTTATCCATTTATGCTACAAGCCGCCAAGTGGAGAAGTCAAAACCAAGCTGGCCTTAGTCGGAAAAGGTTTGACATTTGACAGGTAATAAGAGACTTTGGATGTTCATTCCATTTTAATCAATATTTATAAATAACATATGGCCTCGTTCAAATTCTTTGATTCTTATATGTAATTCCAGTGGTGGCTACAACATCAAGACGGGACCTGGGTGTTCCATTGAACTCATGAAAGTCGATATGGGTGGTGCTGCAGCTGTACTCGGTGCAGCTAAAGCACTTGGCCAGATCAAGCCTTTTGGAGTAGAGGTGGATATTTTTCTTCCTTGCCAAAATTTGAGAGACTATTATTTACGTTTGGTTTCATCGTATATGCAACTCTCTTGCTCAGTTAGTGAAGATATATTTCTTTTGATAAACAAGAAGGATGGAGTAGACAATGTTTCACCACCCCTCATAATTTTATGTCATTCTTACTCCTCGATTTCGAGATGGATTAGAAGAAATTCCGATAATTTTTTTATGTTCACAGGTTCACTTCATAGTTGCTGCTTGTGAGAATATGATAAGTGGAACAGGTATGAGACCTGGGGACATCATCACAGCTTCAAATGGAAAGACAATCGAGGTATTCTATCTAAATTTGTCGTATGCTAGGTTATATACTCTATCATACTCTTGCTGTATAGGAATACTTTCAGCTAGGAATACTCTAAATTTGTCGTATGCTAAGAAATGCCATATAATACTAAACCGAATGCTCTAATCCTTTTCTTGATACCTTCGTTATTGGATGTTAGGTAAACAACACGGACGCAGAAGGCAGACTTACGCTTGCAGATGCTTTGGTTTATGCTTGTAATCAAGGAGTTGAGAAGGTAAGCTGAGGTCTTAAGTTCTTTGGAACTTTTTAGTTTTTCGTGATACACAGTCAGTGGCGGATGCACACTAGGCCAAGGGGTGTCAATTGACACCCCTTAAATTTTAGAAAATACTATTTTAATCTTAGTTACAATATAATTATACTTTCGATTATATATATTTTGCATATCTCTAACCTTTGAACACGCTATAATATTCGTCATTCTCTTATCATTGATACATTTTAGGTGTATTTATTGGTATTGTTAATTAGAACGACTTCTACACAACAGAGCATTTTCGGCTAAATTAATAGTGAGGAATTAGCTTTGCAACCGAATAAGTGATGAACTGATAAATGATAATTTGGTGGTTTATATTAAAAAAAGATTATTTAAGTATGTATAATAATGATCTGGCATGTATAGAATGAAAACTTCAGAGCTATTGTTCAGAAAGTTTCAGAATATGATCGGTCGTGCATTTTGTTGTAAATTAAATTTTTATGATTTATAGAAGTAATATTAACTTTGACACCTCTTAGTTAAAATCCTGCATCCGCCACTGTACACAGTCCTTGTGGAGCGAAAAACTTGTACTTAAAATGACAACCAAAAATTAGCTAGTCTGCAACTTTTTGACTGGGGAGTGTATTCTTGAGCAATAGCTTTGCATCATGCTGTATAGTCACTCACCGACTTCTGCTTTCTAGCTAAATATATCGATTTCTTGAGTATAGAAAATAAAAATTCCCCCTTCCAGTTGACTTGGCTCTTGATTGGGATATGAGCTAAGTATGAAAGGGTCGAATGATCCCATATAGAGTGAAGTAAGATAGTGCTTCCGAAGTCACTTTGAAGTAGATTTCTGACAGATTTCTTTTTTGTAGATCGTTGATCTTGCTACACTGACTGGTGCCTGTGTTGTTGCTCTTGGACCCTCTATTGCTGGTAGGTGAACTTTTGAATAAAGTTTCTACGAATGTTTTCTTCCGATGAGGATAAAATCTCATTTGAGATCTGAAAGCTAGCAAAATTACAACATGATACTTTAAATTACAAAGATTCGTACTGTGGCTTACTTAAGGGGCTGCTGTTTTTTTTGTTTCATCGTCTTTTCTTGGATATGCTTATTAAGATAGAGTTAGTTTTCTCGGATTATCCAACGAATGCTCGTATGTTCCAAAACAGGTGTTTTCACTCCTAGTGACGAGTTGGCGAAAGAGGTAGTAGGAGCCTCAGAGCTTGGTGGGGAAAAACTTTGGAGAATGCCGTTGGAAGAAAGTTATTGGGAGTCTATGAGATCCGGAGTGGCTGATATGGTAAATACGGGCGGCCGCCAAGGTGGCTCCATCACTGCAGCTCTCTTCTTGAAACAGGTAAAAACCATCAAGACCTCCTTAGTTCTGTTCAAGTTTTAAACAATCTGCTTTGAAAAGACGCGAATTCAATCTGGGCCTATCGTAGTAAGATGTGAGATGAGTGACGAACAAAATTTCATGTTTGCAGTTTGTAGACGAGAAGGTGCAGTGGATGCATATAGACATGGCGGGCCCCGTGTACAGCGACAAAAAGAAAGGAGCAACGGGGTTCGGAATCTCGACGCTGGTGGAGTGGGTGCTGAAGAACTCTTGTTAGTTTGTTGATACATTCTCGGGCAAGAACAATGCTGTTTAGCAAGTGTAATAAAGGATGGTTGTGTTTTCATGGATTGGATTTGATTGGATTGAACTCCTTAATCTTTGCCTTAGTAGTGTGTGTGTGTGTGTGTGTGAGAGAGAGAGAGAGAGAGAGAGAGAGAGAGAGAGAGAGAGAGAGAGAGAGAGAGAGATAATCATGAAAATGAAAAACGTTTTTTCAATAAAAATTTCATGAATAGTGAAAAACTTTAGTCTATAAGCCAACTGGAATGAGACGGAGGGATTGTAGATGTCATTACTCGATTAATTATCATATGCTGATCGTCTAGTGATCGTCTCTCGAATTAGATTTTTTGTTCAATTTGTGTGCTATCTTTTTCGTTCACAATCAAATACATTGAAATTATGATAAATTATGCTGCTAGAAATTGATCCCTATGATCGAAAATGGATTATATGACACCATAATGAACACGGTGTTTAAAAAATCGGACCGAACAAACAATTAAATCATGAATTGGTTATGATTTCGATTTGCGATTTTTTTGGTGGAATCAAGGGTAAATTGTAAAACCATAAACCAAAGTTGTTTCGACCTTCGGTTCGATTTTTAAAACATTGAATAAAACAATGTTCTTATTTTCGAAAGACAAGTGCATATTGCATTTATTTCCATTTTCCGAAATTAGAGCAAGCAATCATCACGTGCCTTTCGCCGCATCGGCACGTGCCGTCCCGACAGCGGCCCCTATAGACCCTTTGAGAATGTCCGCTTTCCACTTTGATTCAATTCAATTCCCACTCTGATCTCTTGCTTGATTTCAAGCATACACCAGCTTCTGCAACTTCTCGCTTTCCCCTGTGTGTTTCTTGATTTATTTGGATTCAAGAATGAAGTAAAAACAAAAAAGAAAGTGAAAGAGATGAGCGTTTCTTTGACTGTGATGACTTTTAATCTGTTGGAAGATCAAGCTGAGGACGGCCCCAATTCATGGGACAAGAGGAAAGATTTGTGCGTTACAGTCATCACCAGCTATTCCCCCATGATTCTCTGCACGCAGCAAGGTCAGTCACTGTGTGTAAATGTGTGCCTCTGTGTGTGTGAATCTTGGCTGTTCTTAGTTTCTTTGAAATGGTTGATCTGGATTTCCTTTGGGCAGATGGGTTTTGCTTGATTCAAGAAAAGATTTGATCTTTTTGATGGTTTCTTGAAATTTTCAAAATTTGATCTATTTATGCTTGTTTTAGGGGTGAAATCGCAGTTGGACTACCTACAGCAATGCTTGCCAGGTAAAAATTCTTGATGGTTTTTCTTGAATATTTGTTTTATTGGATTGGATTGGAAAATAATGGCATTGATTGATCCTTGTTAATGCAATCAACTGTGGAGGGATCTGTTGGAAGTAGTACTTGAGTTGGCATAGATCGAATTCGTGTTCTTGTTTTTTTGAATGCCATTTCCATTAGCTTCAAATTTAAACTTCTGCAGTGTATGTGTGAAAATGATGGAGAGATCTCAGGTTAAGGGGAGTAGCTGTTTCTATGATGTTACGACATCAAGATCTTCGAGATTATTCAGCTGGGAACAAGGAGTTAAGGAAAAAATGGCTCGACTGTCAAGAATCTGTCGAAATTGCAAACTTGGCTCTAGTTTGTCACTAGAGGAACTTCCTTAAGACAGAATTCGAGGAAATTTGCATTTTAGAATATGGAAGTATGTTTGCATTGTCTTGGAGATAATTATGAAGCTGTATATCCTGGTGGTTTCGTAGAAGATTGTGTATCGCCTGTATAAACTTACGACTATTAAGTTGCTCTACTTAGAAGTTTAATAGTATCAACTAGCAAGCACCTTTCTTCGCTACTCTACATCATGTAAGATAGCTCCAAAATCATTCCGTATAGAGATACAAAATGTGTGTGCGTATACGTTGATTTAGAGTGTAAACTAGCCCTTCCCTGTATTAGCCTACCCATGAACATTTAGAATACAACCTAGTATGATACTTTCGCAAAATACACGAGAAATTTCTTGTCTTATCTCTTACATCAATGATAATCAGCTGTTTCGTATCTTACTCTTTCGTATCTTACTGCTCAAGTTGAAAGATAGAGAATCGAGTTATTGCCCATGGGGGGAACTATTTTGAGGACTGAGAGACGATTAAATCGAAGGAGATAAAAATCTATAGGAACTTTATCTGGTTCTTCCAGTACTTATGAAGTAGATAAAATTACAGAAAGCTTTACACCACCTCTTATTTACTTGTATTGTAAAGGTCTTCGATTACATGATTTTATTTATGCATTCACTCGTGTAATATACTTTTACTTGTTCTGAAATTGAATATTTAACATGTGTTATTTACCTATGCTTAAAAGGTTATGAACAATTCGGAATTTCAAGAAAAGGACCCGAAGACACTTCTGATCAGCATTGTACAATCTTTTACGAAAAGGAAAAGGTATAATACCTTATTCGTCTCCGAATCATCGTTCAAGTGACGCCTTGCTTTTCTAATTATCTTCCAACTGAGTTATTTCATTAACATATAGCGCTATATCATTCAGGTCGAGGTTCTAGAAGGCGGAACCTTTTGGTTATCGGAGTCACCTTCTGTGCCCGGAAGCATTTCATGGGGCTCTACAGAGCCATGTATATCAACATGGGCTATATCCTTCGCCTCGTTCATTAAACCATCTTAGATTTAAAGAAACTTGCCACTTTATCATCTCATCGACTAATGAAAGTTGAACTCGAAGCATAAGTTTACCTTGATTAATTGTGTACACATTCCAGCTTAAAGGAGTTGAGCCACCGGGATTTTCATTTCAGATCGTGAATACGAACATGGACGAATTTAGTCCTCGCGCTCGAAGGCGTGGTGCCTTGCTGACGTGGCAGCACATTGCCTCCTTGCCTCCGAACTTACCTGTTTTGTACTGCGGAGGGTTTAATACACCAAAGGAGTCGACTACCGGTCGTTTTCTTCTTGGGAGGTCGAGGTATACTGCTTTTAGTTTTTATCCTCCGTTTCTGTTTTGGGACGTGGCACTTCTATCTATCAAGCAAGCATCTTTCATGCAAAATAATTTGCTAGTATTATACTGTACTTTCTATGAGCAAATTTATACTTGCGTTATAGGGAGCACGGTGTCGTTGGGGATATGAGGGATGCTTGGCCCAACGCTCGTGTGAGGAAGAACGTCTCCTTAATTCGTACTTACCATGGATTCAAAGGTAAAAACTAATCACCAACGTCTAATTTATCGTTTACTCGATCCTAATCATGCTCTTCGACTCATATCACATCATCACACCGTTGTCTCTAATAGGTGATAAGCAAGGAGCCCTCGAATTCATGAAGCTGATATTCCGAGCTCTATGTCTATGCTGGGATCGACAGACTCAGGATTTACACGTGGACTGGATTCTCTTCCGAGGAAGATCATTGATCCCCGTTTCGTGTGAGGTGGTGAATGACAACGTCGACGGCTGTTACCCTTCGTCTCACTATCCCATATTCGCGGAATTCATGCTACCTCGAACGGTGAGACTGACCGAGACACCTGCTCAAGAACAAAGCTAAAGCTCATCTTCATCTTCATCATCGTTTATATTTTTCTCACTCATTTTTGTGAATTTTTTTCCCCCGTTTTTTTTTTTTTGTGGAGATGAATGCATGGGATTTTGAGTGAAATGCTGTGAATTATTTCTTGCTTCTCATGTGTTTTTCTTATTTTTACATCACTTGAATTTTATTGAATTGAAAAAAAATAATATTATCTCCGTCTCATTCCTAAAGGGATAAGTTATGTATTCGTTCGTTACACTCATAAAGAGATATTACCTTAAATAGTAAAATTTTAACTCGCTAAAACCCATTCACACTACATTATCCACCACTATCACTTTTGTCTTAATTTTCGTGCCGTGAAAAAGTTATCCCTTTATGAGTGCGACGAAGGGAGTAGTAATATACATTTCTGGGAGGAAAAATAAGTAGTGGAGGGCCGAATTTGGGCCGGGCTGAAGCATGAAATTTTGGACCCAAATGGTATTGGGCTGTACTGGTCCGGCCAAAATACAGATTGACCATTCAATTAATTATAAACACTAATTATATGAAATTAAAAAAAAAAAAAAACTAAATCAATGTAAAGTTAACATTTCATTTTCAATAAATGTGCATTACAAGTATAAAGAAGGTAGTAATTTCCACTCACAATTGTTAGGAATTGAATACAAATAAATTACTAACATAATCTTAATTTTCTGCTCAAATTTAGACACTCACACTAACAATAATACAAACTAAAATAATACAAAATAAAATAAAATAAAATAAAATAAAATAAAAGGCATATTTGTAATTTTGATTTGAGGTCAAAGGTCAAAATTAAAAATCTTAACCTTCCTAAAAACAGCAAGTATACTTCCCACCACAAACCCTAATGTCCAATGGGTCCCACGTTAGTAATTTTAAATTTCAATTTCACCCACATTACAAACCCTAAATTTTTGTTATTTTTATGGTTAATTCTATTCATATTTATTACTCCCCCTTTCTGTTCCGATTAAAGCGTTTGTTGAATACACGTGAGACGTATAAAATAATGGAACGCGTCAATTGAAACGGGTCGTAAGCATAATTATTGAGCCCCAAAATCCCATAAATGAATAGTAGCATCATCACTGCATGCAGCTACGTACCTCTCATCTGCAATTAGGGCATTGCACTCCTCCACTCTCTCTCTAAAACTGTACAAACACTCCCCACTCTCCATTTCCCAAACCCTAATTGCGCCACGGCCCCACGTTACTCCGTACCCGCCGTTGATGCACCCCAGCGAAACTCCCCCCCTCATCGGGAACCTGCGCGCCTCCGCCATATCCGCCACCGTGTACGCGGCGGCGCCGCCGCGCGAGTCGAGCACGAGGGCCGTATCGTCGCGCGCATCAAAGGCGCCGACAACTATCCCCCTCCGGAATTCCTCCTCCGCCACCACTGCTTGATTTTGCAGGTCGAGTACAGTTATCCTAACGCCGGTGGCGGCCACCGCCGTGTCGCCGCTCGTTATCCGGATTCTGCCGATGATTCCGGTCATCTCCGTCAGGAGGTGCCACCCCATCACCGCCTCCGGATCGGTTAGGTTTCCGCCGATGAAGAGCAGCTCCTCGGTTTCGCTATTCCATATGTGGAACGCGTGCCCAGGAACGCCTGATTTTTTGATTTTGGAAAAATTAGGGTTTGAATCATTGAATTTGAATTTGAATTTTGGGGATGATGAGAAATTGAAGTGAAATTACCGGCGTAGAGGCCGACCCACCACCGGCTGCAGCCGGCGAAGTCGACGAGGGCACCGTGGTTGACGACGTCGCCGAGGTGCGCGCGCCGCAGCGGCGCGGCGGCGGCGGCGTTGATGGCGGCCATGTGGATGTCGCCGTCGAGTGTGGCGAAGACGAGGCGGGAGTCGGAGAGGACGATGCCGGAGACGGCGCTGGAGAAGCGGCCGAGGCGGTCGCGGTGCTGCGGGTAGAAGGTGGAGAGGTGGAGGCGGGTGGGGAGGTGGAAGAGATGGACTGCGCCGTCGGAGAAGCCGGCGGCGAGGTGGTGGTCGGAGAGGGCGAGGCGGCGGCAGCTGAGGCCGTCATCGTCGTTGTTGTTGTTGTCCGTGGGGACGAAGTGGAGGGCGGCGTGGTCGTAGCGGCGGGAGCGGAAATTGGCGGCGGTGCGGTGGCGGTAGATGTACTCTTCCCGCCATGAGCCGCGGAGGAGGAGATCACGAACGTTCCAGATGTTTCGCGAGAGGTTTTGCCACAAAAGATCGGACCGTGATATGGCTCGCCACGTGGAGCACACCTGCGGTATTTCCACCTCCACGTAGATTAATACAATGAAATTATAATAAAATAATTATATTTAGAGGGCTAATCAATCATCTCCTTTCTTAACATTGTGTGTACAAAAGTTTAGGCCTAAATTAGCCAAATAAAGATAGATAGCATGTCTATTCTATCTGTCCACGATTTTTAGATCCAATATTTTTTGGACTTCGATTTGATAGATTTTGGGATCGAATTTTGAAGTATAAGTTTTTTTGCAGTATACTACGTACTTCCTCCATTCCATTTCGGTAGTTTTGATCTTTTTGACATATGATCTTATGAGCAAGTGTTAAAAGTGAAAAAGTAAGTGATCTAGCTTAAAAATGAAAGGCTAATTAAATCTATCTTAAAAACATGACTCGTGAAATGGGATAACCTAGCTAAATTACAAACATGACTAATAAAATCAGACGGCGAGATTATTAGTGTTATGGTACCTGACAATAAACACTATGATACAAAATTACATTTTATAATTAAGCAAAAGAAACCAGAAGAACAATTATAGATCTAAAAATCGTGAACAAAGAGTGCAGTGGCAAGTAGTATTATATAAAAGCTTGAAAAGAAGTGCATACAGTATTTGATAAGCTTTAAATAGTGCAAATGGATGGCGCTCTCTCTCTCTCTCTCTCTACATTGGAAAGGAAACCCTTTTGTGAAGCCATGCTTGGGTTGGGTCCATACCACAAAATTAGTCAAATACCCTAATTTAATTTTAATTTTAACAAAAACAAGAGCAGATAAAGACTGTTTAGCCAGAAAGCCAAGAATATACATGCAGGCATGCATCTCTCTCTCTCTCTCTCAGTCTGAGTCTGAGGCATTGAAAGGCTGAAATTGCACTTACAAATTTTATTAAATTACTAAAAATAAGAGTGTGCTTGGGAGCGGAAAGAAACTGCAGTCTGTAGTGAGATATGATAGTAGTATTATAATAACCACTTTACTACCGGACAGCCTAGAGAGAGAGAGAGCCAAGAATATTATGCGAATCCAATTAACTGCATATTTATTTAGCAAAGCATGAGAATGTGTCACTACAGACAATGCTATACATACTACTACTCCCTTTGTCCAGCCCCGACGAAGAAGAGACGTTTGACTGAAATACATTCATCGAGTCAAACTCGTATATTCGTTGGGATCGAGTGAGTAATTAATAAACATCATAACTAGCATAACTATGGCTGTGAGTAATTTGAGTAGAGACACATATATACATCTATATCTATGCATATCATAACTATATAGCTATATCAACTATTGATTATTCCACTCTCTCTCTCTCTCTCTCTCTAGCATGTATATATGTTTGTTAATGCAGTGATGGGGTGTAAGTAAATGTGTGTGAAAAGGGAGGCTTAATTACCTGAAAAAGGGTTGAAAGAGCTTGAGCTGCAGAGAGGCGGCCAATGGTGCGAGAAGCATCCATGGCAACTTGGAATGCAAGAGCTTCAAGGAATGGCTCAGGCCATACTCCATTAACGCTAGACCTCATTCTACTGCGAGAGGAAGACGATGGCTCTCCTCCTCCTCCGCCGCCGCCGCCGCTGCCCTCACCTTCTTCAGAAGAAGATGAAGAAGTTGACATTAGTACTACTACTAGTTCTTAAGTCTAAATTGAGTGTGTGTATGTGTGTTTTAGAGCTTCAAGAACATATTTATAGCGGAATACTACTATAAGTAGTAGTGCAATATGCTCCTTCATTCGTCTGATGTTTCTTTTTCAGCACGAAATTTAAGAAATGATGGATTTGTATGTTAAAGTAAAAAGTGCAGGAGCAAAATATATTTTTTATTTAGTAGCACTTCCTTTATCTCGTTAAACTAAACGATAGACGTTATTTGAATATTTATACGCTTATCTTTCAACAGGACGACGGGGGAGACTAGTTTGAGTCATTACCTAATTCTATACATCACGTATATTTATATTTTTTCCGTCCAATTTCATTAGTTTGATTCGTCATTTTTGTCCGTCCCACTTATTATTTCCATTTTCTAAAATGACAAAGAATACTTCCTCCGTCCCAGAACAATCGTTTTGTTTCATTTCAACACGAGATTTTACGCATAGTGTTAAAAGTGAAGTAAAAATTAATTCTTTCCATTTTAGGAAACAAGACAATTGATCATGTGAAACTGCTCAATTAGAAAAAAAACAAGACAATTGAAATTAGATAGAGAGAGTATTTTGCTAAAATTAACTTTATCTTCTTAGAATTGATTATAGACGTATAACTCCTTGTTCCTTAGTTAAAGTGCCCAAACCAAATGAGACTAATAACATAGGGAAAATGTAGTACTGCCTCCGTCCCACGTTGATTGTCCCTATTTAATCATTGGGATATCCTTTAATTGTCTTCTTATTAAAATGGAAAATTATATTCATGTAGCTAATTTGTTACTTATAAACTCATTCTGTATCGTTTCTCTTGTGAATAATTAACATGAAACAAAAGGACTACGCCAGAAGGAATGAACTTTGCAACAAATTAATTAGGGCAAGTGTTTATTAGAATGAATTAATCTTATTTTCCCAAGAAAAATGAAACAGAAAATTGGGAACAAGATTCAATAAAAACTGAGATGAAGATAAATTCTTCTCTTTTTGACTGAGAATACCAAGAAATGTGGCATGCTATTGTCTAATCAACCCTCCCTCCCTAACCTATCTTATTACATTAAATAATTGTTGTCACGATTTATGATAAAATGTCACGTGCTATAATATCATTGTAAATAAATAAAATAATAATATATGAATTAAAATTACTACTAATTTTATAGTGCAAAATCATAATTTGCGGTAGATTACGATATCAAAAACGAATAATTTGTAATGGAAAATTGAAGTATTGAATTGAATGGGAGGAATATTGAATGTTGGATTGAATCTTGTCCTTTTATTATCTGAGACATTAATAAGAAGTACAGAAAAGTAACTGACAAAAAGTACTTTGAAATTTTAGAGATTCATAGCCTCCTCACCTCACACTCTTGAGTAACGGGTAAAGTCGATACTACACCCGACTCTTTATAAGTCGAAGCATAAATATATTGAAGTTGAAAATTTAAATTAATTATATATGCTAAAACACTCTTATATGTCTAGATATGTAAATGGAGTGTTTTTTACACTCCACCCGGCACCGAAAAAACCCTGATTGACGATGACGATGACGCCCTACTCTATCTCTCTCTACATACTGTCCATGACAAATTAACAAAAATGAGATAGACAGATGAAGTTTCATCCATCTATTAACAGAAACAGCAGGGCCACAATTCGTCGATTAAGGTCGAGTCGAGCTTCAGCAGGCTCGATCTTTACACAGCAACAAATCGCGTAGCCTGCATCATCCAAGCAATCAGTATTGTACAGTTTGTAGAGAGAACGGTACCTTGAAGATTCTATAAGCTTCCACCAAGAAGCCTCCGAAGAGCTAGCCATCATACTCGATCATGGCAATCTTCTACCGTGTAATGCAGAAATCTGAACACTGCAATCAGTCTGAAAATTGTCCCTTTCATCTAATCACCGAGGGTCTTTGCTTCGAGCATACGTTGAAAGTTGAAACCTAATGTTGCAGAGAAGATGGCTGAACAGATGATAATGCCATAACCACTCGAAAATCTTGAATTCTCTCTGATTTCTTTAAACAATTTAACATCAAGTTTAATCCCTGTAATAAGTAAGAGTTTCAGTTTTCACGAACATGTTGTGCTGGAGTGGAGATTTTACAGTACGAGAAAGGTAAGAAGTTTCTACGAAACATATTAGGACCTTAGAAATTTAACACCTCTGTTTCAAATTACTTTAGCTATCTAGTCTGTGTGCTTAGATAGAGAAGCCTGTATAGTTAAGACGGTGGCTGAACTTTTGGACGTTTAGAGAGAGATCCCACTTCTCGTCTCTCCATCGTTAAAGGTAGAATAAATGAACAGCCAACACAAGCTTAAACAAATTATCATCTAAATTCCAATCACTACTTCATAAATGTGTTCATAAAAGAAAACATGATGACATACTGCAAGAGTACCTCTATCACATGGTGCTGTGTTGAAAGGATTTCTTCCTCGAGAATTCTACCGCTCTTTCCGAAATGATTGTAATAACATCTGTCATACGCCAAACAAGCTTATGAAACCTAAATAGATAAAAGAAGATGGAAACAAAGGATTTCAACATAAAGTCGTTCATGATCACTTCAATGAAAAGGTATCTCGTAAATCACCCGATTTATAAATAGGAAATTGGAAAAAGAAGATCGGGACCAAAAGATTTCAACATAAAAGCCATTCTTAGTCACTTTACTAATAAAAAGATTATCTCATACTATCACGGCATGCTAAGAAATCAAAAGTTCGAGTAGGGCAATATTAAATAAACTATATTTCCGTATTTAGAAGATACACAAAAACTCGATGCAGTAAACATTTTACCAGATGTAAGAAAGGAGCCTACAAAGAAATCTCATTCAGATACTAGAGCTTATAGGAGTGCAGTAGATGAAGAGTTGTCCAAGAGAATCGATAGAGAAGTTAAACAAGTTGACAAACAAACGAGTCAAGAAAGTATAGGTTTAGCTACTACGGCTTTAAAAGGATCAATGGAAATCTCTAGCATACCTCGTATATTCTATGCTCAACCAATGATCGTCGTTCTTACCAGTTCCATTAATTTATGACGATAGACAACAAAGATCCATTCCATCATGATAAATTCCTATAAAGTCATACACCATTGTTGAAAGATCCAAACTTCAACACTAATTCCTCAAGACCTTCAGGCAAGAGGCGTCGAGTTTCAATCTCCTTAAACAAATCAAAAGCCAATCTTTCATCACCACACTCTTCAAGTCCATTCAAAAGACAAGACAACAGATTCGAGTCAGGAACGATAGCTCTTTCCATCATCTCTTTCAAAACCTGCACCCCTCCTTCATAATCTTCATTCTTTATAAAAGCAGATATTAGCACTTTAAAAGTTGCTTTATTAGGGTGACAGCCACTCCTTATCATGCTTCTGTAGATTTCCAGAGCTCGGTCGGGGTTATTTCTCACACACTGCCCAGTAATGAGAGCTGCAAAAGTCGAAGAATTAGGCACCAACCTTTTCCCATCGAGCTCTTTCACCATATACGCAGCTTTCTTCGTCTTCCCCTCCTTACATAGACCCAAAATCACAGCATTATAAGTCAAGATATCAGCTTCCACACTAGAAACGGACATCTCCTCAAAGAGCCGCATTCCCATCTCACTCTTTCCAGTTTCACTATATCCATTGATCAAAGTGTTGTAAGTTACGGTAGTAGGAGCAAGATTTATACTTTTCATTTCGCTGAATAGCTTGTTCGCCTCGTGTAGCTTCCCCTCCTTGCACAATGCATTAATAAGCGTGTTATACGTAGCATCATTCGGTCGAAGTCCTTCCTTCTCCATCGCATTCTTAAGCTTCACGGCACTGCTCAGGAGACCCTTACTGCAGAACCCAGCAATCAAAGTATTATACGAAACCACATTTCGAGATAATCCCATCCCTTCGATCTCCTCAAACATCTGCACTGCCAGATCCAGTTTCCCCGATTTACAGTAAGCCCCAATAACCATATTCACGGTATAAACATTCGGAGAAATTCGACACCTCTGCATTTCCTTATGGAAGGAAGCAACAATATCACTGCGATTCAAGCTACTCAATGAACTCAAATACGCATTACAAGACTCAACAGTAGGGAAGAATCCATACTCCTTCATCCAACCGAAACAGTCAAATGCATTCCTGAATTTCTTCATATGCGCATGAGTTTTGAACAGAGCATCAAAAACACGCGACGACGATTCACACATACGGTAAGAGTAAACCAAAGCTTCGAAGAACTTACGCGGGAAACCCAACTCCGACGAGCCGGACTCGAGAGCTCCCCTCATGATCGACTCCGCCGATTTGAACTTGCGATTCTTCGTCAAGATGTGGAGGACGATGGAGACCACGTCGAGGGTGTTGAGCTCGGAGCTCTTGAGCTCGACCCACCTGAAGAATTCGAGAGAGATGACGTAATCTCGTCGGGTTTTGAGCAAAATATGCTTGATTCGGAACGGAGTTAGGGCGGGGGATAATCTATCGAGTTTATCCCAATCGGAATGAATCAGGTGACTGTGAGCTACGTTGATGAAGTCCAGATCTTGACCTTTAGCTTGAGGCATCGTTCTGTGAGGTAGTGAAATGGGGGGTTTTACGCATTTGTTAGGGATTGGGGTTTCGATCGGAGTTTCGAGGTGGGGCTTGGTTTTGTTGAGGAATGTGGAGAATCTGCGCCAGTGCGAAAGGTTTCTCATCGTTTTCGGATGGATTGATCGGAACCAAACTTTGTAGAGAGAGAAAGAGACGGACCCAATAACCCTGCAAACGGTTGTGTAGGGTCCGAGAGCCGAGCAGAGATCGATTTCCCGGCTAGCTGCGGTACGGTGGTCGGCGGCGGCGGCGAAAAGGTGGCTCAAGATGAAAAATCAATAAAGAGTATTGGCCAAGCTGTAATTATTAAACAATTAGAAATATATACTTATTATTTTGACATCACAACCTTTTTTTTTTATCGAGAAGTAATATGCTATCATAGCTCAATTTAATTTATTATACGTACATTTTTTGAAGAGGCAAAAAAGAAAATATCCATTTTGACTTTGTAAAATTAATTTTAGGTATGAAATATAGTTTACAATAAAAATACCCATATTTTGGTATGGTGGACAATAATACCCTTACTTTTAATACATGGCCACTCCTTCCTCCCCTTTCTTCTCCCTACACGTGTTTCCTCATTCCTCATTCCTTTTTCTTTTTTTTCTTTTTTCTTTTTTATTTTCTATTTTATCTATCTATTTATTTATTTATTAATTATTAAATTATTTATTTATAATATTTTTTTTTTCGTTTTTTTTCAGAAATTTTCAGTTTTTTTTTTTTAATTTTTAATTTTTTCAATTTTCTACCGTTTTTTTGTATATTTCGATAAGTACAAGTACACAGTAAATTTAGGTTTTTTTGGTACTGTGTACCGGTACATGGTAAACCAAATAATACTTCTTATAGTACACAGTAAATTTAGGTTTTTTTGGTACTGTGTACCGGTACATGGTAAACCAAATAATACTTCTTATAGTACTGTTTACTGGAAGTAGTAAACGAATAATATCAAATTGTACCTATATTACGAAGTACGTTCATGTTGTTTTACTAATTGTTTACCAGTAAGTGGTAAACGGATAATATCAAAATGTAACTATCATACAATTTATCCAAACATTAATGTCGACTGCAATGGCTGCAGCTCCTTCTCTAAGAGCATACCTAAAGAAATTGGTTAAGGACAAATATATCTGAAACAGAAATTCCATTGAGCACGGAACTGGAATACTGGAAATGCAGCTATACGATCATCTTTAACAGTTCTAATCATTCAAACTTGAAGAAATAAGCTATTATAATTCTGATCAATATGAATTGAATCATTCAATGAGGATACTCTCTGATCCCAAGAACACTGTTGTGGTTCTCCATTGTGTACACTAAATTACTACTACTGCTCCATGGAAATGTCTCGCCAAGTAGTTTCAACGAAGATGTTGCCCCAAAGGTGAATATACAGTTGTACTCTTTAGGAGATGCATTGTAGAAACAAAGGATCTGCACCAAATTAGAAATCACCCTCAAATATATGCAGACATAAATTCAAGGATCTTTGTTCTTGTACTCTACGAGAATCTAGGCAATCAATAACAAGCATATCAGAGTTTCCATATTTGATTCATCGTTACAGCCAAGTTAAATTCTCTTACATAATAATTCGAAGTCGAGAGAGATAAAAGAATCAGAATGCATACTTTGTTATTGTAAAACTCAGCCATATGCCAACTTTCTTCAACATGTGCAATAGGCATGCTCATTCCTTTATTAACAGATAATATCATCATCAAATGAGAAAGAGGATGAAATCAGTTGAAATTTGAATGTAACGTTTGTGTCGAGTAAGGTTTTGCTTACCACAATTCTTTCCTGTATATGCAAGCCACATGAGAGCTACAAGACTATCAGCCCCGGTCTTTAGGTGGTTGAAGTACTCGGATTGCTTTCCATCCGTCAAAGTCGAAGCTATTGCAATCACCTCATTCAATGGCTTCAGGAATTCTACTAACCCTGTCATGTCTGGTTTCTGCAAAAGAGGGGAGAATAACAGAACATGAAACCATCAAATAATTTATCCAAAACTAATGTTAAAACCAATCATTATTTCTACAATATGTTGATTAACAACAGACCAAATCATGGAATTTTTAACGCAATTTCTTCATCATCTCTTTTGAAACGATCATACAATGATTCCACACAGTACAATCAAATTACGAATTCAATTTTCACATACTTTCATTCATCAGAAATTAACAGAACACCATAGCTCGATAAATTGATAATGCTTCCATAATCACAATTAGAATCTCTCATTCCCCCAGTTGATTTCAAATCCCTAACGCAGCACGAATCCAACAATCAGCGCACAATCGGAACTAATCAAAATCAATAAAGCCTAATTTCATCTCGATCTTAAGCATAATAACTGCACCGCAGCGATGCAGGCGTAGAACTACACAAAAAATCGAGAACCAAACAAATTAACCTGAGTTTGCTTGGTTTGAACGAGGAGTTCCCTCTGGACGTGAAACGCGTCGGAAATAATCTTCGATATATCCAAAATCTGTCCTCCAATCTGAATAAGAATTATGGATCTCAAATCAATCGGAAGGCTCCTTCTCAAAGTGGAAAGAAATGGAAGAATGAAAAATACAGCGAATTAACTCATAAATTCAAAATCCTAGTTTCGATTTCCGATCTAATTACACAGAATTGCGTTGATAGATTTGACGAACAAGTACCTGAAAGTAATCGCTGGAGTGGATTTTGCAGAAGGTGATGGAACAGTAACGTTGCCGTCCGAAACTGCAGAAGAGCAGAGCGCCGACCACGCTCATGATATCCTTGGTCCGATCGCGGATGGAGCTGGAGACGGTGGAGTAGAACTTGAGGGTCGGAGGACGTCATCGCCTGGGACGACTGGGAGTCTCCGCCGATCGAAGGATCGAATTTGAAATCGACCTTAGGGCGGCGATCGGCGAAGGGGTTGGCGGTGGTGGAGGTGAAGATGAAGGTGACATAGCGGGGATTCCGGTGGCGGAGGGTGAAACTGGGGTTAGGGTTTGCCGGGAGGGAATTTTGGGGGTAGTAGGTGGTGGTGGCTGGTGGTCGTGGCGGAGAAATTGAAGAGGAGGAGGACTTTTGTCCACCAAAATTATTCAAGCTTAGAAAAGCAAGGACATTTTTGTCCACCAAACCTAAAATTGGGTATTTTTTTTGTAAACTATATTCCCTACCTAAAATTATTTTCTAAAAGTCAAAATGGGTAAAAAGGTGTATTATCTCTTTTTTGAACTTAGAAGGAAAAAATGCACAAATCGATCCTTAATATTTACATTTTTATTGAATTAGTGATTTCAATAATAGTTTATAATATATTACAATTGAAAAAAAATAATATCGAAATAAAAAAAAAAGTAATGAAGGTGTCCACAAATTAACTAGTATAAGTTGACTACCATATCACTTCTTTTATACTCGTAATAGTGTATATATGTTCGAGCTTGAGTTAGAGTTCGAGTTCGATTTCGGGTTCGTGGATTACAATCGGCCTCATTATTTTCCCAGTCAACTAAAACACAAAGTGACAACTGATACGTACACGTAATTATTAAATAATTAACTAATTTCATTAATTAAGATAATTTTACTCTAATTAATTTGTCCGAAGCAACATCATCCCTCCGATTTCACCCCCTATTAATCCAACGGCTACGATCGCACCTTCTAGCGAAAGTGTAACTCCGCCCCTCTCTATCTCCCTCCCCCTCCCCCTCCCCCTCCCCCTCCCTTTGCTTCCAGTTTCATCCTCCTCGTGCTTGCCGTGCCATTCAATCCTCGCCCACGCATACAATCAATCGCACTCTCACGTGTATCCCTTCCAGTAGAGAGAGAAGGAGGGGGAGAGAATTGCCGAGGCGCGGTGGATCTGAGTTCTTCGATTCGCACAGTGGAGAGAAAGATGGGAGTGGAGGGGAGAAAGCCTCACGCGATTTGGATGCGGGTGTGCTTCACGCTCCTCCTCTTTGCCAGCGCCGCCCACTCCTTCTACCTTCCCGGCGTCGCCCCCCAGGATTTTGAGAAGGTGCGGTTTAATTTCCGTTAATTGCTGCTCGTTTGTGTTTGATTTCCGTAATTGACTGTTTCTGATACTTCGTTCAGTAATCGTGGTGAAGTTTTTTGATGAGTTGGGTTAGGTACTATGGAGTTGGGTGTTTGATTTTGGATCTTTTATTTGTGAGATAGAAGCTCGTTGTATTCGATCGTGTTGTTTGATTGTTTTGTGCTGGCGATTGAATCTCATGAGCTCTGAATCAAAAGTTGGGATTTTTTGTTTGGTTTAGAGTGTGATGATGGCGATGAAGTTTTTGTAAATACTAGCTTGCAAACTGTAAGATTTCATGTGAATTCAGCACTTGAAGCAATCTGCTTTGTTGTCTTCTCCTGTTGATTTGGTTTGAGTTGCTAAGGTGCAGCCTGTGAGCGTACTCGTTAAGATCTGGTTTCTAGAATAACACGCCAAAACTTCAAGTTCAGTTTAGTCAATTGGCGATTCTCTACTTTTGTTAAATTTCAGTGTTACTTGGTGGTTCTCTATCACCAAGCATGCAAATTGATTCGATTGTACGTTGCAATCCCTAATTACAATGCAGAGAATCCGGGGTAGTTGGTGACTTGTTGTATATGATTTGGACATGTTAGATCATGAATACATTTGTAGTCTCCGAGGGCAGTTTGCTTGGGTGTTTCATGCCATGGCTTAAACAATAACTGACTCTCCAGAATTTTCAAGAATCTTGTCAAAACATTTTGCAAGTCCATACTACTTTTGCCCCTGTTACGTTCATCTTTCACGCCTTCCAGATACATTCTGTTAACACCATCCAGATATTAATCTATTGCTCAACATCCGCTTAACATCCACCTATAATGGAATGAACCATTTTCTCATATTTGTTGAATTTGAGTGACTCGATCACTTCCAAGTGTTATTGATCGCCTGGTGAAAGGTAGTCTAAAGTCGTTCAAGCTATCTGATATGTTGAGGTGCACTAATTTCCTATAATTAATTGGACTTATTATAGCTTAAAAAGTTTGTATGGAAAAGGACAATGAAAAATTATCTCTCCATTGCCTTCCCTTCCACTGAAAATGAAACATAGGAAATGCTTCTGCCACTCCCAGTCCTCCTTTGCCATATACTCTATTCTGAATAAGTATGAACAAAATTTTGAGAACTTATCACCAACAAATTGTATATTCCTGCAGCATTTTTCTGAATTTTTTTAATCTAATATGGAAGTACTACATCATTGATTATTCAATTTAAAACTTGCATTTTGATGTAGTTTTATGTTGTGTGATGTACTGATGTTGATTGTTTCATCTGGTTTGTATTTTTTGCAGGGTGATCTTCTGAAGGTGAAAGTGAATAAATTGGCCTCTGTAAAAACTCAACTTCCATATGCCTACTATTCACTTCCTTACTGTAAACCAGCCAAAATTGTGGATAGTGCTGAGAATCTTGGGGAAGTCCTTCGTGGAGATCGCATCGAGAACTCTCCTTACGAGGTTTGTCTTTCTTTTGGCCTGTCTTTATTGCTGTCCTTTTGTGTTTGGTTATTTTGATTTTATTCATCCCTCATGTCATCCTTTCATTCAGTTAATTCTTTCTTGCCTGAAAATTTAACTCCTTATTAATGTTCATCCATGTAGTTTAAGATGCGAGAACCACAGATGTGCAACATTGTCTGCCATGTTAAGCTTAACGCGAAAGAGGTGAAAGAATTCAAGGAAAAGATTGATGATGAATATCGAGTGAACATGTAAGCCAATCTCCAAAGAAATTTTTTCGTCATTTGATACCCAGATCATAGAACTGACAATCTGTTTCTTCAATTTCTGTTACAGGATTTTGGATAATCTCCCACTCGTTGTCCCTTTCAAAAGACCTGATATAGATTCCTTGATTTATCAACATGGTTTTCCAGTTGGTTTTAAAGGACAATATGCCGGAGTAAGTACTAGATTGATTATGCTTTTGCCTAAGTCCCATCAGATGGCGTTAGATTTTTGAATTTTCTTGTCCTTTTTCTTGTGTTCTCAGAGTAAAGAGGAGAGGTATTTTATCTTCAATCACTTGGCATTTACTGTGAAGTATCACAAGGATGAAGAAACTGATGCTGCAAGAATTGTGGGTTTTGAAGCCAAACATTTCAGGTAATATATCTCTGATCTTCAAAGCTATGTCACCTTTCTTCCGTATCACCCAGCACTAATAATATTGCTTTGTATCCAGTATTAAGCATGGATACGATGGTAAGTGGGATGACAGTAAAACACGACTCACAACCTGCGATCCTCACAACAAACGAACAGTTACTAACTCCAACACCCCACAAGAGGTTGAAGAGAAGGAAATCATATTTACGTATGATGTTGAATTTCAGGTAAATATTACGTTCTTGCTATGTACCGAATATTGATGTGCTGGTAACTAAGACTTGATTTTGTCCTTTTCCGTTTCCTTCTGTAGGAAAGTGAAATCAAGTGGGCTTCTAGATGGGATACTTATCTTTACATGGCTGATGATCAAATCCATTGGTTCTCAATCGTCAATTCTTTGATGATAGTCCTTTTCCTCTCGGGAATGGTTGCCATGATTATGCTTCGGACCCTGTATCGCGATATCTCTAGGTACAACCAGTTGGAGACTCAGGAAGAAGCTCAAGAAGAGAC
The DNA here is from genome assembly GCA_029379335.1 of Thymus mandschuricus. Taxonomy (NCBI): domain Eukaryota; kingdom Viridiplantae; phylum Streptophyta; class Magnoliopsida; order Lamiales; family Lamiaceae; genus Thymus; species Thymus mandschuricus. The sequence goes on along the minus strand of CM057081.1, from coordinate 1,258,205 downwards.
TGGGTGGAAGTTAGTCCATGGAGATGTTTTCAGACCTCCAACAAACTCCGATTTCCTCTGTGTTTATGTTGGAACTGGGGTTCAGTTTCTTGGAATGATACTTGTGACTATGATTTTCGCAGCTCTAGGTTTCTTGTCCCCTTCTAACCGGGGAAGCTTGATGACAGCTATGCTTCTTCTCTGGGTTTTCATGGGAATCTTCGCAGGTTACGCCTCAGCTCGTCTCTACAAAATGTTCAAAGGACCCGATTGGAAGAAAATCACTCTTCAAACAGCTTTTATCTTCCCCGGCACTGTCTTTGCTATTTTCTTCATTCTGAATGCTTTCATTTGGGGAGAAAAATCCTCTGGAGCTGTGCCTTTCGGTACTATGTTCGTGTTAGTTCTGATGTGGTTCGGAATTTCAGTTCCACTCGTATTTGTAGGCAGTTACATCGGATTTAAAAAGCCAGCAATCGAAGCTCCTGTGAAAACGAATAAAATTCCAAGGCAGATACCCGAGCAAGCATGGTATATGAACCCTATATTCTCTATCTTGATCGGAGGCATTCTCCCATTTGGTGCAGTTTTCATAGAGCTCTTCTTCATCCTCACGTCTATATGGCTGCAGCAGTTCTACTACATATTCGGATTCCTCTTCCTCGTCTTCCTCATCTTGATTGTGACGTGTGCAGAGATCACTGTTGTTTTGTGTTATTTCCAACTATGCAGTGAGGATTACTTATGGTGGTGGAGATCTTACCTTACCTCAGGCTCCTCAGCTCTGTACCTATTCCTCTATGCCGCATTCTACTTCTTCACAAAGCTGAATATAACCAAACCTGTTTCCGGTTTATTGTATTTCGGCTACATGCTGATTGGTTCTTACGCGTTCTTCGTGCTGACGGGTACCATTGGTTTCTATGCTTGTTTCTGGTTCACGAGGCTCATCTACTCGTCGGTCAAGATCGACTAAATCTTGACGAAGAGATCCTAGAGATGGCAGCAGCTTTACTTTCTTCTGGATGAAGATATTCTAGTGGGTTAATAGTTTTGAGACTGTGTTTTTTTGGGTATTTAGCTGTGTTGAATATGTAATATTATTGAATGTGTGTACTCAATTTTTGGGAGATTTTGGTGCAATTGTTGTAGTTTTAGTACTTAAATGGTATTGCAAGATTTTACTTATTCTCCCCCGTCTCAGGTCAATAGTCTTATTTCTTTTCGGCACAGGGATTTCAAGTGTAACGTTGAAAGTGAAAAAGTAAGGGAAACGTAAAGGTTAATTTTTTCCGTTTTTAAAAACATTGCAGAATACAAAAGCTGCACTAAAATGCAGTTTCATAAATTACATACCCCAGTTTAATATACATTGAATAGTGATAATTTGTACACATTCCTTAAAAAAGAAATTCAAATTCAGAGTATTATGGTTATATGTAACAGAATACTGTCACCTCACAGAGTAAAGTATTGTACAAAACCCACACTTGACAAAAACTAAGTCAGGAACACAGCCCTAATCGGCATCGGCGGTGAAATCGGGCTCCGGCGGCTTCTGCAGCTTCACGAGCTCCCTAGCGCTCTTCAGATTCCGGTTCCTGTGGACCCCACGCATCGCGTTAGCCGCAAATTTAGTAGCCAAGAAAGTAGCGCCGATGCTGTACGTGCCGGATGTGCTGCTTGCCCCAGCTAAACCCTCTGCCTCCTCCTCCTTCCTCTTCTGTTCTAGAAGCTTCCGCTTCGAGTAGCGCCTCCACGCGGCCTGGATGAAGCACGCAGCCCATGTCCGCCACTGCTGTGAGTAGAATCGGAATGTGTGCTGCACCTGCCGGCTGTGGAGTCTGCGGAACTGGCTGGCGACGAACTTGAGTTCGTCGGCAGTTAGTGCGAAGGCCTCGACCTCGGTCAGTGCCTTCACTGTTCGAGTCGAGGACGGGAGGTTGGACCCGGATTTCGGGTCGAGGGCCCACGTCAGAAGCTCCTCCCCGCAGAAGTCGCCTTCTTTGAGTAGACTGTGGTTGAAGAAGCCGCTTCTTCCGCCATCGGTGGTCACACTCTCAAGGCGGCCACGGATGAGGAATATCATCTCGTCAACCGGATCTCCCTCCCTGACGATGTAAGTTCTTTCAGTGTATAGACAAGGCTTCAGCCTCTCGCATATGGCGTCGAGCAATCTCTCGTCCATGTTCTCAAAGAGTGGAACCTATGAAAAATGTTTGAATTAGTAATCAAGACAGGGAAAATACACTGTATGATCTCCCAACATCAACATTGCAACTAAAACGAGTCCAATTTTCCGAGATCGGGAAATTGAATCGTTTACTGAAAACGTGGCAAACCAGAGAAATCCACATTGATCTCCTGCTTCACACATCTAATTTCTTTTCTCCCGGAGAAACGGATTAGTCACCTGTCTACGGGGGTACTTAGATGAGATTTTTTAAACGTCGGGACATTATTGTCTATTATTCCATGTGGACATGATATGAAGATTACGCCACATTTATACCTAGACAGAGTTGTAAGGAATTTAGAAGCAACTGTGAGCAAACGATTTACCCTTTTGACTAATGCGAGACAAAGATGACGTTTTATGTCTCTTCTGAGATCTTTAGGTAGACTCTCAACCAAACTGTGCTCATCGACTCCACGGGTTTCTAGCCACTTGTACTGATCATACCGTCTAACTCTCTCCCTTAGGTCAGGTGGGAGTAAACGATGATGCATCCATTGCTCTGAGTCGCGCCTTTTAACTCTCATCTCTTCGAGGCGTATAGTGAGTGACTGAAGGTATGTCTGTGGGAACAGGAAAGGAACTAAAAGGTTGAGAAACTTCAACTATCATACATTATAAATTGAAAAAAAAAAAAGTGACACTTCAAAAACAAAAAGGCATAAAATAGCAAAAGTTTACTTCTGGATTCGCAAGATATCGATATTTACCTGCATATTCCCAATCAAGAGAGCGAAAAGAATGAGCCCCAAGATGGCAAGTGCAATGCTGAATATAGACTCTCCCGGGTAAGTGCTGGTTTGTAATCCTTGTCCAAGAGTACTGCAGATAAGACGGAAAATCGTGAATTTGAATTTATAAATTACCATAACCGTCCACTCTAGGAAGCCTGCTCATATGGATCAGTTAACCTGATGCAGAAGTTCGCTTACCTCAGATTCTGCAGCCCCCACCATAGACAGTAACAATATTTTGACATGAACTGTCGTGATGAAACTATCCCTGAATCCAAAGCCTGCCTGAATATTCCAAAATCAAATGGCGGATTGGTTATGTCATCCACAGGACAAGCTGAGGCTAAAACTGTCTCACTGGTGTCATTCCAGATATTATAATTAACCATAAATTGATTCCCACAATATAAGAAATCAGTGGTGCAGTTTCCTCCACTATTTTTACAAGCCTTTTGCCAGCACGCATCATTACGCTCTACAGATAACAAGTACCAGAATGCCCCAACTATCTGCAAAAACACAAGCAGAATTGGTCTTCTTATAACTGAAAGCAGCACCAATCATATTTTAAAAATCGGAATAGCATGACTGGGATGTATAGAGTGACTTCTATAGGAGAAAAGCAGATTTCTTGTATCACTGTGCAATGCAGATTACACCAAAAGGTATCCAGCAGCAGGATATCTAGCAAAATGTCGTATCAATTTTCATCAAATGAGCCAGCATATTTTGATAGTCCATGGATGGTATCAAGATTGAAGGAGCCATGAAAAGAAAGCTAACCATTTGAACGAGAAGGAATTAAATGTCTTCTGATGCAACAACAGTTATCCCAACAAAAATTCCTCACCGTATAACATTTTGGAGAACAATAAACTAAGATAAATTTAACTCAGCAAATATTTATGACAATTAACAAAGACAGACGAGTTTTATGCTATTAAGACTTTTCTGGTAGGATCGTGACTCGTATGGACACCCTGCTGATAAGCAACATAATAATATACAGTTATATATACCGCCAACTGATATGCTTATCAACATCAAATTGCATGGGCAGACAAATTCATGGATGATAGGACATGATAATCAGACTAAATGTCCATGCTTGAGGAGTCTGTAAATCTTAATGCAAAGTTAGAAGATTCCAACGTTCAAGAGCAAGTTTTTGGAGATTATAACATCGTATGCTATGCAACATGACTAATTATAAAATTTGGAACTCATCATGCCAGGAAGTGGTATTAGATGCTTGACAACAGTTCCGAAGAAGCTTACATGACTGGCAAGCATGTATAGCAGCAAATAGGACACCGCACCAGCCCAAGCAGTTTCAGCAAAGACACCAGAAGTTCTTTTTAATTCTGAACTAAGCGGCATAATTCGGGTGAATCTAGGAATATATTGAAGCAAAATTATAAAAAATAATGCTTGCTTTGTTGAGAGTACATCTGATCCATTTGACCTTTGCAGAAATCTCCAGACAACAACCTGCATATATTCAACAAAGTGTTTTTGATAGAACACAATTCATGAAAGGAAAGACCAAACATTGGGTAAACAAAAATTTAATAAGAATGGAGAAGAATGAAATTTCTCAAACCTGTGGAAGGGGAAGCACTGCAAGGAAATCAATGATGAAATAGCATTTCAAGTACCGCTTAGCAATCTGTCCAGGATCAATTACAAGTTCACCTCGCCCAAACACCCGAGATGATGGAGCAATATAAGCAGTTCGAAATTGGAGAGCCATGTGAATAAGATAGAAAGCATCAACAATTGTTCGCAATGTTGTAGCCGTGATAGCCAATTTTCTATCTATGTCCAGGCAATTTGATGATTTATTAAAAACCGGAAGAAAGAAAAACAGAGGATCCACAGATACCCCAAGAATACATGACATCACAAAAAGCTTGTTCCATAGGGTAAGAAGTTTGTCTTGGGGGTCAAATATCCTCTTTTCTGACACTTTTAGGTCCTCTGGAAAAACTGCTCGAGAGACGCCAAAACCAAGGGAACGGCCAATAGATTTTAGTCCTTGGGATCCTTTCTTCATTCCTCTCTTAAAGGACTTCGATGGAGCATGATTTGCATGATTACCACGGCCCAAACCATCGATACTCAAGCCACATTTGTTTGCAGCAACTGAAGTAGATGGAGATGAGAGTCTGGAATCCAACTCATCCAACCTAAAAGGAAATATGTAAAAACGTCATAATCTCATACCTAAAGACAGACTGTGAAATAGCACCTTATACTGTCCCCCTAATGCTTTGAACAGAACAAGTAGTTCATCTACAGTGAACATGTGCTTACAGGAGTCTTACATATTACATTTACTGTAAGCAGTCTAACTTCTGTGAAGGCAGCAAATTAAATAACTCTATGTCCTGAGAACTATAAAAGCAAATGCAAATGATACCTCACAAACTTGTCCCGCTGCCCATATTGAGTCTTTGGACCACAATCAAACATTTCGTTTGATCAGATATATTAGACTGCAAGCAGAAAGAAACATATAAGCAGTGTGCAGGAAGGTGTTGCAAGCCAACAGTCTCTGAAATGCTAATATTGATGAATTTCACTTTTTGCTTGCCAACATTTTAGGTAATTACACAGAATAAAACAGAAAGCACTTTTAGTCATAAGCTTCCAAATATTTGAACAAATAGCATCTATTGTTGGTAGCGCGATCATCAAACAAGATTTGCGCATCCAAATAGGCAAATCAAGCTGAAATGGATCTTTGAGCGTATCAAAAGTTTATCATTCAGAAATACAGTGTCACGTCAATCATCAAGTAAAGGATCTATCTAACAGAAATCTGACAACATATTTTAGCAGCATAGATAGGGGAAAATGTGAGTAATACATGGAAAAATAGCTTGAATATCTTCACTGCAATCTTAATCCATTATCTTTCTAGTTATTTTGAAATGATTCACCCTGTTTCACTCTGCATTAAGAGGATCTTCTCCGGACTATATCATAACCAGCATCGAAGTAATATCAGAGTTCCACCCTACAGAAATTAAGACATAATATACTATTATGGAAATGAAATACTCCTGCAACTCACTATGCAAAAACTATTCCCTCGTCAATTCCATATTCTTCCTAAATTCTAAATTAAATCAAAAAAGATGTACAGACAAGAGGTATTCAAGATCTTTTATATCAGTAATTCAGATAAAAGTCCAAACTATAAAAGTCACTCAACGTTCCACCCCTTGAAACACAGATCCATCCCAGAATTCATATCTCGAACTAAGTTTCCATTAGTACCCCAACCTCAAATTCATGGAACTAGTATCGAAGATTTCTACGAAGAAACACTCCCGAAATCTTGAATTTCCAACTGAAAGTAGATAAGAATTTCTCTAGGTCAAGAGAACTCTACGGACATCTATTTCACCGAAACCAATCCTCCTCACTTTTCGGGTGTTATTCTCGCTGCAATTTTGCAACTCTTAAGCTTCACTATCGCACGAACTCTCTCGACAAACACAACAAACGCAAAAATGATCAATCTTTAGCACAAATTTGACTGCTTCTTCGCCATACCCAAAAATGATGTATCGACTACAGCTGTAAATCTATTTTGCATAAAGTCAGCTCTGCAATCATCGAAATTCCCTAAAAACTTATAAGAGTACTTTAGGAATTGCATAGAGTAACTGTAAACAGCCATCGTAGAATCTAAGAACAAAATCCATCACCCTAAAGTATATAGAGAGAGAAAGAGGCAAAAAAAATAATCAAATTGAAGATATGCGAAAGAGATACTAGTTCAGATGCAGAAGTATAGATAAACTCTGGATCAAACGGGGAGACTTACATCAAAATTCAAAGATATTTAGTCATCAGTTCGCCTTTTCTTCAGCAACATGAGAGAGAGAGAGAGAGAGAGAGAGAGAGAGAGAGAGATGAAGTCAAAATTTTTGCTAAGAACGAACGCAGAAGTGGAAGAGCACAATTGACGAAATGACTCATATGCCCTTCTATTTTTACTCATTAATCCTTTTTTTCTTTTATGTTTAATTCCGAAGGTTTTTGTGGATTCCATCAAAAATGCGTAATTATTTCTGAGAATTATTTAGATTGATTTCCTCTTTAAGTCAATGGAGTTGCAATGTTTCAGCGGACATTAATATTGGAATAGGTAATACTCCCTCCGTACACAAAATAAGTGTTCGTTTTTAGGTGTCAACGATGTAGCATATGTTGCCTCGGTATTCTTATTTTACATTTTATTTATAAAATTATTATTTCTTAATCATGGTGCTAGATAAAACTCGACACATATTTTATGGATAAAAGAGTATTATTCTTCTCGACAATTACCTGACTAGAGCTCATAAACAACTCTTTCATTTATTAACAATCACGCATTTTCAACTAAACAGTCCTTCCTTAATTCTAGTGCAAAGCACATGCGTTCTAGTGCAAAAGCAAACCCCCTACCGCTTGGCCAACACACGTACACAAATTCGCTCCCGAAAGGGATCGAACCCGGGTCACTCACTAAAGAGAGTAGCCCGGTGGCCAGGTGCGCTAAGTCACCTGGTTTCACGCACACCATATTATTACAATAACAATTAGAGGGTAATTGTCTTGCTTCTCTCACATTTTGTCATGATTATTTTACATAAAAAAAAAAAACAAACAAACAAAACAAACGTAATCGCATAAAAATGTGAGGGGAACAATAACAATAACTAAGAAAAGTTATACGAAAACAATATTAATAAATGGACATTTTCTTTTTTGAGACTGTCCACTGATATAAGAACCTTTCACAAAATAGAAAATTTCAACCCAATAAAATTCAGACACATCACTTTAACCCGTTGTCTTTCACTTTAACACACTATCACTACTCCCGTCTTATTCTCGTGCCGATAAAAAAAAAAAAAAAAAAAGGTCTCTTCTTCGGTGGGAGGAGGGAGTAAGAAATAGCAGTAGTAGCAATTTGCTCATTATTAGCTATGCACAATCCAACATGGGCTGGCGAAATAGTGGGTTGGATTTTAGATAACTGTCCAAATCTCAAAATCCGCCTTCAATCATTAGTAATTTGAGAGAGAGAGAGAGAGAGAGAGAGAGCACAAACTGAACTTATTGCTTTGTTGCTGCTGCCCAGAAATTAGTGGATACACTCCCCAAAAAAGGAGGATAAGCAAAAACTCTTATTTTATACTACTTTCATCTCATATAAGTAGTCTCATTTGCCATTTTGGTCCGTCTCATCTATTAGTCTCATTTCCTAAAATGGTAAAGAATACTTGACTAAAATTAACTCTCTCTCTTCAGAATCAATTACAGCCACACATTTCTTCCTTTATTGGCTATTGTGCCCATTTCAAATGGGACTACTTATATGAGATGGAGGAAGTACTATCTCATCTCAGTGTTGTTCAAAATCTTGATTTCTAGAGTGAGGATTTAGCAAAAATGTTACCTAACCTTGACGAATAAGTTCCTGAGCAATAATATTTCTAGCCTCTTTGCAGAGTTCGTCTGCATTATCTCCTACTATATATGGATGGATGATAACTTTAACGGATCCCGGATTCAGCTCTCGTTCCATCCCGGGAGGCATGATTTTCCCGGTTCCAACCAGAGTAATCGGAACAACAGGTACCCCGGTCTTTGCAGCGATAGTAAACGCACCTTTCTGCAAATTAACCAAACTACACATGAATGATAGTACTTGTGATTATTCGATAGTACTTGTGATAAATTGATATTCTTCAAACATGTATATATGTATGCCGTAGATATTTCCCACGTGCTGAACAAAGGACTAAGGAGAAAAGCATCATCCAGTAGAATTTGCTCATCACATTCGACAAACCTTTCATGTGTTTAATATATTATATTTACTACGATCAAAGATTCTTAATAGATAAGGAGTTAAGAGTGTATCTGCAATTCGAGAGGAAAAGGAAAAAACGCCCATTCACCTAGCCCATTCACCTAGCTCCTACCGACATACTCCCTCCGTCCCCCATATTAATGTGGTTTGACTTTCTACACCCATTTCAATGTATCGAAAAGTGCATGTTAAGATAAGAAACAAAGAAGAAAAGAAAAACGTACCTTAAAAGAACCCAATTTTCCATCTCTGCTCCGAGTGCCCTCTGGGAAGAAAAAGACCGATGCCCCCTTCTTGATCAAGGACATGCACTGCTTAAGGCATTCCTACATTCAAAGTTGAGACAACTTAAGTACGATATTAAATCCCTCAACTCGATAAATGAACCTCATCCTGCTCCTCATTTATCTAGTCGGGACGTGGGACTATAATAACACAACAGACCTTGTTCAGTATGACATAACTATTAAAAGATGTTTCACATACCAATTGGCTTCTGCTGTCTGTGCGCTTTAAAGGAATGACACCCATCAGAAACATGGCCCATCCAATAATCGGATATACAAAAATCGATGTCTTGCTAATGAACTTAAAGCTTATCCCGAGGGTCAGAAGGGTATATATGTCTAGGAAGCTTTGATGGTTGGACACGTACATGGCAGGGATATCAGTTTGAGGAAGATTCTCCAACCCCTCATACTCAATCTTAAAAAAGGGAGCAACTGTTAAAGAAGCCCAGGCTTTTGCAATAAGATGCTGAGCTTTTCTACGATATCGATCTAGCATGAGCACAAGTGGATGCTGTATAACCATTGGTAAGAACAAAGTGACGGCAGCAAGAGCTGTTACAACATAGAAGCAAATTCCTCTAACCTTTGAACTGAACCAAATTTCTGCAACGAAGATCAGAAAATTGAGTGGTGTGGTGGACTAAAAAGGTTAGAAACAAAAAAAAATAAAGAAATGGAACAGAATAAAAACATACCTGAAGATGGGTATGAAGCTCCAGCCGATCCAGCATCTGCAAGTTCAGACCTGACAACGAAGTCTCTTAATTTTTTCCTACTATGACGCCCACTACTATTATATGTTCTTTGCAGCTCCTCTTCATGGCACAACGAGCTCTGAAAAGGATAATGGTTTTCCTTTGAACCAAGCATTGTTACGTGGGGAGGAGCATCTACAAAAGCGGGAAAAAAAAAGACCAATTAAAAGCAATCAAAGCAACTTTAAGCAGTGAGACTTCAACCAACTTATTTTCTGATTGTAACAAGCTAACCAGTCAAACATGTCTACAAATTAACATTGCACGTCTCAGATCTATTTTATTTTAATTTCCGATAGTAATTTTCAGCAGCAGATAGACACAAAGCCACACAATTTTCTGAAGAGTGCATGACTCAGTGTAATATATTGACAAGGCATCTCATGCAGCATTTCATAACTTGCATGATGTTCTATACTTAGATGTGACAAGACATTTCATATGGTAAGATTACAATTCAGAATGTGTGGTGTGTTCTTAACAGTTTAATAAATAGACCAAGTAACAAAACCTTCCAACGAATAAACTACAGATGCGAAAAAGGAGTTCACTCACATGATTGTGAATATCTTTGAAATGTCCGTTTAAGTGCAAAACATCCAAAGCGAAATCCATGAGGGGAAGCCAACTGCTCAAATCAATATTCAGCAACAGAATGGTCACCGGATCTTGGATTGGCATAAGAACATTCAATGATGCAACACTAATCACTCTAGGGTATCCTCTAGACCTGATAAACCAGGCCAAAATCTCATTTATACGAACAAACTGGCACTGCTGTACCTTCCTTCAATACATGCTCACATTTGCTAACTCTTATTGTACTGTCAAAGTAAAACATTACATTGAAAAATCTAAGGAATCCTCTCCAGATTATTTTCTACGCTAAAGGGAAGTATGATAACAAGGCCAAACCAACATAAGTATGAAAAAAAAGACCCCAACTGATAAATAGTGCATATCATCTGAAACTTCACCTACACATGGAGCGAGTTGTTTCAGAGACTCTGCATTCATCAATCCAAAATTCCAAATACCATACTTACTACAATCCCACCTTCTCTAAATTCAGTACGTCACTTCACAATATGTAAACAATTTAAGAATCAAGGAGATGCCCCATCCCCGTTTATTTTAATAAATACTACAGGAGCAAGAATGTTAAGTGCAGGCAAAAAAATAGAAGCTTATACAAATATGTTTTCTGAGCTAAACTTAGTTTCAGTACTGCACCAGATGCAACTCTTTCGAAAACTACACCAACTAATACAAGCTATTTGCATTGCACTCACTCAGATTCATCACACAACTAAGTTCCTGCTTTCAACATGCTGTAGATTAACAAAACAAAAAACAAACACATACAAATCATAATTCACTAACAAAAAGTCAGTATATCTTCGTTATTTCATGAAAGCAGAAACGCAAGCGTGGCGAAAACACAAGAACACTGAGGATCAGAGCGAGTGGATGATTCAATTACCATTCCACTGCAAGGCCCAGCGAAAACCGATTGCCCGTTTTTCCCTGCAAATCAGTAATCACACCCAATTAGAAATCATACAAATAGCATATCACGAACGGATAAACACAGTCCAATCCTCACACATGAGTGTAGAGAGAAGAAGAAGGGAGAGGGAAACTCACATGGATGCTTACGTGAATAAGAAGACGAAGAAGAACGCAAACTCGAATGGCTCAATTGAAGAGATAACTCCATTCCGTTACTGCACCTTCGATAAACTTTGTGGAGTAGGGTTTGATCACATCTTCTTCTCCAACCGAATCAATCTTCTCATGGAAACGAAGGAAGAATTTTCCAATTTGGGGATTAGCTTCGAGAAATGTGATTTCGCTGCAGAGCAACTTCCAAACTTCACCGCACAAGGAAAATATGCATTTCTTAATTCCACACCCATTCTCTTATTAGTAGCTCCGGGTGTTAAGTTTCGGATCAAATGTCCGAAATCGAGTCTTCCTAAAAAAATAGATAGTCTCGACTCTCAAGCTTAAAACCCTTAATCACGAACATTAATTTACATCGTTAGGTCAACATACATACGATGCAGCTAGAAACATAGCTGCATTAGTTGTGAAGAAAAGAACTAGTCAACTTACTAATTAATGCTAATTGCTAGTTTTTATGTGAAAGTACCATATTTTTTTCTTCATGGTTGTATGATGAAACCAAAAGTTTTTTTTTTTTATATAGGGATTAATTATAAAGTGTAGCAACAACTACTAATTGTTAGTATTATTAACAAGAGAAACGTCCGTCTACCTATCGTTACTCCATCGTTAATCGTAAATACATTATATTTCATTCATTAACGGTCCCGACCCGACCCACAAAATGGTGGGTATTTTTTGTGTTAGTGGGCCCGAGAAATATAGGCTGGACCCTTGGCCAGAAATGGAATAGGCCCAATATCTTATATTGGGCCCTAACTAAGCCCAAAACTAGTATTGGGCCGTATAGAAGCCCAAACTAGCGTATTTAAGCAATTTAAGAAAGGCATGCTAGTGGCCCGAAAAATCCACTTTTATCAGCTCTCTCGAATTCTGTATCACAACCGTATCCTAAATCTCAATTTTATTTGTTTTGTATATTTTTTCTAATTTTTATAATTTATAATGATTTATTTTATTTTTATGATTATTTATAGGGTTCACTAGTCTAATTATTTTTAACATTAAACGTTACCTTTATTTTTATGTCCGTTGTTCGATATAATGTTAACATGAATAATGCAAACCTTTCCGTTGTTCGATATAACTGAATGATCAAATGTCTAGCCTCCCGTCATTTATATAATTGCATGATTCTCTACTTATATATGTTTTTTGTCACTATGTTCTTATAAAAATTCGACGTGGGACGAAAATCCTTATTGTATACGTATGTAATATAATTTATATGCCAAGCCAAGCTACCAAAATTAAGTAAAAAAATTAAGAAATTTATACGTGATGCCACGTAGAATCATATTTAATGATTTAGACTTTAAGATTATATAAAAAAAAATTATATACTACATCATAATCATTGAATTTCTCAAATTTGTCATGTGTCATTAATTTATTATGCAATACAATTTGATAAGAGGCAAAAAAGAAAATACTCATTTTGGCTTTGTAAAATCAATTTTAGGTATGGAATATAGTTTACAATAAAAATATCCATATTTTGGTATGGTGGACAATAATACCCTTACTTTTAGTACATGGCCACTTCCTCCTCCCCTTTCTTCTCCCTGTGTTTCCTCATTCTTTTTCTTTTTCTTTTTTTTTTTTATTTTTTCTTTTTCTGTTTTATTTATTTATTATTAAATTATTTATTTATAATATTTTTTTCGTTTTTTTCAAGAAAATTTCAGTTTTTTTTTTTCCCCTACCGTTTTTTTTGTATATTTCGATAAGTATAAGTACACAGTAAATTTAGGTTTTTTTGGTACTGTGTACCGGTACATGGTAAACCAAATACATCTTATAGTACTGTTTACTGGAAGTAGTAAACGAATAATATCAGATTGTACCTATATTACGAAGTACGTTCATGTTGTTTTAGTACTGTTTACCAGTAAGTGGTAAACGAATAATATCAAATTGTACCTATGTTATGCAGAATTTACACACCATCTCCCCATAACCAAACTTCACGAATGCCCCCAGAAGCGTATATGCAAAAACAAAGAAGTAAACAATAAGACCACAAGCCGCAAACAGCACCGCAATGCATACGAATGTGCTCAGCTACGCCATCCAATTCGAGCATGACATACTCCTCTTCATCTCCTTCTTCCATCTCTTCTTGCCCATTCTTTTCTAGTTCTGTCATTTCTTGAGATGATATCTTCTTTAGTACAGTATGTTCCTGCAATAAAAACAAAGTGAAGTTCACAACATAGACGAATCGAAACATAATCTTCATGAAGCTCTAGTAAAAACCACTAGTTCTAGTAAACCTCTTTAAACTAGTGCTGGAACCAAAACTCAACACCATCTTCACCATAATCAATATGAACTCAATATCTTAAACTACGTTCATGGCATTGATACAACTAGATTATAAAGAAAGAGGGAGAAAAAGGGGTTGTGGAGTGTAAGTATTGCATTTGCATTCACGTAGAAATGCTAGAATTATCGAGCGCCTATACGTGTATCAATAGCTTCAGAAAAAATTACAAACAAGGAACAACATAGTAGATAATAAATATCAAATCCAACAAGAATGAATGAATGAAAACATTATTGCCATTTCGATCTCTTCTATTTATATATATAAATTTGATTTTTTCTTTGTTCCAAGCTAGGCAGCCGGGCCGGGGTCAAAAAGTTTAGGATTACAAATAAAATGAAGCTACTAAAACTAGTTCCCAAAATTCATAAGTTACAGCAGAAGCTAGCTGAAACAGCATGCAGTAGCTTATAATACTCCACTAACTAATAATGTCAATTCATTTGCATTTACGAAATGGATCATGTGCAGCAACTTAAACAGTAAACTAATAACAAATTACGCTCTAATTTCCCCATCTCCTCGCACGCGCACTGAAGTTTGGTTGCAATCGGCCGGATTCGCCGGAAATCACCGAACGGCGCCGAAACCCTAATTTGGGTCCGCCGGCGGATGGCTTCACAACCACCACCAACGTGTGCGCCTTGATGAGAGGGTTACGAATCTGTGGTTTTGATGGTAAGATTCGCCGCCGACGTCGCCGGTGAGAGGGAGGAAGAGGGTACGTGAGAGAAAGGGAGGGAGAGAAGAAAAGAAGAACCACCGTCTTTTTTTATGCAAAGACGAAAATAAAGCCAGGAAGATTTTAGGCAATAATAAATATCAAATATAGGGGTATTTTTGTCCACCCAAATTAAAAATTTAGTGTTTTTATTGTAAACTATATTCCATACCTAATATTGTTTTGACAAAGTTAAAATGGGTAAAAACATATATTATCTCATTTGATAATAGATCTCGTTCGAGAAATTATTAGTGTTAAATTTCTTGTTGTGCCATTAACAAATTAACTCGTACAATAAAAAGAATAAAATAAATATAAAATGAAATTAACAGCGACGTAACATCAACAACGTGCATGAAAACTAAACACAAGTCGGAGCTCCGGCGGCGGAGGTTTCGATCCGTCGTCTATTTCCGGGGATGGGTGTCCTTGGGTGCGGCGGTGCCGGAGCCGACCTTCGCCACGTCGAGGGCGGTGGCCTCCGGCTTCTTCTTAGAATACAGGGTCAGGTAGGCGATCGCCGCCACGAACGCGAAGCCGCCGACCGCCGCCCTCGCCGGGCACAAGGGCATCTTCTTCCTCTGGTGGAGCACCTCCGTCGAATGCTGCGTCGCCGAACCCGGCCGCGGCACCCCCTGGTGGCCCCCCTCCGTCTGCCCCAGGGCCTGAGCCGCCGCGGCCCCCGCCGCCTTCACTGGCCGCCCCTGCCCCGGCGTCGGCGGCCCCTGCACTCCTTTCGCCGCTTTCCCGTTTTCCGGTGCAACCATCTTGGCTTCACTACTCTTTGATTATTCCTTTTCCTTTATTTATTTATTTTTTTATTTCAAGTGTTGATAATATATATAGTTTTATTTTATTTTCTTCTCCCTTTCTTTTCTTTTAGGTGAAAGTTTATATATATATATATGGGTGGTGAGATGGAATTGTTGGGTAAGAAATGGAAAATAGGGATTGAAAGTAGGAGTTGTTTGGTTATTAGTTTTCAACAATCGATCGGTATATTTACGCTAAAATATTTACATAGTAAACGAGTCAGGTTACTCAGTGACCGATTCGAAAAGAGCTCGTTCAGACTCATTTTCTTTAATTAACAATATATCGAGTCAAGTTCGAGGTTGAATTCGAGCTCGAGACAAGTATGTTCGTGAACTCTTAGCATTTATGTGTGACAAATACTCTGTATTCATTATGACCAAATTTTTACACGAGCTCGAATTAAAATAATATTCAAGTTTTTTTCACGAGTCAGGTTTAAGCTTGAACTCGAACTGTACTATTTACCGAATATTTGTTGAGCCGAACTCGAGCTCAATTTTACCTCGAGTTGAACTCGAGTTCGAGAAATTTTAAACAAGCCAAGCTCGTGCATGTTAATACTCGACTTGTTTACAACTCAATTCGATATACTGATATAGAAATATCAACCACTCTCTCTGTCCCACCGGTAAATAAACATTTTTTTTTTTTTTTCACATGAATTAAGACATGAGAAAAAATAGTGGGTTGAAGTAATGTGTGTAATGGGTTAAAGTGATGCGTACGTATTTTATTGGTATACAAATCCACATTAGGAAATGTCCCTAAATCAATTAAACATCCTAAATAGAAAAATGTCTCTTTATAAGTGAGACGGATGGAGTATATTCCTATATATCGGCCGGGCTGGACCGAGTCAGTTGACACCTCTACATCAAAACACAAGTATATATGATGTTAAATGTGTGTATGTGTATCGATCTAACGGTAGAGATTACAATTTAGAACCACAGTTTTCGAGTTCTAGTCCTCCATGATGCACCCTGTATTAAATGTCTATTCACTAAATAAAATGGCAATGCAATTAGTCAATAAGAGCAATCGTATAATAGTAGCTATGAAATTGCAGAGTTGGAATTAAGTTGAACTAACCTCACTCAATTTTCCCACCGATCAAAGCTAATTATTTTTCATAATTTTTGTATATAAACAACAATCTTCCATGCATCCTGCATTACACTTCAAACCCTACAAATCTTAACAAGTTAATACATCTCCTTCCTCAGAACATCCAATCAAGTATAACGATGGCAGCCAATCACAATGGTAGCTACTCTCCATTGTTAATCGTCACCTTGATCATCGCCTTCTCATCGGTGATCGAATCCCGCCACCTCCTCGAATCGCCGATTCCCCTCCCGGAAATCCCGACTTTGCCTAAATTCGAGATCCCGGAATTTCCGAAGCCCGTGATTCCGGAGATCCCGACCTTGCCAAAACCAGAGATCCCAGAATTGCCAAAGCCCATTGTTCCAGAACTGCCGAAACCCGAGATTCCTAAGTTGCCAACTCTATCGAAGCCGGACTTCCCAGAGTTGCCAAAGCCCGATATTTCAGAACTGCTACCTGAGATCCCAGAGCTGCCGACTCTGCCGGAATTTGAGTTTCCGGAATTGCCTAAGCCTTGATTTTGCACGCTAAGAACAAATTATTTCGGAATGTGATGATTTACTATGATGATATTGTTATTGTTGTATCGATTGTGTTGCTTCAACATGTTTCATTTGATACTACTACTATATGTGATTGTAATTTCGCTTGTACGTTTGCCTATTGAATTTAGTTCATCTAATTAATCTACACTCTTTCTTCATTTTGCCTCTCTAATGTTTCGATATCTTCCCTCGTTGCAATCGAAGATGTAAAACGGAAATGCAATAGACCGGCAAAATTACGTGCAATTATGGCATGGTCCAATGGGCCGGCCCGAAAAGTTCGCTTTGGGTTGGGCCTGTACTCAATTGTCCCAGTGGGCCAGGCCCGATTAAGGGGGAGGGGCAAAATGCAAATAACAGGAAATTTGGGGGTTGAATTGGTAATAAAGGAAGTTTCCTTCCGCCGACTCAAGGCGCAGAACCGACATAGATTTAGGGGTCAAAAGCGGGGGAGATTTGGAGCAGAACTGTGCTCGATATTTCTCCATTTCATAGCATCGATTAATTGCCTGGTTAAGAGCTTCGATTCGGAGGAAAGAAGAAATCGGCGGCTGAAATGGAGGCGGCGGGAGAGGCGAAATCGATCGTGGACAAGATCCTGCCGCCGCGGCTGGAAGACGCCGGCCTCGAGGACTGCGCGCTGCCGCCGGACGCCATCAGGGAGGCGTTCCTGAAAGCCGCCTCCGCCGTCAGATCTATCGTTTCGGATTCCGGCGACGAAGGCGGATGTGTGGATGATCCGTGGGAGGAATCCTCCGACGCTCTCGTCGGGATATCCGACGGCGTCGGTGCGCCGTCCGAGGGCTGCGCGGTGGAGAAAGGCGGCGGACCGACGGAGCCTGCGGGGGATGTGGTGGCGGCGGGAAGCGGCGGCGATGCGGAAGCGAAAGCAGATGCGGTGGTGGGGCCCGGTGTGCCGGAGGGTGGGGAGGCCTGCGTTGATGGATTGCGAGGGTTGGAAATTGGGGGGAAAGGCAGGGGTATTTTGGGGAAGAAAGATGACGTGGCGGATGAAGAGAAGAAGAAGAAGGGCGATGATGATGAACCAATCTTGGTTGAAGGCTATGTATGAAAATTTTAATTAAGCAAAATTGTTGCATTTTGACATTTTGTAGCCTTTTTTTTTTTTTTTTTTTTTGAAATAATAATTTTGTAATATTGTATGTAGATTTGCTACTTGTGAAGCAATAATATTTGTAGTAACTTTAAACATAATTTTTGTTTATCAGCCAAACACAACTCATACATTTAAGGCATGTACTCGAACTCTCTACTTTTTGATTGTAACATTCAAATATTTGTTTCAATCTAAGAAACACAAATTCAAATCAAAAAATGAAAAAGAAAAAGAAAAAGGAAAGAAGGAGAAGCTAAATATTTTTTTTTTTTAAAAAGAAAAAAAAAGGAAAAAGAAAATCCAAATTAAGCAAAATCAGGTGGGAATCGAGCCGATTTTAGTGCTGCACCGACCACCGCTTTTACTGAGTTCGCGCACCGAGTTAGGGACTGACACGGTGGCTCGATTGAACTCGGGAGGAAACTCGCTACCCATTTTGGGCGAACATTCACGATCCAATCGATCGGGGGAGAGAGAGAGAGAGAGAGAGAGAGCGAAGAATGAAGAGAAGGAAAAACCTTGAAAAGCCATCGCCCGATGAAGAAGAAGATGATAACAAGAAATCCGCCTCCAAAAACCCTGATCACCATGTTCGTCCGCCGTTTCTGCGAAATATATTTGTTTTTTGTTTGGTTACGCGCATTATCAATTCGTTGCTCGTTCAGACATACTTCAATCCGGATGAACACTGGCAAGCTCTCGAAATTGCGCATCGAATCGCGTTTGGGTAAAATCCAATTTTTCTCTCTCTCTCACACACACGCACGCGGAATCAGGAATTTGGCTTCTGCATATTGAATTTCTGCTTGAAAATGATAGGTATGGGCATATGACGTGGGAATGGGAGAAAGGGATAAGGAGTTACTTGCATCCGGTTCTCTTCGCTGCACTGTATAAAGTTCTTGCATTCTTCCACCTCGATACCCCTTGGTTCATGGTACTAATGTTTATTCTTGTTTCAATTTATCGATTACCATTTTCAAAACTTCATCTTTTGTTGCCATTGTTGTTTTCTTGCATAGATAAGGTCTCCTCGGCTGCTGCAGTCTATATTTGCTGCCATTGGTGATCTCTACGTTTACAAATTCTCTCGAGTTCTGTTTGGTGGCAGTGTTGCTGATTGGGCTGTATCCTCATTTGTTATCTGCCACTTTATATCACTTATTTAGTTTACAATCGATTGTTTACTTGTGGTTCGAAGCCTGCATTTTATGTGTTCGAATATGGTGAAGGGAACTCATATGTTTGTGTTACTTAACTCTGTCAAAGCTCTTTGCACAGCTAAGCAACTGGTTCTTGTTTTTCTGCATGCCCCGTACCTTTTCTAATAGTTTAGAAACAGTTCTCACTCTTGTGAGTCTATACTACTGGCCCTGCTTGAGAGCTACTTCAGTTCGGTCAAGTTCAAGAAAGCGTGCCTTGGCTATAGCTGCATTAGCATGCGCCCTTCGACCAACGAGTGCTATAACTTGGATTTACGTTGGTTGTTTGGAGCTATATACATCACGTGATAGGCTAAAGTTTCTTCTTCTTGAGGTGGTTCCTATCGGGTTAGTAAGCTGCCTATTATGCATGTTTGCTTCCTTTGTTTCCTTTTACTTCGGTCTTAGGGGTTGCAATAAATGTTCCTATGTATCTGGCCTTCAAGAAAGTTGAATTTGTAAAATAATTAGAGCTTCTTACATCCTCAATGCTAGCTCATTTATTCTTCATATTGTACCTCTGCATGGGAAATGCCATTGAAATGTCCTTGTGGAAGTTTAGATTTTTCCTAAGTTGCTTGCTCTCACATTTTGTTGTGAGGGGAGACATCTTTTGGTTTCTTCTGCAACCTGTTAAACGTTGTATATCAAAAATCTTTGACCATCATATGTCAATTTGAAGCTGTTCATCTATCCGTGGCACATGCAGCTAAATGTAAACTTTAAGTGAGAGATCATTGTGATGTTATGGACATTAGTGAACTTAAAGCAGCTTCCAAAGAATTGACTTTAGAAGATTATGTTTTTGGAAAGCAGATTTTAGTTATGTATCTTTGATTGTGATTAGATACTTCTGTTTGAGATGTGTAGAGCAAAGTATTAAGGCTATCACTTATCACTGCTTATCCCTTTTGACATCTGAATTTCATAGACCAATCGATCTGACTTTCCAGTTGTTCATGCCTTTCTTAAGCACCTGTGAAAAAATGCCCTATTTGTTGTGTAAACCACTTATAGACAGTTTTTAATTAAATTATAGCACCTTTATTTCGTATAAATTCTTTTGATCGCCTTGTATTGTAAAGGCCATCTTCTTTTCAACTGATTTTTGAATCGTTATCTGTGTATCAGGGGGCTTGTCCTGGGTCTTACACTCTTATTAGATTACCATTTCTATGGCTCCTGGGTGATCGTCCCTCTCAACTTTCTGAAGTTCAATTTCCTCTCATCTGGTGGAGACTATTATGGAACTCATCCATGGCATTGGTATTTGACACAAGGATTCACTGTTATGCTCTTCACATACATACCATTCACCATAATGGGTGTTATTAAGTCTAGAGAGCGTAAACTTCCTGGATTAATCCTATGGGTTCTGGGAATTTATAGCCTTCTTGGGCACAAAGAATTCAGGTACTTAGATTTAATTTACATTAGCTTGCTGTTTCATCTTCAAAAATTATTTATGCGTCTAATTACTTTCAGACTCCAACTATCAGGTTTGTTCTTCCTGTGCTTCCAGTAGCATTGATGTTCTCCGGGTATTCACTCGCCAACTTAGGAAGAGCTGAGAGGAAATCAAAAGGAGGTTTGAATTCCGAAATCATTCGTACTCCAAAGCTGGAACTAGCAGTCCTCTTTCTCCTTATTACTAATATTCCTATGGCGTTATACATGAGCATGATTCATCAGGTACAGTGCTGTTGCTTGCTCTCTTTGTGGATGATATTGCTTTTACATGAATCCTTCATTTTTGTATGCAAAATAGGCCTAGTTTTTCTCAAAAGTGAAGCATAAATCTTGCAAAGTTATTCGGTATTCTGAAAACCAGAGGCTGGATATCAACTTTCTTTATTCTGATT
Source organism: Thymus mandschuricus (assembly GCA_029379335.1). Lineage (NCBI taxonomy): Eukaryota > Viridiplantae > Streptophyta > Magnoliopsida > Lamiales > Lamiaceae > Thymus > Thymus mandschuricus. Next base: position 1,236,939 of record CM057081.1, on the reverse strand, counting down.
ACAGTTACTCACAATTTTCAGATAGAAAACACTTGCAACTCTTCAAATAAATGTCAGCTGCATTGTGTTAACCCTATTAGGATGTTCGATTTCTCAATTGAATTAGGTTTTGTTATATACACATATATTTTGATATATTGATCAGAAACTTTGGTTCTAAGCCACTGTACTGATGCAGTTAATTCATGAAGTGATGAATGATAATATCAAAATCTCCCTAAAGTTTCCTTCTTATACTTTGAACTGGTAATGTGCATAAATCTCCCTAAATCTCCTTCTCTTATGAGCATAAATCTTGCTAATATATTTGGTAATCTGAAATTTGAAAACCGAAGGTTGGATATTACCTTAGCTTCTGACTACAATTGCCTACTAATTTCAGTTTCTCCAAAGACAAGAAACTATGTTTCAGTTGTCCCATGCTTACTTTCGATTCTGACACCTGATATCTTATTTGAGATAGGATTTCTCTGATATTAGAGTATTTGATGAGAAACATTGAGTCTAAGTTATTCATCAAGTGGTGATGATAATATGAATTACTCCCTTATATTTTCTTCTTATATGTTTACCTGCCTGCAAATGCACAGAGAGGAACTGAGGATGTGATGAACTATCTCTCGGAGGAGGCCGAAGAGAATAGAGTTGAAAGTATTCTCTTCCTAACACCTTGCCATGCTACGCCATACTACTCAACTCTACATCGCAACATTTCTATGCGCTTCTTGGATTGTACACCAAGGTACAACACCAAATTCATAGTAACTAAATCTCTCACTTACATCACATCATGCAAATCTTCTTCTTTTTTTTCCAACTTTTTTTGCACAGTGATGAGAAAGGAATCTTGGACGAGTCCGACCAGTTTTTACAAGACCCTTTAAATTTCGCAACAACATTCGCCAAAAAGTGGAACCGACCTAGTCACATCATTGTATTCGATTCACAAGAGAAGCTATTGAAGGAGTTTCTAGCCTCACAACATTTCAAAGAGGTCTGGCATATTTCTATAAGTTCTATTATCTCTGTCTTTTTTCGATGCTCGAAAAAGCTTGGAGTTTGACAAACAAACTGAATCCATGACTTGCAGATTAGAAGATTCTTCCACTCCCATTTTAAGGTGGATAGAGAATTGCAAGCATCTGTAGCTGTGTATGCTTTTAAAGGCCATTGAATAGTGATGAATTTGGAAGGAATTAGTGGTACAGATTCTTCCACTCCCATCTCAGTTTTGCAAGAATTCCTGGATTTAATCCCACTATTCTTTTGATTCTTTACATATTCATTGTAGTTTTGATTCTCTCTCTTCTTCCTTTTGAAACTCAAACCACTGAAATTTTGCTGGTGCAAGAGTTGCTGAGTAAAGAGCGAGCTAAATTCCTAATAGATGTCAGAATATGATACTACCTCCGTCTCTTGTTATCAGTCCCATTTGGTTTGGGCATAGGAACCACGGAAGGGGGGATATGTGGACATAATCAATTCTGAAGAGAAAGAGAGACAGAGTGTTAATTGTAGCCAAATATTCTCTGTCATTTTAGGAAATGAAACTAATAAGTGAGATAGACGAAAGTGACAATGAGACAATGAAATGGGACAGAGGTAGTAGTACTAAGTTACAAACCCTTGATCTTGGTAGTTTTATATTTTGCAACACAATCTGCTGATCTCTATATCTATCACTCTCTTCGTCAAATTCACAAGGAAATATTTTTATTCAATCTGAGTTTGTTATAGAAATGAAAAGTGTCAAACTAAGATGAATAGATGGAGTACATTGTCCCTTAGAGGGTGGTCCAGTGGTTAAAGGGTTAGCATGTGATTCAATAGGTCACAGGTTCAAACTCTCCTAATATCAGTCACTGACAAAGACATTAGAACTTATTTAGGCATTATTGACAAAAAAACATTAGAACAATTTATCATTATTAAGAGTGAAAGTAGATTAAAAGTTGGTTGAGCGATTTCATTTTAATATGGGGATCAATAGGAGTTGAACTAACTCCATGACTCATACCATTTTCCAACCAACTAACCCTAAATTCTTGACGTTTCTCCACATCTCATCATCTATATAAACCAAAACTTCCCTCTCTTCTCCATGCATCACTAATCACCTCAAACTCCATACCAATCTTGATCATTCAAACAATGGCAAACCACCGTTCAATCTATTCCTCCCTCTTCTTGGTTTTCGTCGTTGTTGCGACGGCATGCACCACTGAGGCCCGCCGCCTCCTGGAGTCGCCAGTATCCTTGCCGGAGATTCCGGGTTTCCCGAAATTCGAAATCCCGGAGTTGCCAACTCTGCCGAAGCCTGAGATTCCAGAGCTACCAAAGCCTGAGATTCCCGAATTGCCCAAACCTGAGCTGCCTAAGTTCCCGGAACTGCCCAAGCCCGAGGTTCCGGAGTTCCCTAAACCTGAGATTCCAGAATTGCCGAAAGCGGACGTGCCAACATTAGCCAAAGCTGAGTTGCCACAGAAACCAGAGTTGCCAAAGCTCGAGATTCCAGAATTGCCAAAGCCCGAGATACCCGAGCTACCAAAACCAGAGCTGCCAAAGCCCGAGATACCAGAGCTACCAAAACCAGAGCTGCCAAAGCCTGAGATTCCTGAATTGCCCAAACCCGAGTTGCCTAAGATCCCAGAATTGCCGAAGTTTGAGATCCCGGAGTTTCCCAAACCCAATGTTCCAGAATTGCCAAAATCAGAAGTGCCAGCCTTAGCCAAGACTGAGTTGCCACCAAAACCTGAATTGCCCAAACTTGAGATTCCAGAATTGCCAAAGCCCCAAATCCCCGAGCTACCAAAGCCCAAGATTCCGGAGCTACCAAAACCAGAGTTGCCAAAGCCCGAGATTCCACAAATGCCCAAACCAGAGTTGCCAAAACTCGAGATTCCGGAACTGCCAAAGCCTGAGTTGCCAACTTTGCCGAAGCTCGAAGTCCCTCAACTTCCAGAATTGCCCCATGGACCCAAATCACCATGATTTCTTTACTAGAAGAAACAACTCATGGGGGAATGATTCTTTCATATGATGCATATATATTCCTATGCATAGTGTTGTGATTTCTTTACTTTTCTTGCATGGTATTGATGAGTAATTTGAGTGTGTATGGTGTTTCATTGTATTTAGACTTGTGCTTTGGAGCCAAGTCCATGATTTTAATGGAAGTTATTATGGTTATTTATTTTTAGAGTTTCATTTATTTCAAACTTTATAGATAATTAATTTTCAAAAGAATTTCGTGTCACACATACTAATTTAGTACTAGTTGTGTTTCAAAAAACCTTTTTTTTTTTTTTTAAAAAAATATATTTTTCTTTGAATGCACAATAACTATTTACCCTTTTGTTACGTGTAACCGATGGTCACGTGACATAACTTAGTAGGCCATACATACGACTGTAATATCAATACTATATACTTTATTCGTCTTATCCCACTTTATATTCAAATAAGTATATACGTGCATTATCGCGATAGTATATACATGCATCCCTAATTAATACATGCGTTACACAAATTAAATGCTCCTATATAAGTATATACATATTTATATATTCCAATAATATATCATTTTTAAATAAGGAATTAATGGTCAAATAACATTAAAAAATGATTATACTAATTAATTGTGTTCCAAAAATGCCCATCTAAATCAAAGTAAATCTCATCACATGAATGATTTTCTACCTTTAACTGTGACAAACACTCAACATGAGTTCTCAAATATAGGAAAAAGCTAATAAATCCTATTAATCTCTCCATCTTCCCCCATTCAACATGCATTGATCGCTCTCTCTCTCTCTAGAGAGAGAGAGGGAGAGAGAGGGAATGGTCCTATATATATATATATATAAGCAGCATGCAAGCGTGTACCCATTTGAAGACTTGCTTGAGATCTCCCATAAATACCTCCATTAACGCCTCTCTCTCTCTCTCTCTCTCTCTCTCTCTCTCTCTCTTGCCCACATGTATCCAGCCAGGATGGAGTGATGAATTAACATCCCTATCTCTCTTCGTCATTTCCTCATACATTACATACATACATTTAAACATATAGACAGAGGGAGAGAAAGAGAGATAAGAAAATGGCGTGGCGAAGAGTCCTTGTGTTGCAGCAGCTGATCATGTTCTTCTGTATTTCATCATCATCGAAGACGAGGGAGCAAGATCTTGACCGGATAACGGCTCTTCCGGGGCAGCCGCCGGTGAACTTCTCCCAATTTTCCGGCTACGTCACCGTCAACGACGAGCAGGGCCGCGCCCTCTTCTACTGGTTGACCGAGGCTACCGGTAACGCGGGAACAAAACCCCTCCTTCTTTGGCTCAACGGAGGTACTTTTATTATTATTATTATTATTATTATTATTATTATTATTATTATTATTATTATTATTATTATTATTATTATTATGTAAGAGTAGTAGATTTTGTGCATGGGATTAACTTCTTTTAGGTACGTATGAGGCTAATATACAATTGTTTTTGACCTATTTTTTAGGCATGTGGACCATACAGTCTTTGTCTTACTCCCCCAATGATTTTATACTTAGATCCCGTTTAAGACGATACGTTTTTATTATTTTATATTTATATATATATCTCAATAAACATGCCATTTTGCTTATGACAAGTCGAGTAACATTTAATAAAAGCCATTATCAATGAACCGGATAAGTTTATATTTTAATCCCTTATTTGCTTCCATTTCTTTACATGAATAAATATTGTAAGTACACTATAATATATCTCTCTCGTTTTACACGTTCGATAGTGTACTCAACTCACTTCAAACGAATGATATCCTCTATTACATTTGTATACATATATATTATTCCATATATTAATCTTAGATCTTAAATCTTACCACGTGTCAACAATCCATAAATGCAATAGAAGATGTCACATACAAATGCAATAACAGATCTGAACCGCATCTCAAAATAAGATAGCAATTCTTTCCCCTAAAATATTTTTTTTAAAAAAAAAAATATCTTTTTCTTAATAGAAAAACACACAGTGAGGGTGAAGCAAATGCAAGAGTTAAGTCCCTTGAGTGTCGCACTCCATGTCTCATATATGCATGAGATCACTCTCATCTACCCCCTGCGCACGTTAGCCCTGCCCAACCATTCTTTTCGTTAACTTCCTAGCATACTATAACCGACAATATATTACCCCCTTTTTTTTGGTAAATATACATACACAATATTTTAACTCTTTATTGTATTTTTGCTCTCTCTCTCTCTCTCTCTCTGCCTTTTGCATTCACGAGTCATTGCCCATCTTAAATACTATCCTACTGTACATAATCTGTTCTGTGCAACAGAGAGAGAGAGAGAGAGAGAGAGAGAGGGTTGGATTAATAGTAATTGTGGTGTAACAACAGGACCTGGATGTTCATCAATAGCATATGGAGCATCAGAAGAAATAGGGCCTTTCAGAATTAACAAAAATGGCTCCTCTCTCTATCTCAACAAATACTCATGGAATACAGGTAAAACACATTAATCTAATTCCCAAAAAAGAAGAAGGAGAAGATAAGACTACATACATACATACCTGCATCAATGATATGATTCACAATTATTTGCAGAGGCAAACATTCTGTTTCTTGAATCTCCTGCTGGTGTTGGTTTCTCCTACACAAACACAACCTCTAATCTTGAGGATTCTGGAGATGAGAGAACTGGTAAATTTACATATATTCTTCGACAAAAAACGCACCTTTTCCTTTTCACGCAGACAGAATTCATCGCTGTTCTTCGTTGCAGCTCAAGATGCTCTTGTTTTCCTCATAAAATGGATGGATAGGTTTCCACAGTATAAAAACAGAGACTTCTATATCTCCGGAGAGAGTTATGCAGGTAAAAAAAGTACACCGATATAACTTCAAATGATACTCCCTTCCCTCTCGAGTCATTATTACCCGATTCAACTAACAATGCAAAGTGTGTCGTGCTCTTGAACAGGGCACTACGTCCCAGAGTTGGCGAACAAGATATACGACTATAACAGAAACACTTCACATCCCGTCATCAATCTGAAAGGATTCATCGTAAGCTAAACTCTCGTACTACATTTATGCATTTAGAGTAAAATTCATTAGCTTATTATATAAAGCTTATGTGCAGGTGGGCAATGGGGACACAGATAGCTACTACGATTACATCGGAACTGTAACATATTGGTGGAGCCACTCTATAATATCAGATCATACGTATAACTCACTTTTGAACTCGTGCAATAACAGCTTCAAAAACCCTTCTCAGAACTGTCAAGATGCTGTAAAAAACGCGGATGAAGCATTCGGGAACATAAATCAGTACAACATATACACAGAGCTTTGCACGGAATCGGGAGGAAAAACTAACCATTTTCTAAAGCATATTAAAACTTTCAAGGGTTCAAGAATTTTTGGATTCGACCCATGCACTGAAAATTATGCTGAAATATACTACAATAGACCAGATGTTCAGAAGGCGATGCATGCAAATACTACTGGGATTCCGTACAATTGGACAGCTTGCAGGTATGCAAGTAAAATAAGCTAAACCTACCAAGTTCGAAGGGATTATTAGGAGAACTGAGTTTGAATCATACATTACCTATATATTTATATGTCGCAGTGATCCACTTATACTTAACTGGAAGGACTCTCCTGCATCGATGCTCCCCATCTACAAAAAGCTGATCGCTGCTGGACTTCGAATATGGGTGTTCAGGTAAATTCACATGCCTCTGTAAACAAACTCATAAGAAATATGCATATGATGTAAAGCTTATTTAGACGACTGTTTTTTTTTTTTTTTTTGTGCAGTGGGGACACAGATGCAGTCGTACCTGTGACAGCAACAAGGTTATCTCTGAGCCATCTCAATCTCAAAATCAAAACTCCATGGTATCCTTGGTATGTCGATGGCCAGCTAATGACATTCATATAGATTAGTGGATTTTTGCATATGTTTTCACAATAACTATGAAATAAAAAAAGAAAAACTATTCATAGGTGGGAGGATGGACTGAGGTCTACGAAGGACTAACTTTTTCGACTATTAGAGGAGCTGGGCATGAGGTTCCTCTGTTTCAGCCTACAAGAGCCCTAAAACTTCTACAATCATTCTTATCCGGGAAAAGCTTGCCGAAATCTCAGTAAGACAAAGTGACACATATAGAGAAAACGCACAAAATGTACTTTCATATAATAGGATCATTTAAGATGAAATGCATTTGGAAGTTACATGGTTTAGTTCTCAACAGCTGATTAGCTGAGTTATAATTTGTTCACATACTTCTTTTAAGCCAAGAGAAGATTATAGTATTTGAGTAAATGTACATACATTCTCTTTTAGCTAGCAGTAACAAAATTGAATAGTCTCGAGATAAAGTCATAGCTTGAAACCATCACTCATGCCGGGCGGCATCCCTAAGCTCTGAGCCAGGTCACCCATTCTTTCCTTCATCGCCTGAAGATCAACGATATTAAATGTTAACATGAAAATTATAAGAGGGAAGAAGTAAATAAAACTTCCTCTGCATGTGAAAATTCTTACAACAACACTCTTCTGGTGCGCATCCTTGTACGCCTCATTGATCAACAGCGAAAGTTTCTGTCCAAAGAAGAAAACAAACTCATAAAAATTTCTCAATAACTAGGGAAAGATTTGGAATTCAGGACTGAACAGAGAAGGAAGGAAGGCTGCGTTTTGAATATGCTGTAATCATTTTTTGAATTCATTTGAAATCATCATCAGTATTTGTGGTCGGAAGATAAAAATAAAGCTGTTTTATGGAAGGATCCAATTAAAGAAGTGAAGTTTATATAGCAAAAGGAAAGTGGAAATGTTTTACGAGGGAACTAGGAGGGGCATGAACAGTTTATTCCACAAAAGTTATATACATATACTCACTTTTGCTCCTAGTTCTATTGCAGCTTCAGTAATCTCAGTGCGTATTGGTTGTTGATTCCCAGATAGAGTTACCTGAAAATTCTCATTTAGTTACTAATGCACCAAAGGAAGGCGTTAGGGGAGAGAGAGAGAGAGAGAGGTAGATTGATGCTTAATTTATATGTTCAGGTACCTTTATGAGCTCTCCTTCACAATAACCATCAAACTCTGCTCTGCAAAAGGAAGCCAAACGAGGAAAAAGTTGAAGTGGACACTACGTGTTCATAACATAACCTAAAAGATTAAGAAAATTAATTAATTTAAACATACACTGCAAGTTCCTTTTGCACTTTGACTGCCTCAACCTGTACAACCATCTGTGCTTTCTTCACTGTTTCATACAAGCCTTGCATTCCTCCCAAGAATCCAGGCTATATCAAAATCAACCAAAAGGCTTAAAATCATCGCAATTATACGATTGAACATTGACATGAAGAAATCACTTTTAAGAATAAATGAGTATATTCCTACTAAGATAGATTAAGCTTGGAACTTGCCTTTGCAGGAGCATCATCGCTCTTTTCACCATTATCCTTCTTACCACCAAATAGGCAGCAAATTTGAAGAGGCTTCTGTTTCACTATCAGCTTCTGGTAACTAGAATGCGATAAAAGACAGATGCCGGCTGGACTTCTGGTGGTGTTTAATCTGCCTGAACAGGTACACAAGAAAAGGGACATGTTAATATAAAAATCTGTTAACAATAAAAAGTAAATATCGCAAGCAAACCTTATGAACAAAGTTCATAATTTGTAGACGAGAATTTTTCTAAGGCATGTAGCAATATATATCATGCTTGCTAAACTTGCATGACATACAATGGAAGTAGCTCATTAACGGAGATGGAATATAACCATTAAACAATGACTGATGCATCTTTTTTGAGTTAAAACAATATTTAAGGGGTGGCAAAACTTAAAAATCGCTTTTATATTGGCCAACTAATGTAATAATATAAGATTGGATAATGATTAGTTGTAAAATTATACTAGTGATGAACCACCTCATCTCCATTCATGACAGAAATCAAGGAGAAAAACACTCCTACTTGGTTTCCATTCACCCCTTAGAGTTTAAATGTGTTAAGACGCAGATATCATGAACTAGGCCGGGCCAAATACATTCCTGCACTATGTGCTCCTTCTTATCAAAACCACCTACCAAATTTGGAGTCGATGGTCTTAAAATAGGCAGCAAAACTCTCTGCATTATCCTTTTGGCCAAGACCACCTACATCATCAGTAATAAAAAACTTACGAAGCCTAGTATGCTGATAAATTATCCCAAAGTGCCAAGACTAAGCTGCTGTAAGCTACCTTCTCCGCTCACCAACATTTTGCATTTTCATGAAACTGTTCTCAACGCAAAGAATCGGAAGTACAAACACCAGCATACAAAAGTCCGCCATCCATATCCGCCCCCCGTATTAGTATTACAAGTCCCTCAACTGAAGAATCAGTAAGACCAAACTCAGCACGATGAGAATCCACTACTTGAAGAATAATGGCACTAATCAAAAGATCAACGGGATGCTTCAGCTCGAGTTCATATCTTACTATAGTTTTCAACCTAACCAGCTCCAGTTCCCATACTCGACACTAATTTTCTTCCGAACAAGGAGCAAAAATGTGGAATTCAACCTCATTTTCAGAAAATGCAATATCCCAACCATCAAGAAATTAACTCAATAAGTTCTAAACCAAGTACTCTACCATCTAGAGACTAAATTACAAGCCCAGAACTGGATTTCCATGTAACCACCAATCTTACAATTCCGACGAGAGAAAAACATCAAATCATTCTCAAAAAAAATTTAAAGAAGGAAGAAGAAAAGAAAAGTTGGTATAGGAGAAAGCAGAGAGAGAGAGAGAGAGAGATTACATGTGGAGGCGGGAAGTAGCATGGACGTAGTAGCAGGTGGAGAAGCGAGCGCAGAGGTGGTGGACGCCATTTTTTCACGCAGGAGCACGCACTGAGAGGTGAAAGAGATAGAAGAGTGGATAATTTTTTTTTCTTGAAAAGGAAATGGAAATGGAAAGGAGGGCAAAAATGTAAATTCAGAAGGATGGGGCCGGTTTGCAATTAAAGAAAAACAGAGGGGCATCGCCATCAAAGACCAGAAGCCTAAAAACAAGCTACTCACCAACAACAACCTCAACAAACAGCATCCTCTCTCTCTCTCATCTTTGCTTTTACAGCATGTTCCCAATCATCCATCGATCTCGTGCTCTCTGTCTCTCTCTCTCTGGATATACTATCAAATGAGCAATCAATAAAGACTCTTTCCTCTCTCTCTCTCTCTCCTCATCTCTACGCATTGTGCGCGCCTACGTCGTCTTATTCAGTAGCTGGAGAGACAGCAAAGCCAGAATGGAGTGTATTCTAGAGAGAGAATCAAGGGATTTTCTTCGATTCAACAATAACCCACATCACACAACTCCAAAAAAGCAGCAGAGAGAGAGAGAGAGAGAGTTGTTTGTGCTTGCCACAATTGCCCCTCTGCATCTTCATCATCAACTTCACTGTCTTCTTTCCAAACAACTACTGTATTTTTCTTTTCCCCAAATTATGCGTGGCCTTTTTTTCGGTCAAGATTTTGTTTTTCCCCTACAGAACCTTCCCACCTCCCCCGCTCCCTCCCTCTCTCTCTCCCCCTATTCTTATCTTTTCTTTTATCTTCATACAAGGCAAGGCCCCTTTCCTTTATTGCTCGCCCCTCTCTCTTCCGTGTTCTCATCCACCACCATACACCTCATTCTTCTTGTTTTCCTCGGTTTCTACAATCTTCCATAGCTGGTTATATACATCTTTTGTGAGAAGGGGTTTCCTTCACTTTTGATCGGATGTCGTCGAAGAAGATGAAAGGAAAAGGAGTGGTTTTGGATTCAACGACGCCGTATCGTGCTGGCGCGAACGAGGATGATAGGGCTCGGCTGAAGTACCTGGCTCTTATGCAGGACTATCATGAGCTTCAAAAGGTTCTTCCCCCTTTTTTTCATGTATTCTTTGCTTCGATTTTGGGAGATCTGAGTTTTAATTTGCTTAGGTTTTTTCCTTTGAGTTCTTAGAAGTGAAATTGCCGGTGTTTCCCAATCTTGATTGGGCTAATTGTTGTTCAATTTCCCTAAAATTTTAGCTCATAATATGCAAGATTCTTCTTCCAATTTCTCTTTGAATTCTTGTTTAGGGTTTCTTTCATTGTATCTATTTAGGGCTTATGTGATCAAGATAACTGTCTCTTCATGAACCCTAATTGTTTTTGCAATTACTAGTTGTATGTAGTGGTGAAATTGTTTGAAACTTAAGTTGGTTTTGCTCCAATTGTTAGTCGAGCATTGTGTGGTTGGTTGTTACCCGTAAATAATGTAATGATGTACCGATTTACAGGATGTTGATGTCACGAGAAGCAGATTAGAGTCGGGGAAACAGAGGAAGATGGCTCTCGATGCTGAAGTTCGGTATGCAATAATCTTGCCCTTTACTTTAATTGTGAATTAATGATTGTGAAGAGTGTGAAATTTAGCTTTTTCCTACTGCATCTTGTGTGGATATTCGTATTCCATTGCTGTTAGTCGTCTTTCTCTGAGATACGCTGTTAAATAATGAAACGATGGTACTTCTTTTTCTTCGATTTGGGTTGTGGATTAGTATACTTCGTGTATAATGATGATTGTGTGTTAATTTTGACAAAATAATGCAGTATGTGTGTTTTTGCATTATTGTTTTTGATCTACTGATCCGTTGTAATTCATAGGTTTTTGCGGAAGAGGTTCAGATACATAGTGAAAACGAAGAATATGAATTCTTCTCAGAAAGAAAAACTAGTACAGCCATTGAATCTGCACAAGCAAACTAAGCAGAGTGAGAAACGCAGTCGAAAAGAAGCCACTCTTCGAATGTTGCCCCCGATTCCAGAAATTAGACCGAAGAAGAAACAATACATTAGTAAAGCGGTAGCTTTGCACGGCACATCTCCATTCAGTCGTCATGATAAGAAGATGTTGGGTGTGGGAAAAGAATTTAGTATGATTTCTGATTTCGGCCAGAAAGTAAGAGTAGATACGAGGAAAAATAATCCGATACGGAAGAAAGCCCCGTTTTTTGACTTGAACAAGAAAGAAAGAACTTATGCAAATGATGCCGCTCCAAGCAATACATCTCCAGCTTTTGATTTGAATCAAGATGGTAGTTTTAGTGGGAGAGACTCGTCTTTGCCCAGCCGAGCACCCATCTTCTTTGACTTGAATGAAATCTCGGTAGGGAGTTATATTCAACATTGTGTATCTAACTCAAAATTCTTCGAACTTTATGTTCTAATACTTCTACTACATTGCAGACAGGTGACGATGATTTCCAGCCTAACGCTGAAGAAACAAGGAGCAGTTTATTGAGGCAGGACGAAGGGCAAAACGAGATGATGCTCTCCGTTTGTAGAAATGCTGGCCAAGGCCAATCTCGCGTGGGGAAGAGGAAGATCTCGTGGCAAGATCCAGTAGCATTAAGAGTTTGAGGTGCTAAAGAGAAACACGGCTGAGTCAGCCTGTGTAGGGTTAAGGTAAGTAAAGAATATGCAGAAACTGGTTAATGGTGGCTCTTACATGCCTCTGTAGGTTTAGTTTTGACGCGGTTTCTTCGATAAAACCCGTAGTCGGATGCTTGTGAAAAATAGGTTATGCCATGGGCTTTCATATAGTGCTTGAGTTGAGCTCCATGTACATATCGAACTGTGTTTGTTTCTTCTTCGGGTCGCCTGCAGACGTATTGGATCATATATAATCGAGCTTGTTTGCGAGCTTTCTATCGAGCAGGTCCGGGATTCCAAAATTGAGCTTTAACCTAAAAGTGGTGAAAATATAGTAAATCTTTTCAACAAGCTCGAAGTCGAGCATAATCGCGAGTAATCAAGCATAACTCAAATGAAATTCGAACTTTTCACGAACTCGAACATGTTCATATCGAATATTAGTTGAACGAAACTTGAGCTTAAATTATGAATCGAGCTGAATCGAACAAACAATTTCTTTTTATTGAGCAGGCCGATACTCGACTCGTTTACAACCCTAATTTCCGCCCGATCGGCTCCTCGAATATAGTCGTAGTTGGTTGGTTTGGGATCTGACGATATCAAGGGTAGGTGAAAATGCTTCGATAATATAATTAAAAATAATAAATAAAAATAAAAAAAAAAAAAAAGCTTCAATAATTGCGGCAATTTATCAAACAGATGTCGGCCATGGATGTGATTCACACATTTTCAACTCCTTTCTCTCTCTAGCCTTTAAATATCCTACCCACCCCTCTCTCTCTCTCTACAGCAGTAAAATATCTCATCGCCATGTCAAGTTCAGGAGGAAGATGCGAGCTCATCTGTGCAATCGTACTCGCGGTCCTACTCCCTCCTCTCGGCGTCTGCATCCGCCATGGCTGCTGCACCGTAAGCTCCGTTTCGCCTAAATAAGTAGATCAATCGAAGTTTTCTCTTGCTCATGATTTTTTATTTTTTGTTTTGCAGTCTGAGTTCTTCATCTGCTTGCTGCTGACAATTTTGGGATACATTCCTGGAATCATCTACGCTCTCTACGCTATCATCTTCATCGACCAGGAGCGATTCCGCCAGGACTATTATCAGCTTCAGTAGGAGTACTGCTTCTAGCCCCGGTTTCTCCTCCTGATTTCGTTCATCTATGTGATATTCGAAGTTCTAATGCTATGTTGTTGTATGATTTTGTATCGGAATCGTTGATCTGTTTTGGATAATTTGTATCGCTCTGATTCCAGAATTCGGTGTTTTGCCGTTGATTGATGGAAATTAGGGCTTACTTCTTCTTTCTTTCCTGTGCATTTTGATTATGTTGCTGTTCTTGTGTCGTTGATCCGAGCGTTTGATGATTTGAGTAATTCTGGATTTGATCTGCTACTGGCATCGGCGGTTGCTTGGTTTTGGTAGTCTTTTCTTACTTGAGTTTCCATAGATGTTACATTTCGATTCGGAGTATTTGTCAGCGAACAAAGAGTATGGAGGTGTGCTCGATAAGTGGATGCTAAATCGAGTTCAATTAAGTTATATGGATGTTAATGCAGGTGTAGTTGACATTTTAGCTTTATAGCAAACCTACCTTGAGCATTCTCAGGAATGCATAATAGTCTTTGATGCAGATTCAAGCATATATGAGCATTGATACAGAGTTTAAGTGATGGAACGAGCGAGTTGAGATTTGTAGGAGATGATCGGATAGCTAAACTGAATGTTCAGTTTGAGATGGTTCGACTGATGTAATGTTGTACGCAGAAAGTTACAAGTTCTAGAACTTGTGAAAACTTTTTGAATAACAATGGAGGGAGGTAGATGATCAACTGAGTGAAATGTTAAACAGTAGCCGGATAGATTATAGTTGCAGCTTTAATCCTAGTGTTGAACATTGGAATACACTCGCTGAGTCTGTTGACCGCATCCTTCTCAAGCTAGGGTTTATGTTGGAAAATATGCATCTTTCGACCAACAGCATGGTCGAAATACTGACTTTCTGGAGCTAGTGCAATGTTTAGGAGCAGATTGTTGCTTGAATTGGCCGGTTGGAGTTGGACTCAAGTGATAGATGTTGCGTCTGTTATTCGTTGTAGTTTACATTCTTCGATATCCTATATAGCTTTACTTTAGAGTTGAGAAGAGAGATGATATTGATGAAAGATGATTAAGGGGGGAAGACAAAGTCGCTTATATTGGGGTTTCTACTCCGGTTTTGCTTGATAGCAGCGTTGATTGTTACTTCCATAGCATTCATACTCGGATTTGGTTTTGCTTGATAGCAGCGTTGATTGTTACTTCCATAGCATTCATACTCGGATTTGTTTAGCGTAAACAGGTTCCAATCGCGATTTTGTAGAGATTTGTAGAGAGCATCGTGTGGTACTCTACAAAATAAGATCATCTTGTCTGCCCGACTACTATGTTGTTGCCCCTCAGTGCGTAGACAAGGAAACGTAGCTAGAGAACACGAACACGAGTCATCTTTGGTGCATGTATGTTTGCCTCAACGCTACGCCAACACTCGCACAAAATTATACACGAATTATACAGAGATATGTACCAAAATGAAATAGTTGCAAGCAAAAACATACCCCCAAAAAAGTGAATAAAAAACATTGTACCCAATTCTTCTACTATAAAACTCTCGCACAGTCAAATTTATCATCTCACAAAATTAGCAAAATTTAATAAGTCAACAAAATAAACAATAGTATAAAAAGAAAAAAGAAAAAAAAGTAATCAAAGTACAAAACAACAGGGCCCTTAGTTAGGCCCTTCGTTCTCGAGCCACAAATTATAACCAAAATCTTTTCTTCTTTTTCATATTAAATCTAAACTTTTCCTCTCTATTAATACACTATCATCGCCTCGAGAATCAAAAAATATACAGTCAACCAACATCACCTGTGTTCTTCACCGGCGAGAGAGAGAGAGAGAAGCATATTTCCCATCTCCGAGGCTTACAAATGCACCGACTCCTAGAAGAGGCTCTCACACGCAGCAACATCCGATGCTTGTGCTTCTAGAAGCTTCTCCCCCGTTGAGTCGGAGCTAACAATCTTCTTAGCAGAGGCCAGCACTGCTTTCTGGAAATAGTCGTCGCCCACTTTGACAAGGATCTCCTTCACGACCTTGAAGTCCAATGCTCCAGCCAGGACGAATTTCCCAATGATCTCACCGAAGTTGGTGGGAGCTTTGGGTAAATCGATGGCGAGATCCTCCATTAGCGCTGCATAGTCGAGACATCCTGTCGTGATATCCTCTGGATTGACAACTTTCTTCTCAAACAAGTAGTTTATCAGCTTAGCAACCGGCTCGACACAAGGTGGGGCCTTCTCCAATCCGAGTGAGATCGCCTCTTTAACAAATTCAGAGTGATAAGAAGGGGACTTCAATTCAAGAACACATTCCAAAGCTTCATCGAGAAGTCTGATACTGAAGTACTCCTCCAGCAGCGAGTTTGTCTTCCTTTTGAACTCCTCCGGGCTCAATTTTGCAGATGGGGGAGCTGGTTTCTCAGCAACCGGAGCCGGTTTCTCAGCAACTGGAGCCGGTGCAGGCGCCTGAGAAACAGGTTCCACACGAGAAGGCGCTTCAGAACCCTGCAAAAGAGCACTGGTTTTGCTGCCCATGTAACCACCACCACCAGAACCTTGAGGTAGGAGTCGTTGATTCAGTGATGGCGATTTTCCAACCAATGGAGGCTGAGCACGTACAGCTGAAGCATCAGTTCTTGACATAGATCGAGATCTAGGAATCTCCCAGTCACTATCCATTCCAGGGGTTCCAGGCATCAACTTCCTTACACCGGGCATCCCTGGCATCATGCCACCTGTACCTGGCCGATTCATTGGAAAACCTGTAGGAGAAAGACTACCTTGACCCCCAGCTGCAATGGCTCTGCTATTTCTCATACTAGCAGTTGCACCAGGACGTAAGCCTAGATTTTTCTCAGCTTCAGAGTGAATCTCGTTGATGGTTTTGGCTTTTATCTGGTAAATTACAGACCATGTAAGATACATTTGGGAGATAGACCATAGCTTAAGGAAAAAATATTAGAATATAGAGGTGGTCATACCTCTTCACGTCTCGGTACCCAACTGTTTGCACGTAGATCTAGAACATTCCGAACCATGAACCGAAGGCGTGCAGCTAGCTGAGGGTGTGTTGCCAATTCCTTCAAGCGATTGAAATATGTATCGTTGATACGCTTCGATTTTTGGTTCTCATCGAGCTGTTTTCCAATCGTTATGAAGAATTGACAAATGGCCTCCACATTCTCCTCTTCAGGACAACTTGAAGTATCCGGTCCCAAAAGTTTCTGCTCGAAGAATTCTATGTTAGAGAAAATAAGAAGCGAAGGCAACTTCTGCAACAAAAAATGAATAGAAAAGGAGAACCTGAACAATGTGATGAACAATCCGCTCAGGAACCATCTTTTGTTTCAGAAGTTCTCCAATTAGGCGAATATTTCCAAGAGTTCTGAGTTTGATTAACCTCTCCTTATCCCTTCGCTCAGATTCTTGCTCAGGAGCAGTCATCTGCTTAACATCTTCCCTCAATTTTTCAGCACCTTCGAATGCCTCCTGGCAGATATTCAAGAGAACTCGCTTGAATGTAATTGGTTTACCACCAGGCTCGTCTGATGGGAATGGCGGAAGCTTTTCATTCAGATCCGAACAGAGCAAAGCATACATTGGGCAAAATGTCGGCTCCAACACAGCCTTGTCAAATATCAAGGAGATAACTCCCTAATGAGGGGAAAAAAAAGCAGCTCTTAGATTATGGGGAACCGGTGTACCATAAAGAAAGTTTGTGGTGTATTAAGAACAATACAATGGATCAGAAATAAATCACTCAAGACCAGCATCCCTATTCCAGGATATAGTACCTTCAGAATATCAGCTGTTGTTATCCCAGAGTCGATCAATTGACCCTTCAGAAGATCAAATTTCTCAGGAGTAAGCTTGTTCAAGATCCTGCAAAGAAGATACAATGACAATTGATGAGCACAATATTTACATGACAGAAAGGCAAAAACGTCAACCTTAAATAGAGCCAGAACCTCCAATAGAACTCCATTGACAAATTTAAAAAACATCAACCCAAAACAACCTGTTATAAAACAAAACTTTGATAATCTCCAAGCAGAGTACAGGTAAGAGCGTAGAATTACATAAACAATGCTCAAAGGCTAAGGATCAATTGCACAGCCCTCACGGGCAAGACTAGAATGAAAGCTTCTAATAAACCATGGCAGTGTATGTGCATTGTGAGATGTGGAAAATAGGTTTTACCCCTTCACTGTTTTCAGAACACGGTCCTCGTCAGACAGATTTCCCCTTCGAGCAGACCACGGTGCCTCAGCCTTGATTAGGGCTGGCGCTGCCTGTTTCAGAGATAATAAAGGCATGAACACAATATTTTCGAATGGCATTTCTCTTAAAAGAAGACAACAGCTCAGTAAAATAAACAAAGGTAGCTTACCCCTTGGTTTGAAGATATCTGTGATTTGGCATACTGAGAGTTAGTTTGGTCTTGCTTATTGTACTGGTTAGCATCTTGTTGCCACCTACCACCAGTGTCTCTGTCTCTTCCTGATTCCCGGAATCTCTCATCTACAGGAGCAGGCAATTGTGTTGAACGATTACGCCAGTCACGGTTGTCCTGCTCAGTATAGCGAGCCTGGACTGGATCTGGGACTGGGAGCTATATAAAATTTTAAAAAGAAAAAGTTGTAAAGTCAACTAGTAAGTACAAAAGTAGAGTGCTAGATATGAATTGTAACCCTAAAACTAAGAAATTACTTCAGTTAAAAGAGGCACATGGATTATCAGATTAATTATAAAACTTACGTTGCTTTCGGCACGACTCCAGCTCAAATCTGTACCATAAAACTCAGCCTCAACTTCTTGTTTGACTTTCAAAATTTTCTCCGGGATGTTTACCACCTACAGAAGAATATCAAGCGAGAAAGCAAGCCACTCAATTCAATATGGAAATCAGGAAAGATATGAATCTAAACATAACCATTAGACAATGATAGGGGAAAATCCCATTTGGTAAGCTGGTTAAGTAAAGTAGTTTGCTGGCTCCAAATAAAACTTAGAATACATATCTACTGGAAACCAGTAAATTGCACGCATCTCGATCCCTGAACAGGTATGACAGAATTTATGCAGGGGGAGGGAGAACAGTGGCACGTGTTAAGAAATTAGAAGATACAGAAAGTAGTTGCCTTTATGTAATTGAGAAGTGCTAAACGTTGCTTTTAATGTTGAAAGGTAAGATGACATAAACATCATCAATTGACAACAGTACACCACGAAGAAGCTTTACCTCCCTCAGCTGAAGTAACAGGTCTCTAGTGTAGCGGATCCTCTCATGACCATCAAATCGAGATTCACCAGTCTGTAATGAACATCAAATGGCAGTAAGAATTTGCATTAATAACACATCTCCATTTTCTTATAGACTATCCGTTACGACGACAACAATAGTAGAGTCACATAACATTGCATTTACATCATGAAATTACACTCGTCAACAACAGATATCGAAAAAGGTTATACACGAATGATCTACCACATGCAGAATCAATCAGAATCAATTCCCTTTGTTAAGGTACTATAATGGCAATATGTCACCTAGTAAAAGATTTCTTCCACAAAAATTAATGCCACATTCATGGAAAAAGTAAATTCAGCAAGGAAGAACAAGTTCCCCAAAAAATTGACAGAATTCGCTCGTAGCCAAAAAAGCAGCATCTAGACAGAATAATAGATTCAAACTGATAAACTTTAGCCAAAACCACAAATTAATTATCGCTGGAATCTATAATCTTTTGAAACAAAAATACAGATAGATTTAGATTAGATTCAGATACAAAGGCACCCATTCTGCAAACAAAACTGCAAAGCTTCATTCATAACATAAGCCGTAGAAGCACACCGGCATCAGTAGATGATAAATCAATAAACCTCAAACCCAAAATATCTCAAGAAAACCTAGATCTGATACTAAATTGCAGAAAAGCACCGACCTTGAAGGAAGAAACAGCAGCACCGACATGAGGACGCAGCAGGGGGAGATCGGAAATCGCCGCCGCCGATGAATCAAAGCGAGGGACGAATACTCTGCTTCCGCCGCGAGTGCCACCACCTGGTCTCAAGCTCAAAACCGTCTGATCAGCCTGCATAACTCGCAAATCCAAATTCACAAAAGCTCAATCCGCCACAAACAAGCTTGCTTTTCCGATAGGAATCTATATATGTGTATATATAGATTTTATTCCGACGTATATATATACGCGAAGATACAGAGATAGAGAGGGAGACGGATTTGTAGAGAGAGAATTTCTGCAGTTCCTCTCTCTATTCGGAGGAGAAGAGGTGATGGCAAAGGAGTGAGAGCTGGTTTATATATGTGGAGAGAGAGAGAGAGAGAGAGAGAGAGAGAGAGGCGATGAACAGAGAAAAACCCTTATTCTTGGTGGAAGATTGGGGTTGGATTTTTTGGGGGTATTATTGGAAACACAAATTTTATTATGCTTGGGATTTTTGGACTATATATAAATATATTGGCAATTGAAATTCTATTTTCATTTTATATACTCCCTCCGTCCTCCATTTAGTGACGTTAATACTATATTGGGACGTCCTCCATTTACTGACAATTTCCATTTTTGGACGTAGACCCCACAATCACTTTAACACTTTAACATTTTATACATCTACTTTTTATTATTTTAACATTTTAATACTATTAAACAATTCAAATGGACCCACAATTATTCCACTTTAACACTTTAACACATTAATTTATTATTATACCATAAAATGCGAAAAAAACGCGTGCCCAAACTCACTCCGTCACTAAATGGAGGACGGAGGGAGTATATAAAAAAAATCATACAAATAAAAGTGTTTGACCTCATAGTAAAAGAAAGTTTATACAAATAAATTTATAGATTTTTTCCACAATTTTGATTTGGGTCCTAATATATAGCTGTCAAAATGGGTCCGACCCAACCCAGCCCGAAGAATGGTCGGGTCGGGTTTTCTAAAGTTGGCCCGATCTATTTTCAAGCGGGTTGGGCTGATCCGAA